>CM040126.1:46961195-47628487 GCA_022559845.1 Amorphophallus konjac
ATCACTGCTCTCTTACGGTGCATGCGTGCTTTGACAGGTGGCCGAGATTCGGGAGGCCCTGGCCCGTGCTGTTCGTACTGAGCAGGAGCGCGATGCCTGGGTGGCAGAGCGTGACGCCCGGATTACGGAGCTAGAGGAGGAACGGCGACGGGAGGCTGAGGAGCTTCCTCGCGACGTAGTGGATCTACGGATCACCCTCGAGCTGTCGAGGAGAGAGGCGATGAGGGAGAGAGAGGAGAGGGAGAGGGATAGGGAGAGCATGGAGAGAGAGAGGGAGAGGGATAGGGAGACCCTAGAGAGAGAGAGGGAGAGGGATAGGGAGATCATAGAGAAAGAAAGGGAGTACAGGATGGCAGAGCGATATCGAGATTGGGACGAGAGGAGAGCTCTGGTGGCCCAGGTGTCGGAGCTCCGGCTGAGTCTTGGCACGGCGGAGGGGAGACTCCGGGAGAGTGAGGAGCGGTATCAGAGGGCGAAGGAGCGCGGGGAGTGACTTCGTCAGTCAGGTTCCTTTTCTGTGGGCAGCTTTCTAGTTTCTTCGGCCGAGCAGCATCGCCGCACCTTCGAGGCTGGCATGGTGCCACCTGGAGAGGCGAGCACGGCTTCTCAGGGTTCGCAGAGGTCGCAGAGGCCCCCTAGGGATCCCCGTTAGAGGAGGGAGGAGAGAGATGACCAGGAGGGTGGTGGTGAGAGTTAGAGAGTTGTTTGTACACCCCACCGTCCTCACTGTATGATGTACTTTTGACTGTTTGTATGAAATGGATTTCGTGTGGTTCCTTTTATCGTGTGCCCTTTTCCTTCCTGCACTTTCTTTCACACCACGTTATTCGCGCTTCACGGGACTTTGCCCTGGATAGGAGGGCACTACTTTGCATGGAGGTTTTTTTTTTGTTCCCCTTTTTTTTTCGCTTTCTTTTGGGTGCGTCCAAGCGTGAGGACGCGTCTTAATCCTCAAATTCAAATTTAAAGCGACGGGTGGCCTTCCTTCTCCGTGCCTTACCCGCAAACGATCCCGCCTTCCGCCGAAACTTGCTCGCCCGTCTTTGTCTTCTTCCCCTCGATCGATGGAGTTCGACGGTCTGGACCACGGCGAAGGTGGAGAGGGACGCGGGACCCCTCGCCCAAGGAGGGACGCGCCATAGCACGGAACGGCGTCTATGGAGGAGGAAGGGCCGCTTCGGGCCCCCGAGGGGCCCGATGTCGCGGAGGGAGGTGAACACGGTCTGGTAGGTGCTTGGTTTTCCCCCTCTTTGATCCATTTTAAGTTTTGAAGCAAGCCGTGCGAGGGGGGAAAGGGTTCGGCGAGTGTTGCACTTAAATGATGGATGCGTCCTAGACAGGGGATGCGTTCTTTTTGACTGATGTGGGACCCCTTTCTTGGTGCAGGACATGGCGAGGACCCCGGGCCTGGCCGATGAGTGGGCGAGTGCGGACGAGCCGCGTTAGGAGGGAGAGTCGCGGCAAGGCGAGGCTCGAGGACTGGCACGTACGTCTCCCTGGACAGCAAGGGAGTGTATTGGCGCAGGACAGCGCCGACTTCCTGCGGCGGCAGAGAGAGAGTTATGTGGGGCTTCCCCAAGCTGGGGACACGCATGGGGTCGGCGGCTCACGCGCCCAACTGTCAGAGGCTAGGCGGCAGCTGGCCGTCACTCAACATGAGCTGTCGCTCCTGGTAAGTTACGTGCCGCACTTTTATCTTCAGATTTGGAGTTTCACTGACGGCCGTTGTTTATTTTGTCCCAGCGTGCCCAGCAGACAGCGATGGCGGGGATGATTGGTGGCGCATCTTCCAGCTCCTCGGCCCCTTTTCTCGAGATTGCCTCCCTCCGGGAGCAACTTGCCGGTGCGGTGGCTCGGGCGACCCGGGCGGAAGAGGAGCGTGATGCCTGGGTGGCGACTGTAACGGAGCTGCGGCATCGTGGTGAGGAGAGACCTTCTTCAGACATCCTGGAGTTAAGGGTTCTTCTGCATATGATGAGGAGAGAGGCAGAGAGAGAGAAAGCCGAGAGAAGGTCCGAGCGACAGCGGGATTAGACCGAGAGGAGGGCCTTGGAGGCCCAAGTGAGGGAGCTCCAGCTGGGCCTTCAGGCCGTCGTGCAGAGGTTAGGAGGGATGGAGATGCGCTACGAGAGAGCGCGAGAGTTCGGGGAGCGACTGCGCCAGTCTGGTCACTTTGCCGCTAGTGGCTTCTTTGCCACGCCAAGGGAGGAGCAGCGAGTCACTGCTGCGGAGCAGGCGCCAAGAGGCGAGGCAGGTGCTGCTGCACGAGGATCCCGGAGGCTTCTGAGGGACCCGCACCTCAGGGGAGAGGAGGGGAGCGCCCAGAGAGATGAGTGATGGTGAGGATCGGCGAGCTGGTGGACTCGCCTCCTCCTTATGATTGTAGTGTTTATGACAGCTTATGTAGAATTATGAATGGAGTGATTTGATTTTCTGCTGTTCGTTTGTTCTCTTGTGCATTCCTTCTTCCCTACACTTCCTCTTCTTTGCACTGTTCCCATGTGATGGGTCTGTCGAGACTCCACCCCAAGCAGAGAATCGTGTCTTGTTGTGACCATTTCCCACGGGAATCTGCCGTCGAAGTCAATAATGACGGCCCTAGCCCCTTTTCCCGGATGTTGTGTCAAATTTTGCGGACGTCCTCCAAAACATGATAGGGTATCCCTAGACAACATAGGGGGCTAGTCGTCATATTCTTCGTCCAATCAATCACCCTGTGCGAGCGGTGAAGTGACACACAGGACCGCATGGCTATCATTAACAGGTGATGGAGGCAATCTTGACTTGCACTCCTTCCATTTCTATAAATTTGTGTCCCTTTTATCCTCCCTGGTATATCGTGAGCTAACTCGAGGAGCACAAGTTCTCACGGGAGAGGAGGAGTTCAAAATTCCAAGAGTTGGATGGAGGGCGAATCTTCCCACTCCTCGAAGAGAAGCAGGTCTAGTGGTAGTAGTTCCAGGAGGCTTTCGGACCTCGAAGGACACTTTAGCGAAAGGGCCCAATCACAACTCATAAGCCAAGTTTTCTTGCCCTTTTTTCCATTCTTTGTTTTCTTCCTTTCTTTCTGACCAAACCTCCTCTCCATTCCCTGCATGCGTAGAGTGTGATGAAATCACAGATCTCATGGGAGTTGGTAGTGGCAGCATACCGAGGTCTCCCAGATTTTCAGAAGGCCAGGCTAGACGTGATGGGTTTTGGCACCTTCCTTCGGATCGAGCCGATCCAACTCGACCTGGTCTTGATCCAAGCCTTGTGTGAGAGATGGGACCCAGTGAGTCGGGCATTCCTGATGCCCTGGGGGCACATGGTGCCCAGCTTGGAGGATGTGGTCCGGATCACAAGCCTGAAGGTGGAGGGCGAGGCAGTGACCGGAGTCACTTACGCGGACTACAGAGAAGGTGCCCAGAAGTTACTGGGTTTGGACCTAGATGGTTGGAAAAATAGGTCGGTAGCTAGGGCGTCCCTCATGGATGCATTAGGGCTCACCAACACTCGTCAGCGGGACGATGAATCCTCAGAAGAGTTCATGGAAAGGATGGAAATAGGATGCCGTGCCGTGTACTGCACAGATTTCGGCGACTGGGAAAGATGCAACATAGATTTGAGGAGATTTCTCCTCTTCCTTTTGGGGAGATTGGTACTGAGCTCGAAAGGGGACGGTATCCAATGTCGCTTCCTGGAGCTGCTGTCAGACCTTGAAAGAGTAGGGTATTATGCCTGGGGAGCCGCCATACTGGCACACTTGTTTGCAGGCCTATTCCAAGAAACGGATCGTGAGATGACTGTGAGTGGTTTCACACCATTCATCCAGGTATTTTTTTGGTTTTGCTTGTTTTGTATTTTTTTGTGTTTTTGCAAGGTTCTGATGACCTGCGCCGAGAAGCTGTGGAGCTATTATTACCTCCCTATGGGGAGAGCTCGGCATTGGCGACCTACGATGGTGCCACTAGCCAGGCGGTGGGAACCCATCATGAGTGCGGTACCCCTAACCTACCAACTGATGGTGCTAAGGCGGGAGCTACAGGAGTTCCCTGCAGCGATGGTAAACTGGAGACCCTACTCAGACATGGTCGATGCCGACCAGCCGTGGGTTCTAGCAAGTCGTGCCCGGTTCGGACGGGAACTGTGGATGCACTGCCTGAATGAAATCGAGCCGCTTCGGCTACGATTAGTTATGAGGACTTTAGGACTGGCTCAAGAATGGGTGGATTCAGCTGCACCACCTCGTATCGGGAGAAAGACGCGGGGACCGGCGACCTGCATTGACTGGCGCGTGCGGTTCCCTGAACAGTATGAAGACTGGCAACGGGGTGGCACGATTGTAGAATCACAGGCACGGGATAGCGAGGACTACTTGCGTCTATATAAGACAAAGTACGCAGAGCGGCTCCAACCCTGGGGACTTGTGGAGGTAGGTTTCCCCTTTTCTCTTTTCTTCTTTCTCCTTTTCTTGGTTTTCTGGTGAAAATGCTGACTCGTAAGGTTGCAGGATGTTCGGGATGCCATGATAGCGAATTTATGAACTCGCTTGGCAGAGATGGAACAACAGTTGGGTAATGCCCGCGGAGCTACGAGCGCCTTTGTAGGTGTATAGTACGTTCCTAATTAAAACCCCAGATTCCAGATGTTGGCTGCTAATTCACGCGGTCGTAGCATGCCCAGATTGGCGCGGCTTCCCCAGCGATGGGAGTAGGTGGTGCCTCTTCCAACTTATGGATTCCCATCTCAGAACTTGACTTGCTTCATGAGCAACTTGCTCACGCCACGCAGCGTGCTGCGGAGGCAGAAGGGATGCTCTCTATACAGGTAAGAGTCTCAGTGTTGAGTTCTCCTTGTTTATTCCTTATCGTTTATCTGAGATGGTACACTCGGCAGGAAAAGGAGACGGAAGAAGCGCTTGGCCAAGCTGCGCAGAAGGAGGCTAGGATAGCAGAACTGGAGAGGGAACTGCGGCGTCATCCTGATGACGACTCCTCTAGGGATGCTGTGGAACTGAGGATCACTCTCCAGTTGGAGAGGGAAGACCGCGAGAGAGAACGTGCAGAGAAAGAAAGAGACGCAGAGAGAGAAAGAGCCAACAGATTGACTGAAAGGGAGGAACGAAGGGCCATGGAGGTCCAACTATTCGAACTCCGAATCAGCCTTGGTCTTGCTGAACAGTGGCTGAGAGATGGTGAGGAGCGCTACCGAAGAGCACGAGAGCGTGGCTTTCGTGTTGGTAGCTTCTCTGCTGCTTCCGTAGATCAACGCCGGGATGTGGGAATAGGAAGAGGAGTACAGAGCGGTAGGAGTACCGCTTTTCGTAGTTGGGTAGCACCTTTGAGAGCGTTTTGCCTGGAGAGTAGTGGGACGAGTAATGCGGAGAGAGAGGGCGGAACTTGATGTAATTTTTTAGTTTTTGGAATAAAATACAAGGTTTGGTTTGTTTGGTTTTCACCTTTGCTTCTGTTGCCTGGATCCCTGCACACATCACTGAAACAAACAAATCAGAATTTCTGTTCTGACTTGGCCCCTTGCTCAATAAGCAAATGGCCACTGTGACTGTCCTTGATGACTGGTCAAGGGGCCAAGCCTTTATTTAACGAAGGCAAGGGAAAGATGCGGTGATGATAAATGCGACAGGCAAGCACACGAATGCAAGCGGTATTTTAAAAAAAAGTGAGATGCTGCACGCAAAATGCAAAATTGATTTGTTTTCTTTTTTTTTATATTTGGCATTTTTTGTTTTATCATAAAAAGATTTTTTGTTTGTAAATATGTACATTTTCTCTTTTCCATTTTTTTGTTGTTTTTATCATTTCAATTTTTTTTGTTGCTAACGCCCGGCAAGCACCCAAATGGCACCTAACCTACGTGAGAACAGGGGTTTCTTACTAACCTCCCAGGTATCCTAAGTGCACATCTAGGTTGATTTGGGCCTCTAGACCCCTCGAATGATGATCCCGCCGGCTAAGACTTACCCTGATGATAATACCGTCATGCCATGCTTAGGCTCCCAGTCGCTTCCGACCACAGGGATTCACCCAAAAGGTGTTCGATGTAAATGATTTGCCCTACCCGGGTCTGTTTCCTCACAACTCTAGATGATATATGATGGAACACCCTGGAACCCTAACGACCAACCGCGCGACGCTGACCCAGAATCAGACGCCGTCGCACCCATAGGTGACGCGCTTGCATTGGCCTAAGCCCGAGGTTAAACAAGAAGACATCAAGGTGGTAAACAGGGGTCTTGACCAGCCAGAAATACGGAGACTCCTTCGCAGCGATAGCTTTTGCTTTTCAAAGTAGGCAACCATATGTGTATATTAAAATAAGGTCGCAGACCCTGGGCAGTTTTCACCTTTCAGAAACTCCATCGAACCTTCATCTTTAGAGGAAGAAGGAAGAGCGTGGGGGATAAACCTCCTGAGAGGATCAGCAAAACCGTTAACTCGGCGAGCGAATAAGGGCCCATTAACTCTTTCCTTTCGGACAACTTCGGACCAAATCTCGAGCATTTACATTCCACGCCCCCTTTTGTGGATTCAGACTTTTGTTTTGAGGGGTTCCGTTTATCCCAACAGGCACGGTCACGACCAGGCTTTTCTCTTGATTTTGATTTTGAATTTCTTTTTGTGAGGGAGATATAGTCGTTTGACGTTTGTGGGCTCCCTTTTTGTATGCCTGCGGGGACACTGCCCTCTTTTCGTGCTCTGATCGATGCTCGAGGAAATGGATCCTACTCTTGCCTTTGGGGTTTGAGTTTTGGTTTCTCATGCTCAGCATTTTAAGGGCGCCGACTGCCTCATTTGGTCGAAGAGAAAAGAATAAAGATTACAGCTTCCGGAGATCTTCTGGGTGACACTCCACCGTAGGTGATGCTACCGACTTTTTTTTTTGAATAAAATACATAAGTGAGCACATGTTAGCTTCCTTCGAGCGAGCATAGGCCGACGTGGCCGGACAGGGATCTCCACGGTTCTGGCAAACCAAGACCCGGTGACTACCAAGCCTTAATGGGCCCTATCCTAACATGAAGGTTAGATGCAGGAACTTAACTACATGGTGACTGCCAGGCATCGGCATTTTGAATTTTCCATATTTTTAGTGATTTTCGGTATTTCTTTGTTTTTGATGTTTTTATCTTTTCATCATTTTTTTGTTTGTGCTAAGGGTAGTATTTCTTAAGATAAAGCCCATTCCAAGGGTGGGATAACTTGGTCCCTTCGGCGTTGACTAGCTTGTAGGCATTGCCAGGGTACACGGCTTGAATTACAAATGGTCCTTCCCAATTGGGTTGGAGCTTAGAACGCGGACCTCCAGATTTGACAAAAATTCTTTTTACGACCATCTCACCGACTTTGAATTTTCTCTCAACGACTTTCTTTTGGTAAAATCGAGCGAGTCTATTTTGATACACACGCGCGTGTTCGGCAGCGGCCAACCTTTTCTCATCCAAGAGTTCCAACTGGGCGAGGAGTGAATTACGACGATCGTTGAGGGGAAATTCCTCGTCCAATTGTACCCTGAGAGAAGGGATCAGAGTCTCGTACGGGACTACCGCTTCCATACCATAAGTAAGGGCAAATGGAGTCTGCCCGGTGGGGGTACGGATTGAAGTGCAATAGGCCCATAGAGCTTCGATAAGCTTTTCTGGCCAGTCTGAAAACTTACTAGACTCACAGGTTTTTTTGATGATTTTGAGTAATGTTTTATTGGTGGCCTCTGCTTGGCCGTTACCTTGTGGGTAATAAGGCGATGAATGATGTAATGCAATTGCGTACCTTTTGCAGAGGTCCTGTAGGTCCTGAGAAATGAACTGTGGCCCATTGTCGGTGACGATCGTGCTTGGGATGCCGAATCTGGCGAGGACGTTCTTCATGATGAACTTGCAGACTGTTGACGCCTTGATTTCTGCGTAAGCTTCGGCTTCGGCCCATTTGGTGAAGTATTCCGTCGCAGTAAGGATGAAAGATTTCTGCTTGGTGAGGGAATTGGGATCACCTAGGGGACCAATGATGTCGAATGCCCACATGGAGAAAGGCCACGGGGAGGATATTGGATGAAGTGAGGAAGATGGTGAATGGATTTTATCGGCGTGAAGTTGACACTTGACACACCTACGGACATAGACAGCACAATCCTCTTCCATAGTGGGCCAGTAAAAGCCTTGCTGAATGATCTTTTTGGCGAGCATCTGACTATTCACGTGGCCACCGCACACACCCGAGTGCGTCTCCTCTACACATTTCCAAACCTCATCGTCACCAAGACATCTTAACAAAACACCAGTAAGGCTCCTCCTATAGAGTAGACCTCCAACCAATGTATATTTCTGAGCCACCCTTCTTATGGCTTTCTTGTCCTCTGTGGTGGCCCCTTCAGGATAAGACTGATCTTGTCAGTATTTGACGATTTCATAGAACCATGGTTTCTCTTCATCAGCTAGTTCTTCTTCGGCCTCTGCCAACATGATCTCCCTCTTCTCAAGGATATCTTCCTGCAGGATCTTTCTTGCTATCCTGTCTTTGATATTTACGTAGGAAGCATCATCGATTGCAGGGGCATGAAGTTTGTAGATGGAAATAGACTTAAACCATCTTCCTAGAGGGAACCTTATGGATGATGCCAACGAGGCGAGGGCATCGGCGAGAATATTCTGATGACGAGGGACATGAACAAAGATCAGTTTGGCGAATAGTTTGGCAAAGGCAGCAGTGAGTTCTTGGTATGGCTTGAGTTTGGGATCGCGAGTGCGATATTTAGTGAGTACCTGGTGAAGGATGAGTTGACTATCACCTACGACTCGTAACTCAGTGATACGAAAAGAATGAGCGAGTTCTAGGCCAGCTAGAAGAGCTTCATATTCGGCTATATTGTTGGTGACTGGTAATTTAAGCTGGTATGCCAATGGGAATGTGAGGCCTTCAGGCGACAGGAGGGCGATGCCGATTCCTCTCCCTTGAGAATTCAGAGCTCCATCAAAATATAGTGTCCACATTGGCTCATCTGATTGGTTGACAGACATTAGTTCCTCATCTGGAAACTCTGATTGGACGGGATCGAACTTGAGAAGAGGATGATGAGCGAGATGCTCGGCTATGGCATAGCCTTTAATCGCCTTTTGCTGGATGTAGGTGATGTCGAACTGAGAGAGAAAACTTTGCCAGCGTGCTAGCCTATCCGTAAGGACGGCTTTCTCCAGAAGGAATTTGATAGGATTCATTCGAGCAATCAAGTGGACCTCATGAGCCAAGAAGTAGTGCTTCAATTTCTGCACTACCCAAACGAGGGCAGCACAGGTTTTCTCCATGACGGTGTACTTCTGCTCACAGGGATTGAGAAGTTTGGACAAGTAATAGGTTGCCCGTTCCTTGCCTTCTTCATCAGCTTGTGCGATAACGGCTCCCACGGAGTCATCCAAGACTGAGACGTAAAGGATCAGAGATTTTTCTAGTTTAGGTGGAATGAGAACGGGTGGACTAGCCAGATATTCCTTCAACCCTTCAAAAGCTTTCTGACATTTAGAATTCCAGTGGAATTCTACTCCTGGCTTGGTCAACTCGTAGAGAGGTCTACACCTTTGTGAATGTTGAGACACAAACCGATGAATAAACTGCAACCTCCCGATTAAACCTCGGACTTCCCTCAAATTCTTGGGAGGCGGCATATCCCTGATAGCCTTAGCTTTGTCGGGATCTATCTCGATCCCACTTTTGCTCACAATGAACCCCAGCAATTTACCTGACGACACACCAAACACACACTTCTTCGGGTTCATTTTCAGTTGGAACTCCCTTGACCTCTGCAAGACCTTAGCCAAAACTTCTGGATGTTCCATCCTGGTCCTTGATTTTACCAATAAGTCATCCACATACACTTCCAGATATATGTGCATCATGTCATGAAATATGGCCATCATCGCCCTTTGGTAAGTAGCTCCAGCATTCTTTAATCCGAACGGCATGACCACATAACAATATGTTCCCCAAGGGGTAGTGAATGACGTCTTTTCCTGATCCTCTTCTGCCAAACGAATTTGATTGTATCCTGAAAATCCATCCATGAATGAGAGGGTTTCGTAGCCTGCCGTGTTATCAATCAACACATCAATGTGAGGTAAGGGAAAATCGTCTTTTGGACACGCGCGGTTAAGGTCCCGGAAGTCGATACAAATCCTGACTTTTCCATCTTTCTTCATGACCGGGACAATGTTCGCCACCCATTGAGGATAAAGAACGACTCTAATGAACCTGGCTTTGTGGAGCTTATCGACCTCTTCTTTCATTTTCAAAGCCATTTGAGGGTGGAAACACCTTAACCTTTGTTTTACCGAGACGGACCCTGGTTTTAGGGTTAAACGGTGTTCGACCAAGGTTGAATCTAGACCCGGCATATCCTCGTAGCTCCATGCGAACGTGTCCTTATATTCCTTGAGAACCTCAATTAATGCCTCTTCTTCAGAGGGTGGTAGGTTGTCACTTATGAGGATGATCCTAGGGTCTTCCTCAGTTCCCAAGTTGACTTCTTTAGTGGATTCTTCTACGGCGGTTGATGGCTCGTCGAATCTCCTCATTCCACTTGCGTATGCACCCGCCGCATCCTCATATTCTTCACCCTCATCTTCAGTGGGGCATTTTTCATTCGTGATCTCGTAGACTCCATACCCTTCATAAAATGCACAGTCGCCCTCACATTCTATTTCTGGTAGCCGAATGGTATTTTCTAGCAACTGGGGGATGGCAAGGAGGGCTTGACACCTGGCGGCTAAATCCAGAAGGAATCGACGCGGGATCTGCCTACCCTTGGATTTCTTCCTAGGTACTACCCTTGGCCTATCATTCCTAGATTGACTGACAATATTTACAGAAGAAGAGGAAGACGAAGAGGATGGTGTAGAATGTAAAGGAGAAGACCCCTCAGAGGAGGGGTAGAAAAGGTCGCTCATCGGACCTTGGACGGGTGGTCCGCAAGGCGGTACGCACCCGTGGGAGATGTAGGAGGTTTCCTCAACGAAGATGTGTTGTTGGGGAGTTTAAAAATTGACGTTTTTTTTTTCGTTTTCATTTTTAATGACAAAGCAGTGAAAAGAGATTGGAGGGGAGAGAAAAGTGGTTATGGCTAGAGGATTGTGAGGCTCATAGAGCAGATCATGGTTGAAGACCTGGCGCGGGTTGAAAAGCCCGCGTAGGTATGTAAACAGAGAAGGGGATCTGGGAAGATCATCAGACAATTGTCTGGCCTAGGAAGAAGATATCAGCAAAGGCTGAGACGAGTGGATGGAGAAGATGGCGGCTAATGAGCCGTCGACGGCAATGTTGAGGACGGATGAAGATCCGTCGATGACAGGGTCCTTCTGGCAAGGACGAGGATAGTTTGGAACCTTGGCAAGAGTGGTGATATTCTCTGGTATTCCGGAGATCAATGGTGGTCCTTCAGGCTGCGAAGATGAGAACATCCTTTCCAGTGCAACGGAAATGTCCCGTATGTCGAACCATTTGTTCCACTCGCATTCCGGATCTTTGATCTTGCCTCTTTTGGTGATCCTCGGACATTTTTCAGCCAAATATACAGCATGTGATCCCCCATATGCTTCTCGTGGGTAATCTCCCATCTGAACAACGGGCCCTCTGTTGAAGTGGTTTGATAGAGTCCATGTGAGGGGCTTCCAATCCGCCCTGAACGGTCCTTTGAAGCCTAGGCCAAACCTACGGTTCGGCCTAATTTCCTTTGGCGGTTTGAGCATACCCTGTAATTGTGCGCCCAGACCTTTACCCTGTTGATAGCCGATGTTCCTCATAATCTCCCAACCTTTGGAGTGAAAAGGGAGACATGATGTTGCGGTTGTCCTGACCGGCTCCTTTGGTGCTAGTCGAACGTGAGATAGATCACGCACGTCCAGCAATGACAATATAGGCCGATGAGATGGCCACACAGAGGGCAGAGAGGTGTTGATAGCATCCACTGTGTGAAGGACAGGTGTACTGACCACTTTAATAATCCTCCCATTGCAAGGAAACTTCAGACACTGATGGTTGGTGGAAGGCACAGCGTCCATGGCTTCGATGTAAGGGCGACCCAGTATAGCCTTGAATGTGGGGTCCATGTCGAGGACATGGAATTCTGTGGGAATTGACATGGGGCCTAGTTCTGCCTTCAGAATAATCATCCCCTGCGGCGGCCTTTTGCTATTGTCATAAGCCGTGACCGTGAGCGAGGAAGGTCTTATTTGTTCCTCGTCGATCCCACACAACTGAAGAGTGCTCATGGAGATCACATTTATGGACGCACCCGTGTCCACAAGACACGGGTTTATGGATACCCCATTGATTTTTATTGAAATGCACAATGCATATTTCTGAGCTTCCTTGGGAGCGATCTCGTAGTTGTGGAACATGATGGCCGGTTGTGTGTCTGTTGGGGTCAGGACGGTCGAAATCTTCTCCACGGGGAGGTCTTCATTAACCATGACTCTTTGAAGGTACTCCATTAAGGCTGCCTGGTGGGATGTGGATCTTTGAAGAAGCTCCAGGATGGAGATCCGAGCAGGCGTCTTGTCCAAATATTTTAATAGATCATACTGTGTTCCAGGGATAGCTCTTTCTGGTTGTTCTCCATCATCCTTCTCTGGCTGAGATTGCTCAAGATTCTGACTGTTGTGGAGGAAAACCTTGTGGAAAATCCTTCCACTCCGGAGCACCATTGCCTGCGGCTTTTGTACCTCTGTGGGGGTAGCAGTGGATTTTAACAAAGGTTTGAGGGGTAGTGGTGAAGGAATGGTCGATGAAGCAGGGGTGATGACGGGAGCAGGGATTCTGATGAGGGGTTTGTTAGGTGGAGGCATGGTGAAGGTAGAGGGGATATCGCGCGGATTATGAAGGATAAGGGATCTGGAAGGTGGAGGTGGAGATGAAGTAGAAGTGGGTAGGGCTTGAAGTGGGCAATGATTTTGAGGTGGGCGATGAGTAATGAGTGGTTTTGAAGGCATTAGTGGTGATACGGTGGAGAAAGACGGGGTTATGTATGGTTGACGGATGATAAGGGGTTTAGAAGGCGTAGGGGTAAATGTGGTAGAGGTGGATGGTAAAGTGGGGGAGTGAGAGAAGATGAGAGGGTGTGAAGGCGTAGTGGAGAGTGTCGGTTGATAGGAGATCGGGGTACGGATGAGAGGGCGTAATGGTAGTGGAAATGGTGAAGGCGATACTGACGCGGGTTGATGAGAGAGAGGTGCTACCCGGGCAAGGCGAGGGGGTTGCATGACGATGGGGTTGGAGGAAGAAAGAATAGAGGTACTTTCCTGGTGCCACACCTGCTCTCTCCCGACTTCCGGGAAGGAGGAGATGGGGTTAACCTGATGATTGGGCTGTTGGTGCTCCGGTAATGGATTCTAGATTATGCCCATGTCGGGCTGTTGTTGTGGGGCCTGCTGAGGCTGTTGTTGTTGTTGTGGTTGCTGCTGCTGCTGCTGTTGTAACTGCTGCTGTGGCCTATGAGTAGGTCTCCTAGCCTTAAGAGCGGTGACGTATCATCTCATCTCATCCCAATCTATTTGATGTTCATCATTCATATCGTGGATGTAATCTTTGAAATGGAAGCAATAATCTACTGTGTGTCCTGGCTGTCTGTAGTAGACGCAGTATTTGGAGGTATCAACATTCGGGGGCCACACGGGCCTTTCTCTGGGTAGGGCGAGTTGGTTTGATGCCATGAGGGCATTAAAAATATCTGCTAAGGTTTCTGGCAATGGTGGATAGTAGGCTCTCTTGGGACCGAGCGGCCTCCTTTGTTGCTGTTGGGGACCATAGTTCCCCGGCGGTGGAACTTGGTTGTACTGAAGCGGTGGTTGTTGTTGCTGAGGTTGTGGTTGTTGTTGCTGGGGTTGGCGTAATGGAGGCATATTATCCTGGGGTGGATTATTTTGGGGTGGAGGACGAAGAGGGAAAGGACCTGGTTGGAGGGGAAGTCGGGGCATTTGTGGAGGCCTTGGGTTGACCGCATAGTTGGCATTGTTGACCGCACCCACTTGCTCATTTGTCACGACCCCTTCTGTGGCTCCGCCCGGGACACCAGCGCCTGTCTTTCTGACTACTTTGGGCTTCGGTGACTCAAACATGTTCATAATGGGGGAGTCTTTTAACTGGGTTTGGATGTATCGGGCCCTTTCATAGAGTTCCTCCATTGTAGTAAGTTTATTCATGGCCAGGACGTGTCTGAACTGTGGGGTTGCATTAGACACAATCATCTTCACTTGTTCGGGCTCGGAGAGGGTATCCCTTATTCTTTCCGCGAGAGACCTCCATCTATCAGCATAGCGGACAAAATCCTCGTCGGGCTTCATCTTTTCGGCCACTAGGTCGGTAATGGAGAGTGAGGGACTGACCCTATCCCTATATTTCTGCAAGAACCTTCTCTGGACTATTTCAAAATTCTCGGCCTCGCGGGGCTCTAAGGAATAGAACCACTCAAGCGCGGGACCATCCAATGATCTCCGAAAGAGGTATGCCAGGGACCTCTGATCGTTTTGCCAATAGGAGGATTCATACATGAAATCCTTGAGGTGAATGAAGGGGTTCCCGGTACCATTGTATCTGCGGTACGTGGGCATTTCGGAGGGAGGAAGATGAATGACGGGAAGGATTGGCAAAGCAACCTCCGGGGTGGCTTTCACGTCCACCATCCTTCTCAGATTTTGAAACTGCTTGTCCATGCGATTGAACCTATTGAGGAGCGATTGGGCGAGCTCCTCTGGAGGTGAAGGTGGCACTTGCCACTGGGGGAGAAACTGTCTCCCGGAGACTTGAGGGGGGAACCCGGAATGAGAGGGAGCTGTCGGACCGCCGACAGTTGGCCCTGGCTGAAGCGGTGTGTGGGGAACAACGGTAGTTTGGGATTGTGACGGGAACTGGAATGAGGGTGGTTGTTGGCTCGCTTATCCTTGAAGCGAGGGAGACTGGATGGCTTGTGCCAACGAAGGAGATGGAATGGCCTGCACGGACTCTTGGAGAGGTGCGATGGTCGGAGTTGATTCCTGGGGCGTGGGGGAAACAGATTTCCCCTTCAGAATGGCCTGGAAGGCCCGGAGTTATTCAGAGGTAAGCTCCGTGTTGGCGAGGACGCCCAGTAAGGAAGAGATATCCTGCGGTGGGGATGTGTCCCCGGCAATAACCTGCACCTCTTGCGAGTGCTCATGAGAAGGACCCGAGTCCATAGCATAGACTCGCAGGTCGGCTGACAAACCACGACTAGGGTGGTTCTCCTCAAAAGACTCGTGAGCTATGCTCACAGTTTTCCCAGAACGCAAAAACATACACTAGCAAGCAGGTAGCAGAGATTATCAAACAAGTTGATGCCTTTACGCCCTTTTTTGTGTTTTTGATTTTGATGATTTTTTTGTGTTTTTAGCGAGATCTGAAGTTCACACAAAATAGGGACCCTAGTTTATTTTTGTTTCACCGCCGTGTCAGCTAGGGTCTCTCGTCTCACCACGAATGAAATGACTAACTCTGGGGAACTTCAATGGTACAACCAGCCCAGTGAACGAAGAGGAGATTCTTCGATGTCGGGGACTTACGGAGGTCCCAGTGTAGGAGATTCTAGTCCGTTGAGAGGAATTCTCAAACGGAGAGTCCTTCCTTCACCGGGAAAGGGTGATCCTAAAAAAAAAATGAAAAAAGGATAGAAAAGAGGGATGGATGCATGCAATGAAATGCTGACAGAGATATGGAGTGGGAAAACAACAGAAATAACAGACATATAATAAACAAACAACCAATCAAAATTGACAGTGCTACCATGAGCACAACGGGGGCGCGCGCGGGCGCCAAGGTGGAGAGGCACGGATGGTGCCGAACTTGCAAGGGTAGCCAAAAGGAAGCAGTAGATGTCCCACCGTGATCGCCAATCTGTGAGCGACGTCATGCGGTTCGGGGAAGCGGAGAGGACGCGGAGCGCGCGGGCTCCTTCTTTTTTGTTTGCTGCAACACAGAAATAAGAGAAAAGAGAAGGGGCCACCACGGGAGATTGCTCCGGCGGGGCGAGCGGGACAAATGTAATATAGCAAGATATGGCGGTTAAACGGCCATAGCGGGAAGTGACTCGCCGCGACCTCGGGGGGACGGGAATGGTGCAGAAATCAAATAGCAAGAATTGAAACGACCATTGGGGAAGTGATTCGCCGCGGCCTCGAGAACATGAGCAGATAAGAATATAACAACATATAAGGAGAATATAAAGAGCGGGAATTTAAACGGCCATTGGGGAAGTGACTCGCCGCGGCCTCGAGAACATGATTAGATAAGAATATAATATATAAGAGCGGGAATTTAAACGGCCATTGGGGAAGTGACTCGCCGCGGCCTCGAGAATATGAATAGATAAGAATATAACATATAAGAACGGGAATTTAAACGGCCATTGGGGAAGTGACTCACCGCGGCCTCGAGAATATGAGCAGAATACAACAGAATATAAAGAGAATATAAGAACGGGAATTTAAACGGCCATTGGGGAAGTGACTCGCCGCGGCCTCGAGAACAAGATGTGATCGCCAGGGGCCGAAAGACCCCAAAATAAAGAATGTGATCGCGCCTACCTCAAGAGCGGGAGATGGCGAGTTGCTTCTTCCTCCCCCTTCGGCCGGCCGACGGAGAGGGCTTTCCTTGGGTACCCTTGCAAAACAACGACAAACAAGTAACGAGTGGATTAGAAAGATGAAGGTGTAGTATTCAAATTCTTGCGATAAAAATAACGAAATGATGACAAGACACACACCTGGTTGGTGTTGTCTTTTAAACCCCTCTCGGACTCGAGTAGGAGGAAAATGAGATGATGGATGCAAGAAGTATATAAGAAGAGGCGCCCTTATGAAGGGGGATAGATAATGCGAGATGATGAATGCAAAAGAACTAAGAAGAAAAGGAAAGGATTGGCTTATTGGATGTGCCGATGGTGAAA
This sequence comes from Amorphophallus konjac, assembly GCA_022559845.1. NCBI lineage: Eukaryota > Viridiplantae > Streptophyta > Magnoliopsida > Alismatales > Araceae > Amorphophallus > Amorphophallus konjac. Next base: position 46,978,134 of record CM040126.1, read on the forward strand.
TCCGGAGGAGCTCCGGCAGCGTAGGGATGGCGTGGAAGTGCGGTGGATGAAGACGACCTTCCTCTCGCGAGCGTGGGCACCCGAGAAGCCGGTAGAACCTCCACCTACAAAAGACCCCACGGGTTAGAAAATGACTCCGGTAGCCTCTGGGCTCCGGCAGCCTATTGGATCTCTTCGAAGCTCCCCTAGAACTGAGGGGGGGGCCTCTATTTATAGGGCTCCGGAGGGTGGAGGCGTCCAGGACCCTGGACACCTCCATCAGGGCCGAACTAATATTTTATTCTATTTTTATTAATTTTTTCGAAATATTTTGGTGGAGGCGTCCAGGGCCCCGGACGCCCCTAACAGGTCCACCGAACACCGCCGACGGCCGCACGCGGTTTGGCACAACGCGTGATTTTGTGAGCGGCGCCTCGTGATTCAGAAATGGGCGCGTCCAGCTGCCTGGACGTCTCCATAATTTGGCTTTTTTCACACACGACAAACCATCGTTCGGTGGGCGGCGCCCATGAGGGAGTTGATGGAGGCGTCCAGGGACCTGGACGCCTCCATAAATATATTATTTTTTATTTATTTTGTCTTTTTATGCCAAAGCTGGCATTATATATTTTTTATGCTTGTTTTTATGGAGGCGTCCAGGGGCCTGGACGCCTCCATTAATGTATAATTTTTATTTTGTTTTATCTTTTTATGCCAACTGGCATATATATATATATATATATATATATATATATATATATATATATATATATATGTTATATTTGTTTTTATGGAGGCGTCCAGGGGCCTGGACGCCTCCATTAATATATTATTTTTATTTGTGTTTTGGGTTTTGAAAAATAAAATTAAAAGAATGGGGGCGTCCAGGGGCCTGGACGCCCCCATTAAGACCCACCCGGGTCCTCAGTTCAAGCGTTGGCGGCCGCCCGGTAGACACCCTTCTTGGTTCCGGAACCTCCTGATGCGTCTGACTGGTGTTGATGCCGTCCGAATGCCGTGACGAGACGATTCCGGATGCCGAAAAGGGCAGAAGAAGACTCAAGAAAAGGAAGCACTCGAGCGATTCAAAATGCATAAGCCGTTGCGGGGCGTTGTATAGTAATATGAGACTTTCTCGGGAGACATCAGGAATGGCGTGTCTACAGCCGCATCCTGGGCGGCAAGAGAGCTGTCTCACTCTTCCCCCCCCCCCCAAGGCATAGTACTCATCGACTAGTGCCTCATCGGCCACGTAATTGACACACTCAAGCTCGGCGGGTGCGGGCTCACCAACACCTAAGGCTAAGGTGGCGCGAGCGGGACACTCGCTGGCAATGTGGCCATACCCGTGATAGTGGAAACACTGCACTCGCGATCGACTACTCTCCCCGATAAGAGGGGCCTTCCCCTTATCATCTCATCGGGTAGAGAGTGTAGGCAGCAATGGGGGAGGTGTAGGTGTCTTGGACAATAGTGGAGGGAGTGCCGGTGCCAGAGGACGGGCTATAGGAGCTGGGGGACGGGCAACGGGTGCCGGTGGTTGGGGTGGAGGTAGATCCCGTGGTGGGGGAGGTCGAAGTCTAGGAGCAAAGTGCTCCTGACGGGCGGGCTCCTGTGGACGAGCCATGGGTCCCCTCGAGTATGAACCTAAGGAGCCACGGGAGTCACTACGGGGAGGAGCGGGGCTCCACTGGGGAATAGACTCGAACTCACCCTCGAATTGCTCCATCTCGAGAGTAACTTGGTATGCATCCTCCAGCTTGTCCACCTTGCGACGGAGAAGCTCATACCGTAGGTGCGGGCGTAGACCATGCCGAAACCGAGAGACGGTAAGGGAATCCTCCTCCGTGGCATCACATCGCAAGTAGTATTCATCAAATTCAGCGATGTAATCAGAGACGGACCGGTCTCCTTGGGTGAGGCTTTGCCACCTCTCGATAAGACGCTGGCGGTAGGAGGTAGGGAGATATTTCTTCCTAAGCTTCTCCCTCATATCGGTCCATGTATCGATCGGGGGTTCTTGACGATGAAACAATAGGTTCTCCATGTTTCTCCAATAGGTTTGGGCTTGGCCTAAAAGTTTCATCCTGGCGTACTTGACTTTTTGTTGGTCCGACATCTCGAACCACTCAAAATATCGGTCCATACCAGCCTCCCAATCAAGATAGACCTTTGGGTCTAAGGACCCGTCAAAGGTGGGAGGGTCGGCCCGAACGGTCCGAATGGCCCGTTCATCCATATCTTGGTCGTGGGTACGCCGTGTATGGCGATGATCATGACCATGCCCCCGATGCTCATTATCGGACTCATAGTCATGCACCTCGGGGGCTTTGTGCCTCCTAACCGCTACCCCTTGAACCCTTGGAGTCGCGGGTTGGTGAACCGGCTCCAGTTGACCTTGTGTAGGTGGGGCGGGTGCCTGGACTGGGGCAATCAGGGGTGCTTCGGCTGGGCCTCTCTCTAGTGCGGCAACTCTCCCGACCAATCCCTGAACGGACTGGTTCGACCCAGCGGACCTATCCTCTACGGCTTTCATCCTCTCTTCTAGGCGGGTGCCTAGACCATTCACTCGGGTACTCGCTCCTTCCATCCTATCCATTCGGGTACTTAAATCACCCAGTTGCGTATCTAACCCATCAAGATGCGTATGCAATCCTTGCACTTGTCCCATAAGATTTTGGAACATTTCGACCACAGCTGACACATCGAGACTAGCGGCTCGGGGATCCGCCATAGGTGGTGGTGGGGGTGAGTACTGAGTTCCCCTACGAGTGGGCATGCAAACACACCGACTAGAAGACGCCGACTAAAGCAAACACACTAATGCAAAATGATGCGCCTAGACTTAACCAAAACTCGGTACGTGGCAGAGATAACCGACCCAAAGATCACTCGCGCAAGTGTGTGGCCGTCCCGATAGGCGTAGCCTAACGTTCGGACAACACCTTTAGATATACCGACTAATGGTATGCAAATGCAACTCCTAAGACCGACTTAGACACTTAGACTTAAATGACACTCTTTTTTTTTTCGTTTTAAAACAATGATGACCCTAAACACGACTTAGACAATGACTAATGACTAGACGTAAATGACACTTTTTTTTTTCTTTTTGACACCCTAGACTCAAACTCGCTCTGATACAAAATTGATGCGGGACGGACCACGGACACGACAAGCTCGTGATTGCCCCTTAACGAGGGAAGCGTCAGATGTGCGCGGTTGAGAAACCGGCAATGAGCTAGGGTGATCGGCTCTCTTTTGTGCCCGGATCGGGTCACGGGACGGTCACGTACTCTCTCGCAGCAGCGGTAATGAACATATAAAACGAGCTAGATATCCCTACACATGCTCTCTAGCAGCGGCATAAACAAATATATATGAAGTAAGCAAAATGCCGAGAAGGGAGCGAATGCGATACCTCCACGCGCTCGGCGTGGGGAAGACGGACCCGGTCGAAACTCGTACTCCAGGGATAAATATTACACAATGATGACAGTAATGAAATATCACCCACTCCACGCAGGGAGGTAAAGGGCTACACAATGGGGCCCGGGAGGACCGAATTCAGGTTGACGGGCGGCTTCTCGCGTTGATTCGGCAGCACCCGAACTTGTGACGGTGGGGCCCACGTGCTGTCCGGAGGGGCTGTGTGGGACCCGATGGCACCGCTGTAGTGGGGACACTTAAGGAAGCGCTCCCCGGGCTGGCGGCACGCTGGTTCGCCGGCCGGAGTTCGGGCGGCTCCGTTCGGCACCGGTCGGGATAACCGGCCACGGATCTGCAGCTTCTGGTTTTCAGCACGCGTCCCAGAGAGAACGGGCGCTGTGATCAGCCCCGATGTCGGATCGACACGAGACCGGTGCCGTTGGAAAGCTAACTTCAAATCCTTTAATCTAGGCCTAAATATCTGGCCTATATCTGCACAGATCTAGGCTTTAATGAATTTACAACTTTCTATAGTACAGTAGCCAAACACTTAGATCTGTAGGGCTATTCTCTAAGAACTGCCTTTTACCTCTATGAAACCCTTAGATTCAGACTTCGACCTCTTCATAAACGTTGTGGGAAATTGAGCTAGGAAAACGGAAAAATGGGTTTGGACAAGTTTGGATGTGGCTACGAATTGATAGGAGTTTTTCACTAACAGTGGGTCGGATCTGGAAGTGGGCTGAAAGCACTGTAGCTGAGATAGAACACGAATTGTGAAAAATGGATAGAGAGCGGATCAAAAATCAAGAAAAATGGTAGATGTAGGGGATGATGGATAGAACTCCCAGTAAAGTTGGGAGGGTTTGGAAAAATCAAAAAGAGAGTCGGAGATGAGAAACACAGGGCTGCTGTCACTGTAGACAGAGACAAAACAGATCTGGGAGTGAAAGATGCATGAAAATGAAAAAATATTAAACGAGGGCTTTTGGACCTGAATTTTGTTGTGGATGATGGGGTGGAAGATAAGAACACACCATAAAAATTGCAGACCAAGAAGAGGCCGTGGCTGATAGGAGGAATTTCGAGAAGAGACTGCTATCTGCCAAGGACAAAACTTCGACGGTGGCTCGTTGGCGGTCCGACGGCGGCAGCGGCGGCACAGATCACAACCAGAGATTGGGGAAGGGGAATAGATATGATTCCACTCTAGAAAGGGGGTTGGAGAAGGAAGAACAGCAGGAGGAGGGGCTGGGGGCGCAAGAAGCTTCAAGCATTCAACACAATTTTCTGATTTTTTTCACTAATTTTCAAAGAAAAATACATGGTTTTATATGCTAGGTATCTAATCAATTGTACACCCTTGGATCAAGGGCTTGGGATTGAAGGGCTGGGATGTGGTTTGAACAACACACAAAAATTAATAAAAAATCAAGGGGAAGGGGGCGCACCATTGACCATGTGTACGTAAGGTTGAATGGGGTAGGTGGCCAACCTATTAGAATGTTGACCCCTTTAACCCCATATGTCCATATGACCAGCCCACCCTTCTAGATGTCCACCTAGGAAGGTTGACCAGGCCCACAAGGTGACATGGACCAATGGGGAAGGGCTGAGGGCCCCCTTGCTGGTCCTACTGCATAATTGCATAAAAACTCACACAATCCATGGGAATGACTCCTTGGCTTATAAAGCCTTACATTTGCGTACATACTTTCCCAAGGATATAAAAACAAACTAAAGGATATAAATGCAATATGAAAAGTACTTGCTCGGCGTCGATTCCCATCACTCTCCCTCAGTTTCATCCAGCTCTTCTGGTAAGGGAGTTATGCTTCAAGACTAATTTCTGAGTGGAGTTGTCGAATCTCATGCTGCTAGTGCCAAGTGACAAAACTCCATGGTTTTCTGATGCTCATCTATTCAAGGAGTTCACTATTCGAGAATGTCCGCCTATTGTTAGCACTTGATGTCTAGGGGCAACCGCCCCGACGAAGTTGCATGTTCATAATCGGGTTGGGCCGTCTGCCAGATGGGCATGTTATCTGAGAAGGCGTTGCAAGATAAGAAGGCCAAAGGTCCGAGCCCGCACCAGGCGGGTCCGTGTTCAAGAGATTTCGGCCAAAAAGAGGCGGCAGCACAAGTTTAAGGGCCATCAGTTATGCACTCGGGGGTCCACTTCTCCTTCTTCTTCTTCGTTCCATTCGTCATCTTTTCTCTTGCTCAATTCCCACCCTTGGGTGGTGAATCTCCCCTCTTCTAATCCTATTTCTGTGACTCTCTCCTCCCCTCTCGGGTCCGCGAACCCCCATTCTTCCTTTTCTCATCCGAGGACTCCGGGTTTTCCACATTCCCGTTATCCTATGCCTTGGCCTATGCCCTCTCATCATCCCGATCTTGGGACATCTTCTGATTCTTTTCCTCTGGTATCTCCGAGTTCTAATTTTCCTTCCCTGACCCTGTCGGGTGACTCTCGTTCTCCTTCCCCGACCTTGTCCGGTGTCTATAATTCTTCTTCCCCGACCCTATCGGGTGGTCCTCATTCTCTTTCCCCGACCTTATCGGGTGTCTATGGTTCGTCTTCCCTGACCCTATCGGGTGATTCTAATTCTCCTTCCCCAACCCCGTCTGGTGATTATCATTCCTCTTCTCCGACTGCGTCGGATGATTCTTCTTCTCCTCTTTCTACTCTCTCCTCTTCACCCTTTCAGGGTCATTACCCTTTTTCTTGCTATTTTCGAGGCTTTAGCCCGCCTTGATCTCAGTTAATCTCTGTTTATTTTGTATTTGGTTCCTTGTTATCAGGGTCTCTGTGCCTTAACGAGGGAGTTCTAGCCCTTGTCTCTCTTCCTTTTTATTCTTGTTCGTCCAGTCTGGTGTATGCCGCTCCTCCGTATAGAGGAATCTTCAAATCCTTGTTATCATCTCCATTCTTGGTCCTGTCAAGCAAGGAATACAAAGCCCGTGCTGCTTGAAGCTCGATGATCAAGCTCTCGCTTCAGGACGCTACTTTTCACTCCATAGATTTGCAAGGTATCTTTTATTTTTGTGCAAGAACATGCTATTATTTCTATCACTATTACTCCTACACATAATGTTAATGTTGTTTCCACAACACATTTGAGTGGCTTTAGGAGTTTGGTTAATCTAGTCAAAATTAGTTCACTTCTGCAGCATCCTTACGCTGGTAATAGCTCCGCGCTGGGAGTCTAGTTTCTTTCCCCGATTGTTGAGGGTGACCTTTGAGTATGGGTTTCCACACAATACACAGCGAGCCATAGTTGATTTTCCTTTGAGGCACATCGTTGCTGCTTTGGCCATACTTTGGGTATGCACAAAGGTCTTTTCTTTTCTCTTCTCGGCCAAGTGCAGGGGCAAGAGATGGATGGATGAGATGACCAACCTAGGCGCTCCCTAATATGGGAGAGGTCTCAAAGAGGGGCAGTCTTGACCCTTGTAAAAGTGAGCTTTCATGCTAAATCTAGCCAATAAGGGCTGTCAAAAAATAAATCAATGATCTGATCAATACAAAATTATGAATCAAAGGCATGACAAGAGTGGCAGTATAGTTCCCCGCGAGACGTCATGAGTCCGGTCGCATGCGTGCCTGATAAATATGGATCTCAAAATCAAAGACACAAAATCCTGGCACAACAAACTGTATCTTTGAGGGGTAGTGCCCTGGAATGAAGTTGAATCCTGATATCTCCAATCCTACATAAAGCGTATCTCCAATCTTCTTCTATTTCTCCCTCTTAGGTTGGGTTGAATCCCGGGTATGGCCTTAGTAGGGGCACCGTTCTTTAGAGGCGGTTGGTTGTGGTAAGCCACCCTCATATGCACGCCCTACTTAAGGGAAGTCTTTTAATGAGAGGGGAGGAACCACGATCCCTGGCCAGTAGTTTGAGCCCGTCTTGGGTACTGTAGATTGCTATTTCAAAATTTTCAAAAAAATGAGATATTGTCAAATTCCAAAAAAATTCAAATATTTCAAGATCAAAAAATCAAAAAAAATAAAAAATATATTGTCAAAAATCAGAAAAAAATAGATATGTTTAAAATCCAAAAAAAATCAAAAAATGTCAAAAACCCAAAAAGATTTATTATTTTCACATATCTTTGTTTTGAGGACGGATATGTAATCTGTTTGCTCGGTGTGTAGGTTGCAGGTATTCATGTCCTTTGCTCTATCTTTCTCCCTGTCTATTGTTCATCTTCTTTCTGATCTATTCTCTCTTCTTCAATCTATATCTCTCATCTGTTCTGAAGCTTGTGTCCTCAGCTTTCACTTTATCTCATCACGTCTTTATGAGAGGGCTTTGCCTCACGATTATGAACCTGGCGGTTCCGCTTCATCTGATCTTGGGCATTGATTGAAGAGTATATCTATCGTCTCTCATGTTGTCTCGTCCCTCGTGTTCCTATCCCAACCATGTGTTGTCCCACCGCGTGTTCTTGTCCCAACAGGGTGTTCTTGTCCCAACCATGTGTTGTCCCACCGCGTGTTCTTATCCCAACCGTGTGTTGTCTCACTGCATTATTGTGTTGTCCCACTATGTTCGTCTTACATGCATGTTGTTGGTTTGTGTCTTGCATGTGTTGCTGGTCCGTCCTTTGTTATGTTATGTTGTGCCGTCTTTCCTTTATTTGTTCGTTTCGTTATTATTCATGCATTCATTTATTTGTCTCGTTATGTTCATGATTGTTTATTCATGTTGTTGGTTGTCTTATTTTAAAATCCATAAAAATCAGAAAATCCAAAATCTAAAAAATGCCGTTTCGCTTGGCAGGTAAGTTAGGTATGGCTCTCTATCCTTGCTCATTGTTGCATTATAATGGTATCTACATTATTATAGCCTCTCAAGGACTGGCTGGTTGCCCGTATGTTCTGGGATCTGATGTTCCCCTTTAACAAAAATGATAATGATCTAGGAGCATACGGTTAATTGTTGGATAAGCCGCTCGTTTGAGTCGGGTGGGGGATGATGAACTCTGTCTCGTACGTCGTGATTATAAGAAGACTCTTGACCCCGTCTTGGCTCAGTCTAGCAATATTATCCTTGAGTACTTTCTATTTTAATCTTTCTTGGCATTCGTTTTGATGATTTCATTATTTTAGCCCAGCATGCATCATGTCATTTTTGAGCATTCACGTCTCGTGATTCTTTCAAGGTTTCTCCTTAGCAATGGTTAATTACACTTTATTTCTCATAGATAAAAGATCCTCATTCCACTCTGAATTTGAACGTTCTCTCTGATCTGCCTGCTTGGTCTGGTTGGCCAGCGTGATTCCTGTCTGCATTTTATCTCAGTTTTACTTTCCTTTTCCAGCTTTTCAGATGTGTTCTTTCTGATCCCCTCATTGGTCATGGATTGTGTCCCCAATGAGGTTAGTCGTGTTTCCTTTCCTTCCTTAGTTAGCACTTTAGGCATGTCTCATCTTTGTCATCCATTCCTTGTGGTTAGTTCGGCGTTTTCGGGAGAATTCCTGTCGCTTGTTGGTTGTGACGGGTGTCTTTTGCCTTGATGCCCGCTTTTCAGTTCTCTCCACTTCATCTCCGCTTCATCTCCATTTCACGTCGATATCACTTTCGCTCCATCTCCTTTCCACTCCACCTCCGCGCCGCTTTCGCTCGTTCCCTTGCAAAGCAGACATCAAGGAGGGGCATCTGTTGACACCCATTTTTAGCCTACAAGTCAAGTTATTTCTCTTATTCACCTCTGTGATGCCCTGAATTAACCATCATTGTGGAGCCTTCTTTAAACCTATTTCGAGTCCATTTTTTTGATCATTTCTAAGCCCATTAAGCCTTGGAGCCTTTGGAGGACGTTTTCCTTTCTAAACAATAAAAATAAAAAATAAAAAATTTTAAGGTCACGGTCCACTGTTGACCGACGTGGTCAACTATTGACCATCGTGGTCAACTATTGACAGGCTCTTCCCCTCTTCTGCCTTGAGTGTCCTAAGTGTTTTGGACTCTATTCTGGGCGTTTTTGTTCGACGTGGCCTCCTTCTAAGGGCTCTAACTTCTAGAATTCTCCAACGAATTGAGTCCCGCTTGTTTATATCTCTTGTCCTCACTATTATCTTGAGATTGATCTATCAAACTCAAATTTTAGTGGACTATATCCTTAGGAAACGGGGAGGAAACTTCTGGATTTATGTAATTTCTGCACAGATCAAACTCTATTTTATGCTCGATGGGCCCTTCTTGCGGTGAAGATATCTTCTACAATATTGCTCCAAATCGACCCCCATTTGTTTCTATATCTTGCCCTTAGTATTATCTCGAGTTTGGTCTATAGAACTTGAATTTTCATTGGCTATATCTCTCGGAATGGTTGACGTAAGTTATGGGTTTATGTATCCTAGTACAAGTCAAACTCTATTTTTCTAGGCGATGGGCCTACCTTCCTCCTCCAAATCGAGTCCCACTTGTTTCTATCTCTTGTCCTTAATATTATCTCGAGTTTGATCCATAGAACTCGATTTATCTTGGACTATATCTCCGAGAATCGTGAGAGGAAGTTAGAGATTTCTACAAACTCTATATAAACTGCCCAGTTCGCAGCGGCGACAGAGGGCTCTTTCTAGACTTGGGGCGAAGCCATGCTGCATCTCCAACTCACAACTTCGACCCCATCTTCAAGAGGGAAGTATTAGCTTTCCATTCCATCTTTCTGGACTTGATTTCATGGTCTATTCTCATAGTTATCTTCTCCTCAATTTCATAAATCATCACAGTTTTCTGCACTTTCTGCTACACTTGCACTTTTGCACGTTTTGCATCAACGATTTCTTCCTATTCTTTGCATATTATTTTGTGATTTAAACTCTCATGCATCCACAACACACACACCTATTATTTTCACCCTTCCACAGGGGTTAAAAACTTTCCCCCGGTGCATTCTCCCTCAATTTCTACCCTTATTTTATCACTGCGGGATTGATACTACACATACATGTTCTAATGGGTTTTTCTTGTGTTTTCATCTTTGTTTTGCAGGAGAGCTTGATATGAATGTGAGGCCCTCTTCTTCTATCCGGTTGGAAGATGAGGAGGTTTGCATCCACATTGTTCCCCGCACCCATCTCTCAAGCGCGATCAAGTCTTCATCCCTTTCTAAGGTACTCAGCGCCGTTTCTTTCATCTCTTCATCCCTTCGGCGTTGTTGGAACCTTGGTGGCGATCACGGTTAGTTATTCTATCTCTTTTCGCCCCTTTGTTCATCATACCTTCATGCTTGTTCATGCTTAGTTAGTTAAAGGGGGCGGGGTAGATTAATCTGTCTACATCTTTTTTGGCGATCACGGACCGCAACACCACCGAAATACTCGAACCTCAAGCGGTCATCCCCAGACCGCTAGGTCACCTAGCGGTCCTTCGACTGACCGCTAACGCCATGTGACGGTTGTTGACACCCATTTTTAGCCTACAAGTCGAGTTATTTCTTTTATTCACCTTTGTGATGCCCTGAATTAACCATCATTGTGGAGTCTTCTTTAAACCTATTTCGAGTCCATTTTTTTAGTGATTCCTAAGCCCATTAAGCCTTGGAGCCTTTGGAGGACGTTTTCCTTTTTAAACAATAAAAATAAAAAATAAAAAATTTTAAGGTCGTGGTCAACTATTGACCATAGTGGTCAACTATTGACAGGCTCTTCTCCTCTTCTACCTTGAGTGTCCTAAGTGTTCTGGACTCTATTCTGGACGTTTTTGTTCGACGTGGCCTCCTTCTAAGGGCTCTAACTTCTAGAATTCTCCAACGAATTGAGTCCCACTTGTTTATATCTCTTGTCCTCACTATTATCTCGAGATTGATCTATCAAACTCAAATTTTAGTGGACTATATCCTTGGGAAATGGAGAGGAAACTTCTGGATTTATGTAATTTCTGCACAGATCAAACTCTATTTTATGCTCGATGGGCCCTTCTTGCGGCGAAGATATCTTCTACAATATTGCTTTAAATCGACCCCCGTTTGTTTCTATATCTTGCCCTTAGTATTATCTCGAGTTTGGTCTATAGAACTAGAATTTTCATTGGCTATATCTCTCGGAATGGTTGACGTAAGTTATGGGTTTATGCATCCTAGTACAAGTCAAACTCTATTTTTCTGGGCGATGGGCCTACCTTCCAAGAGCCATAACTTCTAGAATCCTCCTCCAAATCGAGTCCCACTTGTTTCTATCTCTTGTCCTTAGTACTATATCAAGTTTGATCCATAGAACTCGATTTATCTTGGACTATGTCTCCGGGAATCGTGAGAGGAAGTTGGAGATTTCTACAAACTCTATATAAACTGCCCAGTTCGCAGTGGCGACGGAGGGCTCTTTCTAGACGTGGGGCGAAGCCATGCTGCATCTCCAACTCACAACTTTGACCCCATCTTGAAGAGGGAAGTATTTGCTTTTCATTCCATCTTTCTGGGCTTGATTTCATGGTCTATTCTCTTAGTTCTCTTCTCCTCAATTTCACAAATCATCACAGTTTTCTACACTTTCTGCTACACCTGCACTTTTGCACGTTTTGCATCAACGATTTCTTTATATTATATGCATCTTATTTCGTGATTTCAACTCTCATGCATCCACAACACATACACCTATTATTTCCACTCTTCCATAGGGGTTAAAAACCTTCCCCCGGTGTGTTCTCCCTCAATTTCTACACTTATTTTATCACTGCGGGATTGATACTACACATACATGTTCTAATGTGTTTTTCTTGTGTTTTCATCTTTGTTGTGCCCCTGGTTTTGATGATGACAACCATGAGATATGAATGATGTGTTCAATTCAGTGATGACTTAAATTTTCATTCAATAATACTTTCACTTAATTTTCATTCTTGTTGCTAGAAAGGAACAGGGTCGACGCTGGGAGCTTAAAGCGTCCACGCATCAGTTGAAGAAGCCTTCACTGATATCCACAATGTTAACTCCATGAAGCAGAGACCCTCACGAGTTATTTCACTGCGTCAACGCCAAAATAGAGCAGCGTCGACACAGCAGTTACAAAGGAAGAGCCAATGGCTTACTGGATTACTCTGGTGCGTCAACGCATTCATCAAGTGGCGTCGACGCAGCAGGTTGGTGGATCGACAAGGTGACCAGAGGGTGGACGCAGTTGCACAATGCGTTAACGCACTCCACACGAAACGTGAGAGGGCTGAAGCCATCTAAGTTCAGATGCTGGAACAGCAATGCGTCAACGCAGCATGCTGAGAGCGTCGACGCAGCACGTCTATCTGTTGAAGACTTGATCACTGGATCACCGATGCGTCAACGTAGCAGGCTGATGGAGTCAATGCAGCAGACTTGAGATTTGCTGTAGAATGTCCTTGAAGGCTACGTCAACCCTTTGGAGCAAGTGAGTTGACGCCACCTGACTCTAGTTGCTGACACGTGGGCCAAGTATTGGGCAGGAAATGTGGAAGACACACGCCCTAGCTGCTGCTGGTATATATTGGAGCCTTCGTCTTCAGATGGAGGCTGATCGAAGAAAAAGCCTGGAGAGCAGAAAGCCCTTCGATCCACAAAAGAAAAGAAGAAGAAAAAGAGAAGAAGAAGAAAGAGAGTGAGAGCAGAAGAAGGAAAAGAGAGAGATAGTGCTCGTGAGAAGTGAGAAGAAAGAGAGAAGAAAGAGAAGCAGAAAGAGTGCGTGAGCTGAGAAGAAGAAAGAAGAGGAAGAAAAGAAGAAGAGGAGAGAAGTCTATTGAAGACCTGTTCAGTCTGTTCGTGGATCAAATCCAGAACGACTATTGTGATTCATTTCCAGCTTTCGTTGCTGTGCTTTTTTCATGTTTCTTATTTTTTATACTCCTATTGCTATTGTTCTTCCGATCCTCTGGACTGAGGTCGGGTTCCTCCTGGTGGGTCAGGAGAAGGGAGATCTGATCTCCGGCTTGCAAGCAGCAGGGGGGCTGCTTGTGGGTTCCCTCCGGGCTAGGAGGAAGAGAGGCTAGGCCTCTGGTGGATTGCTGGTAGCAGAGTACTACTGGCTGGTTCACTGGTAGCGGGGCTGCTACTAGTGGGGTTCCCTCTTGGTATAGAGGAAGAGAGACGTGAGTCTCTGGTTTCTAGTGACCGTGGGTTGCTAGAGGTTCTCTCCGTGTAGGAGGAAGAGGGGAGATTGTTCCCCTGGGTAAGCTGTGTATCAGCGTCTGTTGGCAAGCTGTGTTGCCCAGCTGTTAGTGAAGCCACACTCGGTTTGAGTGTGGGGTGGATGTAGGTCCGTGGACCGAACCACCTAAAAAATCTCTGTGCAGTGGTTGGTTGCTCCATATCTCCTATCTACTTCACAGGTTACATTGCATTCTCGTTTATATCTGTGCTGCTTCCGCTAGTTGTTTATTTGGGCGCAGGTTACGTATTTGATCTTTGGTTTAAAAGGATTTTCTACATGTTCTTCAGATTGGTTGTCTTGCTTTGTTAGAGTTCTAGTTTTATTATTGAGCCGAAAAGTTTTTAAGGGTGGGATTCATTCACCCCCCCTCTGAATCCTCCGCACCGATCCTAACAATTGGTATCAGAGCGGTTCCCTATTTCTCCAGATTCAACGATCTGTAGGGGATCCTGCTGGTCTAATAGGTGCATTTCTGATCGGGTCTTATTGCTTGGTTTTACTCCTGAATTGATTCAATGAAGCATCCATCGATCTTTAGTGGTTCTGGATTTAAGTTGTGGCTTAGAGGTCTGCGTATCTATGTTAAACAACTTGATCCGGATCTGTGGAAGTTGATTTCGCAAGGTCCATACATACTGCCAAAGAAAATGTCCAAATGTACTGACAGTGATAGATACATGTGTGATCAAAACATGAAGGCTATGGAAATTATGAAGGCTGCCACTGACAAGGCCTTACACTCGTGTTTTTGTCATTGCAGGTCAGCCACGGAAATGCTGGACAATCTGAAGATAGCCTTCCAGTCAAAGGAGGACGCCTGCATGATGGCCAATGGGACTGATCACAGCAACAATCAAAGTGATGAAGAGGACAATGATGATCAGGTAAATCCCTTTGAAAACTATGATTTAGATGATTGGGAAAATGCATATTCTGAGCTGTTTGAATCTCATGAACTGTTAAGGAAAAAGTATAAAAAATTGAAGAAGGGTACTGGGTTAGTTAGTTCAAGTTCTCCATGTAAAATTTGTTCTAAGATGAAGCGATTTCATAATGTCTGCATATCTGATATTCACACGCATAAAAATCAGTATGAAAAATTGATGAAGGAATTTGAATGTGTTAGCTCAGAACTAAGCAAGCTAAAATCTGAAAATGACTCTCTAAAACAATCTGTTAAAGAAAATGAAGGAAGGTTAGAGAAACTCAAAAAGGAGAACACGTTGCTGACTGAGAAATGTAATGCCATAAAATCTGTAAACGTAGAATTACAGAAAGATCTTGAAAAACAGCAAAAAGACTTTAAGGAATTTGAAAACAGAGGAAAGCAAGAAGTCAATTCAGAAGATCAACTTCTAATAAATGAATTGGTTCATAATGCAAACTTAAGGAAGAAAATGAGAAGTTAAAAATGCTGAACTCCACTATGTCAGAGAGACTTCTAACCTTAGAAAAAGGAAAAACAGTTAGTGTTGAAGTTCCTGAAAAATTGAGCAATCTGGAACAGGAAATTAAAAATTACAAAACTGCTAACAAGGTGTTAACTGAATGTGTGAATTACAGTGAGCAAGAAATTGCCAGCTATGAGTTACAAATCACCTCTTTAGAAAATGAAATTCTAGATTTGAAGAGTTCCCTGTCTAAATTTGTTAATGGGCAGGATAATCTGAACAAATTGCTGGGAACAAAGGTCAACTTCCAGAAGGAGGGGTTAGGCTATAACCCTATAAATAAAAAGAACATTGAAAACAAAATTCAGACATCTTCTGTTTCTAGCTCTAATTTTAAGAAAGAGGGACTAGGCTACAGTCCAGTCATGAGGAAGGTCGATGGATCCAATTTGAAAACCATTTTTGTTAAATCTTCTGAACAGTAAAAACCTTCTACTTCATCATCTCCACCTCAGTATAAGGCTAAGAAAACAGAAAAACTGGATAAAAATCAGAAAATGATTGGAAAACAGAAAGTGAATAAAAAGGGTCCATCAGTGCATGCTGATCACAGTCTTCACACAAACTCACATGTATCTAAAAAGAAAACCTCATGCCATTACTGTCATAAACCTGGTCATTTGATGCATGAATGTAAATTGATGGAAAAGGATGATCTGAGTGCTAGGAAACATCATGTTAAAAATCTTTCATCTCAGAAAAGGAGTGTCACATGTTCTAATTGTGACAAATTAGGACACTCAATTGCTCAGTGCTGGTTTGCTAGTGGTAAGAAAGCTTTCTATTCATATCATGCTAAAATCCCTACAAATAGGCATGCTGTTCATGAGAATTTTAAGAGAATAAATTCCTCTCATTATTTTAACTGTGGAAAGCCGGGTCACAGGGCTGCAACCTGTTGGCTGGCAGGATACCAAAGCAATGCTGGTTTTGGTAAACAGAACTTTAATTCTGTAAACAGAAATTTTCATACATATGCACATAAAAATCATGTTAATAAGAATGTGCATAAATCCAATCTGAAACCTGCTGCATCTTGCCATTATTGTGGTACAATTGGTCATTCAATGAATAATTGCTACCTGATGAAATCTGATGACCATGCTGCTACGAGATTGTTTAGAAAATCTGCTAGGAATGTCACTGCTAATTCAGGACCCAAGATTTCTTGGGTGCCTATTTGTGCAAGATAGCTTGCTAACCTGTAGGTGTGCCTTGGAAGCTGAAGAATAAAGAGGGGTAATAAACCAAGGCACTCAAGAAGAAAAACCCCTTCCCAAACTTTTCAGGTAAATTTCTTGCACTTCCTGGTTTTAGTGTTACTGCATAGCATGTTAAATGTTTTTTCTTATTCACTCTTCATCTGCATTGTCTGAATTGATGTTTCTGAATTTTCCTCTTTCTGAATGTGCATAAATCACAAATTCATATGTTTAGTTTTCATGGCAAACATTGCATGTTCTCAGGGGAGCTTAGTCATCTTTGCTTGTTGTGTCTATCTTTCCTTCAATCATCTCATCATGAATACAGTTTCAGCTTGATACTCATTTTATTGGCTGTTATAATTTCATTCATACATGGTCTGAGGGGGAGTTAGCTTAAGATTAATTTCTCGGTGACAAAATGCTGAATAAAGTACAGAGTTGTTACTGCTGGTTGGATAAGTGAGTTAACGCAGTGTGGAAATAGAGTTAACGCACCAGATAGCTTATTCTTTGAGAACCTGATGTGAAATGCCTCTGGTTGAGTGAGTTGACGCAATGATGAAACTGAGTTAACGCTGTGGGCAATTGGTTTCTGAATTTGAGCAAATGTTTGTGCTATCTAGTTGGATGAGTTGACGCAGTACTAAGGTTGAGTTAACACACTGAGGAATATAATTTGGAAACTGGATTGGTTTGTGAGCTAGAACTGAGTCAAAACAGCTATGCCATGGTAAAATCTCTCTGTTATATCCTTCTTTTGGAAACTTCCCTATCTCACATCAACTTGTTTTGTCCATCAATTCCATCCCTTCAATTCTTATCCCACAATAAAGCCTCCTTGACATCTTAGTATGAGGGAAGAACTCTAGAGCACTGAGATATGTAGATGATGTCTTAAATTCAGGGGGAGTTAAAGTGATAATTCTTGTTGAGTATGAGATATGTTCTGAATAGCTCTATGATATGCTAATGATAGGAGATCTATAATTCTTATGATATTTGAATTTAAGAACTTTTGAACCCAATAATGCACTATGTATGGAACAAAAGCTGAACTTTTTAATAAAACCACGACCTTATCATCTCTCGAACCTTATTGCTCAAAAGTAAAAGAAACCAATGTGTACAGAGGAATTTAATATTTGTATTGATAATGAACTCAGAAATTGTTTATAAACGCTGATGATGCAATATATTACACATGTAATAAAATGCAGAGCAATGGTAGTTATTCACTGAGAAACTAGCCCTATGCACCAAAGAAGTGTTGAAGAGCAAGTCATGAGGTGCACTACTATCTCTGTCTTCAAGTGAAAAATAAATTATTCCAGAGCAATGGTAACTATTAACTGAGAAACTACCTTCATGCACCTATGAAGTGGTGTTAGGCATGTCATGACATCAGTTGCCAACTCTGGTTCGTATATGCAGAATGGTTTGCTATGCTGAGTAACCGGGGACTCGGGTGTCTGATAAACATGTGTACTCGTGTCAAAAGGCTAGCTATACTTGACTGCAAATGAAAACGTAAAAATAAGTTGAAAATGCTAAAAATGTGAAAATAATCAAAACTTGTGAGTATGTTTGATCTGAAGCTCCTTATTCAACTGAGTCTATCATCAATGCCAGTTAAATTTCTCTCTCTCTGAAAGGCTTCTTAAAATTGACAGATATAAGGGACAGATATGAAAATGGTTCTAGTGTGAAAAGAGTTCCACTTTTTCTCCAGACAGGTGGCTTTAGTGGTTCATGGTTTTTAATTCGATGTTTTAAGATTATTTCCTCTCTTTATCATTAAATGAATTGGAGCCTATTTACATACATCTCTTTCATGGGAACTTGATCTGCAACTCTTAAATTCTTGAATATAAGCATGTCAACTCATTATCTTAGTATCTTCAGAAAATTCCTTGAACGGATGTCCTTCTGGCTACTTATCTTGTTTCTTCTGTTCATATCTGCCTCACTGCGTAGACGCAATGTCCCTTGGCGTCCACGCATTACTTCTAATACAACCTTCTTCACAATCCGGTTCACCGACTTGAACCGGCTGAACCGTTCACTAAAAGGGTCTTCGTAGCTTCTTTAAAAGCGTAGCTTGACCACTGCTCGTCTCCACTCCTTTCAAAAACCCTTGGTCGTTCCACCTTCCATGTTCTCCAAAACCCTCACAGCTTTTTCCCTGTTCCATTCACCTCGCTGCCATGGCTCCTCCGACATCCACTACAAAGGGGAAGAAGAGGGCAGAGGAACCTCCCAGACGTTCAGCATCAGCCGAAGGCATATTGGAGCCCAGTTCCATAGCTGATCACGATAAAGGGAAAAGGAAGGAGACGCGTCCCCGCAATCCTAGTCCGCCAACCAAAAAGCGGAAGGCATCTGATGTCAGGAAAGAAAAGAAGGGTTCATCTTCAGGCTCTGCAACAGGTCAGAAAGGTGCGGACAGATCTCTTCCAGTCACAGCAGAAGAACCTCTGAAAGTTCTCATCTCCCGGTATGTTGATGCTACCGACCATGAGATGCTTGCAGTTTTTCCGGATGTGTTTCCGACCTTAGACTATCAGGGCTGGTGGTCGTTTGTCACAAACCATAAGGTCTATTATCCTACCCTGGTCAGAGAGTTCTACAAAAATTTGAAATATGAACCACAAGTTCCAAAACTTACATCATCTGTCAAGAATGTCTGTTTCGAACTAACAAATAAGCTGTTTGCCTGAGCCTGGAAAATCCCCAAAAATGGAGTTCAGCTGCATGATTTTGAGTATGATGAGCACGATGCTTTTGCGCTCCTGACTGACAAACCCAGTGACCATTCCGATGTCAGGGAAACCTATCTAGCCAGTCTCAAAGCCAATCAATTCCCTCCATTGAATAGACTGCTCTACCACATTTGCACTTCAATGATCACACCACAGAGCAGTGGTAGAGAAAGGGTGACTGAGATGCAAAGGTTTCTACTTTACTGTATGCTGAAGAGAATACAGATTTCCCTGTCTGATGTAGTGATTCAAACTATGGGGTCTTGTCTCACATAGTCCAGAACACTTCCTTTTGCTGCTCCATTAACTGCCATTTTTAGAAAAGTGGGTGTCGACTTTGGTTCTGAGAAGAAAATAATCATTCCTCAAGGGAATGTTTACACCCTTACTTACATTCAGAAGTTTATGGGATTTAAAGTCATTGATGGTAAGCCAGTTAGAATTCTTCCCAGTCAGAAAACAGCTCCATCAGAAACAGGTCAGGCATCAAGAACAGCCACTATGGATGAAAGTCAAGTGAACAGGACAGAGATACAGATTCCATCAGATGTGAGAGAAGAAAGACCAGAGGTTGAGGACACATTTGCTAGATCATCTAGCCCTCAGTTGGAAACTGGGGAACCCAGTGGTTCTGCACCTACAATGGAACCCCTTATAACTGGAACCATTGATGTTTATAGGAGACCTTCTCCAACTTCTGATGCAGCTCCACCCCCAGCAACTATTGAAGAAATGTTAGTGAACATGACTATGATGATGCAGCGTCAGGATGCCAAGATGGACAAATTAATGGAATTTACAAATTACCATCTCAACAAACTGACTACTAGGATTATACAATTCGAAGTTTCTATTTTATCTGAGTGGCAAAAATTCTTACTCTCCAAGATGCTTTCTGACCAAGCTACAAGGACAGTCCTTCAGCACATATCATCTCTCCTTGACAAACTAGCCACTTTGATGACAGAAATGCACAGCCAACAAGCTACAACTTTTTCATCCTTTGCCAAGATTACTGATCTGTGCTATGATGTGAGGATAGCAGTTGAAACCATCAAGAGTCCTGTCAATGCACTTCCCCAATGCCTCAAAGTTGTGTTAGAGAAGATTGACAAAGTGACTGCAGCAATTCAGTCACTTGGAGACAAGTTTCACAATAAGGAATCTGCCACAGCTGATCTCTCTTCTGCCATTGATAGTGTACGCACAACTCTAAGTCACCAGCTGGGTGAAATCTCTCAGGATATCAGGAATATACTGGCCAGAGATCAATCTGCCTCAGGACAGCAGTCTCATCAGCCACCTCAAGGGCAATCCTCTCGTCAGCAACAAACACATTCTTCTGCCAGAAAATTCAATCGTTACTTTCCATAGCTCTTCCACATCTACTCCCCTTCCTGATGATGTCAAAGGGGGAGGAGAATTATGAAGTCAAGCTGGAATCTAAACTAGAGTTCATTGCATCTAGAGTTCATTGCATCTGCATCAATCCTGCTGACTAACTATATGTTTTCTTCTTTTTGTCTGGTTTAATGATGTAAAGTCTTGAACTTGAATGGACGACAAAATTAATGCTCGATTCAGTCAATGAATAGATTTCCTGTTAATCTAAAGCTCCTTGCTTGATATGAATAACCATGGTTGTTTAGATGCAATGGCATTAATGGCATTCACCTCATAGTTGCCATCATCAAAAAGGGGGAGATTGTTGTAGACACGCCAAAAATGACGCTATGTTGATCAAATCTCATGTCACTATGATGACGCCCCAAGTGAACTTCAATATATTCATAATATGAAGTTTTTCTATTTTCTTGTGTGTGGTTTTGATTTATTGCTTTTTGTGATTCGCGACCTGAAGAGGGGCGTTATTTAAATAGCGACCTTATCCAGGGCGTTTTCTCAAGAAAGGACGACCAAATTTCAGGGGCGTCAATTCCTGGTATTATCCGGTTTTTAAGTAAATACAAAATCAATTTAAATATTGGTTAACGTCCTTCCTTAGGGCGTGTTTTAATTTAACGCCTCTATCTTGGGCATGTTCTCATTCAAAATTAAATCCAGGAAGAAACGCCCTGGCTTGGGTCGTGTTTTATGAAACGCCGTAGGGTAGGTCGTCAAATCTCTAATTGACGCCCTGTTGAAGGGCGTGTTTCACCTTCAGAGCCCTACCTTGTTCTGTCTTTCCTTCGCAGAGTCCTGCCTCGTTTGGTGTTATTACTCGATTGGGCTCTTGCTCCTGATAACCATTGCCATGGTTATCTCCTACCCATGTTTATCATCCTATCTAAGCTTATTTAAGGGACTCTTGGTCGATCCTTTGAGAGGTAACCTACCTACCTGCCTACACCCAGATTACGGAGCTTAGTCTTACGAGTTTGCAGAGTTCTTCTTCCTATTGCTTTCTGCTTCCTCGTCTTCCTCCTGTCAACAGCCGTTGTTCTCTTGGTTGCCCCTCTACTGTCATCAAGGGACAGCAGGGTGCTCTTTGGGGTCGATTCATTTTTTTTTTTTGTTTTGTGTGCATTGTTTTATCACATCTCCATTCTGTTCATCATCATCATCATATCGTTGACATCGATTTTGTCTGCACTTGCATACTTCTCATATATCTCCCTTCCCTTAGTTCCCTCTAGGGTTTTAAAAAAAAGAAGGTGCGCATGTGTTGCTCTTTTCGTCATTATACGTTTTATTTGGGCTGATACTACTGCACTTTGGCTGATCCTTCTTTGCTTTATTTTTTTGTTGTCTTTCTTGCAAGGTAATCAAAAAAGAAAACCCTTCTCATCGGCCGGCCGATTGAAGAAGGAGGAAGGAACTTCACATCATCCCGCGTTCTCATCTTCACGAGGTATTTGCGATCCCTTTTTATTGTTATTGAGGTAACCCCTCTGGCGATCACACCTCCATTTTGCACCGCGTGCAAGTCTTCCCCCCTCATTTAATCTTTATTTTTCATCATGATTCTTGCTCCACGTGAGTGATAATACACTTTCACACACATATATATATTACTTCTTTTGTGTGGGGATTTATGCACATCCACAAATTGGCGATCACGGTGGGACTTCCACTGTTTTCTTTTTGATTACCATCTCCATTGGCACCCTTGCGTGCCCTTTCCCCTTGGCACCCTCGTGTGCCCTTTCCCCTTGGCACCCTCGTGTGACCTTTCCCCTTTGGCACCCACGTGTGCCCTTTCCCCTTGGCACCCTCGTGTGCCCTTTCCCCTTTGGCACCCGTGTGCCCTTTCCCCTTGTGTGCCCTTTCCCCTTGGCACCCTCGTGTGCCCTTTCCCCTTTGGCACCCACGTGTGCTCTTTCCCCTTGGTACCCTCGGCACCCCTTTCCTTTGTGCCCCTCGGGCACCCCCCACTGTGCACACTGCACACTCCGGGATCAGCCAGTTAGTGTTTGCATATCTCCCAGAATTAACGCCTTCCACGAGGGCGCCTTTTGATTTAACGCCCTTGATAGGGACGTGTTTTATTTGATTAACGCCTCTTTGCAGGGTGTCCTTTTCATATCTCCTGTTTCGTTTGCTGCATTGTTGCATTATCTGAGGATTCATGCCCACCCCTAGGGCGTGTTATTTATTCTTAGCGCCTGTCGTCAGGGCGCGTTATTAATTTCTCCTGTTTTATTCTTATCTTGTTGCACTGTCTGAGAATTCACGCCCCGCTCCAGGGCGTGTTATTTGTTATTAACGCCTTTAATCAGGGCCTGTTCTTTTGATTTGACGCCCTCCATTAGAGGCGTCCTTTCCTGATAACGCCTGACTCCAAGGCGTGGTTTTTCTTCTTCCTGTGAGCCCTTCACAGAGATTCACGACAGCCACGCTGCCGTTTCCTGTTTGGTAGCGACCCCTCCCAGGTCGTGTTTTTCCTCCTGCTTTGAGTAACGGCCTGTTCCAGGTCGTGTCTTTCTTGAGTTTTCACAGAAACTGCTTACTGGCTTATTTGTGATTCGTTGTTTGGCATATTGATCTATCTTGATATATTGCTGTGATCTGCATTGATTTCATTATACTTGTGGGTTTTTGGTTGAGAGACCTCCTCTCTCTACACTAGGATTCCACACACCTTTCTTGGAATCGGGACGACCCTCCATTGAGCATTCCGTCTCTTTGGA
The DNA here is from genome assembly GCA_022559845.1 of Amorphophallus konjac. Classification (NCBI taxonomy): domain Eukaryota; kingdom Viridiplantae; phylum Streptophyta; class Magnoliopsida; order Alismatales; family Araceae; genus Amorphophallus; species Amorphophallus konjac. The sequence continues at coordinate 47,001,216 of CM040126.1, forward strand.
CCAGAGATCTCTTTTCCAAGACCTCCATAAGTCCCCGCACCCGTGGATTCCCTCACGGACGCCGGGCTGGTTGTACCCTCGAAGTACCCGGAGTTTAGAGATCCTATGCGTTGGTGAGGAGAGAGAGAAACCTAGTTGACCCGGAGGTCACACTTGGATCAAACTAGGTTTCATTTGGCAAAAAAAGTGAACTATTCACAAATAATCCACTTTAATCTCAAAACTCAAACATTAAAACCTTCCGTCCTTTCCAACATTGTTTGCATATACTTGGTTGGGTTGACTTGATTGAATTATTTTGATTAAGTGCTTTTGTGGAAATTCCTTCATTAAACATCCTCTCTCTTAAGTATGAAACTCCGTTCAGGAAAAATCATCAACATGTCAGGCAACGGGTACTCCTATGATGATGAGAATGAGAACATATTTGGTCAATATGGGGACCCTCTCCAGGATTCCGTTTATTATGAGGGAAACTACCTCCCTCCTCACCCCCATTACTCACAAGTTCATGTGGTTGATACCACTACTCATGAGGCGGACCCCTCGTCTCAAGTTCCATCTTCCAATACTTCGGGGAACCCTTCCCCACCCATCAACGTCACAGATTTAATCCAAGCTCTCTCTCAATTGGATGACTCCCAGCAGCAAGCCATTCAGGCCGCCTTGAAGGGGAAGTCGGTTCCTTCTTCTTCTTCTAATCCCCCTCCGGCCATGAGCGGCCATCAAATCGTTAATGACCAGGCGGTCTTGCATCCACCCCCCTCTCGTCCACAAACGACTACTGCGGTCATGCCGGCTCAGCAGGCGAGCTATTCAGCGGTTAGGCATCAATCTTCCCAGCCTCCTCGGATTCTATAAACGCCTATACCACATTCCTTTGTTCAGAATCAGGCCCCGGTCGAGCCCGATACCAACACTTTTTTGCTCCAGAAGTTGGCCAGCATGGAGGAACAGCTCAAGAAAGTCACAGCTACTAAGAATGCTCCGGAAATTTCTCTTCCCTCATTGCCAGTTTTCCACTTACCACCTTCCGAAATGCCGAATTTTCGGCGATATAATGGAACTGGCAACCCGTTCATTCATTTAAAGGATTTCAGATATGAGACTTCCTTTTGGCAAGACAATAAGGCCTCCCTGGCCTACTTATTCAGGAGATCTCTTGAGGGGCCAGCCCTCGAATGGTTTTATTCTTTGGAGCCAGCCGATGCTGGTGATTTCGATGTTATCCAGAGGAAATTCTTGCAAAAGTACAGAGACCGGGTGTGACCTTCCCTGTCTGTTACAGATTTAGTTGCCAAAAAAATGAAGCCCGAGGAGGACTTCATCATATTTGCTGATAAGTGGTGGTCTATGGCCGAGAAATTGAAAGACACTTTGTCAGAACAGGAGCAAGTAAAGATGATTATTTCTAACGCAACTCCTCAATTCCGGCATATTTTGGCCATGAATCGGCTGACAACTATGGAAGAGCTCTACGAAAGAGCTCGTTATATACAAACACAAATGAAGGACTCGCCCATCATGGGCATGTTTGAGCCGAAGTCTCGACTATTTAAGAAGAGTACAAATGTCAACAGTGGGCCCACAACTGAGGGCACTGTCACAAATGAGCAAGTCGGCGTAGTTGGCAACCCCCATCATCAAGCTAACCCACGTCCACCACCGCCTCCACGACAGAACCCTCATTTTAACCCTACTCCACAACCCCAATTCGCACCTCAACGCTCCTTCGCTCCACTGCAAAACCAAGCCCCCCGCATAGAACCTCCAGCTCCACCACAATACCATCAAGTGCCCCCACCTGCCAACTACGGCCAACAACAACGGAGACCACCACTTGGCCCCAAAAGGGACCACTATCCTCCACTCCCTGAAAGTCTCCCCAATATTTTTAATGCCCTGATGGCCGCCAACTTGCTCGCCTTGCCAAGGGAAAGAACCGTGTGGCCCGCTAATGTTGACACATCCCGTTATTGTGCTTTTCATCGCGGCCCTGGTCACAACCTGGATCGTTGCTTCCACTTCAGAGATTACATCTACGATCTAAATGACCAGGGTGACATTAATTGGGATGAGATGAGGCAGTTCATCGCCGCTATGAAAGAAAGAAAGGCTTCTCGGCAACAGCAAAATCAACAACTTCAGCAACCCGCTCTACAACAAGTTCAACCACAGCAAGCTCCAGCACCCCAGCAGGATATGGGAATTGTCCGTAATCCATTGCCGGAGCACGCCCCTAATCAACATGTGAACCCTGTCACATCCCTCTACGAAGTGCAGAGAGGACAGGGATGGCACGAAGAAAACGCCTCTGTCGGGGCATTTCATCATAATCCGAATCAAAATCAACCTCAGCGCCTTTTGCGCACCCTCCCTTCTTCTTCTACTCTCCTATCAGGACGTCCTCTTCTACGTCCCGTCAACCCATCTACCTCCACCAGTTCTACGGCCTTGCCGGCCCGCTCTCTTCTTACCCATTTACCACCACCACAATCTACCGCACGACAAACCCCACCTTCCACCACCAACGCTATACCTCCGCCATCCAGGCCACTCCTACTTCGCTCACCGCTAGCACCCGCTACACCCTCTACCACTCCTACACCGGCAAGGGTTCCTCCGCCACTAGTCCCCCCACCTCTCATACCCCGATCTCTTCTTATTAGACCACCCGCCAATGCTCCTCGCATTCGGGTGTCCCTTTCTAATTCCACGCCCCCTGAGGGGGCATCTTCGTCAGACCACTCTCCTACGCCTCCCACGGGGGCATCTTTGCTAAACATTACTCCCACGCATCCTACGAGGGCACCCCTATTGTTGAACATTGCCACCGGCATTCCCTCCTCTTCTTCTTCTAATTCTCCTCCCACACTTGCCCCGACAGAGGCACGTCAAGGCGTGGCGCCGCTCCGTAGTGGACGGATGTTCAACCGTATTTTTCCACAAAGAGAGCTAGAGCCCGTGCAGGGGCCGCAAGAGCAAGAGCAAGAACAAGGGTCTGCACCGGGCACTGAATATGATTTGTTAAAACATTTGGACCGGACTCCGGCAAGAATTTCGATCCTGGAATTGATCAAACGGTCCACCACTCATCAGCTGGCTCTAAAGGAATACCTGCAGAAGGTAATGGTTAATGAAGACATTCCAGTTGAGCAGATAGTCACAGTGTTAACACCTGCTAGCAGTCAGCCGGCAATTACCTTTCATGAGCACGAACTGACGCCAATCTCAGCAAGAAAATATGCCTTATGCATCACAGTCGACATTAATAAGGTGGTTGTTAAGCAATATCTGGTGGATACTGGGGCATCCATCAATGTTTTGCCACTGAGCACCTTGAAGTTATGTGGCATACCAGAAAATCAAATTCGGCCGTCCATTATAACGGTCACTGCCTATGATAACACAAAAAAGCCTCCTCTAGGCATGATCACTCTGAAAGTAAGTTTGGGTCCAGCTTCCATAACAGCAGACTTTCACATCTTGGATATGGATCCAACATTTAATGGCATTCTTGGCCGCCCGTATATCCAGCAGCTTGATGCGGTGCCTTCTACAAATCATCAATGTCTCAAATTCCCACACAAGGGCCGTATTATCAAGGTGACCAGCATGCCGATTCTGCCAGAGGAAGATATTCATGCGGCTTCGTCAGTTCCTTCTATTTGGCCTGCCAATAAGCCACTGTTATCTGTGCTGGACGTCCCCCGTCCACGGCCAATGCCATCTGAAACTGTTACCACGGTTGCTATGACACCCCTGCCTTCTAAGGGGAAGAAGAAAAAGAGCATGATTAACACCCCTGGTTGGAACATTCTGTTAAAATGGGGTATCAAGATGGCAAAGGCCTGGGTGCCAACTGTCAGGGCAGGATTAGGCCCATTAAGCCGCAAAAATTGCTGGTACGAGGCGGTTTAGGCTATAAAGGGCCAAACAAAAATAAAGAAGAGCCATGGGCATTTATGACTTCTACTTTGAAGACTGATCGCCAGCCACTCTCCTGGACACTGAGAACACATTTTGTTACTGGTAGCATTCAGAATAATGAGCAGACTACCATAGTTACTTCATTGCTTGACTATCAAGATGTTCATGCCAGATAGTTTGCTCGTCACATTGCCCCATTGGTTACCTACAAAGCCCTGGAGTCTTTAAGGCCGGACAAGAGAAGGAAAATGGGTGATCCAGAATGTGACTGGTACAGGTGGTTCGACATGAATGACATTACTATTTCTTTGAGCCGCCTCTTCATGCCGACAGACCCGGAATGGCCACCGCTCATACAGGAATTGATTGAAATGCCAGTAGCGATCACAGACAAGAGGCAGCTGCTGAGTGACTATACGGATACTGGGGAGCCAGATGTCCCCTTTGAAGAAGGTTTTACTGTGGACAGGCTGTGGGCCGGCCTCTTTTCTCTCACTTCGCTACATCCATCTGTGCTTGCTTCTCTACATTCTCATTGGTTTGGTCGTGTGCCAAGACCACCTCCGATTACAATCAGCTTTGCTCCAATTCAGATTTCCCTCCCGATTTCTCCCTCGCTCCTCGAGCAGTTTTCTAAAATCTCCATCTCGCCCCCCCATGGGCCATCATTAATTAAATCTTTCCCTAATCTTGCAATTTCCACTCCTCCTAGCTATTCTCCCATCACACTGCTTTCTCCTTGAAAAGAAAATAAAAATGAAGAAAAAGATAAAAATGAAAAAGAAAATGTCGAATTTCCAACTTTCCAATCCTCCATCTCCGTTGAGGAGACTTCCTATTTCTCTCCCGAGTGCGTCCTGACCCAGGGGCCGCTCTTCCAAGATTCCTTGATAGATCTCTTTTCCCCCTCTGGCGAGGGGTCTTCCTCTGTATCACCTTTTGTATCCGCTTTTTCACCTCCTTCTTTTCTTTCTAATCAGGCTAGTTGCTCCTCCTCCTCTCTTCTTCTTCTAATAAAATGCATGAGGTAGATCACATAAGAAATCCAAGGGTAAGGAGATTCCTTGCAGATTTTTATTGGAATTGGCTATCAGATGCCAAGCTTGTTTAGCAGTCCCTGAGTTTGTGGGAAGTCCAATTATTCTGCCAGAGTTAGAATTTGAAGATGCTGTTGCTTCTTATGAGGGTTTGGGCGTTTACGAAATTATGAATGATGAAGACCCTATTGAAGAGGGGGATGAAAGTTACGAAGAATATGAGGACGAGGCTGATGCTTTTGCTAGTGGTATGAGAAGATTCGACGAACCATCAGCCTCCGTAGAAGAACCCACCAAAGAAATTAATCTGGGTACCCGAGGAAGACCCTAGGATTGTCCTCATTAGCCAGAATTTGCCACCCTCCGAGGAGGAGGCGCTCATTTTAGTTCTTCAAGAATACAAAGACACGTTTGCTTGGAGTTATGAGGATATGCCAGGATTAGACCTTGCGCTCGTTGAACACCGCCTTACACTTAAGCCAGGGTCTGTCCCGATCAAACAACGGTTGAGGCGTTTCCACCCTAATATGGCTTTAAAAATGAAAGAAGAGGTCGATAAACTCCACAAAGCTAGATTTGTTAGAGTTGTCCTTTACCCCAATTGGGTGGCTAACATTGTCCCGGTTATGAAGAAAGATGAGAAGGTTCGGATTTGCATAGACTTCCGGGACCTCAACCGAGCGTGTCCTAAAGATGACTTTCCCCTCCCTCATATTGATGTTCTAATTGATAATACGGCAGGATTTGAGACTCTTTCATTTATGGATGGCTTTTCAAGTTACAATCAGATTCGTCTGTCTGAAGAGGATCAAGAGAAAACATCATTCACTACACCATGGGGTACATATTGCTATGTGGTCATGCCCTTTGGACTTAAGAATGCTGGAGCCACCTACCAGAGGGCTATGATGGCGATTTTTCATGACATGATTCATATTTATATTGAGGTGTATGTGGATGACCTGGTAGTGAAATCAAGGACAAGGATTGAGCATCCTGGGGTTCTGGCTAAGGTTTTACAAAGGTCACGAGAATATCATTTGAAAATGAACCCCAAGAAATGCGTATTTGGCGTTTCTTCAGGGAAATTGCTTGGTTTCATTGTCAGCAAGAGGGGAATTGAAGTTGATCCCAACAAGGCAAAGGCCATTAGAGATATGCCCCCTCCCAAGAATTTGAAGGAAGTTCGAGGATTAATCGGGAGGTTGCAATTCATTCGCCGCTTCGTCTCTCAGCATTCACAAAGAGTGTAGGCCGTTTACGAGCTTACTAAGCCGGGAGTCAAGTTTAATTGGGATGACAAGTGTCAGGCAGCCTTTGATGGATTGAAGAATTATTTGGCCAATCCTCCTGTCCTGAGGCCGCCAATTCCAGGCAAGCCACTTATTCTCTATGTTTCTGTCCTAGATGACTCCGTAGGTGCTGTCCTAGCTCAAGTGGATGAAGAAAGTAAGGAGAGAGCAGCATACTACTTGTCTAAGCTTCTTAACCCCTGTGAGCAGAGGTACTCAGCCATGGAGAAGACATGTGCAGCTTTGGTTTGGGTAGTTCAGAAGTTAAAGCACTATTTCCTAGCTCACGAGGTTCACCTCATTGCTCGCATGAATCCAATTAAATTCCTCCTTGAAAAATCTATCCTCACTGATCGATTAGCACGCTGGCAAAGCTTCCTTTCTCAATTTGACATCACTTACATTCAGCAAAAAGCCGTCAAAGGTTATGCCATTGCCGAACACCTTGCTCATCACCCTCTCCCCCGTTTTGATCCGGTCAATTCGGAGTTCCCAGATGAAGAATTAATGTCCATCAATCAACCCCACGATCCTATGTGGACATTACATTTTGATGGAGCTCTAAATTCTCAAGGAAGAGGGATCGGCATGGTTCTTTTAACACCAGAAGGGGTCACCATTCCATTTGCTGCTCGGCTCACTTTTCCCGTCACCAACAATATAGCTGAGTATGAAGCTCTTTTGGCCGGTCTTCAAACTGCTCATCGATATGGTGTCACCCATTTGAGGATTGTCGGTGATAGTCAGCTCATTTTACGCCAGGTGTTGGTCAAGTGCCGCACCATCAATCCTAAGCTCAAGCCCTACCAGGAACTCGCTTCAGCTTATGCCAAACTCTTCACTAAATTGATCTTCGTTCATGTCCCTCGCAGCCAGAACATCTTGGCTGACGCTCTCGCCTCTTTGGCTTCTGCTTTAGTTTTCCCTCCTGAGCGTGATTTTCATGTTCCCCTGATTCATCAGCGGGACACCCCGGCTATTAAGGATCGCGCATTCCTCGATATTAGGGATCAAGTGCTTGAGAAGGTTAAGCTGAAGGAAGCTCTTAAAGGTAAGGAAGTCATGCTTTTGGATTGGCAAAAAGATCTGGCTGACGAAGAGAAGCCTTGGTATTATGAGATTGCCAGATATTGTAATGATCAGTCCTATCCCGAGGAAGCCACTGCGGATGAGAAGAAAGCAATTAGAAGAGTGGCCCAACGATATGTTTTGGTTGGAGGTGTGCTCTACAGAAGAGGGCTCACCGGTGTTCTGTTAAGATGCCTCGATGATGATGAATCTTGGAAAGTTGTGGAAGAGGCGCATTCTGGAGTGTGTGGTGGTCATGTGAATAGCCAGATGTTAGCTAAGAAGATTCTTAGGCTAGGTTTCTATTGGCCAACTCTAGAAGAGGATTGTTCTATCTATGTTCGAAGGTGTGTTAAGTGCCAACTGCACGCCGACAAGATTCATTCTCCTGCTTCTTCACTCCATCCTACGTCCTCTCCATGGCCTTTTTCCATGTGGGATTTTGATATCATTGGACCTCTTGGTGACTCGAATCTCCTGACCAAACAAAAGTCGTTCATCCTCACGGCAAAAGAATACTTCACCAAGTGGGCGGAAGCAGAAGCTTACGTGGAAATTAAAGCGTCAACCGTCTGTAAATTTATCATGAGGAACATCATCACGAGGTTCGGCATCCCGAGTACCATCGTCACCGACAATGGACCTCAATTTATCTCTCAAGAGCTCAAAGATCTCTGCAACAGGTATAACATTGCACTGCATCATTCTTCTCCCTATTATCCGCAGGGCAATGGCCAAGCAGAGGCAACTAATAAAACGTTGATCAAAATTGTTAAAAAGACGTGTGAGGCTAATAAATTTTCGGATTGGCCAGACAAGCTGGTTGAAGCTCTTTGGGCCTATCGCACTTCCATTCGTACCCCCACTGGGCAAACCCCTTTCGCCCTCACTTATGGAATGGAGGCAGTAGTCCCTTATGAGATTCTCGTTCCCTCTCTACGAGTACAATTGGATAAGGAATTTTCTATTGATGAGCGTCGTGATTCACTCCTGGCCCAACTGGAACTCCTAGATGAGAAGCGTCTGGTCGCCGCTGAGCATGCGCGCGTTTATCAAAATAGGCTCTCACGTTTTTATCAAAAGAAAGTAATTGAGAGAAAATTTAAAATCGGTGAGATGGTAATCAAAAGAATTTTTGTAAAGCCGGGTGGCCCCCGCTCAAAACTCCAACCCAATTGGGAAGGACCGTTCATTATAAAAGATGTTTATCCTGGCAATGCTTATAAACTGGTTAATGCTGAAGGCGAAGAGTTAACTCATCCTTGGAATGGTTTGTATCTTAAGAAATACTACCCTTGATTCAAAAATTCAAAAAAAATAGAAACTCCAAAAAGCAAACAAAAATAGAAATTCTTCAAAAAAATCAAAAAGAGATCAAAATTGGTGTCATGGCACACGAAGGATCAATGTCCGAAAGGTCAAAATGCAGAATTCATTCATCAGTCTTGCTAACTTAAAAGGGGGTTGACTCCTGCACACACTACACGCTTTATTCTTGAACTCAAACAGTGCAAAATCCAATGGAAAGTCAAAGACCTGACTAAAAGTGAAAGACAATACCCGTTCTTTTCTTCTTCGGCCCATAAGGGAGGAAGGGAGACCTTGAGGTAGATGCGCCAAGCCTATCCGCCGCCCTAGTAGGTGGAAGTCAGGGCCCAAAAGGGAGCAAATGCCACAAAAGCCCAAGTACAATTAGGTTTATTTTCATCAATGCAAATCAATTCCAAAGTGAAAGTCAAGTTATGAAAAGAAAAGCATGTCAAGAGGGCAAAGTCCCCGCAAGGAAAACCTTGGACGTATGCATGCAATATAACAAGGGCATAAGGGCAATAAATTTTCCCTACGCCAAAGACCGAACCCCAACAGGCATAGGGTAGGGGAGGTAACTTTGCTTTGAGTACCTCAGAATCCCTTATGGGCTTCCCTTATATTTTCTTCCATCCTTCTATGTGGTAAAGTCGCGAACTGGCAGGATGGTCAAGACAGACTTAAGAAATTGCACTGTGCGAAATCTCGAATACAAGTCAACTATGAGCGTGTCAACTCCCTTTTAATCACTCAAGAAAGGTTGATGAATTTTAAATGGTGACCGTGTAGGACCCGTGGTCTTGATAGCCTTGATACCCTTTTGCAGAGTGATTTAATTAACGCCTTCTGCTAAGGTGCCTTTTCTCAAATTAACGTCCTAGATTAGGTCATCTTCTTCAGACTAACGTCTCTGAGACGGTCGTGTCTTTTCAAAAATTAGATTTCCTTTTAGAATTAACGTCGTGCCCATAGGCGTCTTTTTCTATTAACGCCTTACTCTAAGGCGCGTTTTTTAAGAAAAATCCAAAAAAATATATATATATAAGTGAAAAGAAAAAAAAGTGCATTTCTTCACGATGTATGCTTGCATTCTTTTGCACGGGCATCTTTTATTTATAGTTTGCATATGTGTGCTTTGCATGATGCATATCCCGCTATCAGCTATTTCCTTTTGCCTTATCTTGATTAAAGGCTTGGCCCCTTGACCCGTCACTAAGGTCAGAATATTGCCACCCCTTGCTCATTGGGCAAGGGGCCAAGTCGAACAAATGAATTAACCTGTTTTGTTTAAGTGAAAACCGCAGCTGCAGGTACAGGGCAAAGTAAAGCAAACACGAAGAACGTGGAAAGAAGAAAATACACAAACACAGGCCCACAACCACACAAAGTACTTAGGTAACTAACAAAAAATCTCGATCTCATATATATATACATCGCGAATGTGTAAGTACAGGTGTGAGGGTGGAGAAGTACAAGTAAATCTCTCAGCTCTCACCTCCACCCTCCTCACTCCTACTCTCAACCTCCTCCTCGCCGTCCCGAGCTGGTGCTGGTGGAGGAGGCATGGGCCCCCGTGAAGAAGCCGGAACCCGAACATGTCCCCCTGCCTCGCTCCTCTCTCGGAGGGAAGAGCTCGCCACAAAGGTAGAGCTGGTGAAGGAGTACCCTGCGGCCCGAGCTCGCTCACGCCCTCGCTGGAGACGCTCCTCGGACACTCGCAGCCGCTCCTGGGAAAGGATCAACTGGGTCCTCGAATCCGCCAGCTCTCGCTCCCGTGCTGCCACCTGCTCCTGGTACCGGGCACGCTCCGCCTGCTGAAGCTCAAGGAACCGGGCACGCTCTGTCTGGTACTCCTCCCGCTCGCAAGCACGCTCCTCGCGCTCCCGGGCACGCTCCCGTCGCTCTAGCTCAAGCGCCACGTGCAACTCGGCCGCGTCCTGAGGAAGCTCCTCTCGTCGCCTCAAGGCCCTCTCAAGCTCTGAGATCCACTGATCACGGATCGCCAACTCGGTACGTACTGCCTGAAGCTGAGCCGTTTACAAACAGGTAAACAAGTCATCAAATCCAGAATCAATGCAATAATTCAATAATCTAACAATGCATGATTGAACCACTCACCTGCGCGCTCGTCGCGCGGAAGCCCTCGTCAACGCAGTTAAGAGCAGCTCGTAGCTCCTCAGTCTGTAAAGTGAATTTTTATCAGTACACAATTATATAATCAATGTTTAAATGGAGTTGTGTTTTGGAATTTACCCGTGAAGCGAGGTCGCGCTCTGCTGCCTCAGCTCGTGCCACCGCTCTAGCTAGCTGCTCTGCCAGTGCAGTCACCTCTGCACTGGGCCCCCTCGAGCTGGAGGCCTCCCCTGGGTCTCTCCTCATTGCTCCCTGCTGGGCACGCTGCATTCATTAAGATCGTCAGTGGCTAATCATCAATAATTCAACAAAAATACATTCATTTGCATATAGAAATAATTTAAACACTCACCAGGGTCTCTAGGTCTGCCCGTGTGGCGGCCAGCTGGTCCTCCAGGCTGTGTAGGTGGGCCTGGGCATCTATCGCCGCTATGTCCCGCGCATCCTGCATTCATCACATATCAGTCGCATGATAGTCACATAAACATTTGCATTTAATTTAGAAATAATTGCATTCATACATACCCCTAAGACCCTCATCTGGGGTTGGCAGGCGTATACCTCCCAGTAGCGCCGGAGGTACTCGGAGCTGTCAGTCGCCCGGGAGGTGACTCTGGTCCCGCCTCGCTGCCAGTCAACGTGCTGCTCCTCGAACCACACCCTCCAGTCGGTCGCCTTTGTACGACCGCGAGTCTTCTTCCCGATGCCCCGCGGCTCGCCTACCTCGATCCACTCCTGGTGGAGGCCTAGCGTCCTCATCACCAACCTAAGCCGTAACGGCTCAATCTCGCTCAAACAGTGAACCCAAAGCTCACGCCCAAAGCGAGGTCGGCCCGCTACGACCCAAGGCTGGCCCTCGTCTGTCATCCCCTCATAGGGTCTCCACTGCACCTGCATTCATAAACATACATATCATCATTTCATCATCATCATAAAATTAAATAAAAAGCAAAAGTAAGATGCATAGCATTCATACATACCAGCGAGGGAGGGAAGTCGCGGAACTCTCTCCGTAGAACCCACAACTCGTAGCCGAGTGGGGCGCCGAAGACGACCGGCACCCAGCGCCGTGCTAGAGGGAAAGCTCCCTCATTCCCAGGCTGTGGGTCAACGCGCCCCATCGGCATGTAGAGGTGACTCCAAACCTGCATCCATGCATTGCATTAATTAGGCATTCGCATGCACATAAAAATATACATAAAAGAAAGAAAAAAAATGAAAAATGCATACCTAAAGAAAAGGTGAGAAGCCACTGACGGTCGTCTCTCGCCCTGTCACGTGGACAGGTCGGCCATCATGTGCGCCAGCAGAGCTACTCCCCAGGCGTAGCTGCCAACTGCCTCCAGGTCCTCGAGTATCCCTAGAAATCGGCAGTTGATGACGTCGCCCTTTGTCCCGAGCAACAGCCTCCCCAGTAGTAGTAGCAAGAACCTCCTCAAGTCTAGGTCAGCTCTCTCCCTGTCGGCTGGGTCCTGGCAGTACACCGCCCTAGCCCCATCTATCAGCCTCTGTGAAAACTGCTCTAGGGTCTCCCCTGACCTGTGCCTAGCATTCCCTAAACCCATCACTGTGGTGAGGTCGGTACGGAAGATCGTACTGCACTCACTAGGGGTCTCATAAACCATCTCTAGCCCTAGCAATCTCTGGGCATGCTCGGTGTAGTCTGGGTAGGTAATCCCGCTCACAGCCTCACCATCTACCCTTAACCCGGTGATCCTCGCCACATCCTCTAGGGTGGGAACCATGTGCCCCCATAGCATCAAGAATGCCCGGCTAGTCCTATCCCATCTCTCCCGTAGAACCTGGATAAGTGGTAGGTCGGGTCTGACTGGCTCTATGCTAAGGAAGGCCCCGAACCCCATAGCGTCTACCCTCTCTCTCTGGAACTCGGGGAGGCCGTAGTATGCTGCCCGGACCATGACCCATGAGATGCGCATCCTCATCAGCCCCTGCATGCATAAAATAAGAATTTTTGATTTAATTGTTGTGAATATTCATGCTCATTTCATTCTGATTACCTCAGGTCGAATGTTGATGTTGTTAGAATTAACGACCTTCCTCAGGTCGTTTTTCGTTGAAGTAGCACCGTTAAGTGGGGCGTGGTTCTGTTTGGGTTTCTGGTTAACGACCTACCCTAGGTCATTTTTCATCTTGAAACGCCTCTGCGACGGGCGTATGTTTTCTGGTTAATTTCTATAATCCTAAAGGTTTTATTAAGTCACGCCCTTGGGTGGGGCATTTTTCAATTTGGGTTCGTGAATTAACCAAATAATTAATGAATGGGCGACCGCTGGTTTGGTCGTCTCTTTTGAATTGACGCCCTGGTATGGGGCGTGGTTTCCAGTTTCTTCAGAAAATGGAATAAAAATAACAGCATGCGATAATTAAATGCATAATATGAAATTTTAATTGGGCGACATGCTTTAGGGCGTGTTCTCATGGGGTTATTTGCTTTTCATGAAAATGATATAATTTAATGCCCTTGGGTTGGGCGTTTTTTTTGAGATCGCGACGCCTCTGAGGGCGTCTTCTTTCTGGGTTGCAGGGTTTATACCCGAGGGCGATGGAAAATCAGGAAAAATGAAATAAAAACAAATAAAAAATGGGGAAAAGGGTTTGAGGCTTACCTTCTTGTGCTTCTGATTTTGTGGTCGAGGCCTTGGCTGCCGTGGCCGCCGGAGTTGGCCGGCACGGGGAGAGGGCACCGCCGCGGCCGGTGGTTCCTCACCTTCCTCTCCTCCTTCTCCTTCTCCTTCTTCTTCCTCTCCCCTTTCTTCACCTTCTTGATCTTCTCCGTCCCCTTCGTCGTGGGTCTCTCGGCCTTCGTCGGCCGTCGCCGCCGGTGCCTCTTCAACCGCCACGAGAGCAAGCTCCCCTACGGCGAGTTCCTCCTCGGCATGGGAGACCTCCAGATCGACCGTCTCCGGGGCCGTTACCCTTTGTCTCTTCAAGCTGCGCCCGCCGACCATGGTTAGGGTTAAGGATAGAGAGAGAGAGAGATGGAGGAAGAGGAGAGAAAGGGGGCTTCGGTTAGGGTTGCAGAGCAGAGAGAATGGAACGAAGGAAGAAGAAGAAAGGGGGGAAAAGCCCTTTAGCATTCGAAAAGAAGAGACGCCCTGAGAAGAGGCGTTTCTTGTGGAAGTCACGGCTAAAACATGGGCGTGTTTATAAATTAGATGACGTTGCTCGAGGCGTCAATTGCATTTGCATGGGGAATGATAACCGTCATCAGACGCATTCAATGGGCGTTGATTGATGTGATCAAAGTAATTATTATGGTTTTTACTCACGCCTGAGCTAAAGGCGTTACCTGATTGAAACGTGACCTTCCTGAAGGCGTTACTTTTGGAATTTCAACGAATATATTTTGGGAATTTGAATCGATTAACGCCTTGTTTTAAGTCGTTATTTAAGTAACGCCTATTCCCGAAGGCGTCAGATATGTGCACAGGGATGTTGAAAGCGACCTACTTTGAAGGCGCCCTTTTACGAATTCACGCCTTTCCTTGGGGCGTTATTTGGAACAGAATCACGGGTTTTGGAAGTTATTTGATCACAATCACATTGGCATTGGCTCAATCAGAAAACAATTATTATCATTATCATTGCAAAAGGATTACAAGGCTTAATGAGCCACCTTGGGCCTTAGCTTTCTCAAAGCTATTACATAATTCTTCCAATGTTCTTTGTCTTCATCTAAGTCCTCTACAGGTTGGTGAAGTTTGTTGATCTTCCATAAGGCTTGGATTGTGATAGCCTCTTCTCCATCTTCATTGCTGCCTAGGTCTCTTGATTTGATTGGAGGAAGATGAGAGACGTCTTCTAGATGTTGTCTTGGAAGTCCAATTTGAGGAAGGCATCTGTGAGAGTTGTACAAGACCAAGTCTGAAGCGCCAATGAGACGAAGGTCCGTCCCGGTAGAGAACCGTGCACGAAGTTCCTGCATCTTGAGTACACCCGGGGCACAAGTAAAGAGGTTCTTTGGCATTACCTTTAGGTGCTCTCTCCATTCCACTCTCTTTTTGATTTGAGGAATCCGGTTCGTCACCCTATTGCTTCTTCCTAATGAGCCGGTGATATACGAGAGTGGACTCTTTGAGAAAATTCTTGAGGGTTGTTGGGCCTCACTACATGGATCGAATTTGAAATGTAGATCAACCCAACTTGAGAGTGCTAGCATGCACCCGTAGATGGACCTTCCCATGGCCGCCGAAGTAAGCCCGTTATAGAGATATGCTAGGATCGCCGGTCCAACTCTTTCTTCTTCCCATAAGCTCACCACTGCACTCAATTGGGACTCCTCTAGAAAGTCCTCCGTGGATGGAAACAAGAGTGCTCCTGCTAAGCACACCACGAAGGCTTTGGTCACTCTTTCTATATATCTCCTCTTCCTCTTTAGCTTGATCCGCTCTCTTGTACACCCATGAGGCGAGCTTCAAGAGGTTGATCCCTTTAGTGATCTTGATTTGGTTCACTATATTTGGGCTAGGTATCATTGAGGTTAGCAATTCATGAGAGGAGATTGGCCTTGGCATGTTGGCCATCTTTTGTTCATCTCCTTGTTTCATCCTTTTCAAGCCTAAGATCAACTCTAGTTCTTCCAATAGGATGGTGGCTTCAAATGTCGAGAAGAGAAAGGTATGAGTGGAAGGATGCCATATCTCAATCAATGCTCCTATAGCAGCCCAATCTAGATGAATTTGGTCATAGTGTTTTGCATGGGTGACTAGGCCCAAGAGATGCCATCTTGCTAGGTATACTCTCATATCAGAGGAGAATTTGGAGAGAATAAGGGGCAACCACTTCACTTTTGTGAATCTCCTAGCACCAGGGACATTTGGGTAGTCCTGTGGAAAGGAAACATGCACAGTGCCAATAGTGCCGGTCGTGAGCATATGAAAGAAGCAGTTTGACAGAAGGAGAGAAAAAAGATGTAAGCAAAGGAATTCACTAACCTGATGTTGAGCGATACGACTGCGAATGTGCCCGGTGATATCAGTAATTCTAGGAGTTGAAGTCCTGGCCCTTTTCATTGCTTTGTCCATCTTCAGTTTGTAGAAGAAGCTCGGACGAGTGCCTGCGGAAGAAGAACAAACAGAGAAAATAGAACACAGCCGACTGTAGAGGTTTTTAGAAGAGTTTGCTTTGAGTAAATCTAAGGGAGTGCCTGCCTTTTTATAACGATTAGGTTGTTCGGAGTTAGCAGGTTGAGGGTTATTAGAATTTGGTTTTGCTTTCGAGTTGGAAGCGGAAGCGTTGGATTGATTAACGACTTCTGTTATGGCGTCAATTTATGAATTGACGACCTTGCTGAGGTCGTGTTTTGTGTAACGCCCTTTAGTAGGTCGTTTACTCTTTGGCCTCTCGATGGATTTAACGCCTTGATTAATGGCGTGTTTCATGTTTTAACGACTACATGTTAAGGTGCTTTTTCATGATTTGACGCCGTTCTTTGCAGGCGTGTTTTTATTTAGCTTATTTCATGTGTGTTATGAATCTAGATATTCATGTGTGTTAATGAACTTAAGTGCTATTATTTCGTTAGATTGTTTTATTGAGCACTTATGATCATATCATGATTTATATGGAGAATTATGTTTGATTATCTTGAATTTCGAAAACTGATAAATTTTTAAAGTGCAGAAGTTTGCAGGATCCAAGGTGCCTGGGTTGCTCATGGAAATAACATCGCACTTGTCATTCTGTATCTTGTAAGCATCGTTACTATATGATATCTACATTATTATAGCATATCAAGGACCTTGTGGTTCTGATGAACCTGGAATTTGAGTTCCCCTTCATCAAAAATAGTGATAATTCCAGGAGAGTCTTGATCACACGGATAGGCCGTTGAGTCGTTCAAGGTTTGGGACGATGGTTCCACTTTCTTAGTTGATGCGCGGACAAACGAGCTTCGGCTTAGTGTTGGCTCAGAAATTTGGATTCTTGACCAAATCTGTTTGATTTAGCAATATTATCCTTGATTTTTTTTATTTCTAGTTTGTTTTATCTTTTCTTTTAGCCCAGCATGCATCATGTAGGACTTTGAGTTTCATGCTGAAAATTTTCATATTATGGTAATAATGAAGGTCACTCGCTCTTGATGAGTTGACATGAGATATTCCACTCCAAATCAAGTACTTTGTTCTATCTGAAGCCGCTCAGGCTGGTTCCTTGAAAATGTCCTTTTGTTGGAACTCCATCCAATTCTCTTTATTTTTTCTGCAAAATTACCTTGGTTGTAGCACGTCCACATTGGCTGGTAACCGCTCTCCAATGGTCTTTCCCTATCGTGCCCGCGCGCACATTTTTACTTTACTAGTTTTAATCTCCTTTATCCGACAAATCGATGCGTCCTTGGATTATTCAGAGTTGTTTCATTCAGAATCTTGGAAAGATTTCTAGTGCTTAGTGTCTGAGGCGTGTCACATCACACCTTGGCATCTACTTATCAGTTCCCTCCACTTCATTCCATTTGCTACACTTTCACTCCATTTTTATCTCACTCCCTTCCAAAGCAGATGCCAAGGCGGGGCAGCTGTAGACACGCCAAAAATGACGCTATGTTGATCAAATCTCATGTCACTATGATGACGCCCCAAGTGAACTTCAATATATTCATAATATGAAGTTTTTCTATTTTCTTGTGTGTGGTTTTGATTTATTGCTTTTTGTGATTCGCGACCTGAAGAGGGGCGTTATTTAAATAGCGACCTTATCCAGGGCGTTTTCTCAAGAAAGGATGACCAAATTTCAGGGGCGTCAATTCCTGGTATTATCCGGTTTTTAAGTAAATACAAAATCAATTTAAATATTGGTTAACGTCCTTCCTTAGGGCGTGTTTTAATTTAACGCCTCTATCTTGGGCATGTTCTCATTCAAAATTAAATCCAGGAAGAAACGCCCTGGCTTGGGTCGTGTTTTATGAAACGCCGTAGGGTAGGTCGTCAAATCTCTAATTGACGCCCTGTTGAAGGGCGTGTTTCACCTTCAGAGCCCTGCCTTGTTCTGTCTTTCCTTCGCAGAGTCCTGCCTCGTTTGGTGTTATTACTCGATTGGGCTCTTGCTCCTGATAACCATTGCCATGGTTATCTCCTGCCCATGTTTATCATCCTATCTAAGCTTATTTAAGGGACTCTTGGTCGATCCTTTGAGAGGTTACCTACCTACCTGCCTACACCCAGATTACGGAGCTTAGTCTTACGAGTTTGCAGAGTTCTTCTTCCTATTGCTTTCTGCTTCCTCGTCTTCCTCCTGTCAACAGCCGTTGTTCTCTTGGTTGCCCCTCTACTGTCATCAAGGGACAGCAGGGTGCTCTTTGGGGTCGATTCATTTTTTTTTGTTTTGTGTGCATTGTTTTATCACATCTCCATTCTGTTCATCATCATCATCATATCGTTGACATCGATTTTGTCTGCACTTGCATACTTCTCATATATCTCCCTTCCCTTAGTTCTCTCTAGGGGTTTTAAAAAAAAGAAGGTGCGCATGTGTTGCTCTTTTCGTCATTATACGTTTTATTTGGGCTGATACTACTGCACTTTGGCTGATCCTTCTTTGCTTTATTTTTTTGTTGTCTTTCTTGCAAGGTAATCAAAAAAGAAAACCCTTCTCATCGGCCGGCCGATTGAAGAAGGAGGAAGGAACTTCACATCATCCCGCGTTCTCATCTTCACGAGGTATTTGCGATCCCTTTTTATTGTTATTGAGGTAACCCCTCTGGCGATCACACCTCCATTTTGCACCGCGTGCAAGTCTTCCCCCCTCATTTAATCTTTATTTTTCATCATGATTCTTGCTCCACGTGAGTGATAATACACTTTCACACACATATATATATTACTTCTTTTGTGTGGGGATTTATGCACATCCACAATTGTTGTGCCCCTGATTTTGATGATGACAACCATGAGATATGAATGATGTGTTCAATTCAGTGATGACTTAAATTTTCATTCAATAATACTTTCACTTAATTTTCACTCTTGTTGCTAGAAAGGAACAGGGTCGACGCTGGGAGCTTAAAGCGTCCACACATCAGTTGAAGAAGCCTTCACTGATATCCACAATGTTAACTCCACGAAGCAGAGACCCTCACGAGTTATTTCACTGCGTCAATGCCAAAATAGAGCAGCGTCGATGCAGCAGTTATAAAGGAAGAGCCAATGGCTTACTGGATTACTCTGGTGCGTCAACGCATTCATCAAGTGGCGTCGACGCAGCAGGTTTGTGGATCGACAAGGTGACCAGAGGGTGGACGCAGTTGCACAATGCGTTAACGCACTCCACACGAAACGTGAGAGGGCTGAAGCCATCTAAGTTCAGATGCTGGAACACCAATGCGTCAACACAGCATGCTGAGAGCGTCGACGCAGCACGTCTATCTGTTGAAGACTTGATCACTGGATCACCGATGCGTCAACGCAGCAGGCTGATGGAGTCAACGCAGCAGACTTGAGATTTGTTGTAGAATGTCCTTGAAGGCTACGTCAACCCTTTGGAGCAAGTGAGTTGACGCCACCTGACTCTAGTTGCTGACACGTGGGCCAAGTATTGGGCAGGAAATGTGGAAGACACACGCCCTAGCCGCTGCTGGTATATATTGGAGCCTTCGTCTTCAGATGGAGGCTGATCGAAGAAAAAGCCTGGAGAGCAGAAAGCCCTTCGATCCAGAAAAAGAAAAGAAGAAGAAAAAGAGAAGAAGAAGAAAGAGAGTGAGAGCAAAAGAAGGAAAAGAGAGAGATAGTGCTCATGAGAAGTGAGAAGAAAGAGAGAAGAAAGAGAAGCAGAAAGAGTGCGTGAGCTGAGAAGAAGAAAGAAGAGGAAGAAAAGAAGAAGAGGAGAGAAGTCTATTGAAGACCTGTTCAGTCTGTTCGTGGATCAAATCCAGAACGACTATTGTGATTCATTTCCAGCTTTCGTTGCTGTGCTTTTTTCATGTTTCTTATATTTTATACTCCTATTGCTATTGTTCTTCCGATCCTCTGGACTGAGGTCGGGTTCCTCCTGGTGGGTCAGGAGAAGGGAGATCTGATCTCCGGTTTGCAAGCAGCAGGGGGGCTGCTTGTGGGTTCCCTCCGAGCTAGGAGGAAGAGAGGCTAGGCCTCTGATGGATTGCTGGTAGCAGAGTGCTACTGGCTGGTTCACTGGTAGCGGGGCTGCTACTAGTGGGGTTCCCTCTTAGTATAGAGGAAGAGAGACGTGCGTCTCTGGTTTCTAGTGACCGTGGGTTGCTAGAGGTTCTCTTCGTATAGGAGGAAGAGGGGAGATTGTTCCCCTGGGTAAGCTGTGTATCAGCGTCTGTTGGCAAGCTGTGTTGCCCAGCTGTTAGTGAAGCCACACTCGGTTTGAGTGTGGGTTGGATGTAGGTCCGTGGACCGAACCACCTAAAAAATCTCTGTGCAGTGGTTGGTTGCTCCATATCTCCTATCTACTTCACAGGTTACATTGCATTCTCGTTTATATCTATGCTGCTTCCGCTAGTTGTTTATTTGGGCGCAGATTACGTATTTGATCTTTGGTTTAAAAGGATTTTATACCTATTCTTCAGATTGGTTGTCTTGCTTTGTTAGAGTTCTAGTTTTATTATTGAGCCGAAAAGTTTTTAAGGGTGGGATTCATTCACCCCCCCTCTGAATCCTCCGCACCGATCCTAACAATCTTTGTTTTGCAGGAGAGCTTGATATGAACGTGAGGCCCTCTTCTTCTAGCCGGCTGGAAGACGAGGAGGTTTGAATCCACATTGTTCCCCGCACCCGTCTCTCAAGCGCGATCAAGTCTTCATCCCTTTCTAAGGTACCCAACACCGTTTCTTTCATCTCTTCATCCCTTCGGCGTTGTTGGAACCTTGGTGGCAATCACGGTTAGTTATTCTATCTCCTATCGCCCCTTTGTTCATCATACATTCATGCTTGTTCATGCTTAGTTAGTTAAAGGGGGCGGGGTAGATTAATCTATCTACGGCGGTCAGTCGCAAGACCGCTACCCAACCAGAAAACCGAACGACCAAAATCGTAAAAACGGTCATCCCTGACCGCTAAGCATTGGTTGGCGGTTGTAGACACGCTAAAATCGACACTATGTTGAGTAAATCTCATATCACCAAGTGATGCCCCAAAGTGGACTTCAATATTGGCTTAATATAAAGTTTTTCTAATTTTTCTATCATATTTGTAATTCACGACCAGCAGCATGGCATCATTTAATTGACAGCTATGTGGGTGTCGTTATTTCAACAATTGGTGACCGCATACGCAGGCGTTATTTCCTGATATTTCCTGATTTTTACAAATTCCACTTGAAATAAAATTCAAGGAATTGACGTCCGCTTCTAAGGCACTGATTAATTGACACCATTTCCCGAAGGCGTCATTTCTTATTTTTAAATATGGAAAGTTCTTTATTTCTATAAATTAACTCAGGAATTAGCGATTGTGTGCACAGTCATCATTTCAATTAACGACTACTCTGATGTCGTCATTTGAGCTTCCGTCTCCGTTTCGTCTGCAACCTTCCCAGGAAGAGTACTTCTTCATTTTAACACCATAATCGATTGGGGAAGGGAGATCCTTGCTGGATGATGGCTATCCTTGTTTTAATCCTATTAAAATAAGGATCTTTTGGCCTTATAAATACCCACAGCTTCTTGCGCGCACGAGAGGACACACACAGACATACAGAGAGAGAAGAGAGCCTTTTCTGCTAATAGTCTTTTTGCAGGTTCCTTCTCCGGCGGTCTTCCTTCGGCGGTTTTCATCCTCTTGCTGCAGCCGAAGCCCTCTTGCTTTCTTCCTTTAGTGCTGCAAACAGCAGAAGGGCTCCTTTCTCCCTTCTTTTTCTTTTGTTTTCTTTATTGATCATCTCACACGCATAGCTCTAGCTACCTTGCTAGAAGCTTTCAGCATATATATATTGTTGCATTTGGTTCTCTCTGCATATTACGTGTTTGCATCCATAGCACATATTTCCCACCTTTTACTCCTCTTAGGGGTTTTAAACAAACACACAAGGTGTGTTCATGCCCATGTTGCATAGTATTATTTCCTTAGAGCATTGATACTACACTTTGGCTAATCCACATATTTACTTGTTTTTGCTTGTTTTGCAAGGGTAATCAAAGTAAAAACCCCCTTCATCGGCCGGCCGGTAGAAGGAGGAAGGAAGGACTCACAATCTCACCCGCTTCTTCACAAGGTACATGCGATCATCCCTTAATTTTTGAGGTAATCCCTCTGGCGATCACCCTCCTTAGAGCATCACATGCTCCTTTTTATTCCTTTTTCCTTTTATTCCCCACATATCATGCTTAGCTTAGCCATCCTTTTCTTAATATCTCTCCTTAAAGAATTTTTAATTTTCCTTTCTTTTTAATGTCTATGTGACACGTTCACAAATTGGCGATCACGGTGGGACCCTTGATGCTTTTATTTTGATTACCCTTCCTTCGGCACCCACGTGTGCCCCTCCTTTTGGCACCCTCGCATGCCCCTCCTTTGGCACCCACGTGTGCCCCTCCTTAGTGCTCCACGTAGCACACTCCTCTTGTGCACCACGTGCACATCTCCCACTGGATTAGCCAATTTTTGAATTGTCCATAACATTTTTAAGAAAAGAAATTTGATTTCTATTAGTTTTCATCGATTTCTGTTCTCTGGAACTAATTAGCGACTGCCCTGCATCCGCTATTTTAACGGTCAACGACCGCTCACAGGGGCGCTATTTGCATTTATTTTCCAATATTTTCATCATTTTTCTAATCGACACCCCTCCACAGAGGCGTCATTCCTGCATTCAACGCCTCACACCAAGGCTTTAATTCTGTCGTTACTGTTGATTTTCTTATCCTGATCACTGATCACTGATATTTGACATCCCTCTACAGAGGCGTTATTTGCATATTTAGCGCCTCACACCAAGGCGTTATTTTACTTTGATGTTCAATGTTTGCCACTATTTACAGTGATTAGCGATTGACACCTAGTCGCTGTTTATTGAGACTGCGACTCCCGTCAGGTCGTCATTTTGTTCTGTTTTCACATAACCTTGGCTATTGCTGTTATCTTCACCTGTTGGTTGCATTATTGATTATCTGATTGTTATTGCTTGATCTGCCTGCATTAGCTTGCGTTCTAGGGCATTTGGTTAAGAGACCTCCTCTCTCTACAATTCTAGGATCCCACACCCTTTTCTTGGAATTGGAAGGACCCTCCATTGAGCATTCTGTCTCTTTGGACTAGAAATTCCTTTTCCAAGGCCTTCGTAAGTCTCCGCACCCGTGGATTCCCTCACGGACGTCGGGCCGGCTGTACCACTTGAAGTACCCGGAGTTTAGTTAACCCATACGTTGGTAAGGAGAGAGAAAGAATTAGTTGACCCGGAGATTACACCCAAACTTGAAACTAGGACCCACATTGAAAAGTGAGAATTGATTACACTTTTAAAATCCATTTTAATCTCAAAAAAAAACCATTAAAATTTTGGGTTCATTACCACTTGAGTGAACAATTTGTTTGATTGGGTGATTATCTCTTACTTATACTTGTTGGTTTGAAATATTTTCCTCTCCTCAAACATGCAACTTCGTTCAAGTAAAATCATTAACATGGCCAACTATGGGTATTCTTATGATGGTTATGAGGAGGGTCAATTTGACCCATCCTATGAGGTCCCCCCTCAAGATTCCACCCACTATGAGGGAAACTATGCTCCCTCTCATGCTTATTATTCCCAAGTTCATGTGGTAGATACTACAATTCAAGAGGTTGAGCCTTCCTCCCAAGCTCAACCTACCACACAAAACACATCTGGGGACGTTGCCCCATCTTTCAATCTTAATGATTTGATCCATGCTTTGTCTCAACTAGACGATTCCCAACGTCAGGCAGTCCAGGCCGCCCTAAAAGGGAAATATGTCCCTTCATCTTCAAACCCTCCTCAGGCCGCGGGTGGTCATCCATCTCTTAATGACCAGGCGGTCTCACAGAAAATTCCTTTACGTCCACCAACTCCTATCATGACTACGCCAGCTCAACCGGCAAGCCATTCAGTGGCTAGGCCCCAATATCCTCTACCTTCCCAACTCTTAAGGAGGCCTATGCCGAATCCGTTCCCCTCCAATCCGGCCCCAGTCAAGTCCGACACCAACACCATACTCCTCCAGAAGATAGATAGTATGGAGGAGCAGCTTAAGAAGGTCGCGGCACCGAAGAATGCTCCGGAGATTGCTCTCCCCACTTTGCCAGTTTCACTTGCCTCCTTCCAAGATGCCGAATTTCTGGCGCTACAATGGAATGGGTAACCCGTTCATTCATTTGAAAGATTTTATGTATGAGACTTCATTCTGGCAGGACAATAAGATCTCCTTGGCCTATCTCTTTAGAAAGTCTGTAGATAGTCCGGCACTCGAGTGGTTCTATTCCTTGGAGCCTGCTGAAGCCAATGATTTTGATGTTGTTCAGCGGAAATTCCTACAAAAGTATAAGGACCGTGTGGGTTCATCCTTGTCAGTCACAGATTTGGTTGCTGAGAAAATGAAGCCCGTGGAGGACTTCATCCTGTTTGCCGATAGATGGAGAGGTATGGCCGAAAAATTGAAAGACACCCTTTCAGAGACGGAACAAGTTAAAATGATTATATCAAACTCCACCCCACAATTTCATCACATTCTGGCTATGATTAGGCTAAGCACCATGGAAGAGCTCTATGAGAGAGCTAGATACATACAGACCCAAATGAAAGATTCGCCCATCATTGGCATGTTTGAACAAAAAACCAAGGCTGGTCAGGAAGAACACCAATGTTAACAATAGTGGTGGCACAACCGAGGGCACCGTGACTAATGAGCAGGTGGGCGTGGTTGACAACCCCGCACCTTTCCGTAACCCTAACCCAAGACCTCCGCAACCTCCACAATAACTCCCCTTCTTTAACCCCGCTCCCCAAACAAATACTCTCCCTCGACCCTTTCATCCTACTCCACAAAATCCAGTTGTCCAACCAAACCCACCAATTCCTTAACAATACCACCAGGTGCCACCACCCATCAACTATGGCCCCCAGCAGCCAAGAAGACCACCAGGCCCCAAAAGGGCCCAATATCCTCCATTACCAGAGAGCCTTCCCGATATCTTTAACGCACTCATGGCCGCCAACCTGCTCACCTTGCCAAAAGAAAGAACGGCCTGACCTGCTAATGTGGATACTTCTCAATATTGTGTTTTCCACCGTCAGCCTGGTCATAATATAGATCATTGCTTTCATTTTAAGGATTATATCTATGACTTGAATGATCAGGGCAGTATTAATTGGGATGAAATGAGGCAGTTTATTGCCACTTTGAAGACACGAAGACCTCCTCGGCCATAGCAGGCTCAGCAGCCACCTCAGTAGCAAGTTCAACCTTTCCCTCAGCAACAGCAAGCTCCTGCACCTCAACCGGACATGGGGGTCGTCCATAATCCACTACCGGAGCACCCTCCGAATCAGCAAGTAAACCCTGTTACTTCCTTCCACGAAGTTGAAAGAGGCCAAGGGTGGCACGAAAAGAATGCCTCTGTCGGGGCTTTAAATCAAACTTCAACTCAACCACCCCGTCTGTTAAGAGCACCTCTCCATTCAACGCCTTTTCCCCAACCAACCCGTCCCCTTTTACGCACCACTAACCAAATTCCCTCCACCACCACTAATCCCTTACCGACTAGACCTCTTCTCATTCGCCCTCCACCATCTTCCATGCCACAACAAACTCCCCCTCCGATCATCAACTCTTCGCCGTCACCATCTAGGCCACTCCCCATTCGCTCTTCCCCAACACCTAATTCCCCCACTACAACCACCAACCCTCCGCCAGTAAGGATTCCCACACCGCAACCCGCAAATTCCCCATTTTTACCTAGACCCCTCCTCATTCAGCCTACACTTCCTTCAGCCGTTTAGGCACCCCCTATTCCTCCAACTGCCGCTATCTCTCATCCGACAAGGCCCCTCATAAGGGCTCCTCCTTTGGTCACCCCTCCAGCATCCACTAACCCCAACATCCCATCTTCCTCTTCCATCAACCCTCCACCTACCCACAACCTGATAGAGGCAGGATCATCATAAACCATGGTGCTCCGTAGTGGATGGATGTTCCATCATGTATTTCCACAAAGGGAGCCAGAGCCCACACAGGGGAAAGAAGAACAGGAGCAAGAACAGGAATCTATATCGGGCACACAGTATGACTTGCTAAAGCACTTAGACAAGACCCTGGAAAGGATTTCCATTTTAGAACTGATTAAAAGATCCACCATTCACCGGCATGCTTTGAAAGAATATTTACAGAAGGTGATTATTAATGAGGACATTCCAGCTGAACAGATTACGTCAGTTTTGACACCGGCATGTGGTCAGCCAGCTATTGTTTTCCATGAGCATGAGTTAGCTCCGAAGCCAGCCAGGAAATATGCCTTATGCATCACAGTTGACATTAACAAGGTGGCAGTAAAACAATGCTTGGTGGATACTGGAGCGTCCATTAATGTGTTTCCAAGCACTTTGAAGATGTGTGGCATTTTGGACAGTCAGATTCGGCCATCTACCATTACGGTGACTGCCTATGATAACACGAAGAAGCCGCCTTTGGGAATGATTACTTTAAAAGTTAGGCTGGGTCCAATCTCGATCACAGTGGACTTCCACATTCTGGACATGGATCCAACTTTCAATGATATTTTGGGCCACCCTTGTATCCAAGAACTTGATGATGTGCCCTCTACTAATCACCAATGCATAAAGTTTCCACACAAAGGGCGCATCATCAAAGTCACAAGCATGCCTATTTTGCCGTCAGAGGATATACATTCAGCAACATCAGTACCTTCCATATGGCCGGCTAATAGGCCCTTGCTATCAGTGTTAGATGTTGCCGACCCGCGGCAGGATTTGTTAAGGCCTCCAGTCACAACACCTACATCGGCTCTAATATCTCCCCTACCCTCCAAGGGGAAGAAGAAGAAGAATATGATGAATACCCCAGGGTGGAATATTTTGATGAAAATGGGGTACAGAACCGGCAAAGGTCTTGGTGTTAATCTCCAGGGCAGAGTAAAGCCCATTAAAAATTACAATCTCATTCCCCGAGGCGGCCTAGGATACAAAGGGCCGGGCAAAGAAAAGTATAGTATAGATAAAAGAGAGCCATGGGGTGTCATGACCTCCACTCTCAAGACAGATAGACAGCCCCTCACATGGACTCTACAAACACACTTTATGAAAGGGCCTACTCGATATGATGAGCAGACCACATTGGTTACTTCCATGTTAGATCATCAGGATGTACATGCACGATAGTTTGCTCGCCATATAGCCCCACTAGTCACATACAAAGCTCTGGAGTCTTTGAGGCCGGACAAAAGAAGAAAGATGGATGACCCGAAATGTGACTGGTATAGATGGTTTGATATGAATGACATTACCATTGCCCTAAGTCGTCTATTCATGCCGACTGATCCGGAATGGCCACCGCTTATTCATGAGTTAATAGAAAAGCCGACAGTGATTACCGACAAGAGGTAGCTGCTGAGTAGTGGATAGCTGATCTAGAGGGGAGGGGTGAATAGATCTTCCCCTCTTTTCGTAATGCAACCCTCTTTAAAGCTAGATGATGATAATAGCAGTGGAATATAACTAGATTAACAAAGGACACAAATTATTTGCTTAGCAAGATGATTACGCAATATAGATATTGAACCTAAGCATGCATCTAACACAAAGCAATCGCACAAGCAAACCACAACACACGAGATTTTAAGGTAGTTCGGACAGAATCCCCAGTCCTACGTCCACCCCTCACCAAATCCAATGAGGCTCCACTAGTGCCACGCACTGAACCACAAATTGGAAAGACCTCCGATTGCCTTCCTACTAACCACAGGTAGGGACGTCAACACCGTAGATCGAACAACTTCCGATTGCCTTCCTACTAACCACCGGTAGGGACGATCTTCAGTTTCAAATGTTTGAATGAAATGGAAAGAGAACACATATGAAAACACTCAAACAAGATATAGAATATGCTCAAAGAGAAAAGATCTTCTCTGAGATTACTAGAGCTTGAATCTGATTCTTCAATGATATCTTCTTCCTTGTGAAATGATCTTCCTTGGATCACCTTGAGTTGATGAAGAAGATAAAGGATGCAGATTTGATCTCCCTTAAAAACCTTGTGAAATCAGCTTCCTTGGATCACCTTGATAGCCTTACTTGCTTCTGCACTTCCTTCGAGATTGCTTGCTTTGATATGAGCTTGAAACACCTTGGAATGGATGAAGAACCTCTACCTGAAGCACTGTTCACGGAGGTGCTACAGTACCCACGAATCACCTCCTCTAGTCTCCCTTAATCTCTCTTGTTCCAATTGAAGCATTAGGGTTTCTAACCCCTCATGTGTTGGTTTTATAGACTTTAAATGGTCCTTGGACATCCCCCAAACCAGATCTACAATCCATGGGGCATTGGGTGACTTTGGGGTTAAACAAATACAAGGAAAGGGGCTCTTCTCGAAGTGGAAAACAAAGTCAACATTTGTTGGCTCGGGGCTGGCGGTCGTCCGGAAGCTTCTGGCGGTCGACCGCTACTGAGAAAACCTGTAGATATTTTGTCCCTGCAAATTCCGGTCGACCGCTACTGGGCTGATAGTCAACCGCCACTGAGAGAGCTGCAGGCTGGAGGTTGCTGGCATGGGCGGTCGACCGCCCCTGTGCTGGCGGTCGACCTCCAGCTAGGCAGAACCTGGGTTACCCCGGTTCAGTCCATTAACCATTTAGCTCCGTTGCTTAAGTCCTTTAGCAGCCCGTTCTCATCTGTGGCAACAACCTTGACAGTCTTGAAGATTTCTATTTGATTATATCGCTCCTATAATCAAAATTTTGTCCCCGCGACCTGACCGGACAGGTCGATCCGCGTGCGAGGGTGGAATCATTGAGCTTTCACATTTGCCATCTCCACTCCATTCCTTGTCCATTCATTGGCTTACCTGTCATGAACAAAGCATCACGTATGTCAGTCATATGAGAGTGGAAAACAATAATGACTTATAGTGTTTAGCCATTATCAAAACCAAGAATATCAAATAACTCAAATGACCATAGGGGCACAACAGTAGCTCTTAAGCAGCTATACAGATACTGGAGAGCCAGATGTGCCGTTCGAGAAAGGCTTCATTGTGGATAGGTTGTGGGCCGGCCTTTTCTCTCTTAATTATGTGCATCCGTCACTTATTACTTTCTGGTGCTCCAAGCTGTTGTTTCCCAATATTCTCAGACCGCCCGCAGTCTTGATTACTCTTTCTCCGAATTTCTTTCAAGTTTCTTCGATTCCTCCTTTGCTCCTTGAGCAATTTTCTCAACTCTCCATTATGCCCCCGCATGGACAAACTCTCATCCAATCATTCTCTAATCTTTCAATTTCAGCACCACCTCCTACCCCTTCCTCCCATTACTTTATCCTTGAAAAAGAAAAAAAATGCCAAAATTCAAACTTTCCAATCTTCCATCTCTATTGAAGAGACCTCCTATCTTGCTCAAGAGTGTGCCCCGACCCAAGGGCCGCTCTTTCAAAGCTCGTTAACGGACCTCCTTTTCTCCTCCGATGAGGAGGCTCCTCCTATACCTTCTCCTGTATCCACTACTTCTTCCTCTTCTTCTCCTTCCCCTTCTCTAGATCAAGGTAGTTCGTCTAGCTTGTCATCTTGTTCTTCTCCCTCCTCTTCTAATAAGAGTCTGGGGGTAGATACTCATAAGAAAGCCAAGGGTAGGCAGATTCCCCGTAGGTTCTTGCTAGATCTAGCTAGAAGATGCCGGGCATGTTTAGCTCTTCCCGAGTTTCTAGAGGATCCGATACTCCTGCCGGATTTAGAATGTGATGATGTGTGCTCTATAGATGAAGGGTTTGGTGTTTATGAGATCATGAATGATGAAGACCCTATTGAGGAGGGGGATGAAGAATATGAAGAATATGAGGATGAGGCTGATGCTTTTACTAGTGGCATGAGGAGATTCGATGAACCATCAGCCTCAGTAGAAGAACCCACAAAAGAAATTAATTTGGGTACCGAGGAAAACCCTAGGATTGTCCTCATAAGCAAAAATTTGCCGCCTTCCGAAGAAGAGGCACTCATTCAAGTTCTTTAAGAATATAAGGACACGTTTGCATACAGTTATGAAGATATGCCAGGTCTGGACCCTGCGCTTGTTGAACACTATCTCACACTTAAACCAGGATCCGTCCCGGTCAAACAACGGTTAAGACGTTTCCACCCGCACATGGCATTAAAGATGAAAGAAGAGGTCAACAAGCTTCATAAGGCCAGATTTATTAGAGTCGTCCTCTACCCCCAATTGAGTGGCTAACATTGTTCCAGTAATGAAAAAGGATGGAATAGTCAGAATTTACATAGATTTTCGGGACCTTAACTGTGCGTGTCCTAAGGATGATTTTCCCCTCCCTCACATAGACGTGCTAATTGACAACACGGCAGGGTACGAGACCCTCTCTTTTATGGATGGCTTCTCTGGTTACAATCAGATCTGCTTGGCTGAAGAAGATCAGGAAAAGACCTCGTTCACTACACCTTGGGGCACTTATTGTTATGTGATCATGCCGTTTGGGCTCAAGAATGCCGGAGCCACATATCAAAGGGCCATGATGGCTATTTTTCATGACATGATCCACATTTTTATTGAGGTATATGTGGATGACCAGGTAGTGAAGTCGAGAACAAGGATTGAGCATCCCGGGGTTCTGGCTAAAGTCTTGCAAAGAGCACGGGAGTATCAGTTGAAGATGAACCCCAAGAAGTGCGTGTTTGGTGTTTCATCAGGAAAGTTGCTTGGATTCATAGTTAGCAAAAGGGGTATTGAGATTGATCCCAATAAGGCAAGGGCAATAAGGGACATGCCTCCTCCCAGGAATCTGAAGGAAGTTCGAGGATTTATTTGTCAGTTTGTTTCCCAGCATTCACAAAGGTGTAGGCCATTTTACGAGTTTATAAATTGGGAGTCAAATTTAATTGGGATGACAAGTGTCAGGCAGCCTTTGATGGACTAAAGGATTATTTGGCTAATCCTCCTGTCCTGAGGCCGCCGACTCTAGGTAAACAACTTGTTCTTTATATTTCTATCATGGATGACTCTGTGGGTGCTGTCCTTGCGCAAGTTGATGAAGAAGGAAAGGAGAGGGCAGCCTACTATTTGTCTAAGCTTCTCAACCCCTATGAGCAGAAGTACTCAGCCATGGAGAAGACTTATGCTACTTTAGTCTGGGTAGTACAGAAGTTAAAGCATTATTTCTTAGCTCATGAGGTTCATCTTATTGTTCGCATGAATCCGATCAAGTTCCTCCTTGAAAAATTTATCCTTACTGATCGATTGGCGCGATGGCAAAGCTTTCTTTCTTAGTTTGATATTATCTACATTCAGCAAAAAATAATTAAAGGCTATGCCATAGCAGAACATCTTGCTCATCACCCTCTCCCTAGATTTGACCATGTTCGCTCGGAGTTTCCATATGAGGAACTAATGTCCATCAATCAGCCCGATTCAATGTGGACATTACATTTTGATGGAGCTCGGAATTCACAAGGAAAGGGGATCGACATTGTTCTCCTATCACCTGAGGGTATCACTATTCCGCTTGCCTCTCAGCTCGCATTTCCAGTTACAAATAACATAGCTGAGTATGAGGCTCTTCTGGCCGGACTGCAGGCCGCTCATCAATTCTGTGTTACCCAATTGCGGATTGTGGGTGATAGTCAGCTTATTCTTCACCAAGTGCTTACCAAATATCGCACGCTTAATCCTAAACTTAAACCTTATCAAGAACTGGCTTCTGCTTGTGCCAAGCTTTTCACTAAATTAATCTTCGTCGATGTTCCTCGAGATCAGAACATTCTAGCTGATGCTCTCGCTTCCCTTGCATCCTCTTTGGTTTTTCTCCCCAAAAGGGACTTCCATTTGATCATTGTTCACAAGCGTCTCACTCCTGCTATTAAAGATCCAACATTCCTTAGTATTAAGGAGGAGGTGCTCAAGAAGTTTAGGGAAGGTGGAATCATTGAGAACAAGGAGATCATGTTATTAGATCTAGAGGAAGAGATGGATGATGAAGAGAAGCCGTGGTATTATGAAATTGCTAAGTATTGTCGGGATCAGTCTTATCCTGAAGAGGCCACGGCTGAAGAGAAGAAAGCCATTAGAAGAGTTGCTCAAAGATATACTTTGGTTGGTGGTGTACTCTACAGAAGGGGTCTCACCGGTGTTTTGTTAAGGTGCCTCGACGATGACGAGTCTTGGAAGGTCATGGAAGAGGCACATTCAGGAGTATGTGGTGGCCATGTCAATAGCCAGGTGCTAGCTAAGAAAATCCTTAGACTAGGCTTCTACTGGCCTACTGTAGAAGAGGACTGTACTATCTATGTTCGAAGGTGTGTCAAGTGCCAACTACACGCCAATAAAATTCATTCTTCTGCTTCTTTACTCCATCCTATGTCCTCCCCATGGCCTTTCTCCATGTGAGCTTTCGATATCATTGGACCTCTTGGTGATTCAAACCTCCTCACAAAATTGAAATCATTCATACTCACGGCCACGAAGTACTTCACCAAGTGGGCGGAAGTAGAAGCGTACGTAGAGATTAAAGCCTCGACCATCTGCAAATTCATAATGAAGAATATCATTGCAAGATTCGGCATTCCGAGTACCATCGTCACCGACAATGGACCGCAGTTTATCTCTCAAGAACTTCAGGACCTCTGCAGCAGGTATAACATTGCATTGCATCATTCATCTCCTTATTATCCGCAGGGCAATGGTCAAGCAGAGGCAACAAATAAAACTTTGATCAAAATTATCAAGAAAATGTGTGAGGCTAATAAATTTGTGGATTGGCCAGAAAAGCTGGTAGAAGCTCTTTGGGCTTATCGCACTTCCATTCGTACACCTACTGGGTAAATCCCTTTTGCCCTCACTTATGGAATGGAGGCAGTAGTCCCTTATGAGATTCTTATCCCTTCTCTTAGAGTACAATTGCACAAGGAGTTCTCTATTGATGAACGCCATGAATCTCTCCTTGCTCAGTTGGAACTCCTAGATGAGAAACGTTTAGCCGCCGTCGAGCACGTGCGCATTTATCAAAACAGGCTTTCACGTTTTTATCAAAAGAAAGTAATTGAGAGAAAATTTAAAGTCGGTGAAATGGTAATCAAAAGAATTTTTTTAAAACCAGGAGAACCTCGTTCAAAAATCCAACCAAATTGGGAAGGGCCATACGTAATAAAAGAAGTTTATCCTGGCAACACTTATAAACTGGTTAACGCCGAAGGAGAAGAACTGGCTCACCCTTGGAACGGATTGTACCTCAAGAAATACTACCCTTAAGTCTTGAAAATCAAAAACAAAAAAATCAAAAAAAGAGGGAAAAGAGAAAATTGAAAAGTCGTAGGCTGGCATGGTGCATAGGCTGTGGAACCTGAAAAATCAAAATCCCTAATTCATTCTTCAGTCTTGACAGTTTAACTTGGGGTCAACACCTGCACACACTACACGCTTCGCTCTTAAACTCAAGCGGTTCAAAATTCAAGGAAAGTCAGAGTCAAACTAAGAGTGTAAAAACTTTACCTATTCTCTTCTCCTCGGTTCACGAGAGGGAGTACGAGTCAGGGAATGCTAACCAAACCTACCCGCCGCCCTAGTAGGTGGAAGTCAGGGCCCAAAAGGGAACACACTGCAAAGCCCGAGTACAATTAGGTTTTTATTTGTTCAAAAGGAAAAGAAAAGAAAAAAAGAGAGAGAAATGCAAAAGAAAGTATGTCAAGAGGGCAAAGTTCCCGCAGGAAAAACCCTGGTCGTAAGCGTGCATGAATGAGGGCAAAAGGTAACAAAAATTTTCCTAAGCCAAAGACCGAACCCCAACAGGCACTAGGGTAGGGGAGGGAAGCTTCCTAGTTCTTCGAAACCTCTCGTGAGCTTCCTCAATTTGTTCTTCATTTCCCCCTCTATGGTATGATATAAGCTCAAGGGATGGCAAAGACTGACTAAGAAGGATGTCCCGCAAGAGGATATGAGTAAAAGTAGAAGTTATTAAGCACGTTGACCCTTTGTTGAATCATTTAAGAATCATTAATAAATTTAACATGGTGATTATGTAAGGTTTCATAACCTTTTGTACCATGCTAGGCCTCATAATAATAAAAAATGTGTTTTTTTCCAATTAACGCCCGCGCATGAGGGCACCATTTCAATAATCAGCGTTAGTCACCATGTCGTCATTTTAAAAATTGAAAAAAATTGAAAAAAATATTTTTTACAATTCACGCCCGCGTGCAGGGACGTCATTTCAATAATTCACGGCGTAATTCATATCGTCATTTTTAACAAAAATAAAAATAAAAAATATATTTTTCAATTAACGCCCGCATATGAGGGCGTCAAATCTTTGATTAATGACTTTGCATGGAGTTGTCATTAAAAAGAAAAAGAGAGAAAAGAGAGAAAAGAAAAAAGAAAAAAGAAAAAGAAGAGGAATTTCCTAATAAGCCCACTGCTCTTCCTTTTGCCATGTCATATGCTTGATTGCATCTATGTGTGGGCATTCTTTTATTCCAAGTTTGCATTGCCTGTGCGTATGTTGCATCTTCCTATATCTTCGTTGTTTGCCTTGATTAATTAAAGGCTTGGCCCCTTGACCCGTCGTCAAGGTTAAAATAATGACAACCCCTTGCTTATTGAGCAAGGGGCCAAGTCAAACAGATGAATTAATCTGTTTATTTAAGTGTGAAAATGCAGGACCATGGAAAAGAGAGAAAGAAAAGAAACAACACAAGTACACAAGTGCTCAAGTCGACAACTCAAGTAACATCAAAATCTCATGTATATATAAATATCTGAGTACATAAATATGCAGGTAGAGGAGTACAAGTCTCTCTCTAGCTCTCGCCTCCACCCTCCTCTCTCCTGCTCTCTACCTCACCGTCATCCTGGCGACGGGCCTACGGATGGGGCATGGACCCCCGGGAAGCGGTAGGAGCTCGAGCCTGCTCCTCTGCCTCGTTCCTCTGCCGGGTCGAGGAACTGGCTAGGTACATCGTGCTGGCGAAGGCGCAGGAGTGTCCCATGGCTCGCGCCCACTCTCTGCCCCTATGGAGGCGCTCCTCTGCCACTCGGAGTCGCTCCTGTATGACGCCCAGCTGTCTGCTCCTCTCTCTCACGAGTCCGCTCTGCCACTCGCTCCTCCCTCTCTCAGGTGCGCTCCCTCTGCTTCACCTCGAGGAGGATCCTCAGCTCGGTCGTGTCTCTGGGCAGCTCCTCTCGCCACCCCAGTGCCTACTCAAGCTCGGCAACGTGCTGGTCGAGGATGGTAACCTCGATGCACGCCAGCGTTGTCTGCCTCCTCGCCTCTGCTAGCTCGGTGACCTACATGCATCGTATCATATTAATATCATTAAATTTCTTAAAAGTAAATAACGCATGTGAATATTGTTTTGTGAACTAACCTGTGCAGCCATCTCGCGCTGTCCTGCCTTGATACAAGTAAGCGCGGCTCGAAGCTCCTCAGTATATAAGAAACACAAGTTTTTATGAACACAAATAATGTTATATTGGAGTGCATTTATGAGTGTGGTTCTAACTTTACCCGTGCTACGAGGTCGCGTTCCGCTGCCACGGCCCGCTCAACTGCTCCCGTGAGTCGCTCCTCGAGGGCGATGACCTTCGTACTCGTCCCCCTCGAGCTCGAGGCCTCGCCTGTCTCTCTCCTTGCTACCGCCCCCTGCTGGGCACGCTGCATTCATTAAAATTGTCAGTGACTTAACATAAATCAGGAATCATTTGCATATAGGTAATTGCACTCACCAGAGTCTCCAGATCTGCCCGTGTGGCTGTGAGCTGGGCCTCCAAGCTGTGAAGATGGGCATGCATGTCCATCGCCGCCATGTCCCGTGCATCCTGCATTCATCACATATTAGTTGCATAATAGACATATATCATTTACAAAAGAGAGAGAAATGCATTCATACATACCCCTGTGACCCTCATCTGGGGTCGGCCGGCATAAACCTCCCAGTAGCGCCGTGGGTACTCCGAGCTGTCTGTCGCCTCGGATGTGACCCGCGTCCCGCCACGCTGCCAATCGGCGTACTAGTCTGGGAACCGGATCCGCCAGTAGGTCACCTTTGTGCGCCCTCGAGTCTTCCGCCCGATCCCGCGTGCCTCTCCAACCTCGACCCACTCCTGGTATAGGCCGAGGGTCTTCATCGCCAGTCTAAGCCGTAGCGGCTCGATCTCGTTCAGGCAGTGAACCCAAAGCTCACGCCTAAAACGAGGTCGGCCCACTACGACCCAAGGCTGACCTTCCTCGGTCATCCCCTGGTAGGGCCTCCAAACCACCTGCATTCACGTCATGTCATCATGTCATCATATATCGTTCATATGCATATCATCATATTTCATAAAACAGGAAAAAAAAATTGCATCACATTTAACATACATACCAGTGAGGCGGGGTAGTCACGGAACTCCCACCGAAGAACACGCAACTCGTAAGCGTGTGGTGCTCCAGTCACGAGCGGTAACCAGCGCCGTGCTAGTGGGAAGGCCCCCTCGTCTCCGGGTCGGGGGTCGGCTCGATCCATCGGCATGTATAAGTGACTCCACACCTGCATCCATCAATTACATTAGTAAACATTCATTCGCATAATCATATTTATAGCATTTAGATAAATAAACAAAAGGATATACATACCTGAAGAAAAGGTGAGAAGCCACTAACCATCGTCTCTCGGCCTATCCCCGTGGACAGATCGGCCATCAGGTGCGCCAGCAGGGTGGCTCCCCACGCATACCTCCCTACTCCCTCCAGGTCCTCGAGGATGACTAAGAATCTACAGTTGATGATATCTCCCTTCGTGCTCAGCAATAGCCTCCCGAGCATCAAGAATAAAAACCTCCTTAAGGCTCGATCTACCCGCTCCCTTTGAGCCGGGTCTTGGCAGTAGGCAGCCCGGGCCCTCCCTATCAACCTCTGTGAAAACTCCTCCAGGGACTCCCTCAGTCTCTGTCTCAAATCCCCTAATCCCATAGCTATGGTCAAGTCAGTGCGAAAGATGGTCCTACACTCCCTCGGGGTCTCAGCGATCGTCTCTAGCCCTAACAACCTCTAGGCTAACTCCCCATAATCTGGAAGGGTCACCCCACTGATAGCCTCCCCATCTATCCTCAACCCGGTGATCCTTGCAATGTCCTCCAAACTCGGCACCATGTGCCCCCAGGGCATCCGGAATGCCCGGCTAGTCCTATCCCACCTCTCTCTAAGGACCTGAATCAAGGGTAGGTCAGGGCATATGGGCTCAATGCTAAGGAAAGGGCCAAACCCCATATCCTCTACCCTAGCTCTCTAAAAATCTGGTAGCCCGTAATAAGCTGCCCGGACTTGGACCCATGAGATCCGAGTCTGCATCAAGCCCTGCCAAACAAAAGAACATAAATATACTCACAGATTTGCTAAAAGAAAGATCATTTGATAACTAATTTCTTCACTGTCTGAATTGGTGACCACCCTGTGGTCATTATTTATTCAATTGACGCCCCTGTGGGGGGCGCTGTTTCTGAGGGTATTTAAAATGAAAATAAAGCCAATTGACGACCACCCTGTGGCCGTCATTTATTCAATTGACGCCCCGGTGGGAGGCGCTATTTCTGGGGGTGTTTCTGTCCTGCCAGTTTCGTTCAAAATAAACAAAATAAAAAAAATGAGTATATGACAGTTTGATGTAATGAATGAAAATGATAAAAAAATGGGTTCTGTCAAAATAACGACATGGTTCAGGGAGCTATTTCATGATTATCTATTTTTTAGAAAATAAAAATAAAAGAATTGACGACCTGTCTTAGGTCGCCATTTGAATTGACAATGCCTTATGGGACGTCATTTTACTGGTTTTCCTTCTTCATCGTTCCCCCTTCCCCGATAGTTATAAAAATTGGAAAAAATGGAAATAAATGAAAAAAATGAAAGCTATGGTACGGGGGCTTACCTTGCTCCGCTCCGGTGCCATCAAACCTCCTCGCAGTTGCCGGCGAGGACGGGGAACTAGAACTGCTATTTCTTCTTCTTCTTCTTCTTTGTTGTCTTCATCGTCATCATCATCTTCATCATTTTCTTCCTCTTCCCCTTCTTCATCTTCTACCTCATCATCTCCTCCTTCGTTCATTTCTCCTCCTTCTTCGTTTTCTTCTTCTTCTTCGCCATGCTCCGCCGGTGGAGCATCCTCGACCGTCGCGGGAGGGAGCTCACCGTCGGCGGGCTGTACTTCATCTAGGTCAACGATAGTGGGGGCCATGACCCTCTGTTGTTTGCCAGGGCCAGCCATGAGAATGGGGTTAGGGATGAGATTGGAATGGAAGAAGAAGAAGGGACGAGAAGAGAGGTCACAGTTTGGGTATGGAGAGCAGAGAAAGGGGAAATGGAGGAAGAAGAAGTTAGAAAACAGAAGGAAGGGGAATAAAAAATGGAAAGGAGGCGGTTACATTCGAAAAGAATTGACGCCATGAGGAGTGTCGTCATTTGGATAATTGACGACTACGTTCAAGGTGCTATTTCAGAATTCAATGACAGCGTGCAAAGTCGTCATTTAATGTTGCATGGGAAATTGAACTGTCGTCAGAGTAATAATGGGAGAATATAATTGATGTGACGAGTGTAATCATTATTATTTATGATTGACGATAAGATACAAAGGCGTCATTTTCTTAAGGCATGACTTCTGTTAAGGCGTCCTTTAATGAAATTAAGGAAATATCTGAAAGGATTTTAAAGGAATCAACGCCCACTCGTTGGGGCATCAATTAATCAACGCCTATTTGCAAAGGCGCCAACCATGGTTTATTAATTATTTTTAGAAAATTGGTTAAAGTAATTGGCGACGAGGTGCAGGGCGTTGTTTGATGAATTAGCGACTTAATGGAAGGCGCGGCTCAAAACAGAGAGACAGAATTGAACCGAAATTGGAAGAATTGATCATGTAAGATACTTTTTTTGGCTCAATTAAGGACAAATCCTTTATTTCATTAAAAGAAAAGCATCGTTACATTTCAATGAGCCACTTTGGGTCTCAATCCCCTAAGAGCCATTACATAGGTTTTCCATTGCTCTTTGCATTCTTCAATCCTCTCCATGGGTTGGTGTAGCTTGTTAATCCTTCATAGAGCTTGAATAGTCTTGAACTCTTCTTCATCTTCATTAGAGCCAAGATCCCTCCTCTTGATGGGTGGGAGGTGAGATGCTTCTTCAAAGTGATGGCGTGGGAGGCCAATTTGTGGTAGGCACCGGTGAGCGTTGTAGAGGATGAGCTCGGTAGCGCCCACTAGCCGAAGTTCCACGCCAGATGAGAGCCTTGTGCGGATATTTTAAGTCTTGAGGAACCCCAGTGCACATGTGAAGAGGTTTTTAGGCATCACCCTTAGGTGCTCCCTCCATTCCACTCTCTTCTTCACTTTTGGAACCCGGTTCACCACTCTCTCACACAATCCTAGTGAGCCTGTCATGTAGTGAAGTGGGCTTTTAGAAAAGATCCTAGAGGCTTGTTGAGCTTCCTCACATGGGTCAAAATTTAAATGGAGGTCTACCCAACTAGAAAACAAAAGCATACATCCATATAAATGCCTCCCCATAGCCGCCGAGGTGAGCCCACTATAGAGATAGGCTAGCACCGCCGGTCCTATTCTCTCTCCCTCCCAAATGCTAGTAATAGCACTCAATTGTGCTTCTTCTAGAAAATCCTCCAATGAAGGGAATAATAGTGCTCCCACCAAACAAATTACAAAAGCTTTCATTACCCTCTCTAATTCATCTTCCTTGGCTTGATCCATTCTTTTGTAAACCCATGCCGCAAGCTTCATGAGGTTGATTCCTTTTGTAGCTTTGATTTGGTTCACCATGTTGGAGCTTGGGATTAGACTTGATAAAACCTCATGAGAACTCATGCTCCTTGTCATGTTTGCCATCTTCTCTTCATCTCCTTGCTTCATCCTCTTTAAGCCTAGGAGCATCTCCACTTCTTCTAAGAGTATGGTGGCTTCAAAGGTATGAGTGGTAGAATGCCATATCTCTAGGAGGGCTCCCATGGCGGCCCAATCTAGGTGTACATTGTCATAATGCTTTGCATGGGTCACTAAGCCTAGGAGATGCCATCTAGAGAGGTAGGTCCTCATGTCTAAGAAGAGTTTAGAAAGAAGAAGGGGTAGCCATTTGTTTTTGGTGTATCTTCTTGCACCCGGAATATTGGGATAGTCTAGAAAGATTAAAGAAAGAGAAGGGGAAGAGAAAAGAAGAGCATGATCAGAATTTTAGAGGAGGAAGGGGTAGTATAGAAGTCTTAATTCAAAATCTTCATACTTACTTGGTTCATGGCAATCCTTCCGTTGATGTGGCCTTCAATTTCTGATATCCTAGGAAATCTGATCTTGGATTTCTTCAAAGGCCTTTGCATCATTCTATCCATCTTCTTCGGTTGAAAAGAAAAATCAATGTTCTATGTTCTATGATTTTCTGTCTTGCTGTTATGTCTCGGCTGTTAGCTCTCAGTTTAATGGGTTTACCAGAGGGCGCACCCCTTTTATAATTGTTTGAAGCCCTGGCAGCTGTTCGGAACAGCGCAGTTTGAGTTCGCATGAAAATAGGCTTCTGGAGTTTTGTTTTCGAACAGGGAACGAAACACCAGAACTTATAGTAAATTGGGGACGGAGCTGTTGGCGTCATTTTATTGAATCGCGACATACTTGGTGCCATCATTTATTTAACGCCCCCTTATGTAGGAGTCGTTTGCAGTCTGATTCCAAATTAAACATTGACAGGAATTTGTGACATTGTGGCTGTCGTCATTTGTGTTTATAGCGCCTCTGTGCGGAGTCGTCCTTTCTTGAGATTTATGATTTGAATTATTTTATGGATTTGTGGCTATTTGATGAACTTACGCACTCTATATCTTGATGCATGAACTTTGTTGAGTTAATGAACTTTGTTGAGCTGATGATCTTTTTTTGGAGCTAATGATCTTTGAGCATAGAGAAGAACAGGTTGTACAGGTCTCAAGGCGCGTGGGTCTGGTAACATCATTCCTCCCCTGTATATTCTCTGTATGCATTGCTACTATAGGATATCTACTCTATTATAGCATATCAAGGACCTTGTGGTTCTGATGAACCTGGAATTTGAGTTCCCCTTCATCAAAAACAGTGATAGTTCTAGGGGAGCCTTGATCACACGGATAGGCCGTTGGGTCATCTAACGTTTGGGACGACGGTTCCACTTTCTGAGTTGATGCGTGGATAAATGGGCTTCGGCTTAGTGTCAACTTAGAGATCTGGATTCCTGACCAAGTCTGGATGGTTTAGCAATAATATCCTTGATTATTTTTTATTTTTTAGTTTATTTTAAGTTTTTCTTTTAGCCCAACATACAGCATGTAGGACTTTGAGTTTTAATGATGAACATCCACATATTAGGCCAGTAATGGGGGCCGCTTGTTCTTGATTTGAGTTGATATGAGATATTCCATTCCAAATCGAGTATTGTGTTCTCCTTGAAGCTGCTCAGGCTGATTCCTTAAAACATTCATTCACTGGATTCCTACCTCGCTTCACTTTATTTTTTCTGTAAACTCACCTTGGTTGTAGCATGTCCACATTGACTAGTAACCGCTCTCTAATGGTGTCTATCCTTTCGTGCCCGTGTGCACATTTCATCCATTAGCTTAGTCCTTTCATCCAGTCGATTGATGCTTTCTCGTGATCATCCGAGGTTGTTTCATTCAGAATCATGGAAAGACCTCCAACGCTTAGTGTCAGAGGCGTGTCACATCACACTTTGGCATCTACTTTTTAGTCCGTTCTCACTTCATTTCCGCTCGTTGCACTTTCGCTTCATTCCGTCCCACTTTGTGAACGTGTCACATAAACATTAAAAAGAAAGGAAATTTAAAAATTCTTTAAGGAGAGATATTAAGAAAAGGATGGCTAAGCTAAGCATGATATGTGGGGAATAAAAGGAAAAAGGAATAAAAAGGAGCATGTGATGCTCTAAGGAGGGTGATCGCCAGAGGGGTTACCTCAAAAATTAAGGGATGGTCGCATGTACCTTATGAAGAAGCGGGTGAGATTGTGAGTCCTTCCTTCCTCCTTCTACCAGCCGGCCGATGAAGGGGATTTTTACTTTGATTACCCTTGCAAAACAAGTAAAAACAAGTAAATATGTGGATTAGCCAAAGTGTAGTATCAATGCTCTAAGGAAATAATACTATGCAACATGGGCATGAACACACCTTGTGTGTTTGTTTAAAACCCCTAAGAGGAGTAAAAGGTGGGAAATATGTGCTATGGATGCAAACACGTAATATGCAGAGAGAACCAAATGCAATAATATATATATGCTGAAAGCTTCCAACAAGGTAGCTGAGCTATGCGTGTGAGATGATCAATAAAGAAAAAAAAAGAAAAAGAAGGGAGAAAGGAGCCCTTCTGCTGTTTGCAGCAGTAAAGGAAGAAAGCAAGAGGGCTTCGGCTACAGCAAGAGGATGAAACCCACCGAAGGAAGATCGCCAGAGAAGGAACCTGCAAAAAGACTATTAGCAGAAAAGGCTCCCTTCTCTCTCTGTATGTCTCTGTGTATGACCTCTCGCGCACGCAAGAAGCTGTGGGTATTTATAAGGCCAAAGATCCTTATTTTAACATGATTAAAACAAGGATAGCCATCATCCAGCAAGGATCTCCCTTCCCTAATCGATTATGGTGTTAAAATGAAGAAAGACTCTTCCTAGGAAGGTTGCAGACGAAACGGAGACGGAAGCTCAAATGATGACATCAGAGTAGTCGTTAATTGAAATGACGACCGCGGACACAGTCGCTAATTCCTGAGTTAATTTATAGAAATAAAGGACTTTCCATATTTAAAAATAGGAAATGACGCCTTCGAGAAATGGCGTCAATTAATCAGCGCCTTAGAAGCTGACGTCAATTCTTTGAATTTTATTTCAAGTGGAATTTGTAAAAATCAAGAAATATTAGGAAGTAACGCCTGCGTACGTGGTCACCAATTATTGAAATAATGACGCTCACATAGCCGTCAATTAAATGACGCCCTTCTGCCGGTCATGAATTACAAATATGATAGAAAAATTAGAAA
Source organism: Amorphophallus konjac (assembly GCA_022559845.1). Lineage (NCBI taxonomy): Eukaryota > Viridiplantae > Streptophyta > Magnoliopsida > Alismatales > Araceae > Amorphophallus > Amorphophallus konjac. Next base: position 47,044,192 of record CM040126.1, read on the forward strand.
AACTTCATATTAAGCCAATATTGAAGTCCACTTTAGGGCATCACTTGGTGATATGAGATTTACTCAACATAGTATCGATTTTAGTGTGTCTACAGCGGTCTCCTCGAGACCGCTAAGCTCGGTGGCAGTCTGTCGTGTGAACCGTAAAACTCAATCCGGGACCCACAAAAGCGATCCGAAAACCACAGATCCAGAGCCGATAAAATATCTAAAAAATCCAAGGGGTTACAGGCGGCCTCTCCACCCAGCCAGGTCAACTCCAGCGTGAGCTTGTCCCCGTCCCAGTCCCGTTCGAGATCGACCAACGTACCAGCACGACGGCGTTCGTGAACACGGAGTCTCGAAGCCGCATGGGTCAATCGCATGTTAGGGCATTCACTTGAAGATTGATACATCTTTAAGACTCAGGCACAGAAGCTGATCCAAGACGGCCTCATCAAAATGAAGAGCGGTCTCATCGATCCCCCGCAGCAACACGCGTGGTCCAGACCTGCTATGACAACGCGTGCGATTCACTATTCAGCTAATGTGATTCACTTGATGGCTACATTCTCCCTCTTTAATGTCGAAACAGAGGAGCCCAGCACCAGTCAAGGTGAGCATTCATTATGGTATCCGGGGTGGAGACCCTGGCATGACCACACACCTCTTTCCTTTCCAAGAGAAAGGACCAGGCGGCTCTTTGATGTCCTCGTTCAGAAGGGGCAAATCATGGCCTGTGAGCCGCCAGCAGACTACAATCAATGGGACTTTAGTCACCCCCAGTACTACCCCTTTCATACCAGAATCTGCCACGCGATCGTGTCATGCGAGGAAGTTTAACACTTAATCCAGGAACAGATCCAGTGGGAGCAAATCGATTCTGAGGGGAACTCTATGGCGACTCTGAGGCTTCGAGAAGCCGTTGAAGAAACTTCAGGATGTCCTCAAGCAAATGAGCACGGGTTGCCTTATCGACATGTCCCGGAGTGGCTCGAGTTTCAAACTGACAATCGAGAAGCTCTCGAGTGACTGCGGAGCCGTAGGAGGCGGGACGTCAGTCAGGAGACTGAGACGAGCAATTTCTCAGTCAACATCATCCACCCGCCTGCCACCCCAGCTCCTCCAGACAACCAGGCGCCAAGTACCAGCCAGTCAGCTCCCATTGCTTCGGCCTCGAATTGGCGACCATGGCAGGAGCTGGAGCCTCTTCCGTTCTCCAAGGAGGATACTGCCAGGCTACTCAAAGTCCTTCTAGGCTGAGAGGATGTCCTAGTAAGCGAGATGACGATGGGCGTCCCTAGCTCCTCTCGCTACCCTCCTGCTCCGACTCCACCACATGTGCCGAAAGATAGGAAGGGGAAACAAAAATAGGACAGAGCCTCAGCACACCTGTGTCATGTCTCTCCATCCAGCTATTTTACCCCTATGGTTTTGATGATGCCAAACATTATGACTATGTGGGAGATGGATTTTTATTATTAAAATATATATATATATATATATTATGGGTTTATTTGGTTTATTTATTAAATGTTTATTTGCATGGGGCGTGCCAGTCACTGAGTGACAAATTTATTATGCGCACCGTCTGACTAACCAGACAATTATAGGTGATCGTGTCAGGACCCAAAACCCACCGTACTATAAAGGCTACGGCGTTAATTACATCTCTCTAGAAGAGAGAAAACCCTTAATTAATCGCCAAAATAGAGAGGCCATGGGGCCCGTAGAATATGTAAAAGATGTGATTGCAAGCTAGCACACAATATGGTAGTATTTGTTTATTAGGCCGGTTCCCGGTACAGGGCGGAGAACCTGGGTCCGAGGACCATCATCACGCATAGTGAAAGCCTCCGGCCGGGCGTAACCCGACTTTCAGCTAATCACCATTCGATATACCGGAGAGTCGGATCATGCAAGCATGCAAGGTGGTAATATTTAGTTTTATTGTTTGTTGTTTATTTGGTCATTTATTTGTAGATTTATGGAAGACTTTGGTAATCCCAGTCACTCGCAGGTCTGTCGATTGGTCGTTGCCTTTTTATTTTGAGACTACACATAGCGTTACGGTGCATACATATGGGCCCGTGAGGTGGGCCGAGTATGACCGTATTCGGGCAGACTCGTGTATCATCGGGACAATGTATGCCAGGGTATGGCAAATTTAATATTTGAAAATGAAGGGGACGCGGTTAAAATCCGGTCGGGACGAATTGAATTCAACGGCTTATCGGCCCGGGATGAGGTAACGCCATGGCCATAATGGGATTAATCCCGAGGTGCAGATACGACCTGTCGGGGGGTCATCAATATTCTCATGCCCAGGGTCTAGAGGAGGTGAGAGCTCCGGAGTGGACACGGTCATGTTCATTATTCTTTATTTAATCTTGTTATTATTTTTAAATGCATGAATGCACTTTGTTTATTATTTATTTATTTCTTTTATTTTATTTTATTATTATTTTCAATTATTATTATTTTTATATTGGATGCATGCATTCTTTATTCCCTTTATTGACATTTATTTGGCATTCATTCATCCATCCACCCTTTTTATTATTATCCATTTATCATTTTATTATTATTATTATTGTTTTCTTATTTTCTTTATTGTCATTTATTTGAGTGTTATTCATTCATTGTTGTCCTTGTTATTTATTTATCACTTTTATTCTTTTTATTATTATTATTGTCATTATTATTACTCTTTATTTAGCCTCTATTTATTTATTGTGTGTTTCTATTTCTCACTTTTATCTTTTCTCATTGTTCTTTGATGCACATAAAGTGCATGTGCATTGTGAATATAATGAGTGTGTGTGTTTTTTTTGTCTTTTCTTTTTATTACCCTTATTATTTAAAATGTGTAACGTGCATGCATATGAAGTGCATGTGTGTGTAACTGGTGTTTTTTCTTAGTTGTTGTACGTGCTTTGGTAACGTGAATACATGCAACATGTATACCGGGTGAATGTGTGTGAGCGGTTGTGACGTGTTTGAAACGGCGCGGGTTTTGTGGAAGTTGTAAGAACGGCGCGGTTGTTATGCGGGAGATAAACGGCATGCTATTTTATTGTTATTTTTTTTTATAAGGGAACGGGTGTGAGGAAGTTTAAAACGGCGCGGGTGAGAATGTGGGCTCGCCGGGTAACGATAAGATTTTTTTATTTTATTTTATTTTATTTTATTTTATCTTATTTATTTTATTATTTGTTATTGTTATTTGCTATTATTATTATTATTTTTAATTGTTGTTTGTTTGTTTTATTATTATTATTATCACTATTTCAAATTTTTTTATATTTTATTTTATTTCCGGTCTTGCAAATGGTCAAAATGTCCTGCCAAGAATTCGGTAGCATCTCCTCTAAACCCAGAAGGTGTCTGGGGAAAAGTGGAGGCTTACCCACGGAATGGGGTAAGCTCCTTAAAGGCCGGGAGGTCAGACACGGTGACCGGCGGACACAGATGGACGGAGACACCGAGAGCGAGCCTACGAGGGGTACCGGTGTTCCACGAGCCCGTAACCGTAAATCCGATAAACACCCAAATGGACGGTCCCCGAGGGCTAGCCTATAAGGGGTTTCCATGTGCCCATGGGTTATCCAAATCGGGACAGTGTTCGCCATTAAAGCGGTTTAATATTCACTCGGAGAGTGATCATTTAAAACAGTGTGACAGAAATCACCTTATAACGACGGGACAGAAATCACCTTAAAGCGGCGCGAAGAGACGTAGGTAAAAGAGTTAAAACGGTGCGGCCAAGCGTGGGTATAGGGGTTAAAACGGCGCGGCCAAGCGTAGATAAAGCGCTAAAACGGCGCGGTATGGAATGAATAGGCTAAACCGGCGCGGGTGGCTTGGGGCGCGCCGGAATAGGGCGCGTCGTAATAGGACCATTTGAAAACATGAAATTTTGAGTCTAATGTTAATCCGGCGCGGGGGGGTACCGCGCCGTATTAGGGCGCGCCGGATTAAGGGCGCGCCGGATTAGGCTATTTTCTTGTTATTTTCAACCAGTTTGAGTTCCAGAGTTGTTTATTAGCCTATTTGGTGTTAATTGAGTAAATTAATTATTGAACTGGAGCCCCAGTTTCTCCAAAAGTAGAGTCATGAGCTCGTGCGAGGTTCATACTCAAGCACGGAGGTTCATTGTTTAAAAGCACATGTTTTATTAAGTCCAAATCACCAGGGTAACTTAGTGTTCAAAGCCTGGCGAAAATTGGGCAACATCTCCCCCATCCCTGAAGGATTGCAGGGGAGAAGCGGAGTCATACTCACGTGTGGAGTAAGGCCCTAACAAGCCGGACGGCACAACGGCGGCCAGCGGACCCCAGGCGGATAGGAAACCCCGAGGACTAGCCTACTAGGGGCGCCATGGCTCTGTGGGTTAAAACGTGATCAGATGAGATGACCAATAAGGGAAGGAAAACCCCGAGGGCTAGCCTACGAGGGGCACACGACCCTTGGTCAAATCACGATCTAAAGGGACGACCAGTAGGGAAGGAAACCCCGAGGGCTAGCCTACGAGGGGCACACGACCCACGGCCACCACTAATTCCCTTGAGGGTAGTGGGTTTGATATTGAGTTATGAACCCTGTTGTTATTCCCCATCCGGTGGCCTGCAGAGGTGCACATCATTGAAGGACATGCCCCTTTAGGCTTAGTGGTGGTCTGAAAACATCAATGGGGAATGTTCCCCCTCCCCTGTCAGTGAATTCTTCGAGAAACACTCACATACAATGCATGTACATAACACACTCGGCCAAGAGTCTGACCATTGTTAATTGCATCTAATAAGGAAGGGTAGATGATTAGCATGTTAGCAGAGGGGTGAGCGGGTCAGTATGCAGACGGAGATTATAAGGGGCAAATCCTCGAATAGCCAGTAGGTGGCATAAGGGAAAATGATCATACCAAAAGACCCTGCGCCCAAGTTATAGGGACGGCCACGTTCTCTCTAGTTCATCGTTATGAACAGATGAACCATGGGGGGGGGGGCAGTCCCAGGGGTAGCCAGAGATGGACATATGCACACGTCTCTGGTAATAGAACCTACGATAAACACAGAGGAAGCTCGATACAGACATTCCTTCGAAGAGGACCCCGGGGAGAGAGGAATATTGCATTAATGTTGCCCTGAGAAAGACCAGGGCGTGTTCGGCGTCAATGAGGAAAAACTAAACAGAAACACACAGACGGAGGAGCTTGGATGCAACTAGAGAAAGAAGAAGGAACTCAAACACATACCAACGCTCTTATTCAGACCCAAAGCTCGTCACAAGGTGCAATAGTCAAACGAGATCACATATATAGATACGGCTTGGCGTTGTCGCACAAGACCGATTACATTACATCTCGATGTTAAAAGGCCAAAGGCTAAACTGAACGAAGAGACGAAGGGGGATGCGAGCTCAAATCATCGCTCGGCTTGTTACAAGATCCACAGAGGGAAAAGCTTTACAGAGAGAAGGGAAAAGAAAACAGAAGGAGGCCTTGCCACCCACCTAATCCTTTCTCAGCAGAAACAGAGTATCGGAAGAAGAACCCTCTTCTCCGGCTCCGGGCTTCTTCGGGCAGACGGACGGGAAGGACGGTGGATCTCCGAGGCTCCCTCTCAGAAAAACCCCTACTTCTTCCCCAAGCTTCCCCCTCTCAGGCGATTGACTGCTCTCTCTAGATGTCTCCTCGTGTTCTCTCTTCCGCTTGGTCGAACCACTTGAATATATATAGACGGAGGCTATTACGGCGTGGAGAATGGCACACCGGGAAGGGCCCTCCAAGCTTCTTTGCGCGCCGGATTTGATGGCGCCGGGGAAGAAGCTCCTGCAAAGCTTTTGCGCGCCGGAATTTGTGGCACCCGGTTAAGGGGCGCGACGGTGAAGGGCGCGCCGTATTGGCCTCGTTCGCCTGCCGTGGGCTAGCTGGTGAGTCCGGGGATGGTTTCGGGGGTTGGCTTGGTCCTTCATCTCATCGCGGCTTCGCGAAATCGCAACGAGAAGTTTTGGTAAAGCCTTCATGCCATTGAACAGCCGATTCCGGAACCTTTTGTGCCTTTGGTTCGGACACTCGGTTTTTTTCCGCTGACATGGCCTTCGGCACTGTGATTTGTGATGCCGGGCCGGCTTCACTTGTATTTGGAGCTTTGATTGCTTCTTCGAGGATGGTCCCGACTATTCTCCCGAGCTCTCAGGTCTTGCTTTGGCGGCTGTGCCTTGAGGCCAGACATCTTTTCTTTTCTTCTTTTCTTTGGGCTCATCTTTTCTTCGGCTTTCACCGTTCTTTTCTGTTTTCCTTTCTTTTATTTTATGTCGGCACAAGAGCACTCGATCAGAACTGAAGACCTGCCGAGGCAGAAGTTAGGAAACATTAGAAATATTTTTAGTGTCAACAGACTATCCCTGTGGTTTTGATGATGTCAACCACTATGACTCAACTGTGCAAGATGCCATGTTGCATTGTTTCATTGTGATCTGAAAATGCCAAACATATTGTTTATGTTGCATTAATACATTGTGGCTGTGATGCAATTGAGTATGATGATTTCAGTGTATCATTTGCTTAAATGATGATTTCACTGTCTATAGAAGATGTGTTAAAATATCTGCAGAACAGGCTTTGTTGATAAGTCAAAGTCATCAAGGCTAAAAGATCGATGCATATTCATGCACTGAGAGAGATAGGTCGATGCAGCTGAAGCATCCAGGTTATCAAGTCGATGCAGCTGAAGCATCCAGGTTATCAGGTCGATGCAGCTGAAGCAGCCAGAATTCTGCCTCGACGCATCTGAAATACATGCCTCGACGCATCTCTTCAGAACTTCAATTTGGAAGCTTGCAAAGCTGAAGCACCAAGAATTCTACCTCGACGCATCTGAAATACATGCCTCGACGCATCTCTTCAGAACTTCAATTTGAAAGTTTGCAAAGTTGAAGCACCAAGAATTCTGCCCCGACGTATTTGAAATACTTGCCTCGACGCAATAAGACCAGTTCCTATAAGTAAGGCCGAAGCAGCATTGAGTCACAAGGTCTAAACAACAGAAGTACCTCGATGCATCAAGCCAAGAAGGTCTGAGCACCTATCAGAAAGGTGGACGCAGTGAACAAAAGAAAAGAAAGAAAGGTCTGAGCATCCAAGCAACAAGTCAAAGCATCAAGCAACGCCTCGATGCATCAAGATGCTACATATGTGAACAAGGTCAATGCACTCAATCAAGCTTGGATCTGGAATCTTTACAAGCCTTAAGCAATCCCAGTAAACCAAATTAAAGACCAAGCTTCAGCAACCATACTCCATGGACAGATTAATGGTAGCAGCAAGCTCGTGCAGCTCATGGCAGTTCAACTAAGAAGCGGCAGTGGCACAGATGAAAAAGGTCAACAGACCTTACACAACTAAGGATTGGTAATCTGACGAACATAGGGCAGGCATCTTCAACACTCAGGTGATAGAAGAAAATGCTCAATAGGCAAACACGTGAGCTCGAACTAAAGAGGAGACACGTGTTCCCAAGTCAACCAATGATGGGCACGTGATCACCAGAATGGCAGGTACGTGGCATGTGAACCCAGAGAGCTTATGATGGGCACGTGATCCAAGGCTCGAAGTTTGGAGGAACATTCTGGTCCCTGCCACGTGGGCCAATAAATGGAAAAGTAATCAAATTACTTTATCCAGAAAGTATTTCCAGAGGCTCTGTTCTTCTTGGGTATAAATAGGAGGTATCTTCCTCCGAAGAAGAGTGAGATGTGAAGGCTGAAAACGGGAGATCAGAGAAAGGGAGCCAGTGTGTGAATTGAGAGAAAAGAGAGTGAGAAAGAGAAGAAGAAAAGTGAGCTAGAAAGTTGTGAGCCTCCAGAAGAGAAAAGGAGAGAGCCCGTCTCTAAGAAGAAGAAAGAAAAAGATTGTGAGAAGAAGAGAGAGTTAGAGTTCAAAGCAACCGGTCTATTGAAGATTTGTGCTCATCTATTCTTGGATCAAATCTAGAACAATCTTGCTTCTACAAGAGCTATATCTGTGTTGAATTTCTGCCAGTTTTCCTTTTTGTTCATTTTCTGTTTTCTCTTTCACTTTGGTTTCCGATTCCCTGTTCAGGGATCAGGGGTTCCTCCTGAGGATTCAAGAGAAGGGAGATTTATCTCTGGTTGCCCTCTGTGGATTCAGAGGAAGGGAGACTGGTGTTTCCGGTTGTGAGTGACGGGGTGTCACTCACAGTGTTCCCTCTGGGGTCTCAGAGGAAGGGAGGTTGTCCTCCGGTTCTAGTTCTGCGGGTGGCAGAGCTAGGGTGCTGATCTTGTGAGAAGCAAGACCAGGTCAAGGGATTTGTTCCCCTCTGGTTCAAGTTGTTAGGCAGCATCCTATTACAGACTGAGTCTGCTTGGTTTCTAACTTGTGCTAGTGGAATCCTTGTTCGGTGGGAGCGAGGGATGGATGTAGGCTGACTCTGGGTTAGTTGAACCACCTAAAAATCTGAGTGTCTCATTGTGTGATTGCGCTTGTGTTTGTTCAGTTGTTCCCATCGTCTCTTCAGGCTATTGTGAGCACCATTTCATCACTCTATATTTGTGCGTTAAGTCCTTGATGGTTCATGTGAATTAGCATCTCAATCTAGTAGATAGTCTTTTAGTGTGTGGTGTCGTGAGCTAATCTATTTTTCATTTCCTTTATACACTGAGTGTTCGAGATTGTTTCTGAATGAATCGCTGGATGAATTAATCAGTTTTATCCTTGTATATGAAAAGATATGGTCTCACATCTGGCGTGAGGCAAGTTTCTGGACTCAACCCTTCGCCTAGTGCTAGTGTGAATCAAACTGATGAATGGCGTTTGAGTTTATTTCATATCTGATCAGCTTAGTCATCATCTGTTACTTCCGCACGAATTTTATAGCAAGAGTTTCTTTTTAATCGAAACATTTTTTGAAGGAGATCTATTCACCCCCCCTCTAGATCCAGGCTTGCACCTATATATTCTAACACCAGCATGTCTTCGGGTGCCCTTCCTATAACATATAACCCATTTTAGATCGTGAAGAAGACATCTTCGGAGTCTTCAGCGACTCTGGCAAGCCAGCCGGGACCTTCACAGTCAGGCCCGATTAATATGCAAAGTCAGGGTAACCGCCAGGAGTGGCAGTGCCTCACCGCGACTCCAATTACTGCAGGATACTGCTCCAAGATGGATAGCAAAGACAAAGCTAAGGAGCAGGAATCCAAGCGAGTCTCTCAGCCCCCATTCCAACAAAGAATCTTGCCACCACGGGTAAGGCATCAAACCGCACATACATCTTCAGACGCTAGTCCCAACATCCCAGCATACTAGGAGCTACCACCTGAGGTCATCGAGTAGTCGATCAATCCCACCTTCCAAATACAACAAGCAGACGGTGCCTGGATTGAAATCCATGCAAAGAAAAGCCATCGACCTCACTCTGCCAAAACATCACCTCGGAGATATCATCATGGGGATTTGTCAACTCCGGCTCCAGTACCTCTCCCTCCTACTCCCCTAGAGGCGGCCATCGCCAAGAAAAAGGAGAGGAATAGGAGGAAGAACCTTAAGAGATGGCTCAGAAAGCAAGTTGAACAAGCAACAGCCCTACAATCGCCAGTTGAGCTAACGCCTCTCCAAAGGTTACAAAGGCTCATTGACGACCTAGAGTAATACATTCCTTCTCGTCCCACTGGCGCTCTCCCACTCGATAGTTACATCCCGTGGGAAGAGATGCAAAAGTGAGCTCACCTCAGGGGCTGGGTCCAGGAGATGATTTAGAAGATCAAGAATGGCGAAAGGCTCCTTGATGGGAACATCAAAGCAAGGCATCTAATTTTTTTTAATTACATTTGTATCATTGAGTCATTTGGGTTCATTTGTAAGGCAATTATAAGCCAATGGGTCAGTATGTATTTATATTTTTATGTGTATTTATATTTTTGTGTGTATTTGTATTTTTGGATTTAATGTGGGTCAATGGGAGAATATTGACCCAAGTTGCCTTTGTTGACTAGGAGAGAGGGGCGCCCCCTTCTTTGTCCCTTATGGTGATTTTAATATTCCCATCCCCATTATGCCCCTCTCTCCCTTGACCGAAGGGTAATTAAGGTCATTGTATTAGGTCTATGATTTCCATATAAAACCTCTCTTGTAATAATTTTAGGAGAACTAATGAAAAAAATCAGCATTTTTGCTCCAAGAGCCAAGGGCGCCCCCTTCCTCTCTCTTCTCCCTCCCCTTTGCAGCTGAGAAGGCTGTCATTCTGAGGTGTGAACCCTCCCTATCAGGTCTCTTCTAGGTGTGAAGCTCAACCTTGCCGCCGCCGCCACCGTCGAGCCGCCATCGCACCATCACCGTCTTGCCGTCTCCGTTCTGTCCACCGCCAGATAGTAGCCTAAAGTTTGAATTCTTCCTCCCAATCCACAGATCTCATCGACACCAAACTTTGAGGGTGAGTTCCCCATGGGGTTTCACCTTACCAAAAAAATTCTCACGCCCTGGATCTACTATTTGCTCCCCGTTCCACCGAAATTTCCCCGATCTATATAGTTATGCCCTGTGCAGATCTGTGATCCAGCAACCCACCACTCCACATTTTTCACCCCCTTCCCAATTTCATATCAAGCTGAAAATTGGACTGGGATTTCTGTCCATCAAATCCCTCCACCACAATTTTTTTTATGTTTTTTAGAGTTTGTTTACCCCTTTTAAAAATCTCTGTTCCAACCGGATTATGTTCTGTACCCTGCAGACCAGATCTGACCCTCTCCCACCATAAAATCCTTCCCACCCCCGAAACCACTTCTGATCGACCTCAAAATTTTAGGGCTTGATCAATACTTACTCCACCATCTTCTATAGCCACCCCACCTTCCAGATCCCACATTTCCCCCCGTTCCACCACCGTCTTCCGACGACTCAGATCCTGTCCAACCTATTCTGGGACAGTGAATCAATCTGTTCAATATTCCCCCACGAAAAATCCGTCACCCAAAAAAAATCATGTAACACCATGGGTTTGTAGATCATCAAAAGAGCTTCGCAACGGCGCTAGTTCCACTTTGGTCCGACATCGGATCTGATAGCAGTAGCTATCTTCTTCGGGTCGCGCAATTCTGAAACTACAGAATAGGGTCAGGACAGCAACTAGCAACGCCTCACAAGTCGGGTCGCCTCGCCATCCATAAGGTGATCCAGTACGATCGCCTCCCAGGGATCATTCCTCCAGAAGTCCCCTTCGCAACGGGACCAATCCCAACCTGATCGACAGTTCGACCAGATCGTGGTCCCCACGATCGTCAGCACGCACCGTCTGGCCAGCATCGAATAGCAACGTGTCGGCACCGCCGGAGCTGCCCAAAACACTGCCCGTCAACCCGAGCTCGATATTCCTGGGTCCCACGTGTTACCTGTTACCTCCTTGCGTGGAGTGGGTATCATATTTGTATTTATTGATAATTATTTATACCAGGAATACGGGTCTTGGCCGGGGTTGTCTTCCCCACGCCTGGAGCATGGAGGTATCGTTCTCTATCTCTCTTGACATTTGCTTATCTCATATATGTTTGTATGCCGCTGCCCAAGTGATAGGATTCTAGCTCGATATATTGTTTGATCACCACTATGAGAGAGTGAGTGTGACCCATCCCGTGACTCGACCCGAGCACGTGAAAGGAGCCGACCACCCTTGACTCTACGCTGATTTCTCAACCGCACACATCCCTGCATTTCCCTCGCAAGGGACGACTCATGAGCATGCATTTTTGTTGAAAGGCATACACCCGTAGGAGCTCCTAGTGTCCCATCTAGTTAGCCCTATTATTCGCGTTATCGCTGGTCGTGTCATCCAAATAATCACGTCGCCGCCTAGAGTTCTAGTTCTGCATCAAGCTGGTCCCGAGTCCCTCGTCGTCCCGCATCACTCCTCATCCCAGAAGAGCTCTCCTTGTTTTACAAAGATAAGGAGATCACTACAGGGTAGCTGGAAGAAATGCTTCGAGGCTGCACCTGCAACATGGTGGCCATTCCACCCCCTGATAATATCAACGGTTCTCGGCGAGGCGAGCCAGTGGCCTCCCGAACCAGACAGAGAACCACCGCCCCGGTCAGGCTACAACCAACTCCGGGAAATATAGGCCGAGGGCTTGGTAGAGGCCGCGGCAGGATTGCCGAGCTACCCATTCACCCGTCCACCTTCGACCCGGAGCGAATTATCCTCTTCCGAGGAGAAGAACCTGCCCCTATTCTGGAGATAGAAATCTGAAAAGGGCCCAGTATCTTTGATCCCTCCGGAACGGGGGAGGTCGTCACCAGCATTCCAGTCCCTACTCCAGCGCTGGTTACTTTTGAAGGACAAGCAGGCCCATCCGGCAAGGACGAGCCAGCTCGCCAACTACTCCCAAAAGAGCCATCCTTGGCACCCCTGTTCCAAGAGCCCACAGGCGATCAGAGTCAGTCCGATCCTAGTGGCAAAGGCAAGGCAGTGCAACTCTCAGATGGGGAGCAGCACGATAGCTCGCACAAGACCCAACTCGACATACTACCATCATTGGAGGATGCTCGTGCTCGAGCCGATCGGAAGGTCCTCCACCAGATGAAGCGGTTTCCCGCCAACATTACAATCTGGGAAGCTATTGCTTGGAGTAAGGAGCTAAGAGAAGCTCTTATCAAAATACTCCAAGAACCAAAAGTCTATGAAGCACATGCTGCGGAAATGAAGGTGTTGACATACGAAGCCTTCACGGCCACTGTCACCTTCACGGAAAAAGATATGTTACTTTCTCCTCTATGTCACAACCACCCTCTCTGCATGAGGGGGAAAATCAATGGGCATGATGTGAACCGGATCCTGGTGGACGCCAGTGCTGCTGTCAACATCATGCCACTAAAAACTTTCAAGACGCTATATCTGACCCCGTACCTCCAGAAGGTTCAAGCCGTCAAAATAGCTGGCTTCAACCAAGACACCGAGGACGTCCTCGGCTGAGTAGATGTGGATCTGGTGCTCGATGATTTCACCTCTAAAGTGACATTCTACATCATCGATGCCAACACTTCCTACAAGGTACTATTGGGCAGACCATGGTTGCATGAAAATCGGGTCGTCCCGTCAACTCTCCATCAGTGCATCAAATATGCAAAGGATGGAGAACAGCACATGGTCTTTGCAGACCTGTCACCATTCACCCCAGCGGAGTGCAATCTTGCCGATGCTACGCTTTATTTCGGGGGACCCAGTGCATACCCCGTAATCAAAAGTAAAAGCAATGGCTGGCTCTCAGAGGAAGATGAGGATGATCTCTTCTCCGTTGACGAGGAAAAGGCTGAGCTTTATCGGATGTGCCTCAGCTCCAAGTCAACCCCAGACCACCCGAGAGGCGTAAAATTGACTTCGAGGCTAATCTTATTAGCCGAGCCATCAACAAGAGCATATGCCTGCCACCATATTTCATACAGCTCTCGTGTGCATCAGAAGAGCACAAGGTTGAGACATTCACAACATTCGTCGTTACCTACAAACGACAACTCAGAAACAAGAAGAAGGCTAGTAGGGATAAGCACATTGTCTTCTACAAGGGAGACATGACCCCTCAAGCCCCACCAGAAGATGACTTTGGTTGGTCTAAACGAGCCGATGATACCCTTGAAGCAGTCCAAGTAATGGATGATTTGCCACAGCATATTCGGGAGATGTGCCTAAAGCAACAGATTCCCCAATGGCAAGGTTTCACACGGCGAAGATACTTTCGCCAGTTGTGGACCCTTCCCGAGCCCAGGGGCAATCCCCATTTTCCTACAAAGATACCAAGGGACTCAGCTACGACCAAGACCCAGACTTTCGCGTCTACTACGCAGTCAACGTCGTAGGCCCGACGCAGCCAGTTGACAACCAAGCTAATGTCGATACAAAATTTGACAACTCAGGGGACGAGGAAGAGGATATCCTAATCCCGCTCCCCGCCAGGGCCAGCACCCCAATACAAGTAATCAATGAGTCTTCGCCGCCCCCCTGCGAAGACATTAGGGCTGAAGAAGCTCCCTGTGTCTCCCAGCCTGTTAAAGAATCCAGCTCGACAAACTTTCTCGATGAGGAAGGTGCCCAGCGCACCAGCCATGAAGGGTTGTCAGCTTTAGCATGCAACCCCAAGGAAGCTTCAGCGGCGCCAGCCGACAATTTCCAGCAAGGCCCTAGCAGTTCAGAACAACCCTTGCCAGAGCCCAGTAACAACATTTCCCCGGCTCCATCAGCGTCGAACAGTGGCTTCAAAAATCAAGAAGTATACGAAGCTGACACCGATGATGAAGACTTCATTGACTTCCAACCCGCTCCTCCTGAGCTGGAGGACTGTGGCCAAGCAACTGTTGACGAACTCGTTGAAACCAACTTAGGTGAAGATGAAGCCCACCCGCCAACATTCGTCAACGCTCTTCTCACCGAAGCAGAAAGGCGGGACGACAAGCAACTCCTGCTCGAATACAAAGACTGCTTCGCCTGGACGTACAAGGAAATGTCAGGGCTAGACCCCTCCGTAGCGGAGCATGAGCTAGCCATTTCTCCCGCAGCAACTCAAGTCAACTAGCCACAGCGGCAGATGCGCCATGAGCTGGAACTCCAAGTCTCTGCCGAAGTCAATAAAATGGCGGAGGTCGACTTCATCGAGTCGTGTATCTATCCGATGTGGCTCGCCAATATCGTCCCGGTAAAGAAGAAAAGTGGTCAAGTCCGCATTTGCATCAACTTCTGGGACCTCAACAAAGCATGTCTGAAGGATGACTTCCCAGTACCAATCACGGAGACAGTGGTCGATATGACCACAGGTCATGAAGCCTTGTCTTTCATGGATGGGTCGTCCGGTTATAACCAGATCTGGATGTCCCTCAAAGGTAAGAATCACGCAGCCTTCCGGTCCCCTAAAGGCATCTTCAACTACAAGTGCATGGCCTTCAGTTTGAAGAATGCCGGTGCCACTTACTAGAGGGCCATGACCAAAATATTCGACGAAATGCTACATAACATCGTCGAGTGCTACGTCGATGACCTCGTCGTCAAGACAAAAAGGCAGGAAGACCATCTACATGATTTGTGCCAGTTCTTCAACCGACTCCGGCAATATGGGCTCAAGATGAACCCCATGAAATGCGCCTTTGGCATATCCAGCGGCAAGTTTCTTGGCTTCATCGTCAGATACTGAGGAATTGAGGTGGACCCCAGCAAGATCAAGGTGATCCGGGAGCTCTCACCGCCCAAAAACCTCACTGAGCTTAGGTCCTTCCAAGGAAGACTGGCCTACATTCAGAGGTTCATCTCCAACCTCTCAGGCCGATGCGCGCCTTTCAGCAAGCTTATGAAGAAAGACGCCCCATTTGTATGGAATCCAGAATGCCATACTGCTTTCGAGCAGATCAAGGAGTATGTCCTCACTCCCCCAGTCCTGGGGGCACCAGTCAAGGGCAGACCCCTTATACTCTACATTGCCGCCATGGACGCTTCGCTAGGAGCCCTGTTGGCGCAAATCAATGAGGAGGGCAAAGAGCAGCCGCTCTACTACCTTAGTCAAAAACTGATTGGTGCTGAGTACCGCTACTCCCCTATGGAGAAAGTTTGCTTAGCATAGGTGTTTGCTGTCAAGAAGCTGTGGCATTACCTCCTGTCCCATCAGGTTGAACTCATATCTAAGCACAACCCACTCAAGTATCTCCTCAGGCAGCCTGTCCTCTCATGCCGTTGGGAAAATGGGCTCTCCTGTTAATGGGGTATGATATCACCTATGTCCCCAGGAAAGCATTCAAGGGACAGGGCATGGCTAAATTCTTGGCAGCCCATCCGATACCGGACGACTCACTTCTTAACACAGAACTCCCCGATGAGGAGTCCCTTGCTTCCCAGTCACCAGCGCCAGTTGAACAGACCGGAGATGTCTTGCATTACTAATAGCAAGACACCCTCGCAGCCAATGTACCTTGTTGGGAGCTCTACTTCGATGGCACTTCCGGGGATTACCTGGAATAATCAAAATCCAGCCATCATGGTGGGTGTCGGCATTATTTTCTTGACTCCTCAGGGTGGAGTTTTGTACAACTCATGCGCCCTCATGAAATCCCTGACCAACAATGAAGCTGAGTATGAAGCTCTAATCATCGGGCTTCAGATGGCTCTCGACATGGGCATCAAGTGTCTCAAAGCCTACGGGGACTCCCAGCTCATAGTAAAACAAGTCCTCGGCATTTACGACGTGCGGAAGCAGGAATTAGTTCCATATCACACCGCCGTCACCAGGCTCACCCAGAAGTTCTATTTCTTTGAAATAGACCATGTTCCCAGGAGCAGCAACGCCCAAGCGGTTGCCCTGGCAAAATTGGCTGTGGCTATCAAGCTTCCACCCGAGGGCAAAGTCGACATCACTATCAAGCACAGGAGACTGATGCCATGTACACTCGAGAATGAGTCCGGCCTCACCGTCTACGAGGACCATGACCTCGACCAGAACACTCCCCCAGAGGAAGAAGATTGGCGTGAGCCTATCATCAAATTCAAGAAAGGTTGGTTCCCTCCTGATCGAGCTCAAAGGGTCCAGCTACTCCGCCGAGCAAGATCATATGAGTTAATTGGTGACTCTCTGTATAAGCTTATCCATGAAAAGGACAAGTCGTGTAATGCCCCGAGTTTTTCGGATATTTCTCGGATCAGGATCCGTGGGTTTCGGATCGTCTTTCTGCGGGTTGCGGAGCATGTCCGAGTGAGCTTTGGACTTTTATATCAGATTTTTGGACCCATTGGCGGTGTGTTCGTGAACTTCCTTGGGTCTGTGGCATGGTGAGGACCACGCCGGTAATTTTATAGATTTTTCAGAGCGCCTTTGTGGGTCCCGGGTCGCGTTTTTGGTTTTACGCATGTTTTTATCTATCGGACCTTCGGAACGCCATGTAGGGTGAACTGTTGCGTTCTCCGACTCCGGGATGTTACCACTATGTTGTACGTTTTGTGAGGATCATGGGAACTATTTTTCCCTATTTTTGGTATTTTTCAGAATTTTTGGATTTTCCTATAAATAACCCCCTCACCCTTTTCTCTCTCCCCATCTCTCATTCCACTCACTCTCTCCCTCTCTCTTCTCTCACGCCCTCTCCTCTCACCCTCTCTTCTCTGGCGGCTGACGGAGCGGGGCGCGGGTGAGGCGGGGACGGTGCGGGCGAGGCACTGGTGAGGACGGAGCGAGGATCGAGGCGTGGAGGCATGTGGAAGCTCGGCCGCGAGTTCATGTCCCGGCGGAGTTCCAACGGCATTTTCTTCACGAATCGGCGTCCACGGCGCATTAAATCTTCGGTGGAGGTAGGGAGATGGATCCCCAGCTCGTGTACTTCCATTCCCGCGATTTTGGTAGGCCGTGGTGAGTTGAGCGGGTTTATTTGAGCATTTTGGGGAAAATACATATTTTTGAGGAGTGAGCCGAATCTAGTGTTTTAATCACGTTTTTGGGGTTCAAATGGGTCCTCTCGGTGCTAGAGAGGTTGGGGACTAGTTTCCCCTTATTTTCCCCTTCATGTGGGCGTGAACGGGGTGTGGAACGGAGTTTTCCACCGAATTCACCGTTCTCGATTTTCTGAAATAAAAATGGTCCTACCAGGAACCATTTCTAGGTGAAAGGGCCCACCTGGTGACCGCTAGCCAACCAAGAGTGTCGACAGGGTATGCGATCGCGCGACTGGCCGCTACCTCCAACGGCAGCCGAGCGGCTGATCGTTTTACTCGTGGGACTGGCGTGACCCCCAAGGGCGAGTTTTGACCGTTGTAAGATTCTTTCCGTTTAAGCGGTCATGGGGTGACCGCTTCATTTCCGGTTGCGGTCCCAAGGTGACCATTTTTAGGATGAAACGGCCAGGACGTGACCGTTTTTCCCTTTTCATAGTCCGTGGTGTGGTGGTCCTGTGGTGGCCGCTTCTACCGTTAGGCGGTCTGGCATTGGACCGCTGATTCTTCTTGCAGTCTAGCAGGAGACCATTTCTCTCTAGAGGTTACGACCCTTGTAAGACCGTATCTGTTGTCGTGGCAGCCCAAGGTTGACCGCCTCTTCTTGGGACGGTCCAAGGAGGACCGCCTTTCCCTGTGACAGTCTGGGGATGACCGCCACTGTATTTCCATGTCAATCATGCTCCGGTTGCATTGTGTTGATCCCCGGTCGACCCGGTTGTGACTCAGTGGTCGACCTTCGATCTCGTGAGTGTCTCAGACATCCCGTGGGTTTTGTGTCCATGTTTCTGGGGTGTCTGGAGGTACCGTGTTACCTCGATTAGCATGCTCGTAGATTTAGAGGGTCCGGATGACCCTGTGTGTGTGTTCCGGGCTTTGTATTACGCTTGATCGAGTCACCGTGTATCAGTGTGAGTGCGGTGGGGTTTCCCCCGCATGTCGTATAGCCTTGGACTACGAGTCCAGTCACCCAGCCTGGGACAAGAGGTTCCCTGCTTTTCCCTGGGATGGGGAATCGGCGTGGCGGCTTGTGAGCTACCTTGGGCATCATGCTTCTATGTTTTTTACATGGGCCGTGTGTGTGGCCTGTGCACTGTGAGTCCAATTACCCAGCCTGGGGCTGAAGGGTTTCTCAGTTCCCTTTTCGAGGGAATGGTCTCAACAGTTATGAACTGCCTCGTGAGTCATCATGCCGAGGTTTCTGACCCTAGGGTTAGGGCAGATTGACGGTGTAGCGCCGTTCGGTGCAACGGTCTTGACCCCGAGTCTTGTGACTCAAGGAACGTCAGATTTAGTGAGTCTAGAGGACTGTCCAGAGTCCAGTGGCTCGACGCCACTTGCTTCTTCACGACTTTTGCGTAGGGCGCGTGTGTGTTTCTTGGAGTTTCTCCTCGGAGAGTGGTCACATCAGTAACTCCCCACTAGTCGTAGCCTTCCGACATGCGTATGGTCCCACCAGGGAGTGGTGGTGAGACTTTACCTGAGAGAGACGATTTTTAGGCTGGTTACCATATGGCCCCACGTCTTGCAGCCAGAGTCTGGCTGAGGGGAAAACTAGTAAGAGGGCCTGACCTGGGATGCATGGTCAGTGTGTGCACACGTGGTTGGGGGCAGTTGGACCCACGCTGACGAGCGCGACCCTAGCTAGTTCTTGTTCTGTGTTCGGTGGTTACTTGTACGGTGTCCTTGTCTCCGCCTGGGGCATCGCAGCGAGACACCTGAGGCTGTGGACTAAGTCATTAGTGGATGCATTCGGCCTTACTTCTAGTGGGCAGGTACTCCTGTCACGTGAGACGTGACTCTCCTGTTTCTGGGTTTTGTTTCCCGTCTACGAGGCGTGATTTTCTGGACCGTCCGGTGTTTCCGAGGTAGGGGCTAGGGTGCCAGTGGCTTTGCCGAGGTTGCGTTTTGTTAGAGCAATGTCCGCGACAAGGTGGTCGAGGTTGCACCTTCGACAGCATGTCCAGGCTGGTCCTGTCTGGGAGGACAGGCTTTCACGGCAGAGCTGCCGTGGGTACTTTACCTCGGTAGGTGGTGTTAGTGTGGTCCGGTTCTCGATGGTGAGATCGGGAGTTCCTTTTTCCCCGTTACCAATAGGAGTAGATGTAGTGCTGAGTTTTGACCGGCCACCGGTTAGCTGTTCCTGCTGTAGTTGTAGCTGTTTTCCTTTCCGCTACCATCGTTGTTCTCGGTTGGGGTTCTGTGGGAGCCCTACTGAGCCAGTGACAGGAGGCTCACCCCTGCTTTTCAGGTGCGGCAGTTCTTCCTCGAGGATCGAGAGTGCTACGCGGAGGTTCTTAGTTGCCAATTTGTCGGGCCGAGTGTTCACTTGGTGTTGGGTACGTTCTTCTGCCTTAGACTGTACTTTCTGTTGGACTGGACTCTGTTGTTATAGTTTGCTTATTTATTTCTATTAAATGTTGAATTATCCTACTTTATTTCCTATTTCTTTGTACCTCCACACTCCTTTTTAGCCCTTCCGAGTCCCGGCTCGTGGGCGGCGGGTGAGGATTCAAATGGTATATGGTTACTTTCTCGGTATCCAGATTGTTAGATTTTCCAACGTCTCCCTTAGGGATTTGCTGTTCCACGTGGATTATGGGGTCCACGTGGGGCATCGGTGCGTTGGCAGCCCATCCCACCGCATGGATTATGGGGTCCATGTGCGAAGCCCCTCATGTCCGCCCACAGCACGATAGTGTGGGGTTCTGCAATGCCATAAGGAAACGCGGTCCGCCTTCGCTACCAGCTCGAGCTTTTAGCGCAATGGCTGGGGCATGATCCTGTAAACTGGTATCAGAGCGAGGTCGCGGGTTCAAATCCCCAGGTGCCGCTGGGGGGGAGATTGTTGGATTTTCCAGCGTCTCCCTTAGGGATTTTCTGTTCCACGTGGATTATGGGGTCCACGTGGGGCATCGGTGCGTTGGTAGCCCATCCCGCCGCATGGATTATGGGGTCCATGTGCGAAGCCCCTCATGTCCGCCCACAGCACGATAGTGTGGGGTTCTGCAATGCCATAAGGAAATACGGTCCGCCTTCGCTACCAGCTCAAGCTTTTAGCGCAACGGTTGGCGCATGATCCTGTAAACCGGTATCAGAACGCAGTCTCTGATCTTCGTTAGCGAACCTCACAGTCTAGGAGAAAAGATCACCTTATGATGGCTTGCATGAATTTGATTCCCATCTTTGATGTGATGGGAATCGACGCCGAGCATGTACTTTTTATTTTGTATTTATGTCCTTTTAGTTTGTGTTTATATCCTTGGGAAAGTATGTACGCAAATGTAAGGCTTTATAAGCCAAAGAGTCATTCCCATGGATTGTGTGGGTTTTTATGCAAATGTGTAGTAGGTCCAGCTAGGGGGCCCCCTCCCCTTCCCCATTGGTCCACCTCATCCATGTGGGGCTGGTCAACCATCCTAGGTGGCCATCTAGAAGGTTTGAATGCTAATTGACCACATGGGAGACAAATGGGTTAAAATTTCAAAGGTAGGCCACCTACCTTACCTACCTAGTCAAAGGAGTGCCCATTCATATGTAATTTATTTATTTTGAGTTTTGACCACATGGGGGATGAAAATGACATATTTCCCACGAAATTATCAGCCCCCCCACCCCTTGATATTTTCTATATAAGCCTATGTATAGTGTCATTAGAGATTAATGAAGAAGAAATTAGCATTTTGCCTCCTTGAAGCTTGTGCCCCTCTCCCCTCTCTCCCTGGTGTTCTTCCACCTCCAGCCCATTTATAGAGTGAGATCCCTCCCCTCTTGATCCCCTCCAACTTCTGAAGCAGCTCCGGTGATCGCCGCCGCCGCCGTCTCGCCGCCGACGCGTCTTCACCAACGAATTCGGTTTTCTGTCCACTCTGGACAGACCTCTCTTCTCCGAATTGTCTCTCTCTCTTCCCTCATCTTCTGAAGCTCCAATTTTCAGGGTTGGTTCCCCTCTTGAACCCTTACCTCCAAAAACAATTTCAGGCAAAAATTCGTCCTTTAGATATTTTTATATTTTCGTCCAAGTTCAAATTTCAGTTCTGTCCAGGTTCTGTCTACTGTTCATCAGTTCTGAGTCTACCTTGTTCGACCCATGTTTTGAATTTTTTTGGGGCTCTAAAAATTACTGAGACTTCTGTCCACATATGTCTACCACCATGAATTTTCTTAATTTTTGATAAGGTCTCTAGGTATTTTTCAAAATTCGTACCAGTTCCTGTGAGCAATTTTTCCACAGTGTCCCAGATCCGACCCAGGTCCACTCAAAAAATCCCATAAAATCCATTTCCTATCCAAATCAAAAACCAAAAATAGTCCCGGTTTTCTATCTCAGAGATCTTCAACTTTTCTGAAGAACTCATCTCCATATTCCAAGGTCCTCCCACCGGTCAACGGTGATTTTCAGAGAAGTCAGAACCTGCCCCTGCAGTTCTGGCCTGTTTACAGCAAGGGTGTAAATTCCATAAGTCAGATATACGTATCTGATTATTTTTTCTGAAGGCCCCTACGTCGAAGTATTTGGAGTCCTCTTTCCAACGGCGCCGAGCTCGTTGCATTCCGACGACGGGGTTGATCACAGCAGCCGATCTCGCCGGACAGCGCGCGAGAAGACAGCAAGTGCAGACTTGTGGCCGGTTTCCCGCGAGCGTCGTCCGAGGGCCGCCCGGCGTCCGGCGGTCGTTCCAGCAACTCGCCATCCTAGGGGAGCGCTTCCCAAGTGTACCCACACCAAGGAGGCATCAGGTCCCACACGACCCCTCCGGTCCACACGTGGGCCCCACTAGCACGAGTACGCGCGAAGCCGAAGCCGTGCCCGGAAACCGCCCGTCAACCCGGAATTGGTCCTCCCGGGCCCCCTTGTGTCGCCCGTTACCTCCCTGCGTGGAGTGGGCTTACTTGTATTGCTGTAATCTTAATGTATTAAGTTCCCGGGAGTACGAGTTTCGGCCGGGTGCCATCTTCGCCACGCCGAGCGCGTGGAGGTATCGTATTCGCTCCTTGCTTGGCATTCCGCTTATTTCTATATATGCTTGTTTATGCCGCTGCTAGAGAGCATGTGTAGGGTTACCTAGCTCGCTTTTAATTTATCATATCACTGCTGCGAGTGAGAGAGTGACCGTCCCGTGACCCGATCCGGGCACGAAAGTGCGAGCCGACCACCCTAGCTCTTGCCGGTTGTTCAACCGCGCACATCCGACGCTTCCCTCGCTAAGGGACGACCGCTAGCTTATCGTGTCCGTGGTCCCGTCCCGCATCAATTTGGTATCAGAGCGAGTTTGAGTCTAGGGTGTCAAAAAGAAAAAAAAGAGTGTCATGTAGTCATTAGTCGGTCTAAGTCGTGTTTAGGATCATCACATTTTTAAAACAACAAAAAGAGTCGTTTTTGGGTCGCATACATCCCTTTACTCGGTATATAAAAAGGTGTTGTCCGACCGTTAGGTTACGCCTATCGGGAAGGCCGCACACTTGTGCGAGTGACCTTCGGGTCGATTGTCTCCGCCCCGTACCGAGTCTTGGTTTACGTCTAGGGTCCTTAGTGTGCATTAGTTAGTGCATTCCAACTTTGCATTACTTAGTGTCGTGTCTAGTGTTTTGGTCCGAGTGTCGGCATGGCCATCCACTAGTTTCCCCGTGTCCCATGGAGTCCCAAACTCCCGGATGGTGGCGATACTATCTCAAATGGAAGGACCACCCGAACCACCCCACGAGGCCCGAAACCCGGGATTTCTACGGGTCCGATGACCCGAGTGTCTATCTAGAATGGGAAGCCATTATGGATGATTACTTCGAGGTGTACATCATGTACGGGCCCATGCAAGTCGATGTTGCCAAAAGGCGACTTTTTAGTGAAGCCGCTGCAACTTGGAGGGACATCAAATATTGGAGGGAGGATAGGAATCTAAGGCCCATCAAGTCATGGTGGGAAATGAAGAGAATGCTTAGGAGGGCCTACGTTCCCCGCCCACCTACCTCCAACCACGGAGGTCATTCCACTCACCAACCCCACCAACTCACCCACAATCAAGTGGGCCACACCTCTACCCAATCCCACCCCTTCACCGCCGTCCAAGCCCACCAAAGTGACCCCAATCTAGTGGCCCGCCCATGCACCACCAACCAACCTCCCCTTGGCACTCCCATCCCAACCCACTCAAGCACCTCCAACCGAGTAGAAGTCCCGCTTATAACCGAGCCTAGGCCCACACCCGAGCCGAGAGTTAAGGAGCTAGTCCACCCCAAGGTCCTTCCTCCAACCCGCTCCTTAGAGGAAATAAAGAAAATGATTTCGGATTGGTGGGAAAGGACACAAGATACTCCACCACCCATGGATGCTCCATTGTTATCTACCTCCGGTCTTCATTCGAAACCATCAAAGTGGGAACTACCAAAGCCCGAGCCACCCGTGTTTCTTACGGGAACACTTTACATAGCCGAGCCACTTCTTAGTTGGCTCAAGGATGGCTTGGTCCCACATCCCTTTCCATCCATGGACCCCATCCTACCTATAGTGCCGGTCAACTCATTCCATACCACATTTCGATCTCGTCACCATGTTGATACGTTCGATGATCTTGTCATGGGATTAGATTCACAATGGGAGTTGACGCATCTTTTGGCCCGAGGCTTTGACCAACCCGCTAGTCTTAGCTTCACCCATCCGGCCTTCGGGTCCATTACCTCTGAGTGCACCGTGGGTTGTGTCACCACGGAGGTTCTTCTACTTCTCCCGCTACCGGATGAGCCCGAATTCATACCCTTTTGTCCGAGGGAGGAATCATACTTCGTGCCTATGATCCCCGTCCCACCCGTCACAATTCAAGAAGGTGACTATCCACACCTTCAAAACTTCTACACGTGGGACCGTGACTTGTGGGAACCCACCATAAGGGGTCATACCTTCTTTGATCCCTTTGACCCACTCCCTAGTGGATCCTTAGACCCTCCACATTCACTTCACTTCTTCGAGGGAGTCCGCTACCACACCCCTTCCCCACGGGCCGGGTCGTCTATGCCCACCAAGCCCGTACCCATACAAGATACACCATCATCTAGGGGAGATACTCTTGGCCCTCCCACATCCACATCCCATATGCATGCATGGCCCACCTTAGGAGGTCTAGGATTTCCGTATGATGTCAACCACCGGTTATGTCAGATGCATGCATGGCACACATTCGGGTGTCCTGGTCCGCCGTCACCCATGTACGGGTCGGACTAACATTAGGTGTGTCTAGGGTCATATATGAGTCGGTGTGTTTTCCTTGTGTGGTTTGTTTTGTGTGGTTTGTTTGCATGGTTTGTGTGTATTGTATGGTGAGTCTGCATGTGTCTTGTGCAAGCTTGTTGTCGTTCTCTTATGAGTAAGAGGCGAGTGGACTCACTTGATGAGTATGGGATCGGTTCCACATCTATACCCGGATCAGTCACTTATAGGGACTCAGCGGTGATTCCTAGTGAGTCTTCGAGCTGTTTTCTTCCCTTTTGAGAGTGCCCCTTCGGAGTGACCACCTTTAGCCCATAGCAGTTCGCATATCGAGTATATATGGAATGAGCAGGTGACGATCGCTTGGAGTGGAGCGTACCCGCGTTACTTGGCACGGTGACGGATCCGCCGGAGTATTCGAGCATCCTTACCCCTACTCGACGGGGTCGAGTTCCTCCCACCCGGGGAGAGTTGATGGGAATCGACGCCGAGCATGTACTTTTTATTTTGTATTTATGTCCTTTTAGTTTGTGTTTATATCCTTGGGAAAGTATGTACGCAAATGTAAGGCTTTATAAGCCAAAGAGTCATTCCCATGGATTGTGTGGGTTTTTATGCAAATGTGTAGTAGGTCCAGCTAGGGGGCCCCCTCCCCTTCCCCATTGGTCCACCTCATCCATGTGGGGCTGGTCAACCATCCTAGGTGGCCATCTAGAAGGTTTGAATGCTAATTGACCACATGGGAGACAAATGGGTTAAAATTTCAAAGGTAGGCCACCTACCTTACCTACCTAGTCAAAGGAGTGCCCATTCATATGTAATTTATTTATTTTGAGTTTTGACCACATGGGGGATGAAAATGACATATTTCCCACGAAATTATCAGCCCCCCCACCCCTTGATATTTTCTATATAAGCCTATGTATAGTGTCATTAGAGATTAATGAAGAAGAAATTAGCATTTTGCCTCCTTGAAGCTTGTGCCCCTCTCCCCTCTCTCCCTGGTGTTCTTCCACCTCCAGCCCATTTATAGAGTGAGATCCCTCCCCTCTTGATCCCCTCCAACTTCTGAAGCAGCTCCGGTGATCGCCGCCGCCGCCGTCTCGCCGCCGACGCGTCTTCACCAACGAATTCGGTTTTCTGTCCACTCTGGACAGACCTCTCTTCTCCGAATTGTCTCTCTCTCTTCCCTCATCTTCTGAAGCTCCAATTTTCAGGGTTGGTTCCCCTCTTGAACCCTTACCTCCAAAAAAAATTTCAGGCAAAAATTCGTCCTTTAGATATTTTTAGATTTTCGTCCAAGTTCAAATTTCAGTTCTGTCCAGGTTCTGTCTACTGTTCATCAGTTCTGAGTCTACCTTGTTCGACCCATGTTTTGAATTTTTTTGGGGCTCTAAAAATTACTGAGACTTCTGTCCACATATGTCTACCACCATGAATTTTCTTAATTTTTGATAAGGTCTCTAGGTATTTTTCAAAATTCGTACCAGTTCCTGTGAGCAATTTTTCCACAGTGTCCCAGATCCGACCCAGGTCCACTCAAAAAATCCCATAAAATCCATTTCCTATCCAAATCAAAAACCAAAAATAGTCCCGGTTTTCTATCTCAGAGATCTTCAACTTTTCTGAAGAACTCATCTCCATATTCCAAGGTCCTCCCACCGGTCAACGGTGATTTTCAGAGAAGTCAGAACCTGCCCCTGCAGTTCTGGCCTGTTTACAGCAAGGGTGTAAATTCCATAAGTCAGATATACGTATCTGATTATTTTTTCTGAAGGCCCCTACGTCGAAGTATTTGGAGTCCTCTTTCCAACGGCGCCGAGCTCGTTGCATTCCGACGACGGGGTTGATCACAGCAGCCGATCTCGCCGGACAGCGCGCGAGAAGACAGCAAGTGCAGACTTGTGGCCGGTTTCCCGCGAGCGTCGTCCGAGGGCCGCCCGGCGTCCGGCGGTCGTTCCAGCAACTCGCCATCCTAGGGGAGCGCTTCCCAAGTGTACCCACACCAAGGAGGCATCAGGTCCCACACGACCCCTCCGGTCCACACGTGGGCCCCACTAGCACGAGTACGCGCGAAGCCGAAGCCGTGCCCGGAAACCGCCCGTCAACCCGGAATTGGTCCTCCCGGGCCCCCTTGTGTCGCCCGTTACCTCCCTGCGTGGAGTGGGCTTACTTGTATTGATGTAATATTAATGTATTAAGTTCCCGGGAGTACGAGTTTCGGCCGGGTGCCATCTTTGCCACGCCGAGCGCGTGGAGGTATCGTATTCGCTCCTTGCTTGGCATTCCGCTTATTTCTATATATGCTTGTTTATGCCGCTGCTAGAGAGCATGTGTAGGGTTACCTAGCTCGCTTTTAATTTATCATATCACTGCTGCGAGTGAGAGAGTGACCGTCCCGTGACCCGATCCGGGCACGAAAGTGCGAGCCGACCACCCTAGCTCTTGCCGGTTGTTCAACCGCGCACATCCGACGCTTCCCTCGCTAAGGGACGACCGCTAGCTTATCGTGTCCGTGGTCCCGTCCCGCATCATGATGGTTTCAATTATACTTTATGGCTTGGAAAATTTTGTATTTGGATTACTAATATTGATCTGAAGGTTATGAATCTAATCACTCATGGTCCTTACAATTTACCTAAAAATGAGTCAAGGTGGACCGATGAGCACATGAAAAATAATTATGATAACTTGTTTGTTTTGAATGCTCTTAAGGCTGCTGTGAACACTGACGTATATCCTTTTGTTTCATCTTGTAGGTCAGCCAAAGAAATCTGGGATGGGCTAAGCGAAGCCCAAGAAAATAGTGTTGATGAGTGCCTCGCGGCAAACAACGGCAATGATCATCAAAGCGAGGAAAGCTCTAAGGTAAACTCCGATTCTGATGATGGAGATGAGCTTAGCTATGATGAATTAGTGAATGCTTATGATAAACTATTTGTTAGATACAAAATAATAAAATCTGGAAACAGAAAATTGAAAAAGAAACTTGATAATTCTTCATGTGGAAGATGCACCGAGTTTAAAAAATTAGTTGACTCACACATGTGTAGACACGCCATTCCTGACGTCTCCCGAGAAAGTCTCATATTACTATACAACGCCCCGCAACGGCTTACGCGTTTTGAATCGCTCGAGTGCTTCCTTTTTCTTGAGTCTTCTTCCGCCCTATTCGGCATCCGGAATCGTCTCGTCACGGTATTCGGACGGCATCAACACCAGTCAGACGCATCAGGAGGTTCCGGAACCAAGAAGGGTGTCTGCCGGGCGGCCGCCAACGCTTGTCCGAGGACCCGGGTGGGTCTTGATGGGGGCGTCCAGGCCCCTGGACGCCCCCATTCTCTTAATTTATTTTATTTTTATTTTTCAAAACCTAAAATATAAATAAAAAAATAATATATTAATGGAGGCGTCCAGGCCCCTGGACGCCTCCATAAAAACAAATATAAAAAAATATATATGCCAGTTGGCATAAAAAGACAAAATAAAATAAAAAAATAATATATTAATGGAGGCATCCAGGCCCCTGGACGCCTCCATAAAAATAAAAATAAATATATATATAATGCCAGCTTTGGCATAAAAAGACAAAACAAAAACAAAAATAATATATTAATGGAGGCGTCCAGGCCCCTGGACGCCTCCATCAACTTCCTCACGGGCGCCGCCCACCGAACGACGGTTTTTCATGTGTGAAAAAATCCAAATTATGGAGACGTCCAGCCCACTGGACGCGCCCATTTCAAAATCACGAGGCGCCACTCACAAAACCACGCGTTGTGTCAAACCGCGTGCGGCCGTCGGTGGTGTTCGGTGGACCTGTTAGGGGCGTCCGGGGCCCTGGACGCCTCCACAAAAATATTCTGAAAAAATTAATAAAAATAGAATAAAATATTAGTTCGGCCCTGATGGAGGTGTCCAGGGTCCTGGACGCCTCCACCCTCCGGAGCCCTATAAATAGAGGCCCACCCCCTCAGTTCTCCGAGAGCTTCGAAGAGATCCGATAGGCTGCCGGAGCCCAGAGGCTACCGGAGTCATTTTCTAACCCGTGGGGTCTTTTGTAGGTGGAGGTTCTGCCGGCTTCTCGGGTGCCCACGCTCGCGAGAGGAAGGTCGTCTTCATCCACCGCGCTTCCACGCCATCCCTACGCTGCCGGAGCTCCGCCGGATTTCACCATCGGCACATCCAATAAGCCAATCCTTTCCTTTTCTTCCTAGTTCTTTTGCATTCATCATCTCGCATCATCTATCCCCCTTCATAAGGGCGCCTCTTCTTATATACTTCTTGCATCCATCATCTCATTTTCCTCCTACTCGAGTCCGAGAGGGGTTTAAAAGACAACACCAACCAGGTGTGTGTCTTACCATCATTTCGTTATTTTTTATCGCAAGGATTTGAATACTACACCTTCATCTTTCTAATCCACTCGTTACTTGTTTGTCGTTGTTTTGCAAGGGTACCCAAGGAAAGCCCTCTCCGTCGGCCGGCCGAAGGGGGAGGAAGAAGCAACCCGCCATCTCCCGCTCTTGAGGTAGGCGCGATCACTTTCTTCATTTTGGGGTCTTTCGGCCCCTGGCGATCACATCTTGTTCTCGAGGCCGCGGCGAGTCACTTCCCCAATGGCCGTTTAAATTTCCGTTCTTATATTCTCTTTATATTCTGTTATATTCTGCTCATATGCTCGAGGCCGCGGCGAGTCACTTCCCCAATGGCCGTTTAAATTCCCGTTCTTATATGTTATATTCTTATCTATTCATGTTCTCGAGGCCGCGGCGAGTCACTTCCCCAATGGCCGTTTAAATTCTCTTTATATCCTGTCATATTCTTATCTATTCATATTCTCGAGGCCGCGGCGAGTCACTTCCCCAATGGCCGTTTAAATTCCCGCTCTTTATATTCTCTTTATATTCTGCTATCTTCTTATCTGCTCATATTCTCGAGGCCGCGGCGAGTCACTTCCCCAATGGCCGTTTCAATTCCTGCTATTTAATTTCTGCACCATTCCCGTCCCCCGAGGTCGCGGCGAGTCACTTCCCGCTATGGCCGTTTAACCCCATATCTTGCTATATCACATTTGTCACGCTCGCCCCGCCGGAGCAATCTCCCGTGGTGGCCCCTTCTCTTTTCTCTTATTTCTGTGTTGCAGCAAACAAAAAGAAGGAGCCCGCGCGCTCCGCGTCCTCTTCGCACCCCGAACCGCGTGACGTCGCTCACAGATTGGCGATCACGGTGGGACCTCTACTGCTTCCTTTCGGCTACCCTTGCAAGTTCGGCACCATCCGTGCCTCTCCACCTTGGCGCCCGCGCGCGCCCCCGTTGTGCTCACGGCAGCACTGTCAGTTTTGATTGGTTGTTTGTTTATTACATGTCTGTTATTTCTATTGTTTTCCCACTCCATATCTCTGTCAGCATTTCATTGCATGCATCCATCCCTCTTTTCTATCCTTTTTTCATTTTTTTTGAGGATCACCCTTTCCCGGTGAAGGAAGGACTCTCCGTTTGAGAATTCCTCTCAACGGACTAGAATCTCCTCCACTGGGACCTCCGTAAGTCCCCGACATCGAAGAATCTCCTCTTCGTTCACTGGGCTGGTTGTACCATTGAAGTTCCCCGAAGTTAGTCATTTCATTCGTGGTGAGACGAGAGACCCTAGCTGACACGGCGGTGAAACAAAAATAAACTAGGGTCCCCATTTTGTGTGAACTTCGGATCTCGCTAAAAACACAAAAAAATCATCAAAATCAAAACACAAAAAAAGGCGTAAAGGCATCAACTTGTTTGATAATCTCTGCTACCTGCTTGCTAGTGTATGTTTTTACGTTCTGGGAAAACTGTGAGCATGGCTCACGAGTCTTTTGAGGAGAACCACCCTAGTCGTGGTTTGTCAGCCGACCCGCGAGTCTATGCTATGGACTCGGGTCCTTCTCATGAGCACTCGCATGAGGTGCAGGTTATTGCCGGGGACACATCCCCACCACAGGATATCTCTTCCTTACTGGGCGTCCTCGCCAACACGGAGCTTACCTCTGAACAGCTCGGGCCTTCCAGGCCATTCTAAAGGGAAATCTGTTTCCCCCACGCCCCAGGAATCAACTCCGGCCATCGCACCTCTCCAAGAGTCCGTGCAGGCCATTCCATCTCCTTCATTGGCGCAAGCCATCCAGTCTCCCTCGCTTCAAGGACAAGCGAGCCAACAACCACCCTCATTCCAGTTCCCGTCACAATCTCAAACTCCCGTTGTTCCCCACACACCGCTTCAGCCAGGGCCAACTGTCGGCGGTCCGACAGCTCCCTCTCATTCCGGGTTCCCCCCTCAAGTCTCCGGGAGACAGTTTCTCCCCCAGTGGCAAGTGCCACCTTCACCTCCAGAGGAGCTCGCCCAATCGCTCCTCAATAGGTTCAATCGCATGGACGAGCAGTTTCAAAATCTGAGAAGGATGGTGGACGTGAAAGCCACCCCGGAGGTTGCTTTGCCAATCCTTCCCGTCATTCATCTTCCTCCCTCCGAAATGCCCACGTACCGCAGATACAATGGTACCGGCAACCCCTTCATTCACCTCAAGGATTTCATGTATGAATCCTCCTATTGGCAAAACGATCAGAGGTCCCTGGCATACCTCTTTCGGAGATCATTGGATGGTCCCGCGCTTGAGTGGTTCTATTCCTTAGAGCCCCGCGAGGCCGAGAATTTTGAAATAGTCCAGAGAAGGTTCTTGCAGAAATATAGGGATAGGGTCGGTCCCTCACTCTCCATTACCGACCTAGTGGCCGAAAAGATGAAGCCCGATGAGGATTTTGTCCGCTATGCTGATAGATGGAGGTCTCTGGCGGAAAGAATAAGGGATACCCTCTCTGAGCCCGAACAAGTGAAGATGATTGTGTCTAATGCAACCCCACAGTTCAGACACGTCCTGGCCATGAATAAACTTACTACAATGGAGGAACTCTATGAAAGGGCCCGATACATCCAAACCCAGTTAAAAGACTCCCCCATTATGAACATGTTTGAGTCGTCGAAGCCCAAAGTGGTCAGAAAGACAGGCGCTGGTGTCCCGGGCGGAGCCACAGAAGGGGTCGTGACAAATGAGCAAGTGGGTGCGGTCAACAATGCCAACTATGCGGTCAACCCAAGGCCTCCACAAATGCCCCGACTTCCCCTCCAACCAGGTCCTTTCCCTCTTCGTCCTCCACCCCAAAATAATCCACCCCAGGATAATATGCCTCCATTACGTCAACCCCAGCAACAACAACCACAACCTCAGCAACAACAACCACCGCTTCAGTACAACCAAGTTCCACCCCCGGGGAACTATGGTCCCCAACAGCAACAAAGGAGGCCGCTCGGTCCCAAGAGAGCCTACTATCCACCATTGCCAGAAACCTTAGCAGACATTTTTAATGCCCTCATGGCATCAAACCAACTCGCCCTACCCAGAGAAAGGCCCGTGTGGCCCCCAAATGTTGATACCTCCAAATACTGCGTCTACCACAGGCAGCCAGGACACACAGTAGATTACTGCTTCCATTTCAAAGATTACATCCACGATATGAATGATGAACATCAAATAGATTGGGATGAAATGAGACGATACGTCGCCGCTCTTAAGGCTAGGAGACCTCCTCATAGGCCACAGCAGCAGTTACAACAGCAGCAGCAGCAGCAACCACAACAACAACAACAGCCTCAGCAGGCCCCACAACAACAGCCCGACATGGGCATAATCCAGAATCCATTACCGGAGCACCAACAGCCCAATCATCAGGTTAACCCCATCTCCTCCTTCCCGAAGTCGGGAGAGAGCAGGTGTGGCACCAGGAAAGTACCTCCATTCTTTCTACCGCCAATCCTATCATCACGCAACACCCTTGCCTTGCCCGGGTAGCACCTCTCTCTCATCAACCCGCGTCAGTATCGCCTTCACCATTTCCACTACCATTACGCCCCCTCATCCGTACCCCGATCTCCTATCAACCGACACTCTCCACTACGCCTTCACACCCTCTCATCTTCTCTCACTCCCCCACTTTACCATCCACCTCTACCACATTTACCCCTACGCCTTCTAAACCCCTTATCATCCGTCAACCATACATAACCCCGTCTTTCTCCACCGTATCACCACTAATGCCTTCAAAACCACTCATTACTCATCGCCCACCTCAAAATCATTGCCCACTTCAAGCCCTACCCACTTCTACTTCGTCTCCACCTCCACCTTCCAGACCCCTTATCCTTCATAATCCGCGCGATATCCCCTCTACCTTCACCATGCCTCCACCTAACAAACCCCTCATCAGAATCCCTGCTCCCGTCATCACCCCTGCTTCATCGACCATTCCTCCACCACTACCCCTCAAACCTCTGTTAAAACCCACTGCTACCCCCACAGAGGTACAAAAGCCGCAGGCAATGGTGCTCCGGAGTGGAAGGATTTTCCACAGGGTTTTCCCCCACAACAGTCAGAATCTTGAGCAATCTCAGCCAGAGAAGGATGATGGAGAACAACCAGAAAGAGCTATCCCTGGAACACAGTATGATCTATTAAAACATTTGGACAAGACGCCTGCTCGGATCTCCATCCTGGAGCTTCTTCAAAGATCCACATCCCACCAGGCAGCCTTAATGGAGTACCTTCAAAGAGTCATGGTTAATGAAGACCTCCCCGTGGAGAAGATTTCGACCGTCCTGACCCCAACAGACACACAACCGGCCATCATGTTCCACAACTACGAGCTCGCTCCCAAGGAAGCTCGGAAATATGCATTGTGCATTTCAATAAAAATCAATGGGGTATCCATAAACCCGTGTCTTGTGGACACGGGTGCGTCCATAAATGTGATCTCCATGAGCACTCTTCAGTTGTGTGGGATCGACGAGGAACAAATAAGACCTTCCTCGATCACGGTCACGGCCTATGACAATAGCAAAAGGCCGCCGCAGGGGATGATTATTCTGAAGGCAGAACTAGGCCCCATGTCAATTCCCACATAATTCCATGTCCTCGACATGGACTCCATATTCAAGGCTATACTGGGTCGCCCTTACATCGAAGCCATGGACGCTGTGCCTTCCACCAACCATCAGTGCATGAAGTTTCCTTACAATGGGAGAATTATTAAAGTGGTCAGTACACCTGTCCTTCACACAGTGGATGCTATCAACACCTCTCTGCCCTCTGTTTGGCCGTCTCATCGGCCCATATTGTCACTACTGGATGTACGTGATTCATCTCACGTTCTACTAGCACCAAAGGAGCCGGTCAGGACAACCGCAGCATCATGTCTCCCTTTTCACTCCAAAGGTTGGGAGATTATGAGGAACATCGGCTATCAACAGGGTAAAGGTCTGGGCGCACAATTACAGGGGATGCTCAAACCGCCAAAGGAAATTAGGCCGAACCGTAGGTTTGGCCTAGGCTTCAAAGGACCGTTCAGGGCGGATTGGAAGCCCCTCACATGGACTCTATCAAACCACTTCAACAGAGGGCCCGTTGTTCAGATGGGAGATTACCCACGAGAAGCATATGGGGGATCACATGCTGTATATTTGGCTGAAAAATGTCCGAGGATCACCAAAAGAGGCAAGATCAAAGATCCGGAATGCGAGTGGAACAAATGGTTCGACATACGGGACATTTCCGTTGCACTGGAAAGGATGTTCTCGTCTCCGCAACTTGAAGGACCACCATTGATCTCCGGAATACCAGAGAATATTACCACTCTTGCCAAGGTTCCAAACTATCCTCGTCCTCGCCAGAAGGACTCTGTCATCGACGGATCTTCATCCGTCCTCAACATTACCGTCGACGGCTCATTAGCCGCCATCCTCTCCATCCACTCGTCTCAGCCTTTGCTGATATCTTCTTCCTGGGCCAGACAATTGTCTGATGATCTTCCCAGATCCCCTTCTCTGTTTACATACCTACGCGGGCTTTTCAACCCGCGCCAGGTCTTCAACCATGATCTGCTCTATGAGCCTCACAATCCTCTAGCCATAACCACTTTTCTCTCTCCTCCAATCTCTTTTCACTGCTTTGTCATTAAAAATGAAAACGAAAAAAAAACGTCAATTTTCAAACTCCCCAACAACACATCTTCGTTGAGGAAACCTCCTACATCTCCCACGGGTGCGTACCGCCTTGCGGACCACCCGTCCAAGGTCCGATGAGCGACCTTTTCTACCCCTCCTCTGAGGGGTCTTCTCCTGTACATTCTACACCATCCTCTTCGTCTTCCTCTTCTTCTGTAAATATTGTCAGTCAATCTAGGAATGATAGGCCAAGGGTAGTACCTAGGAAGAAGTCCAAGGGGAGGCAGATCCCTCGTCGATTCCTTCTGGATTTAGCCGCCAGGTGTCAAGCCCTCCTTGCCATCCCCCAGTTGCTAGAAAATCCCATCCGGCTACCGGAAATAGAATGTGAGGGCGACTGTGCATTTGATGAAGGGTATGGAGTCTACGAGATCACGGATGAAGAATGCCCCACTGAAGATGAGGGTGAAGAATATGAGGATGCGGCGGGCGCATACGCTAGTGGAATAAGGAGATTCGACGAGCCGTCAACCGCCGTAGAAGAATCCACCAAAGAAGTCAACTTGGGAACTGAGGAAGACCCTAGGATCATCCTCATAAGTGACAACCTACCACCCTCTGAAGAAGAGGCATTAATTGAGGTTCTCAAGGAATATAAGGACACGTTCGCATGGAGCTACGAGGATATGCCGGGTCTGGATTCAACCTTGGTCGAACACCGTTTAACCCTAAAACCAGGGTCCGTCTCGGTAAAACAAAGGTTAAGGCGTTTCCACCCTCAAATGGCTTTGAAAATGAAAGAAGAGGTCGATAAGCTCCACAAAGCCAGGTTCATTAGAGTCGTTCTTTATCCTCAATGGGTGGCGAACATTGTCCCGGTCATGAAGAAAGATGGGAAAGTCAGGATTTGTATCGACTTCCGGGACCTTAACCGCGCGTGTCCAAAAGACGATTTTCCCTTACCTCACATTGATGTGTTGATTGATAACACGGCAGGCTACGAAACCCTCTCATTCATGGATGGATTTTCAGGATACAATCAAATTCGTTTGGCAGAAGAGGATCAGGAAAAGACGTCATTCACTACCCCTTGGGGAACATATTGTTACGTGGTCATGCCGTTCGGATTAAAGAATGCTGGAGCTACTTACCAAAGAGCGATGATGGCCATATTTCATGACATGATGCACATATATCTGGAAGTGTATGTGGATGACTTATTGGTAAAATCAAGGACCAGGATGGAACATCCAGAAGTTTTGGCTAAGGTCTTGCAGAGGTCAAGGGAGTTCCAACTGAAAATGAACCCGAAGAAGTGTGTGTTTGGTGTGTCGTCAGGTAAATTGCTGGGGTTCATTGTGAGTAAAAGAGGGATCGAGATAGATCCCGACAAAGCTAAGGCTATCAGGGATATGCCGCCTCCCAAGAATTTGAGGGAAGTCCGAGGTTTAATCGGAGGTTGCAGTTTATTCGTCGGTTTGTGTCTCAACATTCACAAAGGTGTAGACCTCTCTACGAGTTGACCAAGCCAGGAGTAGAATTCCACTGGAATTCTAAATGTCAGAAAGCTTTTGAAGGGTTGAAGGAATATCTGGCTAGTCCACCCGTTCTCATTCCACCCAAACCAGAAAAACCTCTGATCCTTTACGTCTCAGTCTTGGATGACTCCGTGGGAGCCGTCCTCGCACAAGCTGATGAAGAAGGCAAGGAACGGGCAACCTATTACTTGTCCAAACTTCTCAATCCCTGTGAGCAGAAGTACACCGTCATGGAGAAAACCTGTGCTGCCCTCGTTTGGGTAGTGCAGAAATTGAAGCACTACTTCTTGGCTCATGAGGTCCACTTGATTGCTCGAATGAATCCTATCAAATTCCTTCTGGAGAAAGCCGTCCTTACGGATAGGCTAGCACGCTGGCAAAGTTTTCTCTCTCAGTTCGACATCACCTACATCCAGCAAAAGGCGATTAAAGGCTATGTCATAGCCGAGCATCTCGCTCACCATCCTCTTCCCAAGTTCGATCCCGTCCAATCAGAGTTTCCAGATGAGGAACTAATGTCCGTCAACCAATCAGATGAGCCAATGTGGACGCTATATTTTGATGGAGCTCTGAATTCTCAAGGGAGAGGAATCGGCATCGCCCTCCTGTCGCCTGAAGGCCTCACATTCCCATTGGCATACCAACTCAAATTTCCAGTCACCAACAATATAGCCGAATATGAAGCTCTTCTAGCTGGCCTAGAACTCGCTCATTCTTTTCGTATCACTGAGTTGCGAGTCGTAGGTGATAGTCAACTCATCCTTCGCCAGGTGCTCACTAAATATCGCACTCGCGATCCCAAACTCAAGCCATACCAAGAACTCACTGCTGCCTTTGCCAAACTGTTCACCAAACTGATCTTTGTTCATGTCCCTCGTCATCAGAATATTCTCGCCGATGCCCTCGCCTCGTTGGCATCATCCATAAGGTTCCCTCTAGGAAGATGGTTTAAGTCCATTTCCATCTACAAACTTCACGCCCCTGCAATCGATGATGCTTCCTACGTAAATATCAAAGACAGGATAGCAAGAAAGATCCTGCAGGAAGATATCCTTGAGAAGAGGGAGATCATGTTGGCAGAGGTTGAAGAAGAACTGGCTGATGAAGAGAAACCATGGTTCTATGAAATTGTCAAATACTGCCAAGATCAGTCTTATCCTGAAGGGGCCACCACAGAGGACAAGAAAGCCATAAGAAGGGTGGCTCAGAAATATACATTGGTTGGAGGTCTACTCTATAGGAGGAGCCTTACTGGTATTCTGTTAAGATGTCTTGGTGACGATGAGGTTTGGAAATGTGTAGAGGAGACGCACTCGGGCGTGTGCGGTGGCCACGTGAATAGTCAGATGCTCGCCAAGAAGATCATTCGCCAAGGCTT
Organism: Amorphophallus konjac; assembly: GCA_022559845.1. Classification (NCBI taxonomy): domain Eukaryota; kingdom Viridiplantae; phylum Streptophyta; class Magnoliopsida; order Alismatales; family Araceae; genus Amorphophallus; species Amorphophallus konjac. Next base: position 47,081,786 of record CM040126.1, read on the forward strand.
TTATTGGCCCACTATGGAAGAAGATTGTGCTGTCTATGTCCGTAAGTGTGTCAAGTGTCAACTTCACGCCGATAAAATCCATTCACCATCTTCCTCACTTCATCCAATATCTTCCCCGTGGCCTTTCTCCATGTGGGCATTCGACATCATTGGTCCCCTAGGTGATCCCAATTCCCTCACCAAGCAGAAATCTTTCATCCTTACTGCGACGGAATACTTCACCAAATGGGCCGAAGCCGAAGCTTACGCAGAAATCAAGGCGTCAACAGTCTGCAAGTTCATCATGAAAAACATCCTCGCCAGATTCGGCGTCCCAAGCACAATCGTCACCGACAATGGGCCACAGTTCATTTCTCAGGACCTACAGGACCTCTGCAAAAGGTACGCAATTGCATTGCATCATTCATCGCCTTATTACCCACAAGGTAACGGCCAAGCGGAGGCCACCAATAAAACATTGCTCAAAATCATCAAAAAAACCTGCGAGTCTAGTAAGTTTTCAGACTGGCCAGAAAAGCTTATCGAAGCTCTATGGGCCTATCGCACTTCAATCCGTACCCCCACCGGGCAGACTCCATTTGCCCTTACTTATGGTATGGAAGCGGTAGTCCCGTACGAGACTCTGATCCCTTCTCTTAGGGTACAATTGGACGAGGAATTTCCCCTCGACGATCGTCGTAATTCACTCCTCTCCCAGTTGGAACTCTTGGATGAGAAACGGCTGGCCGCTGCCGAACACGCGCGTGTGTATCAAAATAGACTCGCTCGCTTTTACCAAAAGAAAGTCGTTGAGAGAAAATTCAAAGTCGGTGAGATGGTCGTAAAAAGAATTTTTGTCAAACCTGGAGGTCCGCGTTCTAAGCTCCAACCCAATTGGGAAGGACCATTTGTAATTCAAGCCGTGTACCCTGGCAACGCCTACAAGCTAGTCAACGTCGAAGGGACCGAGTTATCCCACCCTTGGAATGGGCTTTATCTTAAGAAATACTACCCTTAGCACAAACAAAAAAAATGATGAAAGATAAAAACATCAAAAACAAAGAAATACCGAAAACCACTAAAAATATGGAAAATTCAAAATGCCGATGCCTGGCAGTCACCATGTAGTTAAGTTCCTGCATCTAACCTTCATGTTAGGATAGGGCCCATTAAGGCTTGGTAGTCACCGGGTCTTGGTTTGCCAGAACCGTGGAGATCCCTGTCCGGCCACGTCGGCCTATGCTCGCTCGAAGGAAGCTAACATGTGCTCACTTATGTATTTTATTCAAAAAAGTCGGTAGCATCACCTACGGTGGAGCGTCACCCAGAAGATCTCCGGAAGCTGTAATCTTTATTCTTTTCTCTTCGACCAAATGAGACAGTCGGCGCCCTTAAAACGCTGAGCATGAGAAACCAAAACTCAAACCCCAAAGGCAAGAGTAGGATCCATTTCCTCGAGCATCGATCAGAGCACGAGAAGAGGGCAGTGTCCCCGCAGGCATACAAAAAGGGAGCCCACAAACGTCAAACGACTATATCTCCCTCACAAAAAGAAATACAAAATCAAAATCAGGAGAAAAGCCTGGTCGTGACCGTGCCTGTTGCGATAAACGGAACCCCTCAAAGCAAAAGTCTGAATCCACAAGAGGGGGCTATGGAATGTAAATGCTCGAGATTTGGTCCGAAGTTGTCCGAAAGGAAAGAGTTAATGGGCCCTTATTCGCTCGCCGGGTTAACGGTTTTGCCGATCCTCTCAGGAGGTTTATCCCCCACGCTCTTCCTTCTTCCTCTAAAGATGAAGGTTCGATGGAGTTTCTGAAAGGTGAAAACTCCCCAGGGTCTGCGACCTTATTTTAATATACACATTTGGTTGCCTACTTTGAAAAGCAAAAGCTATCGCTGCGAAGGAGTCTCCGTGTTTCTGGCTGGTCAAGACCCCTGTTTACCACCTTGATGTCTTCTTGTTTAACCTCGGGCTTAGGCCAATGCAAGCGCGTCACCTATGGGTGCGACGGCGTCTGATTCCGGGTCAGCGTCGCGCGGTTGGTCGTTAGGGTTCCAGGGTGTTCCATCATATACCATCTAGAGTTGTGAGGAAACAGACCCGGGTCGGGCAAATCATTTACCTCGAACACCTTTTGGGTGAATCCCTGTGGTCGGAAGCGACTGGGAGCCTAAGCATGGCATGACGGTATTGTCATCAGGGTAAGTCTTAGCCGGCGGGATCATCATTCGAGGGGTCTAGAGGCCCAAATCAACCTAGATGTGCTTAGATACCTGGGAGGTTAGTAAGAAACCCCTGTTCTCACGTAGGTTAGGTGCCATTTGGGTGCTTGCCGGGCGTTAGCAACAAAAAAATTGAAATGATAAAATAACAAAAAAATGAAAAGAGAAAATGTACATATTTGCAAACAAAAAATCTTTTTATGATAAAACAAAAAAATGCCAAATATAAAAAGAAAACAAATCAATTTTGCATGATCGCATTTGCGTACAGCATCTCACTTTAATACCGCTTGCATTCGTGTGCTTGCCTGTCGCATTTATCGTCACCACATTTTTCCATTGCCTTCGTTAATAAAGGCTTGGCCCCTTGACCAGTTATCAAGGACAGTCACAGTGACCATTTGCTTATTGAGCAAGGGGCCAAGTCAGAACAGAAATTCTGATTTGTTTGTTTCAGTGATGTGTGCAGGGATCCAGGCAACAGAAGCAAAGGTGAAAACCAAACAAACCAAACCTTGTATTTTATTCCAAAAAACTAAAAAAATTATTACATCAAGTTCCGCCCTCTCTCTCCGCATTACTCGTCCCACTACTCTCCGGGCAAAACGCTCTCAAAGGTGCTACCCAACTACGAAAAGCGGTACTCCTACCGCTCTGTACTCCTCTTCCTATTCCCACATCCCGGCGTTGATCTACGGAAGCAGCAGAGAAGCTACCAACACGAAAGCCACGCTCTCGTGCTCTTCGGTAGCGCTCCTCACCATCTCTCAGCCACTGTTCAGCAAGACCAAGGCTGATTCGGAGTTCGAATAGTTGGGCCTCCATGGCCCTTCGTTCCTCCCTTTCAGTCAATCTGTTGGCTCTTTCTCTCTCTGCGTCTCTTTCTTTCTCTGCACGTTCTCTCTCGCGGTCTTCCCTCTCCAACTGGAGAGTGATCCTCAGTTCCACAGCATCCCTAGAGGAGTCGTCATCAGGATGACGCCGCAGTTCCCTCTCCAGTTCTGCTATCCTAGCCTCCTTCTGCGCAGCTTGGCCAAGCGCTTCTTCCGTCTCCTTTTCCTGCCGAGTGTACCATCTCAGATACACGATAAGGCGTAAACAAAGAGAACTCAACACTGAAACTTTTACCTGTATACGGAGCATCCCTTCTGCCTCCGCAGCACGCTGCGTGGCATGAGCAAGTTGCTCATGAAGCAAGTCAAGTTCTGAGGTGGGAATCCATAAGCTGGAAGAGGCACCACCTACTCCCATCGCTGGGGAAGCCGCGCCAATCTGGGCATGCTACGACCGCGTGAATTAGCAGCCAACATCTGGAATCTGGGGTTTTAATTAGGAACGTACTGTACACCTACCAAGGCGCTCGTAGCTCCGCGGGCATTACCCAACTGTTGTTCCATCTCTGCCAAGCGAGTTCGTAAATTCGCTATCATGGCATCCCGGACATCCTGCAGCCTTACGAGTCAGCATTTTCACCAAAACCAGGAAAAGGAGAAAGAAGAGAAGAGAAAAAGGGGAAACCTACCTCCACAAGTCCCCGGGGTTGGAACCGCTCTGCGTACTTTGTCCTATATAGACGCAAGTAGTCCTCGCTATCCCGCGCCTGTGATTCTACAATCGTGCCACCCCGTTGCCAGTCCTCATACTGTTCGGGAATCGCACGCGCCAGTCAATGCAGGTCGCCGGTCCCCGCGTCTTTCTCCCGACACGAGGTGGCACAGCTGAATCCACCCATTCTTGAGCCAGTCCTAAAGTCCTCATAACTAATCGTAGCCGAAGCGGCTCGATTTCATTCAGGCAGTGCATCCACAGTTCCCGTCCGAACCGGGCACGACTTGCTAGAACCCACGGCTGGTCGGCATCGACCATGTCTGAGTAGGGTCTCCAGTTTACCATCGCTGCAGGGAACTCCTGTAGCTCCCGCCTTAGCACCATCAGTTGGTAGGTTAGGGGTGCCGCACTCATGATGGGTTCCCACCGCCTGGCTAGCGGCACCATCGCAGGTCGCCAATGCCGAGCTCTCCCCATAGGGAGGTAATAATAGCTCCACAGCTGCTCGGCGCAGGTCATCAGAACCTTGCAAAAACACAAAAAAATACAAAACAAGCAAAACCAAAAAAATACCTGGATGAATGGTGTGAAACCACTCACAGTCATCTCACGATCCGTTTCTTGGAATAGGCCTGCAAACAAGTGTGCCAGCATGGCGGCTCCCCAGGCATAATACCCTACTCTTTCAAGATCTGACAGCAGCTCCAGGAAGCGACATTGGATACCGTCCCCTTTCGAGCTCAGTACCAATCTCCCCAAAAGGAAGAGGAGAAATCTCCTCAAATCTATGTTGCATCTTTCCCAGTCGCCGAAATCTGTGCAGTACACGGCACGGCATCCTATTTCCATCCTTTCCATGAACTCTTCTGAGGATTCATCGTCCCGCCGACGAGTGTCGGTGAGCCTAATGCATCCATGAGGGACGCCCTAGCTACCGACCTATTTTTCCAACCATCTAGGTCTAAACCCAGTAACTTCTGGGCACCTTCTCGGTAGTCCGCTTAAGTGACTCCGGTCACTGCCTCGCCATCCACCTTGAGACTCGTAATTCGGACCACATCCTCCAAGCTGGGCACCATGTGCCCCCAGGGCATCAGGAATGCCCGACTCACTGGGTCCCATCTCTCACACAAGGCTTGGATCAGGACCAGGTCAAGCTGAATCGGCTCGATCCGAAGGAAGGTGCCAAAACCCATCACGTCTAGCCTGGCCTTCTGAAAATCTGGGAGACCTCGGTATGCTGCCACTACCAACTCCCATGAGATCTGTGATTTCATCACACTCTACGCATGCAGGGAATGGAGAGGAGGTTTGGTCAGAAAGAAAGGAAGAAAAAAGAATGGAAAAAAGGGCAAGAAAACTTGGCTTACGAGTTGTGATTGGGCCCTTTCGCTAAAGTGTCCTTCGAGGTCCGAAAGCCTCCTGGAACTACTACCACTAGACCTGCTTCTCTTCGAGGAGTGGGAAGATTCGCCCTCCATCCAACCCTCGGAATTTTGAACTCCTCCTCTCCCGTGAAAACTTGTGCTCCTCGAGTTAGCTCTCGATATACCTGGGAAGATAAAAGGGACAAGAATTTATAGAAATGGAAGGAGTGCGGGCCAAGATTGCCTCCATCACCTGTTAATGATAGCCCTCGCAATGAGGAACCTGCCATGCGGTCCCGTGTGTCACTTCACCGCTCGCACATGGTGATTGATTGGACGAAGAATATGACGACTAGCCCCCTATGTTGTCTAGGGAAACCCTATCATGTTTTGGAGGACGTCCGCAAAATTTGACACAACATCCGGGAAAAGGGGCTAGGGCCGTCATTATTGACTTCGACGGTAGATTCCCGTGGAAAATGGTCACAACAAGACGCGATTCTTCGCTCGGCATTGAGTCTCGGCAGACCCATCACATGGGAACAGTGCAAAGGAGAGGAAGTGTAGGGAAGAAGGAATGCACAAGAGAACAAACGAGCAGCAGAAAATCAAATCACTCCATTCATAATTCTACATAAGCTGTCATAAACACTACAATCATAGAGAGGAGGCGAGTCCACCAGCTCGCCGATCCTCACCATCACTCATCTCTCTGGGCGCTCCCCTCCTCTCCCCTGAGGTGCGGGTCCCTCAGAAGCCTCTGGGATCCTCGTGCAGCAGCACCTGCCTCGCCTCTTGGCGCCTGCTCCGCAGCAGTGACTCGCTGCTCCTCCCCTGGCGTGGCAAAGAAGCCACTAGCGGCAAAGCGACCAGACTGGCGCAGTCGCTCCCCGAACTCTCGCGCTCTCTCGTAGCGCGTCTCCATCCCTCCTAGCCTCTGCACGACGGCCTGAAGGCCCAGCTGGAGCTCCCTCACTTGGGCCTCCAAGGCCCTCCTCTCGGTCTGATCCCGCTGTCGCTCGGACCTTCTCTCGGCTTTCTCTCTCTCTGCCTCCCTCCTCATCATCTGCAGAAGAACCCTTAACTCCAGGATGTCTGGAGAAGGCCTCTCCTCACCACGATGCCGCAGCTCCGTTACAGTCGCCACCCAGGCATCACGCTCCTCTTCCGCCCGGGTCGCCCGAGCCACCGCACCGGCAAGTTGCTCCCGGAGGGAGGCAATCTCGAGAAAAGGGGCCGAGGAACTAGAAGATGCGCCACCAATCATCCCCGCCGTCGCTGTCTGCTGGGCACGCTGGAACAAAATAAACAACGGCCGTCAGTGAAACTCCAAATCTGAAGATAAAAGTGCGGCACGTAACTTACCAGGAGCGACAGCTCATGTTGAGCGACGGCCAGCTGCCGCCTAGCCTCTGACAGTTGGGCGCGCGAGCCGCCGACCCCACGTGTGTCCCCAGCTTGGGGAAGCCCCGCATAACTCTCTCTCTGCCGCCGCAGGAAGTCGGCGCTGTCCTGCACCAATACACTCCCTTGCTGTCCAGGGAGACGTACGTGCCAGTCCTCGAGCCTCGCCTTGCCGCGACTCTCCCTCCTGACGCGGCTCGGCTCGTCCGCACTCGCCCACTCATCGGCCAGGCCCAGGGTCCTCGCCATGTCCTGCACCAAGAAAAGGGTCCCACATCAGTCAAAAAGAACGCGTCCCCTGTCTAGGACGCATCCATCATTTAAGTGCAACACTCGCCGAACCCTTTCCCCCCTCGCACGGCTTGCTTCAAAACTCAAAATGGATCAAAGAGGGGGAAAACCAAGCACCTACCAGACCGTGTTCACCTCCCTCCGCGACATCGGGCCCCTCGGGTCCCTCGGGGGCCCGAAGCGGCCCTTCCTCCTCCATAGACGCCGTTCCGTGCTCTGGCGCGTCCCTCCTTGGGCGAGGGGTCCCGCGTCCCTCTCCACCTTCGCCGTGGTCCAGACCGCCGAACTCCATCGATCGAGGGGAAGAAGACAAAGACGGGCGAGCAAGTTTCGGCGGAAGGCGGGCTCGTTTGCGGGAAAGGCACGGAGAAGGAAGGCCACCCGTCGCTTTAAATTTGAATTTGAGGATTAAGACGCGTCCTCGCGCTTGGACGCGCCCAAAAGAAAGCGAAAAAAAGGGAACCAAAAAAACCTCCATGCAAAGTAGTTCCCTCCTGTCCAGGGCAAAGTCCCGTGAAGCGTGAACAACGTGGTGTAAAAGAAAGTGCAGGAAGGAAAAGGGCACACGACAAAAGGAACCACACGAAATCCATTTCATACAAACAGTCAAAAGTACATCATACAGTGAGGACGGTGGGGTGTACAAACAACTCTCTAACTCTCACCACCACCCTCCTGGTCATCTCTCTCCTCCCTCCTCTGACGGGGATCCCTAGGGGGCCTCTGCGACCTCTGCGAACCCTGAGAAGCCGTGCTCGCCTCTCCAGGTGGCACCATGCCAGCCTCCAAGGTGCGGCGACGCTGCTCGGCCGAAGAAACTAGAAAGCTGCCCACAGAAAAGGAACCGGACTGACGAAGTCGCGCCCCGCGCTCCTTCGCCCTCTGATACCGCTCCTCACTCTCCCGGAGTCTCCCCTCCGCCGTGCCAAGACTCAGCCGGAGCTCCGACACCTGGGCCACCAGAGCTCTCCTCTCGTCCCAATCTCGATATCGCTCTGCCATCCTGTACTCCCTTTCTTTCTCTATGATCTCCCTATCCCTCTCCCTCTCTCTCTCTAGGGTCTCCCTATCCCTCTCCCTCTCTCTCTCCACGGTCTCCCTATCCCTCTCCCTCTCCTCTCTCTCCCTCATCGCCTCTCTCCTCGACAGCTCGAGGGCGATCCGCAGATCCACTACGTCGCGAGGAAGCTCCTCAGCCTCCCGTCGCCGCTCCTCCTCTAGCTCCGCAATCCGGGCGTCACGCTCTGCCACCCAGGCATCACGCTCCTGCTCAGCACGAACAGCACGGGCCAGGGCCTCCCGAATCTCGGCCACCTGTCAAAGCACGCATGAACCGTAAGAGAGCAGTGATAGAAGGAAAGCAGCTAGAAGAGGGTCAGGGCCAAGCAAGCACTCACTCGAGCCTCGCGGTCACGCTCGGCCTCCTCAGCCCGAGCCACCGCATACGCCAGCTGCTCCTGGAGGGCAGAAACCTCCGGAGGAGGGCCCCGCGAACTGGAACCCGCTCCACCAGCCGTCCCGGCTGCCGCTGTCTGGTGGGCCCGCTGAAACACGGGGCAAACGTCAGTCAAAGGCTAAGCATCAAAAATCTAGGTCACAAAAAAATGCATTGCATAGACTCACCAGGATCTCCAACTCCTGTCGGATGGCCACTAACTGCCGCCTGGCGTCTGCCAGCTGGGCCCGCAGGTCGGCAATCATGTTGTCACGAGCATCCTGCATTGCACATAAGTTACTGCCACATGCATATACATATAGAAGGGTGAAGCATTTTCATTTCACTTACCCCTGCCATACCACCCAAGGAGAGGCGGTCCCCGTACGTAGCTCGATATCGTCTCATGTAATCTGTGCTGTCCTGTACATGGGATACCACTGGGACCCCGCCCTGCTGCCAGTCCTGGTACTGTGCTGGGAAGCGCGTACGCCAGTCCACAATCTTCGCCTTCCCCTTGGTCTTCCGCCCGATGCGGGCCGGCTCTTCTACATCAACCCACTCCTGGGCTAGCCCCAACGTCCTCATAACCAGCCTCAGCCGAAGCGGCTCGATCTCGTTCAGGCAATGGACCCACACGTCCCGCCTGAAACGAGGAAGACCCGCTACAACCCAAGGCTGGCCAGCGTCGCCCGTGCCCAGGTAGGGTCTCCACACCACCTACATCATCATACATACATCATATTAGTTGCCATTCAGTCACATAAGAAAACACAAAAAACCATACGCATCATACCATGGCCTCGGGATACTCGCTCAGCTCCCGACGAAGTGACGCCAGCTGGTAGCCGTGGGGTGCTGCAACCACGACCGGCCTCCACCGCCGCGCCAGAGGCACGGCCCTCCTGTTCCCATGCCTAGCCCTCCCCATCGGGAAATAGTAATAGCTCCACACCTGCATCCATCATACATCATTAGTACAATAATTGCATATTTAACTGTGGGAATGCATAAATAAAATGTTTACCTGGAGAAAAGGTGCAAAGCCACTGACTGTCGTCTCCTTCTCCGAAGTCTGGGAGAGATCAGCAATCAAATGGGCAAGCAGAGCCGCCCCCCACGCGTAGTGCCCCACTCTGTCAAGGTCCGCCAGAATCCCGAGGAAGCGGCAGTGGATGCCATCCCCCTTCGTCCCCAGCAGAAGGCGGCCCAGGAAGAAGAAAAGAAACCTCCGGAGGTCTAGGTCCACCAGCTCCCGCTCGCTCGGGTCCTGGGTGAAAGCTGCACGGGCATCTCCCTCCAGTCGTGCCAGAAACTCCGCTCCAGTCTCGCTAACCCGCTGGCGCGGGTCGACGAATCCGAGCGCCTCCATAATCTCCACTCGGCCGACTACCCTGCTGTCTCTATCAGTCACGCTCGTCTCTAACCACAGCAGGTCCAGGGCACTCTCTCGGTAGTCGGGGTAGGTGACCCCGCTCACCGCCTCTCCGTCAACCCGTAGCCCGGTGATCCGAGCCACGTCCTCGAGTGTCGGCACCATGTGCCCCCAGGGCATCAGAAACGCCCGGCTCGGCGCGTGCCACCGCTCCCTCAATGCCTGGATAAGAGGAAGGTCGAGCCGGAAGGGCTCGATCCTAAGGAAAGCTCCAAAGCCCATGGCGTCCACACGCGCCCTCTGGAAGTCCGGCAGCCCACGGTATGCTGCCACCACTAGGGACCAGCTGATCCGTCCTTTCATCACACCCTGCACACCACAAAACCAATAAAAAATACATCAGCATCATGAATAATATTAAGCAATAACACTATATATTCTACTTATTTATTTTATGTTATCTTATCTTTAAAAAATTTTAGGATTTTTATGGAGGCGTCCAGTACATTGGACGCCTCCTCTCTATTTTCCTTATTCTCTTTATAGAAAAAGCCAAAACAAAAAATATATTAATAATATATATATTTATGGAGGCGTCCCAGGTCCTGGACGCCTCCTTTTTTTTAAAAATCCTATTTTATTATTTCCGTAAATAAACAATAAACAAAAAGAAAAAGAAAATGTGGAGGCGTCCAGGGCCCTGGACGCCTCCTTTCCCTCACTCCCCGGCCTTCTCTCACAGCCTCTCGCCCGTCCGTTTAGCCTATTGAACCACAGAGTGAGAGTTCCGAAGGGCTTACCGGGTCGTGATCGTCCTCTCCCACGTCGCCAGCGCCCGCAGCGGCCTCCGCGGCCAGAAGAGGCACCTCCATCCCCTCCTCCGCAGCAATCTCCTCTGCTGCGGCCTCCTCGGCATCATCCCTCAGCCTCCTCGGACGACGAGCCCGTCGTTTCCGCTTCTCTGGACCCTGGCTCGATCCTCCTCGCTCCATTGGGACTAAGAATGGGTCGTCTGGGGTGACTGGGTCGTCAGAATGAACAGTACAAATGAGCAGGGGGTGAGGCCCCCCCCATATATATAGAATCCACTTTAATTGGGGCGTCCAGGCGCCTGGACGCCCCCACCTTTTTTTTTTTTTTCAAAATTCAAAAATTTAGGGGCGTCCAGGCGCCTGGACGCCCCCAAAACAAAAAAATCAAAAAAAATAAAAAATAAAAATTAGGGGCGTCCAGGACCCTGGACGCCCCCAAAACAAAAAACTTAAAAAAAATCAAAAATAAAAAATTAGGGGCGTCCAGGCCCCTGGACGCCCCCATAATAAAAATTTCAAAAAATATATATATATAATAAAAGTAAAAAAGATAAGAGTATGTATATAATCCAAACAAAAGAAAAAAACACAAAGAAAAAGAAAAACCACAAAAAAGATAATAATAATTAAGGGAACTGGTCCAAAACTGCCAAATGCCAGATTTTATTCCATCAGAAAAGCAGAATGAACTACATCAGGGGCTTAGGCGCCTTAGGCCTTAACTTCCCCAGTTCGGTTACATAAGCCCTCCACAGCTCACATTCTTCCCCCACGTGCGCTAAGGCCTTTCCCGCGACACTTGTCTTCCAGGGTGCTTTGACGGCCTTCGCTTCCTTCGCATCCGCTTCAGTACCCAACTCTCTCTTCTTCAAAGGAACGATGCCAGTCGATAGTGGGAACGAATGGCGTGGAATGCCGACCTGGAGGCAGCATCGATGCGCGTTATAAAGGACAAACTCGGTCGCGCCGATCAATTGAAGATCAACTTCGGGGGAAGGCCTCATAAGGAGATCAAGCGAAAGCAAACATGCCGGTGCGCAAGTAAAGAAGCCTTGTGTCACGGTGCGGAAGTGAGACCGCCAGTCTTCACGTTTCTTCAGCCACGGAACGCGGTTCACTACAGTACCACCGAACCCTAACACGTCGGCTATATGATGAAGAGGGCTTTGTTGGAAGAGCTTCGAAGCGGTTGGCATTCCCTCACGGTGATCAAACTTGAAATGCAAATCCATCCAGCAACTCAGGACAAGTGCGCAACCAAAAGGAGGCTTACCCATGCTCGAGGCAGTAAGGCCACTATACAGGTAGGCGAGGACAGCGGGTCCCACCCTCTTTCCACGCCAGATCCCGCAGATAGCACTCAGTTGGTCTTCCTCCACCATGTTGTCGGTATAAGGAAACAAGAGAGCACCCGCCAGACAAATGGTGAACCCCTTCATGATTCCCTCCAAATAGTCATCGTCTGGTGACCCTCTCAGGGCGTCCATACCCACTCCGCAAGCTTTTGGAGATCGATCCCCTTTTGAGTACGGACCTTTCTGGCTGCGTCGGGCGGCATGAAGCTTCCAAGGACGCTTTCGGAAGTCCCCCGTGTCAGCATCCGCATAGCCTTCACCTTCCCGTCACTCTTGAATTTCTTCAATCCGAGCAGAAGTTCCACCTCCTCGAGGAGGATGGTCACCTCGAAGGTCGGGAAGATAAAAGTGTGGGTCTGGGGATGCCAGATCTCCACTAGTGCGCCCATAGCCGCCCAGTCCATACGAATCTTCTCATAGTGTTTGGCGTGAATAAGTAGCCCCTGCAGATGCCATTTCGAGAGTATGGCCCTCATGCCGATGGAGATGTTGGAAGTTAGCTTTGAAAGCCATGGTAGTTTGGAAAACTTCCTCGGGCCTGGGAAGAGTGGATATGGCTGGAAGAGAAAAGAAAGAAGAAGAAAGGAAGGTAGTAAGAAGAAGGTTCACGTGGGAAATTTGAAATGAATCAGCTTACCATATGCGACATGATCGTCCCACTCAAATGACCCTCGAGGTCGGAGAGTCGCCTGATCTCGCTGCTAGGCCTGCTCCTCTTCATAACGCGGGAAGACTCTCCTTCCATCCTGAAAATCTCTAGATTCTCCTCTCTTTCCTCTCCTGAGCTTCCAAAACCCACCTTGGTGCATTTGAATGAACTAGCCTAAGGGGAGTTCTTATAGGAAGGAAGATCGCTACAGGACGGAACATGTCACATCAGTGGTCATTGTCAAGATTTTGTCTGGATCTCCTTTGTACTGTGGTGCGATTCTGCTGTGATTCTGCTACTTTCTGATGTTGCTAACCTTTGCTAGTCTGTGCAGGTTTTACTAACGGACGTCTTTGTCCTGTCTCCTATCCCACCTCTCAATGGTTGGTCCCACCATGTCATGCATCATAGTATACGATACCTACGCTACTAGAACATGTCAAGGACCTTGCGACCCGAACAAATCTGGGATTTGAGTTCCCCTTCAACAAAAACAGTGATGATCCCGGAAGAATTTGGGTTGTACGGATAGGCCGTTAACTTGTGGTAGCATGGGGACGACGGTTCCATTCAGTGAGTTGGTGCGCGGATAAACGGGCCCCAGCCCAGTGTCGGCTCACCGGATCGGTATCCTGACCCGTTCTTAACAAGTTGACAATATTATCCTTGGCTATTTTCTATTTTAGTTTGTTTTAAATTTTTATTTTAACCCAGCATGCATTCATATAGGATTTTGATTTATTGCGGAAAATCATTCAAGTGATTCGATTGCGAAGGCCGTTGTGCTTCAATTCCTACAAATATGAGATATTCCACTCCGAATAAAATACTGAGTTTCCTTGAAACGGCCCTACGTTGCTCTTCCAAAAGGAGACCCTTGTTTGGACAGACCCTCAGATATTCCTTTTTACCTTGTTTGACCCACCTTGGCTGCAGCACTTCCACATTGGCTGGTAACCGCTCCCAAAGGTGAAACCTGCAGGTTTATGACCCAGGCACTTCCACACCGAGAAGTTGGTCTCCTTTATTTTTCGTGCCTGAGTGCACATTTCACCCTCCTTTATTTGATCTCCGTCCAAGCAACCGTCAAGACTTGAAAGACCTCCTTCAAGGTCGCCTCATTGAAACTTCAGGAAAAATTCCAAACAGTACGTCAGAAGCGTGTCTCATCACACCTTGGCATCAACTTATCACTCCGCTCCCACTTCATTTCACTCCACTTCGATACCATTCCACTACGTGTCGCTCCCTTGCAAAGCAGACGCCAAGGCGGGGCAGCTGTAGACACGCCATTCCTGACGTCTCCCGAGAAAGTCTCATATTACTATACAACGCCCCGCAACGGCTTACGCATTTTGAATCGCTCGAGTGCTTCCTTTTCTTGAGTCTTCTTCCGCCCTTTTCGGCATCCGGAATCGTCTCGTCACGGCATTCGGACGGCATCAACACCAGTCAGACGCATCAGGAGGTTCCGGAACCAAGAAGGGTGTCTGCCGGGCGGCCGCCAACGCTTGTCCGAGGACCCGGGTGGGTCTTGATGGGGGCGTCCAGGCCCCTGGACGCCCCCATTCTCTTAATTTATTTTATTTTTATTTTTCAAAACCCAAAACATAAATAAAAAATAATATATTAATGGAGGCGTCCAGGCCCCTGGACGCCTCCATAAAAACAAATATAAAAATATATATATATGCCAGTTGGCATAAAAAGACAAAACAAAATAAAAAAATGATATATTAATGGAGGCGTCCAGGCCCCTGGACGCCTCCATAAAAACAAAAATAAAAAATATATAATGCCAGCTTTGGCATAAAAAGACAAAACAAAAATAAAAATAATATATTAATGGAGGCGTCCAGGCCCCTGGACGCCTCCATCAACTCCTCACGGGCGCCGCCCACCGAACGACGGTTTGTCGTGTGTGAAAAAATCCAAATTATGGAGACGTCCAGCCCTCTGGACGCGCCCATTTCAAAATCACGAGGCGCCGCTCACAAAACCACGCGTTGTGTCAAACCGCGTGCGGCCGTCGGTGGTGTTCGGTGGACCTGTTAGGGGCGTCCGGGGCCCTGGACGCCTCCACAAAAATATTCGAAAAAATTAATAAAAATAGAATAAAATATTAGTTCGGCCCTGATGGAGGTGTCCAGGGTCCTGGACGCCTCCACCCTCCGGAGCCCTATAAATAGAGGCCCACCCCCTCAGTTCTGGAGAGCTTCGAAGAGATCCGATAGGCTGCCGGAGCCCAGAGGCTACCGGAGTCATTTTCTAACCCGTGGGGTCTTTTGTAGGTGGAGGTTCTGCCGGCTTCTCGGGTGCCCACGCTCGCGAGAGGAAGGTCGTCTTCATCCACCGCGCTTCCACGCCATCCCTACGCTGCCGGAGCTCCGCCGGATTTCACCATCGGCACATCCAATAAGCCAATCCTTTCCTTTTCTTCTAGTTCTTTTGCATTCATCATCTCGCATCATCTATCCCCCTTCATAAGGGCGCCTCTTCTTATATACTTCTTGCATCCATCATCTCATTTTCCTCCTACTCGAGTCCGAGAGGGGTTTAAAAGACAACACCAACCAGGTGTGTGTCTTACCATCATTTCGTTATTTTTATCGCAAGGATTTGAATACTACACCTTCATCTTTCTAATCCACTCGTTACTTGTTTGTCGTTGTTTTGCAAGGGTACCCAAGGAAAGCCCTCTCCGTCGGCCGGCCGAAGGGGGAGGAAGAAGCAACCCGCCATCTCCCGCTCTTGAGGTAGGCGCGATCACTTTCTTCATTTTGGGGTCTTTCGGCCCCTGGCGATCACATCTTGTTCTCGAGGCCGCGGCGAGTCACTTCCCCAATGGCCGTTTAAATTTCCGTTCTTATATTCTCTTTATATTCTGTTATATTCTGCTCATATGCTCGAGGCCGCGGCGAGTCACTTCCCCAATGGCCGTTTAAATTCCCGTTCTTATATGTTATATTCTTATCTATTCATGTTCTCGAGGCCGCGGCGAGTCACTTCCCCAATGGCCGTTTAAATTCTCTTTATATCCTGTCATATTCTTATCTATTCATATTCTCGAGGCCGCGGCGAGTCACTTCCCCAATGGCCGTTTAAATTCCCGCTCTTTATATTCTCTTTATATTATGCTATCTTCTTATCTGCTCATATTCTCGAGGCCGCGGCGAGTCACTTCCCCAATGACCGTTTCAATTCATGCTATTTAATTTTTGCACCATTCTCGTCCCCCGAGGTCGCGGCGAGTCACTTCCCGCTATGGCCGTTTAACCCCATATCTTGCTATATCACATTTGTCACGCTCGCCCCGCCGGAGCAATCTCCCGTGGTGGCCCCTTCTCTTTTCTCTTATTTCTGTGTTGCAGCAAACAAAAAGAAGGAGCCCGCGCGCTCCGCGTCCTCTTCGCACCCCGAACCGCGTGACGTCGCTCACAACATGTTTGATGTTGAAGAACACAAAAAGATAATTGTAGATCTTAGAACTGAAAATGAATCTTTACTGGGAAAAATTTCAGAACTTCAACATATGGAAAAAGATAATGAGAATCTGAAAGAGTTGAATACTGCTATATCTCAAAGTCTGCTCTGTCTTGAAAAGGGGAAAGCTACTCTGAATGCAGACAAATCTGAAAGGCTAAAGGAGCTAAAACATGAGATAGAAAGCTTTAAGAACATGAATGATAAAACTATTGAATTGGAAGAGGAGTTGAGAAATCTGAGGAGTGATTTGTCTAAGTCTGTCGACTCCAATGAAACCATGAATGCAATGACTAATGGAAAAGCGAGCTTTCAAAAGAAGGATCTTGAACACACTCAAATGAACAAAAAGTTTCTTGAAAAACTCCAAAACGAAAACAGTGCTTTGTTAATTCAGATTTCCTTACTCGAAGGTAGATTGAAAAGTCTTGAAAAGTTTGAGAAAGGAAAATGTGTAATTATTGATGATTGTGATAATTTGCATGCTCTTGAACAAGAAATTGAAAGTCACAAAAGTGTTAATCTCTTGTTGAATGAGAAAATTACATCATGTGAAAAAGAGATTGCTAATTCTGAATTGCATATTTCGTCATTGGAAAATAAAATCAAGAGCTTGAATGAGTCTTTGTGTTTGTGTGATAAAGGAAATGAGAAATAGAGAAATGTCAATGATCAATTCTGCATGCATATAAAATCCTCAACTATTAACCATAATCACGCATCAAGGAAAAGAAGGAATGTCTTTTGTGACTATTGTGACAAATTTGGCCATGAGATGTATGATTGCTTCTTGATGAAATTTGATGATGATGAAGCATTACAATCAAGAATGAAAAATGTTGATGGTCCCAAAAGTCATAAAAAACTCATAGAGAAGAACCACAACATTCATTACTACTACTGTGGGCTACATGATCATGTGTTTGAAAATTATTTCACAAAGAAAAATGATGATGAATGGTTTGTCAAAAAAAAAATTTCATGTCATTACTATAGTAGTTTCGGACATGTAATGAATGATTGTTATGTAATGAAAAATGATGATAATTGATTTTTGAGGAGAAAATCTCCTCACTGCTTTTATTGTGGTCAGAATGGTTATTCAATGGATGACTGTGGCACAATGAGATTTGATGATGATTTATGTGTCAGGAGATATAAGAATGCATCTGCTCATGCTAGAACTAACCCCTCGGGACCCAAGATGGCTTGGGTACCCAAATCTCCAAAATGAGAATCTGTTTTGCAGGGGCGCCTTGAGGATAAGGAAAATGTCGATAAATAAAGGTTTCTCAAGGCGAGAAAGAAAATGGTTTGATCTTAAGAAATCATCTGCTTAGGTTCATTTTGAAAAATTTGCAAAGGTAAAAACTATGTTTGGAGGAAAATGTTTGCAATTAAATAGTTGCAATTTTGGTTCACTAATTTTGACATCTTTTGAAATCTTGAGATCTATTGAGTCTGATGAACAGTTAACTTGAACACTTCTCTTTGCACAACTTGTGAATAATCTCAGTTTTTAAATACTTTACATTGTGCATAAAGTCTTTCACGCTTTTGCTCATGTTGTGCAAATAACAATTCAATTTTTGAATACTTCAGTTTGAACATAAAATATTTCACACTTTCAATTACCTTTTTGTAAATAACAGTTCGCATGTGCATATATAGTTCACATACGTACTTTCATGCTCATATCATGCATGCCCATGCATACTTGTAAATAGGAATAATTTTTAATCATTTTCCATTTACCTGCATATATTTGCATATACTTTCCATACTTGTGTGCCTAAATGCCATGATTATTCGGTATATCAAATGGCGAGAGTGGAAGGTTGGATTAAGTCCAACTGGAAGCTTTCCTCACGCGTGATGGTGGTCCTCGGACCTATGTTCTCCGCCAAGTACCGATAATCAATTTGTTTAAAAATTTTGAAAGGTCCTTGGTTGATTGCATGTATATACTTTATACAACCATTTCTTGACATCTTTCTATGACCTTTTTCTATGATAAATGAAATTGCATTGATTTAGATATATTTGTTACATGGCATATATTAAGGGGGAGATTTTTTATAACCGTGAATACACTTAGGGGGAGACATAACTGTGATTAGACTAATTCATGTCTTACATTCAATACAACCACCCACACACTTTGCACCTTTTTGAGATAAATGATTCAACTTAATAAGGATTACAGTTATTCTACTTTACACTTTTGAGGGCTCTTGAATCTCTACATGAAAATCACATGTCTCGTGAGGAAAGAGTTATTTGCCCCATCATAAGTTTGTATAAGTGGAACGTGGATTCGAGTAGTCAAGAATCCCTCCTGGAATAAAGGAGGAAACTCGCGTCGAAAGGAGAAACTAATCCACATTAAAATAAGTGTGATTTGCCACTGAGTAGCTAGGAAGTGTCCCTGAGACAAAGGATACAACTCGCGCCAAAAAGTGACAAAATCTGCAATTAAGATAAGTGATGAAACTGAGTAACCGGGAAGTGTCCCTGAGACAAAGGATATAAGTCGTGTCAAAAGGTTAGTTACACCATCTATAGTAATTAAAAAAATCTTATGGGTTATACATAGCTACCAATATTCGAGCATTGTGTATGAAAGCGTATGGATGATAAGTTCTTTTTAGTGTTCTTTAGAAAATATGGTTATCCATATTGTTTAGAATTTATTGCTCAATCTTCACATATACACATTGGGTTTGATTGTGTGAATGTTCTTTATGAATCAGTCGTCTTTCATGGTTAATGCAGTACTTCATTTATGTAAGCACGACCTTCTTAGTATTGTTCATGTTCATCATGTTCAACAGTCAATTGCATTATCCTTACACCCGTCTCGAAGGGACTTGCATGAGTCTATATTTAACTATGCATGCTTGAGTGTTTGACTGCTTGTTCCATCTTGTTCATATCATACTTCATTCCATCTAAATGCATCTTTAGCTTATACTTGTAAATAATAGGTTAAATAACCCATTGTCAGTCAGTTTTTTGTTCATGACAATAGGGAGAGAATAATGTGATGTTCATCACAACTTCTGCACATAGTTTAGTCTTTTCTTTACTTCTTGTGCATAGCTGGGTCTTACACTCTTCATACTGTTCTCAAATTGGGCATCTGGACATATTTCAAAAATCTTGCATATTGCACATCGACTTTCATTTTCTTGATTGGTGCTCATGGCTTTCACACCTTCCTTTCATGGTAGGTTATTGTTGAGTTTGTGCTCTATTCAATCTCATTTCATTTTTTATTGTTCCTCTACACCATCACTTTTTGATAATGTCAAAGGGGGAGAGAATCTTAGTGGCCACAATATATTATCATCATCAAAAAGGGGGAGATTATTGGGTTCGGTGCGCTCCCCTCTTTGTCTTTGATAATGGTTTTGGTGATAACAATATATTGTGTGTTTTGCGTGAATAGAAGTGAAAATATTGTGTGTAAATACTGTGGAAAATGTTCATTGATCATTTTGGAGCTTACTGTTGATATCTTGTTTTGTAGGATTGGATGCTTGGACTTGTGTGGTCTGAAGAGTCGACCTCACCCACTCTGGGAGTCGACATGTTCTTCATGTTCCTTCACATGCATCAACCTATGTTTGATATGCTTAGACCTATGATTCATGTGCATAGACCTCACCATGGGTCTCTCTCAATGCACTTCATTCTAAGGGTTTATCATGCATACCCTTCATGGGTTTTCTGGTTTTTGTCCATGTGTTATGAGCTTGAATGCTGACATATTTAATTTATATGAATCATGGTAAAATAGAGTCACATATCTTTCTATTTAGTGGAGTTGATACCTCTCTTGATGTGTGTGTGCTTTAAGCACTTTCTGCATTGGTTTTCCAAGGCTCATATGTTGCTAAGGTGTTTTCATCAACTTTGGTAACTTGGCTGCATGATGCCCTAATCTTGCCTTTTAGTCATTATATTTGATGCTAAAAAGGGTGAATACAAAGTCGACTCCTGATGGGCTAAAAGTTGACTTTTGCAGGTTCCGGTTCTTTCAAATGCTTTGCAATGGATGGCTATCAATGAACTGAGTCTGATTTTGCTAAACTATTTTTGAACTGAACTTTGAATGAGTTTGGACTGAATTGAAGATTCTTGATCTGAACTTAATTCACTTATATGCATGGTTGCAATTCTAAATTCTGATTTGCAGATTGATGAAGAAATTACATGTGAAGATCAATCATGATATTAGCTTCTTCATATGCATTGGCTTAATGCTGTCTTGGGTATTTTGAGGAAGTATATGGATCAAATTATGTATGCATGCTCCTTACTGAAATTAGCTTGAATGAGTTTTAACCATTCATATGTCAATTGATGTTTTGGGATTGAATGAATTTCATGTAAAGCAAACATGTCCTGCTGACTGAATTTTACTTGAGGTTTTGAATGTTTGGAAATACGCTTTACCTGCATGTTCAATTACTTGATATGTCAGGCTGTGAAGAAAGTGGGTAGTTATGCTTAAATGGATCTTGATGAGCTCTTGTGTGTTGAATTGCATGATCAATTATAGATCAAATGGCTGTCAATGAAACTCAGATGAATGAGAGGTCTGATTGAACTGAATTTGATATAGGCTCTCAATGCATGATCGATGATTTCATATGTGAGCTTGTGAAGCTTATTACTAAAATCTTTTGACTGAACTCATTTATGCTCTGGTTGAACTAGAACTGGTTTCACCATACTGAATCAATTTTGACATGTGAAGCCTGTGTAGAAAATGGCATAGTGATTATGTATTTCAAATGCATTGATTTAACTTTGATATGAGTTGAATTTCCAAAATGTGCAGGGTCCATTTTGCCAAACAACTCATTGGGTCCATGGTAAGCTTCACTCTTGTTTACAGTCCCTTGGATCCTTGGTATAAGTTTATGTTTATATGGATTTCCATGTGCCACGATTGGATTTGATTCATGTATAATGTTTTTGGGCTTTATTTCAATGCATTGAGTTGTTTTCTATTTTTACTCTACAAGAGTCGACTCCATGAGTCGACTCTTGGTGCCTGGGGTCTGCTTTTAGAGCAGACAGAACTGTCTGCAAAAAGAGTCGACTCAGTGAGTCGACACTTTTTGCATGGGTTGCAAAAAGAGTTGACTCAGTGAGTCGACACTTTTTGACTAGGTGTTGATTTTTATCTCGGGGCAGAACTCTTTGAGAAAAGTGTCGACTCTAAGAGTCGACACTTTCTCTGGTTTGTCCGAAACTGGTTTGCCATTTTGGTTGCGAACCTTATGGGTTGAGATCCAATTGGCTTAGGCTTTTTACCCTATTAACCCTAGGGTTCTCCACATGTTTAAGTGTTGGTTTGAAGGGTTTTAGCATGGGCTAACATGTCTTTTTGTTGCTGCCTTCTCTCTTGTATATGTAGGCTGCGATATCCATCGGAGGAAATATCTTTGGGGCTAACATTCTCCATCTGCTTGTAGGAAAAGAAGGAAGAGGAGCTGAGGGCGTCGCTCTACCTGGAGGAGGAAGAAGAAGAAGAGGAGGACGTCATCTACGAGCTGATCTCTGCCGATCTGTCCCAGTTCTAAAAGCGTTTCCTGAAGTCTCATCCCTGGACGTCTCCTACGAGCTTGGTCAAGCTTCCACTCCGCGCACAGATTTTCTGGCGCACCCCATCACTCCATTGGATGGTTTTTATTGCAGATTTGAGGGGGGGTTTTCTCTTCTCTCATTTCTACTCTTCTATTTGAGCATAGATTGTCATTTGGGTGTATATTGTATATCTTTCCGTTTATTGAACAGAGAATACATCGTGTGTGGGCGGAGCTGCATCTCTGCATGTATGGTTTTATTGTGGGGAAAGTTTCTCCGAGTCCGCGTGTGGTAGACGGAGCTGCGTCTCCATGTGATTTTATTGTCCGGGGTGTGTTCCCCGACGTGTGTATGTGTGTGCTGCAGTGGCAGCGTTTTGAGGCAAGGTCTCGTGCCATCGTGCGTGTATTGCTACGGAAGCAGCGTGTGGTGTTGGGGTTCGTCCCCGTGTTGCTACGTAAGTAGCGTGTAGTGAAGCCTCATCGGGTTTCGGTGAGGGGTGGACGTAGGGAGCCCGTCGTTGTCCCGAACCACCTAAAAATCTCATGTTCCGTGAGATTGCCTGTGTGATTGATCATTTCTTCTATCTCCTTTCACAGGTCCATTAAATAGATTTTTAATTCACTGCATCATCGCACACTGCTACCTCCGTTATCTGTGTTGAGCTTAATTCCTTTGATTAGTTGCATTATCTCTCCATGTGAGATCGGAAAGTTTGAGAGAACATCTTGATCTGACTTGAGTTTGGGCTAATCAACATAGTTAATTTTATTTCCGTTGTGCTTAGTTTAGAAAGTTTTTTAAAATCTGACATTTCGGTAAGGGGACAATTCAACCCCCCTTCTTGTCCGCCATCTCTCTGGGCCAACACGGATCTTGGGCCGTTATAGTTGGTATCAGAGCGTGGTTGTGGACGTACATGGGAATTCGAGATATTACAGTGATCAGAGTCCGTAAGGTCCAATACAGTCGGCAGCTGGCTTAGTGTTTTACGTTTGTTTTCCACTTGATTTCTCGCTTGAAAGCTTAAGTGCGCTGCGCGGTGCTGTAAAGGTGGTTGTTGTTCGTGGCTTTCGTGCCGGTGTGGGGCCCAAGGGATGTGATTGAGAGATTTCTTCCCGATAGGTTGTGGCCCTGATCGCGCTGAGTTGCGCTAAGGTATTGTCAGCAGATGCAAGGTTGCGGTGCTGCGTTCGAGGAATCTGCAGCGACGTTAGGTGGCTGGTGCGGATTGTTCGTGGTTAAGTGGCCGTGAGCGTGCTCTGAGGGAGCTGTTGTCGAGTTTGGCCACTCCAGCTTGAGGTTTATCCAGCCCCTGATGTGTTAAGGTCGTGGTTTAAGGTGGCAGAGCGGGTGAGATCGTGTTTTGGAGAAGTGATCTCTGAGAGATTATGGGTCCCAGTTGGTAGCTGCGAGTGGCTGGTAGGGTTGACCGAGTGGTCGGCCACGGTAAGATGTGTATTGCTTGGGGACCCGTGTGCATTGGTCACGGTGTTGGCAACTAGGTTGCCGTAATATTGGATGGCACTTTTCTCCCCTAGAGACGTGCGCCATGAATTGTCCCGGTGGTGTCCCATGGCTCTGTGTTAAGGGTGGAATCGGGATTGGCAGGTGTCCACTTGGAATAATTGAGATGAAGGATTCGATGAGACAGGACGGAAAAGTGAGGCCTTTGGTGGCCGTTTCCGTGATGTGCCTTCCGGATGGGATCTGGGCTTGGTCGAAGTTTGCCTTCTGGCATAGTTGGTCTGGTGCCATTGTGAGCGCTTGGCTTGCCAGGTGTGAGCCGATGGAGACTCTGTATTGGTTGTTCCCTGGACCAGGGTGTGAAACCAGTCAGCTGGTTGTGAAGCTGATGTGAGTTTTACCCGCCGACCATAGGATGGATCGGTAGTTGTTTCTCGTGACGAGGACTGTGTCTCCTCGGTGAGCGAGACCGTGGCAGCGGTGCCATGATTGGTTTTTGTTGTGACTGATGTGATGTCGGACTGTGTCCTTTGGTGTATGCCTGCTCTGATGATCGGTGTGCGCGGCGTGCAGAGCAAGGTGTCGTTCGTGATTATAGTCTAGTTGTGTCCCTCAGGATTGTTGCTTTTGTGAGAATCGAGATTTTCTGTGCTGGAGCTCTGACAGTGTTGTCAGTTGGTTAAGACATTCTTTCCCTGTGTTCCTACGTTGTCTTGAATTTTGAGGATGAAATTTCTTTAAGGGGGGAGGGCTATAATGCCCCGGGTTTTTCGGATATTTCTCGGATCAGGATCCGTGGGTTTCGGATCGTCTTTCCGCAGGTTGCGGAGCGTGTCCGAGTGAGCTTCAGACTTTTATATCGGATTTTTGGACCCATTGGCAGTGTGTTCGTGAATTTCCTTGGGTTCGTGGCATGGTGAGGAGCACGCCAGTAATTTTATGGAATTTTCAGAGCGCCTTTGTGGGTCCCGGGTCGCGTTTTGGGTTTTACGTGTGTTTTTATCTATCGGACCTTCGGAACGCCATGTAGGGTGAACCGTTGCATTCTCTGACTCCGAGACGTTACCACTACGTTGTACATTTTCTAAGGATCGTGGGGAATATTTTCCCTATTTTTATATTTTTGTAATTTTTGGATTTTCCTATAAATAACCCCCTCACCCTTTTCTCTCTCCCCATCTCTCATTCCTCTCACTCTCTCACACCCTCTCCTCTCACACCCTCTCCTCTCACCCTCTCTTCTCCGGCGGCCGACAGAGCGGGGCGCGGGCGAGGCAGGGACGGCGCGGGCGAGGCACGGGCGAGGATGGAACGAGGATCGAGGAGTGGAGGCGTGTGGAAGCTCGGCCGCGAGTTCGTGTCCCGGTGGAGTTCCAACATCATTTTCTTCACGGATCGACATCCACGGCACGTCAAATCTTCGGTGGAGGTAGGGAGATGGATCCCCAGCTTGTGTACTTCCATTCCCGCGATTTTGGTAGGCCGTGGTGAGCCGCGCGGGCTTTTTTGAGCATTTTGGGGAAAATGCATGTTTTTGGGGAGTGAGCTAGATCTAGCATTTTAACCAAGTTTTTGGGATTCAAATGGGTCCTCCCGGTGATAGAGAGGTTGGGGACTAGTTTTCCATTATTTTCTCCTTCACGTGGGCGTGAACGGGGCGTGGAACGGAGTTTTCCACCGCAGGTGTCCACTGGAATAAAAACGGTCCTACCAAGAACCGTTTCTAGGTGAAACGGCCCACCTGGTGACCGCTAGCCGACCAGGAGTGTCAGCAGGGTATGCGGCCGCGTGACTGGCCACTACCTCCAACGGCGGCCGAGCAGCTGGCTGTTTTACTCGTGGGGCCGGCGTGACCCCCGAGGGCGAGTTTTGACCGTTGTAAGATTCTTTCCATTTAAGCGGTCATGGGGTGACCGCTTCGTTTTTGGTTGCGGTCCCAGGGTGACCGTTTTTAGGATGAAATGGCCAGGAAGTGACCATTTTTCCCTTTTCATAGTCTGTGGTGTGGTGGTCCTGTGGTGGCCGCTTCTACCGTCAGGCGGTCTGGCATTGGACCGCCGATTCTTCTTGTTGTCTAGCAGGAGACCGTTTCTCTCTAGAGGTTACGGCCCTTGTAAGACTATATCTGTTGTCCTGGCAGCACAGGGTTGACCGCCTCTTCTTGGGACGGTCCAAGGAGGATCGCCTTTCCCTGTGACGGTCTGGGGATGACCGCCACTCTGTTTTCGTCTCAATCGTGCTCAGGTTGCATTGTGTTGATCCCCGGTCGACCCGGTTGTGACCTAGTGGTTGACCTTCGATCTCGTGAGTGTAAGGGACACCCTGTGCGTTTCATGTCCGTGTTTCTGGGGTGTCTGGAGGTACCGTGTTACCTTGATTAACGCGCTCATAGATTTAGAAGGTCCGGGTGACCCTGTGTGTGTGCTCCAGGCTTTGTGTTACGCTGTATCGGTGTGAGTGCGGTGGGGTTTCCCCCGCATGTCGTAGGTTTCTCCAGAAGATGGTTCCCGACTGGACCAAGTGTATGGCCTTTGACTGCGAGTCCAGTCACCCAGCCTAGAGCTGGAGGTTCCCTGGTTTTCCCTGGGATAGGGAATCGACATGGCGGCTTGTGAGCTACCTTGGGAATCTTGCTTCTATGTTTTCTACGTGGGCAATGTGCGTGGCCTGTGGACTGTGAGTCCAATTACCCAGCCTGGGGCTGGAGGGGTTCTCAATTCCCTTTTCGAGTGAATGGTCTCAGCAGTTGTAAACTACCTCGTGAGTCATCATGCCGACGTTTCTGACCCTACGGTTAGGGCAGATTGACGGCGTAGCACCGTTCGGTGCAACGGTTTTGACCCTGAGTCTTGTGACTCAAGGACCGTCAGATTTAGTGAGTCTAGAAAACTGTCCAGAGTCCAGTGGCTCGACGCCACTTGCTTCTTCGCGACTTTTGCATAGGGTGCGTGCGTGTTTCTCAGAGTTTCTCCTTGGAGAGTGGTCACATCAGTAACTCCCCACTAGTCGTAGCCTTCCGACATGCGTGTGGTCTCACCAGGGAGTGGTGGTGAGACTTTACCCGAGAGAGACGATTTTTAGGCTAGTTACCATATGGCCCCACGTCTTGCAGCCAGAGTCTGGCTGAGGGGAAAACTAGTAAGAGGGCCTGACCTGGGACGCATGGTCAGTGTGTTCACACGTGGTTGGGGGCAGTTGGACCCACGCTGATGAGCACGACCCTAGCTAGTTCTTGTTCTGTGTTCAGTGGTTACTTGTACGGTGTCCTTGTCTCCGCCTGGGGCGTCGCAGCGAGACACCTGAGGCTGTGGACTAAGTCATTAGTGGATGCATTCGGCCTTGCTTCTAGTGGGCAGGTACTCCTATCACGTGAGACGTGACTCTCCTGTTTCTGGGTTTTGTTTCCCATCTGCGAGGCGTGATTTTCTGGACCGTCCGGTGTTTCCGAGGTAGGGGCTAGGGTGCCAGTGGCTTTGCCGAGGTTGCGTCTTATTAGAGCGGTGTCCGCGACCAGGTTGTCGAGGTTGCACCATCGACAGCATGTCCAGGCTGGTCTTATCTGGGAGGACAGGCTTTCACGGCAGAGCTGCCACAGGTACTTTGCCTCGGTAGGTGGTGTTAGTGTGGTCCGATTCCCGATGGTGAGATCGGGAGTTCCTTTTTCCCCGTTACCAGTAGGAGTAGCTGTAGTGCTGAGTTTTGGTTAGCCACCGGTTTGCTATTCCTGCTGTAGTTGGAGCTGTTTTCCTTTCCGCTACCACCGTTGTTCTCGGTTGGGGTTCCTCGGGATCCCTACTGAGCCAGTGACAGGAGGCTCTCCCTTGCTTTTTGGGTGCGGCGATTTTTCCTCGAGGATCGAGGGTTCTGCGCGGAGGTTCTTAGTTACCAGCTCGTCGGGCCGAGTGTTCACTCGGTGTTGGATACGTTCTTCTGCCTTAGACTATACTTTCTGTTGGACTGGACTCTGCTGTTGTAGTTTGCTTATTTATTTCTGTTAATTATTGATTTGTCCTATTTTATTTCCTATTTCTTTGTACCTCCACACTCCTTTTTAGCCCTTCCGAGCCCCGGCTCGTGGGTGGCGTGCCAGGATTCGAATGGTATCCGGTTCCTTTCCCAGTATCCAGAACTTGGGTCGTTACAAGTCGGTTCTTCTGAGATGTGTCTCCTCAGCCGAGGCTCGAGCCATCATGCAGGAAGTCCATTCAGGATTATGCGGCGCCCACCATGCCAGAGACAGAATGAAGAACAACATCCAGCTCAAAGGCTTCTATTGGCCAACCATGTATACGGATTGTACCTGGTATGCCCGTACGTGTCATCAGTGCCAAGCCTTTGGCCCGGTACCCAGAAGACCTCCAAACCCACTGCGTCCAATAGCCCCTACATGGCCATTCTCTGAATGGGGCATGGACATCGTGGGATGCTTCCCGCCATCTTCCAAGGGCCATAAGTACATTCTGGCCGCCACCGACTACTTCTCTCGATGGGCGGAGGCTCTTCCCCTGCGGGAGGTCACCGGTGAAGTGGTAGCCAAATTTGTCTGACACAATATCATCTACCGATTTGGTACTCCCAGCCACATAATGTCTGACAATGGGACGTCATTCAAGAATAGGGTCATATACCAACTAGCGGCCAAGTTTCACATTGATTGGAGAACCTCTTCAGTCTACAATCCTCAAGCCAACGGCCTGGCTGAAGCCTTTAACAAAACCCTCTGTAAGCTTTTGGCTAAGATTGTTAGCCACCGAAAGTGCGATTGGGGTGAAAAGGTGTTCGAGGCACTATGGGCCTACCGGACGATTTATAAGACCCCTACGGGATGCTCGAAATTCTCCATCGCTTACGGGGTAGAAGCCGTCATCCCCATCGAGATCCAGTTAGCATCTTACCGCGTGGCGGTCCACACCGGCCTTGCCAGTCCAGATGAAGATGAATACCAGAGAAGACTAGAAGAGCTCGCCGGTCTAGTAGGCAAGCGGCTCGAGGTCTACAAACATCTACGAGTGTATCAGGCTCGCATGGCTCGAGCCTTCAACAAAATCGTCAAACAGTGAGCATTCAAGCAAGGCGATCTTGTCATGATTAAGGAAAAGGAAGTCATGGCAGGGCACTCTAGTGGAAAATTACAACCTAACTGGCGAGCTCCATACATCATTCACAATGTTTACGAGGGTGGGGCCTACACAGTCGTAGACCACAAGGGTAATAAGTCGTTCCCACCTCTCAACGGTAAACACATGAAGCTGTACCACGCTCCAGAGCATGAGTTCGTGTGCCACCCTAACTAAGGCGCATGCTCTAGCCGTCACCAGTAACCCCATAACCACCCTCTAAAGGGTGGGACCAGTCACTTCTTCTACTCTTTCTCCCTAATGAAGCAACATGGCCAATCAGGCCCTCCCAGCGTCACCGCCATATACTTGTGACGGTTAATCTCCCAGGATCGTCCCCGCGACCGCAAGAGCGAGGATGCCCGGCACCAGCAACAATATAGCCCTCGGGCTCCCATGTAAACAAACAAAAAGAAGAAAGACAACAAAATGGGGTTAAAAATAGAGATACTTCGACGGCCTCAGTCAACTCCCTCCACGGGATTACTGAGGGAAAAAATTGCCATCAACCCAGTTGAGGTGAAAACCCGCAAGGGCACCTCAGGGAAAATCGGGTGACCCCTCTGTGTGAAAACCCGCAAGGGCGCACTGAAAAAATCAAAAGGGGGCCAGCTCTGGCGAAAACCCACAAGGGCGATAGAGCTAGTAAAGGGAATTAATAAAAACCTTCTCTTCCTCTCTACTCCACACTGATGAAAGTCGTCGACTGTGACATCCCGCCGATGGCAAGCTCAACATCACTCTACATCAATGGTGGCCATAACACCCTCGAGGGTCGGTCATCGCCAATTCCAGCTCCAGTATTCGGCTACACACCTCAACGGTCAGCCGACCAGTCCCAGTCTTCCGGATACTACGCATCAACAGTTAGCCAGCCAGCTTCACTCTCCAGCTCCAGTATTCGGCTGTACACCTCAATGGTCAGCCGACCAGCCCTAGTCTTCCGGCTACTACACATCAGCAGTTAGTCAGCCAGCTCTAGCTCCAGACCCAGTTCTAGTCCCAGTTCCAGTCCAGCCCCAATTGTAGTCCCAGTCTTCCTGCTACCATGCATCAGTTGTTAGCCGGCCAGCTCCAGTTCCAGCTCCAGCCCCAATTCCAGTCCAGTCCCAGTTCCAGTCCCAGCTTCCAGCAGTCAGTCGGCCAACCCCAGCTCCAGTTCCCCAAACCAACGTGAACTACATTTTCGGCTAACAACATGTCAATAGCCAGTTCACCAGTAATCGGTCTTTGGCTAACACGCCCCAGAGCGAACCAGCAACTGCCAGCAATATGGGCCACCACACCCTTACGGGTTGGCCCCCGGCCCCCCCAGTCCCCAACGACATAGGCCAACACCCCTTTAGGAGTCAGCCTCCAGCCGCCAGTTTCCAGTTCCCAGTCACCCGAATTATTGAACTTGTACGTATTATCTCTCGGTCCCCCAGTTCCCAGCCAGTCCCAGTCAACATACCCTACTTGGGTGAACCCCCAGTACCTAGTATCCGGTTCCCAGCGCTTAGTTCCCAGTACCCAGTACACGGCCTCCAGTGCCCTGTGCTCAACCTCCAGTGCACCCAGTATCCAACCTCCACCATCCAATACTCAGCCCCTGATTCCAGTACCCGAATTTAGGTACCCAGTTCCATGTCACCAGCATCA
Organism: Amorphophallus konjac; assembly: GCA_022559845.1. Classification (NCBI taxonomy): domain Eukaryota; kingdom Viridiplantae; phylum Streptophyta; class Magnoliopsida; order Alismatales; family Araceae; genus Amorphophallus; species Amorphophallus konjac. Next base: position 47,111,536 of record CM040126.1, read on the forward strand.
GCACATAGTAGAAGAATCAATCACGACTAGTAGTACGTGGTCGGCATCTCATGCACCCAGCATTATTCCACAAGAGAAAAAGGTGGGACGACACAAGAAATGACAAAAGAAATCTATCTTTTTTTAAATAAATGTGACCAAGGATTACTCTTGGGGAAGTGCACAATTTGTGCTAACTCCACCAAAAGTATCCGGCCCTGATTTTATTGATTAGGAATAATCATTTACAAATAAACCCCGGGCATTCCCCTGAACATGTAGCAAAGAATCAAAAAAGATTACAAAGAGGCCGCTGATTCATCTAGGGAAAGCCATATCTCCGCCAGCTGGGAAGACCGGCTGCATTCACGGTGGCACATCCACGTGCTCTACTAGGGAGATCTTTCCAGCATCTGAAATCTTTATTGGTTTGGGTAGTGCATGCTAAGGATGCAAGAGCATCCGCGACTGAATTTCCTTCCCTGTAGATATGCTGAAGTTTCCAATTGTTTCTTGTAAGAATATCTATGATTTCATCCCACCAGTGGTAGATCCTCCATGGAAGAGATTTGATAGACTGGATCATGGTGGTAATGGCCATGGAATCTGAATATATGATAGCTATTGGCAGCCCACTCTTTACCACCATTCTCAACCCATCTAATAAAGCTCTGGCCTCAGCCACCATGCTCGTCCCAACATCATAATAATAGGAAAATCCATAAATGAATTCACCCCTACAACCCCCAATGCATCTGCCTCCGCCAACATGCCCTGGGTTACCTTTGGCAGCCCCATCGACATTTAAAGCATATCCAGTGTTGGGGCAAGACCACTTAATAAGCTTTGGTGGTTTTTTAGTGAATTTCAATGAGAACTTATACTGCTCCAGAACTGATTTTTCACTTGCTGTAGGTGCCTTGCTGAAATTGATCTTTTGAATTGAAAACTCTGCCTGCCTTATTATATGTTGTTGCAGCACTCTAATAGAGGGGCCCTTCTCTTCATGTTTAAGTTTACACCGGGCCTTCCAAATCTCTCATATTATATGCAACATAGTGAGGATAGCAGCATAGCCATAAGGGGTTGTTGTATCAGCTGAACATATAATGTCCCAGCAAATGATAGTGATCGAATCTGAAGCTCTGCATCGGGAATCAAAAAGAGGCCTAAAATACCTCCATAAAGAAATTGCTAGTTGACCTTCCAAGAATAGATGGTTCAGACTCTCTTCCTGGTTGTTATCTTTGCAGCAGACACATTTAGAAGGAAGGCTAATACACTGCCTCTAATAATGCAATCGACCGGCACTGCAAGGTGAAGAAGATGCCAACAGAACAAGGAAGCTCGCAGGGGGATATTTATACCCCAAATATTCTTAAGAGGCAGTCTTTTATTCCCTTGCGATCTGACATCATTGTATGCTGATTTACTGGAAAATTGCCCATCTATATTTACAGCCCAAACACACCTGTCCGACCTTTGTTGCAGCTGGATGGATCTAACAGTTTGCAGTATATTGTTAGCAATATCAGACCACACATAGTGACTGGGATTTAAAATTGCATCCCTTAAGGTTACCTTTGGACTGTTGCCTTGAGAAGCCAGCACTATGCCGCACCAGTTATCCTTCAGCACATCTATTGACTTCCCATCCATAGGGACCCACTGGGTATTGGACAGAACAATCTGTCTAGCTTTACTGTATATATCCTTTCAGACACCAGCAGGAAAAGGCTTCTCAATGGTGCTAAGATGTCCCTTGATGTATTTAGAAGTTGCAAACTTAGACCATAAGGAGGTGCAATTGAGCATTCTCCAAATCTATTTTGCAACCATGACAAAAGAAATCTAGGATTTTGTCATTCATACTCTATAAAAGGAGCCCAAGACATGCCCTTGGGGTAACAAAAATCTGTACAACCAGGCACATAGCATAACAAAATGAAGATACAACCGGGTCACGGCTCGCTCCCCTCCAACGCCGACAGGCAAGACTGAGCAGCCACTGAAAGAAGTGTATGCCCTGCAAGCCAATCACTTATGAAGTGATGGCATCATTTCTTATATATTCTCATTCGTATTTATGGCAAATTCTTCATTATGTCTTATTTATTTATGCATATTACCACTTGGCGTAATGAAGTCCTTGAACACAGGCTATTATATGAAGCTTGAATCATAATGAGATTATGATAGTGAGATCAACCTTCTAGATGCATGTGTTCTAAATGTTCCTGGTCATAGGATCTTTGAGATAGGACATCAAGGAATCCGGATAGGCCAGTGCACATGATATTCTCTCATATGATGAGGGTGACTGATCTCACAGTCACCGGTGTAGAGACACTAAGATATATGTGAAGGTGGCCATTACAAGAATGGGGTTTACTGAACTGATCCAATCAGGAATCTCTGGATGGTAATTATATCTAACTTTCAACCAAGAGATTCTTCAGTCGCAGTTGCACAGTTGGTCCTTTGACATGAGTCAATAAAGATACCTTGCATGAGGACTTCTGTATTTTGATTCCTGGCAAAGGGACTTTATCCATAAGTCCTGGATGCTCAGGTATTCGGATACAGCGGAATACATGCGAAGGTAATTGAGTGACAACAGTGGATCATTCACTCTCAGATATAGCATGAGAGAGAATGCCCTATGAATGGTACTCGGTTAAATCTTGGCAAGGTAGATAATTCAATGAAAAATGAGTTTTTCATTGGGACTCGGAGTACGTTCATCAAATCATAGATAAGAAGGGTTTGACAGTATGACCATACCCTTAATTATGACCAGGGGCATTGGGTATGAATGGAGGACTATAGCTATGTGGTAACTGTTGACGGAAAGGTCCCAGAGTGATTTTATAGACCCCCTTTGTCTTCTGGGGTCACGGAGTGTTGCTTGGTACTTACCGTGGCCTGAAAGCCCATCAGAGGAATAATCATGGGATGATTATTCATCATAAGATGATTAATTAATTATTTAAGTCATGAGATGATTAAATAATTAATTCCATGTTAATTAATAATGTGAAAAAGCTAAGAAGGAGTTCTTAAGCTTATTGGGCCTAAAACCAGACTGACACTGGGCCTAGAGGGTCACACACATTAGGGTTATGGACGGTGGAAGTATATTTGCAATATTAGGCTGTTAAGGGTTTTTGTGAAAGACCGAGAAGTCTATAAATAGTTGCAATGGGAGAACCCTAGGCTAGACATCTAGGGTTTCTCAGTGCAAGCCACTCTCTCTATCTCCTCCTAGGGAGGGGCGCCCCCTTCTCCTCTCTCTTCTCCCTCTCGTCTCTAGCATAGAGATCATGGAGATGCCGCCGAGGAGTTCGTTCGTGGGGCGCTGCGACGAGGAGATTCCACCGTTCATGCCTGTATGGATACCGCTAGAGGCCGTTCACTTGCGCAGCTAATTACCGCCGCCACGAGCGATTGTTTCCACTTCGCTGCGATCTGAGTATCGCAAAGGTACAATCGAATCCTGTAGTTGTAGATTATTATCGGGAATCACGTAGGAGTAATTAACTCGGCCAGGTTAAAATTTTCATTTTCATTTTTCACTGCGTTCTCCATGATCTCGGTCTTGATCCTTGCAGTGGTATAAGAGCCATGTTTATCGCTCGTAAATCTCGCTTATTTTAGGAATTTTCCTATAATTTCGTAACTATTTTTTTTGGGATTTTCGTGGTTGAAGAACAACACCATGAGATGGGGTCTATCTCCATGGAGATGGAGGCTAGATCATTCAAGAAGATGGCTGAGTCATTTGGGATGATGACCGGCCCCTTCCAATGCGCCGAGCGATCCCCAGGAAGCCGATCTCTTTGCCCAAAGGTCCGGTTCTTGTGTGCTCGTAGAACGTCGCCAGAGCTGCAGGAAGGAACGGCCCACCTTAGGGTTGGCCTTGCGGCCACCGTGAGTGTCGTGGACAATCTGCCCGGAGGCCAGGTTGTCAACAGTAGCCCTGCGATGCCCAAAGGATCACCGGTAAAGTCCTATTTCGTGCAGAGGTTTGGGGGTGAAAACCCTGTCATCGTGGTGCTATTCTGGGCTGATTGGCGCCGGCAGCATCGTAGGTCGGTGGGCATGTTGACACCTAAAATATGCAAAGATAAAAGAAGAAGTTAAAGTAAGCTCAGGACTTTGAAGATCAATCAAGGGTGTAGCTCTTGTGTCATCCCTAGAAGTTCTGAGAATCAGAATAGAAGAAGATCCATTACACCTAACACTCTGTCCGGTTGAAGTCATTTCTGGCCAAGCTGCTGTCCAGTACGGCTATCATTCAGATAGTCAGGCTGATTAAAACTGTGCTTTTGTGTTTGACTTGGTCAAAGTGGTGATGATAGTTTTTCCCCCGGAGTTTCTTGCAATTACCTTCAGTGTCCTGCACACACATAATTTCAATTTAGTCCATAAAAATTACCATAATGTGCACATAAATCTCAAATGCTTATAGTTATGTAATGGAGAATTAATGCTCATAGCCCTCAACTTTAAGTTTTTAAATAATATCACCAAATTAATCAATTTGCGTGAAAGCTCCAATTTAAACGTAGAGTTGAGGTTAACTATGAAATATGCATAATTACCTAATTATATGCACATAAAATGGTGTACATGCAATGAATTACCATAGAAAGTGGACACTTATCACACCCCCCAACTTACTCATTGTTAGTCCCTTAGCAATGCAAATAAATTAAAAGTTAGGACTAACAATAGTTTATAAAATTCATACTCTCATATCCAGCTCTCCCTTCATAGAATCAACCAAAGATTAGAAATCTGAAATCATTAATGCACATTAGTCTTATGTAGGAACTTAATAGTAAGAATTCAAATCAAAGCTCAATAGCACTTGTGCATGTGTAACTACCAAATCCACAACTTAGACAATTGCATCTCCCATTCGCTATTCCAAGCAAATGCCTTTCAACCCTGCACTTCTTAGATCAGGGCATTAAGTATATTAGCTTTTTGTCTGTCTTATTACTTTATCCCTTTGGGATCTTTTATACCACACATGATGCAGCACTACTCTTCACTGCTCAACGTGAACCTCGACTCTTACCTTAGGAGAAGCAGGCCCGATTTCGCAGATCAAGGTTCCATTTTCCGTTTTACGTGAACCTCAACATGTCTTAGGTGAAGTAGGCCCGGTTACTAAGACTAGGGACATTTTTCATGGTGTTTTTTTTCTTTTTCTCTCTCTTTTTTTTTCTTTTCCTTTTCATAGTGCCATTGCGTTTATTTGATAGATAATTTGGCAGAAAGCTTTGTAAAAAGATCTCTTTTCCTAAGAAGTGCAGAATATCAGACAACATACCCAAAATAGCAGAGGGCTTGTCTTGCTTGTTTCATTAGTGTGCAACGTGAATTTCTTTTTTTCTAAAGTGCATATGAACTTTAAAGGGATTCTTATATCAATTTTCCATGGCTAGATTGACTAAATTTCCCATCATCCTTCTCCCTTATTTTTTATTCCAGAATTACTTTTAATTTAAGCATGAATCATGAAACTCAAAATGGAGTTTACATCTTTCTACTTTCATGCAACGATGACATGCAAGAAAGAACTCCTATCATGTTGTACTATATGCAGTATGAAAATTTTCTCTTCCTCCCAACTTGAATGACATTGTCCTCAATGGCATATAGAATTGAAAATAAAAGATCAATGTAGCAATAAATACTGCTGAGTAGAAAGGAGACAACCTGATATGCGAGGTGAACGACTCCTTTAGAATAACGGCGGCAGCTCTTTCTCCTTGACCTGCCTACTGAAACACACTGAAACAAAAATATCAAAAAAATCTTGGGTTGCCTCCCAAAAGCACTAAGTTTTTCGTCTTCAGCCAGACGCATGTGACTTATTTACCAAAATGTTGATTTTATTATGAGCCACCAAATGATTTTTTTTTTCTTTGAATTCCAGTGTCCATGCCATAGGAGGAAAAGATGGTGCAGATGAATCCATGGGCTAAAAAGATTCCAGGGTGGGTCTAAGAGTTAAAATCGGCCACCTTGGTTAGAGAATGGAAGAGAAACATTGTTAATGATCATATCATGAATGACAAAATATTCCTCTTTAAGGTCTTGATAAGGTGGGAACAAATTTATGCAGACCTTATTATCTTCCAAAGATTCTTTTATTTTGGACTTTTCCATCATTAGGTTGAGATAAGAAAAATCAGGAATGGGAGGGGTATCAAAAGGTTCCACCACAAGTTCAATGTCTAGGAGACAAGGATAAATGAGATGAACATGCTTCTCAACATAGTGTTGGTCATGAATTTCAGGTGGATCCGACCAATCGGCTTGAAGAATGACAGAAGTATCCACGGAATTGCCGAGGTCAGAAATGGTCACAAGATCTACATCTTTTCCTAGATCAAGAGCCGCATGATCAAAATGATTTTCATGCACAACGTCCAACTCCTCATTAACCAAAGATGAATGGTTCATATATTCACTCAATTCTTTTTCCACCCTCACTTCTTCTTCATCCTCATCTTCAAAGAAAGAATTATCAAATTCAGGAAGAGTAAATTGATTGGAATTTTAAAATTCATTTTTCTCTTCCTCTCCCCCCAACTTAAAACTGTTTGACTCCTCATAATTTTCTTCATGATTTTGCTCCGTCTCCTCAAATTTATTTTCACTAGCTTCCTCTAATTCTTCCTGATATAACTGTTCCATATTCTCCTCATTGTCAAAAATGGTTTGATTGTTGTTGAGTTGAGGATTCATGTGTTGATCATTTAGACTAACATTATAGTCAGAATCAAGAAATTGATTTTCAAAGTTTGAAGTGGAGTAGCTAGGTATATGGTCCATTTCCAGCCCCCTAACAAGTTGGTTTAGTTGGGCCTGAATGATTTGACTTTGAGCTTCAATGGACTGTTGTTGGGACAAAATCAGCTGAGTCATTTGATTGAACCTATCCTCCTTATTGAAATCAAACTATGGAAGAACTGGATAAGATGGTTCATAATCAGACTGAGGTGGATAACAATCTGAGTGGTAATCAGTCTGATAATGGGGAGGAGGGGTGTAGATGGGTTGTCCTTCTTATTGGGCTTGACCGTAAGGATCATTTGAGTATGAAGCCCAATTTGAAAATTTTTGATCTGGAGGATATTGAACAGGGTCTTGATGAGGTTCCCAAGAGAATGATTGCGGGTTTTCCCACCTAAAATTAGATGAATATGTGTGATAAGAAGGGGTGGAAAAATATGGAGGCATTTGAGTTTGCTCTTGGGTAAAAGAAGAAAGTTGACCCATAGAGAAGTGTGAATTTTCAAAATGGGTCGGGTTGTGTTGAGTGAGAGGTGAAAATTGATTTTGGCATTCATAATGGGCCGGCCTGGTCCACATGTGATTATTTTTCTAAAAATTACGTGGTGGCATTGAGGAATTTAATTGCATGGCCAAGAGTTAATCCAGTTTGTAGCTTACTCGGTCTAATGTACCTAACTTGTGCTCCCAATCCATAGATGCAATTTTTTTAAAGACTTTTTTTGTTTTAATTTTTTTTGGTGTTTTTTTGACAATAACAAGGACGAAGAGAGAGAAGAGGAGAATTTTTTTATTTTTTTTTTATTATTTTTTTTTTTGTAAAACACAAACAAGTTAACACACCAATTACTTAATGACCTAGATGTGTCCTAGACTTACAAATGGAGTTTCACAAAATAGTCAAAATATAATTTAAATCTGCCCTCAAATTTTTCCACCGGCTAGGTAAGAGGTGGGGTATGTTGTGTGGGAATGGCTGATCTAGAGGGGAGGGGTGAATAGATCTGCCCCTCTTTTTTTTTTTAGATACAAAAAGATTACAGCGGAATCAAAGCACCTACCAAAAAATACAAGAACCTAAAACACAAGATGCAAGGATGAAGATGAGCAACGAGCCTAGGCAAGCATCTAGCGTAAGGCAAACACACAACCAAACTACTTGGACAAAGATTTTTAAGGTGGTTCAGACTCAAACCTGAGTCCTACCTCCACCCCTCACTCAAACCAAGTGAGGCTTCCCTAGTGCTACAGCACTAAACCGCTGATACACAGCTTACGACACACAAGGCCAACCACAGATCAGAGACACCCTCTGTCTGTCTTCCTACAGAACAAGGTAGGGACTGAACACCCAGATGAAAACACACCTTCGTTTATCTTCCTACAACAACCGGTAGGGACTGTTCACAGTTTGTGAAAAATAAATAGAAAAAGAACAATGGAAAAACTTCAGATAGAGTGAGTGAAACTCAGGCCAAGAGAGAATGTTTCTATCTAAGAGATGGAGGGCTCGGTCTGCTGCTTTCAGAACACTTGCTTCCTTCACGATGACTTTTCTTTGCAGGACAAGGAGCAAGAGGAAGAGGAGTTACGGTCCAGCTTCTGATCTTCAATAGATGATTTTGGGCTTTTCTCCTTCTTCTCCTTCTTCTTCTTGTTCTAGATGCAGGTGGTTTCTTGCGCTCTCGTTCTTTTCTCCATGGGATGCCAGCAGCAATAGCAGCAGAAGCTTCTCTCCTCACTCTGTATTCCAGTCACACACCTTCTTAAGGCACACCTCCGACTGTCTTCCTCATTGGCTCTGGTCACTTTTTGTTCTGTGTACCATTCTAGGACCATATCTCATTGGTTGATAGCAGAAAGGTGGTCCTGACAAGAGTCATATCCCAGGTATGGACACTGACATGGCTTCCTCCAAAAAGGTGTTTAGGTAGGGTAATGATGACAGACATGGAAACTTCCTCCTGACCTCGAAGTCCATGTTGCTTGCCATTTACGATTCTATTTTAATCCTCTAGAAATCCTTAGAACCATTGCAGGTAGAGTAGAGAAAAGAGATAGAGATCTTCAATGGAGTTGACATAGCAATGTACAAGCATTCACCTTTTTCCAGCTCGGCACAGTCATACTCTCTCTTCTCTTCTCTGTAGTCCCTCTGCTCACCTTCTCTGCTCCCTTCTGCTTGCCCTCTCTATTGTTTTCTACTATGGTGGCTCAGACTGCTACAGTGCTCGGGCTGCTACAGTAGCTCAGCTTGCTACAGTAGCTCGGACTGTTATAGTACTCGGGCTTCTTTAGAAGTTCGGACTGCTACAGTAGCTCGGCAGTCTCCAACTTTAGCCCGGACTGCTACATTAGCTCGGTCTTCTCCAACTTTAGCTAAGACTGCTACAGTGCTCAGACTGCTACAGTGCTCGGGCTTCTTCAGAAGCTCGGATTGCTACAATAGCTCGACCTTCTCCGACTTTAGCTCGGACTGCTACAGTGCTCGATTTGCTACAGTTGTTCGGCCTTTAGGACTGGCTCACTGCATTGATGCCATGAGTGTTGCAGACGCCAGACAGAACCTTGTTAAAAAGGTGTCGACTCCTGGTGTCGACATTCTTCCTCTAGTTGTCCCCAAACATAACCTTGATAATTAAGAGTCAACTCCTGGTGTCGACTCTTTTCCTCTGGATTTTAAAAGTCTGCTGATCTTGAGAAACTTGATGTTCTGCCTTCAGGGAAATTTTTCATATGTACTTAGCTTCACACCAGTCATCAGAATGCTTGACAATGAATTGAATTGATGTATCTTAGGCATATTCATTGGGCTTCATCTCTTACAATTTCTGGTATACCATTGACATCATCAACAATTAAGAAATTAGAATGTTAATGACTCAGAGTGTTAGACATCATCAAAATAACAGGGACACAACATTCTCCCCCTTTTTGATGATGGCAACACTGTAAGTCATTTTATACCAATGCACCCCAATTTAACCATTTTCATGATACATGCATAAAGAGATAGAGTTTGAATAGAGCATGAACTGATTCTCCTTAATTGAATTGATCTACTCTCCCCTTGAGTGAATGCATCTTCATTTCCAACAAGTAACTCTCCCCCTCACCATGTGACTCTCCCCCTTTCATGAAATCTATCATGCATCTCTCCCCCCTTACATGACTCAATAGACAACTCTCCCCCTTTGTCATTAGCAAAAAGGAGGGACTAGAAATGGTGGAGAGAATTCAGAGCCAGGATGAATTTGTCAGAAAAATACAAGAAGATCAGAGCCAATATAAGGATGAGGGATTTTGGAGAAATACAACCCATCAGAAAAGTTGACGATTTGATAGTGCAAGAAGTTTCACAATCTGATACTAATCTCATAACATAAAAAGTGGGCATTTTCAGAGTCGACCAATATATAAAAACCTGTGATATGTCCTTATTGAATCTGCATGGTTCAGATCTAATGATATCTGAGTTTGTAAAAAGAGTTTGAAAAACATCTGCATGCACGTTTTAATAGAAATGAACCAGAATCACATGTCAAAATCTAATTTAACCTTCCTTAGCCTTACACTCCCAGATTCAATGGCTCCTTTAGGAGTTACACAAACTAGTATTGAGGTTAAACAAGCATGAAGTTCGTATGGAATTCTAGAGTTTCAGCAATTTTCTTTTATCTTTTGCTATCAAGCTCATGATTTTCTTTGAGCACAAGGATATTTTTACGAGCAAATAAGTCTAGTGCAAGCCTTATATCTTAAGGATACACGTTGTTTAGACGCCAGTATCCCTAGGTACTTGGTATAACTGACTGTCATGCCTCAGATTGAACAGAGATAGCATTGTCACCTCATGACATATCAGACCTCATTTCTTTGATGAGGAGACATATTTCTCAGCAACTTTGCCATTGCTCTGCCTAGATTCTTCTTTACGGAGTTAACAAAGACACCTCATGACACAGCCCATTTGTCTTCTAGGACAAGGGACATGGTTTCTCAGTAGACCGATGTCATTGCTCTGACACAATTAGCATTTATGAATCCCAATAGTTCATGATGTTTAAAAACAATACTTAATTTTAGTATCTCAACCAAAGTAGCCTTGAAATTGGAATTTGTAGATTTCAGAAAGAATCATTCAGGGCACAACATGTAAACATTGGTTAAGGTCTATTAAAAAAGTTGAGCACAGATAATTTCATAACATTTATCTAAAAACTCAATGAAGTCATTAAACCTGAACTAGTTTTATTGGATGGACAAGCACAAGGTCATATAATAGAAGACTCTTACTTTAAAGTCCACTCTATTTTATGATCATTGTACCCAGATTGGAAGCTATTGAATTTCAGATTTTTCAAGAATGTTATCAAAATAGCTAGAGTTAGCCTCAACAAGAAATGGCTTAGTGAATTTTTCAGATAGACGTGGATGTCAAGAGAAGAGGATAGATAGCAAACACCCCCCCTGAGAATATGCATGAATTTAGACAGAAGGCAGCTATCAAACAGAAATGACCTACGAGGTCGATCTGAGTAGCAGCAAATAATGCATTAATGAGTAAAGATCTATCAAACAATGAATGGCGTTGCAGAAAAACATGTTTTGATATGAAAAGTATATGCATTAGATTTTGTGTCCTACATTTTATTGCAGTCCAGCATGATTAACAAATAGCCAGAGAGAGATATTGAACACTTCAATCCTTGTTCATTTGAGGTCTGCACAGACCAAGCTCCCTTTTAAGTGTATAAAACATGTCACTACATAGATGCTTGGTGAAAATGTCAGGAACTTGCTTCAATGTATCAACAAGGTGCAGTTCAAAATTTTTCTTAAGAATCTCATCTCTTATAAAGTGATGCCGAATTTCAATATGCTTTGTCCTAGAGTGCTGGACTGGATTTTTAGCAAGATTGATTGCACTTGTGTTATCACACAGAATCGGGACACAACCAAGATCCACTAAGTAATCTTGGAGTTGGTATTTAATCCACAACACATGGTGCCACAACTCCCCGCAGCAACATATTCTGCCTCTGCGGTTGAGAGGGCAACCGAGTGTTGTTTCTTGGAGGCCCAAGAAACTAAACACCCGCCTAGAAACTGACAATAGCCACTAGTGCTCTTGCGATCCAGCTTGCATCTAGCGTAGTTCGCATCTGAATAAGAAATAAGGGAAAGTTCACAAGATGAGGGATACCACAACCCCAAGTCTTGAGTCCCGGCAAGATATCTAAAGATACGCTTGACGGTAATCAAGTGGGATTCTCTTGGACTAGCTTGAAATCTAGCACATAGACAAACACTAAACTGGATATCTGGTCTAGATGCAGTCAAATATAGCAATGAACCAATCATACCTCTGTAGGTTTTTGCATCCATAAATTTACCTTTCTCATCCACATCCAGTGATGTAGAGGTTGCCATAGGAGTTGCAATGGTCTTACACTTTATCATATCAAACTTTTTCAGTAGCTCCTTGATGTATTTGGCTTGGCTTATGAAGCATCCATCTGCACTTTGAATAACCTGCAAGCCGAGAAAAAATTGAAGTTCACCCATTAAACTCATCTCGAACTCACTAGTCATAAGGTTAGCAAATTCCTCACACATTTCAGATTTTGTAGATCCGAACATAATGTCATCAACGTAAATTTGAACAATCAAGATGTTCTTACCTTGCTTTTTAGTGAAGAGTGTTTGATCTACTTTACCTCTTGTGTATCCTTTTTCGGTGAGGAATGAGCTTAGTCTATCATACCAAGCTCTTGGTGCCTGCTTCAAGCCATAGAGTGCCCTGTCTAGTTTATACACATAATCTTATGACTAGAGTTTTCAAAACCAGGGGCTGCTCCACATAAACTTCCTCTTTTATTAATCCATTTAGGAAAGCACTCTTTACATCCATTTGTTGCAGTTTTATTCTGTGTGAACTTGTAAATGCAAGCAAAATCCTAATGGCTTCAAGTCTAGCTACCGGGGCAAAAGATTCTTCAAAGTCAACCCCAAACTCTTCATTGTAACCTTGAGCCACTAGTCTAGCCTTATTTCTTATTATCTTACCATCTTCATTGAGTTTGTTTCTAAAGATCTATTTGGTGCCTATGATAGATTTTGATAATGGTCTAGGAACTAGATGCCAAACCTTATTTCTTTAAATTGGTTTAATTCATCTTGCATGGAGTTTATCCAGTTTTCATCATTCAAGGCTTCTTCAACATTTTTAGGTTCCATTTGAGAGACAAGAGTAATTTGGTCTAATTCTTCAACTATTCTAAAATGTGACCTGGTTGTAGGTGGATCATTTAAGCTCCCAATGACATTTTCAAGGGGGTGATCTTTAAAAAGTCTAACATCGGTAGTATCATTACCTTCACCGATAGCTTGATCCCTTGAATCGCTTGATTCCTCCAAGTCATCATTTTTTCTTGTCTCTTCTTGTGGAAGATCATGCTTTTCTTTTGTGGATAGGAACTCCCCATCGTCATCATCATTCCTGCACAGCTTGTCACTTTTAGTATCATCATTGAATTCATCAAAAGTGACATGGGGTGATTCTTTCACAACTTGACTTTTGATATTGTAAATTCTAAAAGCCATAGATCTATCAGAATAGCCAAGGAATATACCTTCATCACTTTTGGGCTCAAACTTATCCAATTCTCTTTTATCATTGTTGTGGATAAAATATTTAGATCCGAACACTTTTATGTGAGAGAGAGAAGGCTTTTTACATTTGAGCAACTCATAAGGAGTCTTTTTGGTGAGTGGCCTTACCATGGAGTGGTTTATGATATAACATACCGTATTTATCGCTTCGGCCCAAAACTTCCTTGGAAGTTGTCGTTCAGCAAGTATTGTTCTAGTCATCTCTATGAGTGTTCGGTTTCTCCTCTCAACCACCCCATTTTGCTCAGGGGTTCTTGGTGATGAAAATCTATGTGATATTCCTTCAGCCCTACAAAATTCATAGAATTCAGCATTGTCGAATTCACCACCATGGTCAGATTGAATGATGGAGATCTTAAACTCATCGTCTTGCTTCATCTTCATGTAGAGTGCCTGAAACTCATCGAAAGCATCATTCTAATGTGTGAGAAAGAATACCTATGTGAACCTAAGAAATCATCCACTAGCATATATCCATATCTTCTACCACTGAGACTAACAGTTCTTGTTGGCCCAAACAAGTCCATATGAATTAGTTCAAGTGGTTTAGATGATAGGCTTTCAGATCTAGTTTTGAAGGATTTTCTTGTTTGCTTCCCTAGGGCACATGCATCACAGATTTTATTATCTTGCTTAAATGAGAGTTCAGGCACCCTTTTCACCATTGAATGCTTCAGAAGTTTATGTAGGACATTGTAGCTAGCATGTCTGAGTCTACGATGCCATAGCCATGCAAGTTCGGATTTTGATGCAGTAAGACAGAGATTTAAATGAGCAGGATCATTTAAGTCAATCATGTATACATTATTGACTCTCTTACCAGAAAATTTTACTTTATCGGATTTTGGTTCTAGAATTTTACATTCATGAGAATCAAATATTACTCTATGACCTTTATCACATAATTGACTTATGCTCAACAAGTTGTATTCTAGACCTTCAACTAACAAAATATTTTCAATAGAGTTGGAGAGACTCTTACCTACATTACTTGTGCCAATAATTTTTCCTTTGTTGTTCCCTCCAAATGTGACATATCCAGCTTCTTTTTCCACCAAAAGATAGAACTTAGTTCTGTCCCCAGTCATGTGTCTTGAGCAGCCACTATCTAGGTACCACCGATTGTGCACAGCTACAAGACACTCCTGCACAAGGAATTAAGTAACAATGTTTGGAACCCAAGGACAATTGGGTCCCAGTAAACCTTTGATTTCAGCAAAGCAGGATAAAGCATATTTAGGAAGCCAAATTTTCTTCACATTTTTTTTCTTACTTGATGGAGAGTTTCTATTTTTATTTTCTGTTTTCATCTCTCTTTTCTATTCAGGAACCTTGTTACCCTTTGGTGTTTGATGGAAGTTTGAGAAGGGTTGTCCATGGTTCCCATAGTTTGTTCTTGGTTGTCTGAAATTGTGGTCGGTCAAGGGGTAATAGGTTGGGCCAGGTCTGTAAGTATAGGAGCTGAGGTGCGGCTGACCTGCTGGCTACCTTGGCCAATAAGGGAACCTATACTGACCTACCCTTTGTTGCCCCTAGTATTGATACCGATAATGAGGTACACTCAATGGCTCTCCATAGAAAGTGGGATGATCAGTGTAGGGCTTTCTCTCGCAAGGATTGGGTATTGACCAGGAATCACTGACCTGACCCCAAATGACTATCTACCAGCACTATTCTTTGGACCTCTTCTAGCCTTGGTGTGAGCCGACTTGGATTTAGATTTCTGGTGTTTTGGCTAGAATTTTTGAGGAGATTTCTCGGGGATTTCAGAGTTTCCTTCACGGGTTCTCCAACCTTTTCTTTTCCTTTATTTTGAGCAGGTTTAGAGTTGGAGCTTGAGGCACCTGCTGAGGATACAAAAGTGACCGTTTTTAAACCAACTTGTTTATTATTTGTGGGATTAAATCCCAAGCCTTCCTTATTGAAATTCATTCTAGTGTCTAGCAAGGCATTCAGGTTTTCCCTGCCATCTACAAACTTTTCAGGGGATTGTTGTTTGTCATTAAGCTCTTTTTGTAGTTTTTCAATGTTTTCAAGAAGTTGAGAATTGACTTATTTGATGGCTTCATATTTCTCATTACATAGTTTATTGTCATTTTCATAACTTTGCATTGTTAGTTTCATGTTGTCAATCTCATTTCTTAAATCTTCATTTTCAAATTCCAAGTCAGCCATTTCTTTTCTTCCATCTTCCAAGTTCTCAATCATTTTCTTTAGATCCTCAATTTCGAATACCAGTGAAGCAGTTTTATTATTCATATCATGATCATGCATAAATGAGTTATTTTCTTTTTTTAAGGATTTATTCTCCTTTCTATACATGTCATATTTTTCCATGAGCTGTATATATGCTTTCTCCCAATCATCACGTGTGAAGTTTTCAAAGGGAGACTGTACCTCAGTTTCTTCATCATCCTTGGCCATGAAGCAAAGATCTTCTTTTTCCTTATCTGAGGAGCTGATTTCATCATTGCTTTCTTCCTCATCGCTCCATGTGGACACCATGGCCTTGTTCTTCTTCTTGCCTTTCCATTTGTCAACTTTCTTGAATTTTTCAGGACACTAAGTCTTTATATGCCCTGGTTTGTTGCAAGAATAACAAATAACCTTGTCAGTTTTCTTAAAATTTTCAGAGTTAGATCTATAACCCTTCTTTACCTGTGATTTCCCTTTCATGAGGCTCTTACCTTCATTTCTCAGAAATTTTTTGAACTTACGTGTGAGTAAGGCCACTTGGTCCTCATCTCGCTCACTTGTAGAGGCCTCACCCTCATCGGAAGTACTTTGACCACTAGGTCTAGCTTTTAGAGCCAGGGGCTTCTTCTTGGATACCTCAACCTCCTTGTTCTTTAGGTTGATCTCATAGGTCATAAGTGACACTATGAGTTCTTCTACCTTCGTAGTTGAGAGATCTCTGGATTCTTCAACTACGGTAGCCTTTGTGTGCCAGGCTGAGGTTAGTGACCTGAGAATTTTTTTTACAATTTCCTGCTCTGAATATTTCTTCCCTAGATCAGCTAGACTATTAGTGAGCACAGTCAAACGAGCATACATGTCTTGAATGGACTCATCAGGTCTCATTCTGAACATTTCATATTCAGAAACTAGGATGTTGGATTTTGTTTCACGTACCTAAGAGGTTCCTTTGTAAATCACCTCTAACATGTCCCACATTTCTTTTACGGTTACGTAAGTGGCTACTCTTGAGAATTCTGTTGGATGAAGTGAGCATTGCATAATGTGTCTAGCACTCCAGTTGACTGTTGATTTTCTAATCTGCTCCTGGATCCAAGTGTCCTCATCCTCTGGAAGCACGTATGGACCCTTGCAGATAACTCGCCATAGCTCATAGTCTTGGGCACGGATGAACGCCAGCATGCGTTGTTTCCAATAAGGATAATTAGTTCCAGTGAAGTATGGAGGCCTATTGACCGAATGTCCTTCGGGCATTAAACCCTTGGACGCCATTCCACCATTTCTCTCAAGGTCGTTGGACCCCATCATGAGAGATTGGCTCTGATGCCACGTGTTGTGTGGGAATGGCTGATCTAGAGGGGAGGGGTGAACAGATATGTCCCTCTTTTTTAGATACAAAAAGATTGCAGTGAAATAAAAGCACCTACCAAGAAATACAAGAACCTAAAACACAAGATACAGGGATGAAGATGAGCAACGAGCCTAGGCAAGCATCTAGCGTAAGGCAAACACATAACCAAACCACTTGGACAAGGATTTTAAGGTGGTTCAGACTCAAACCCGAGTCCTATGTCCACCCCTCACTCAAACCAAGTGAGGCTTCCCTAGTGCTATAGCACTAAACCGCTAATACACAGCTTACGGCACACAAGGCCAACCACAGATCAGAGACACTCACTATCTATCTTCCTACAGAACCAGGTAGGGACTGAACACCCAGATGAAAGCACACCTTCATATGTCTTCCTACAGCAATCGGTAGGGATGGTTCACAGTTTGTCAAGAACAAATAGAAAAAGAACAATGAAAAAACTTCAGACAGAGCGAGTGAAACTCATGCCAAGAGAGAATGTTTCTGTTTGAGAGATGGAGGGCTCGGTCTGCTACTTTCAGAACACTTGCTTCCTTCACAATGAATTTTCTTTGCAAGACAAGGAGCACGAAGAAGAGGAGCTACTGTTCAGCTTCCGATCTTCAATAGATGGCTTTGGGCTTTTCTCCTTCTTCTCCTTCTTCTCCTTCTTCTTCTTGTTCTCCAAGGGATGCCAGCAGCAATAGCAGCAGAAGCTTCTCTCTTCACTCTGTATTTCGATCACACACCTTCTTAAGGCACACGTCTGACTGTCTTCCTCATTGGCTCTGGT
The DNA here is from genome assembly GCA_022559845.1 of Amorphophallus konjac. Taxonomy (NCBI): domain Eukaryota; kingdom Viridiplantae; phylum Streptophyta; class Magnoliopsida; order Alismatales; family Araceae; genus Amorphophallus; species Amorphophallus konjac. The sequence continues at coordinate 47,129,343 of CM040126.1, forward strand.
CACTTTTTGTTCTGTGTACCATTGTAGGACCACATCTCATTGGTTGACAGCAGAAAGGTGGTCCTGACAAGAGTCATGTCCCAGGTATGGACACTAACATGGCTTCCTCCAAAAAGGTGTTTAGGTAGGGTAATGATGACAGACATGGGAACTTTCTCCTGACCTTGAAATCCATGTTGCTTGTGATTTACGGTTCTATTTTAATCCTCTAGAAATCCTCAGAATCGTTGCAGATAGAGTAGAGAAAGAAGATAGAGATCTTCAATGCAGTTGACGTAGCAATGTGCGAGCATTCACCTTTTTCCGTCTTGGCACAGTTATACTCTCTCTTCTCTTCTCTGCAGTCCCTCTGCTCACCTTCTCTGCTCCCTTCTGCTTGCCCTTTCTATTGCCTTCTGCTATGGTGGCTCAGACTGCTATAGTGCTCGGACTTCTTCAGAAGCTCGGTCTTCTTCAGAAGCTCAGACTGTTACAGTAGCTTGGCTTGCTACAGTAGCTGGAACTGCTATAGTACTCGGGCTTCTTCAGAAGCTCGGCCAACTACAGTAGCTCGTCCGTCTCCAACTTTAGCTCGGGCTGCTACCGTGCTTGTACTGCTACAGTGCTCGAGCTTCTTCAGAAGCTCAGACTGCTACAGTAGCTCGGCCTTCTCCAACTTTAACTCGGACTACTACAGTGCTCGGATTGCTACAGTAGCTCTGCCTTCTCCAACTTTAGCTCGGACTGCTACAGTAGCTCGTCTTGCTACGGTGCTCGGACTTCTTCAGAAGCTCGGATTGCTACAGTATCTCAAATTGCTAAAGTGCTCGGAGTGCTACAGTAGCTCGATTTTCTACAGTAGCTCAGCCTTTAGGACTGGCTCACTGCATTGATGCCATGAGTGTGGCAGACGCCAGACAGAACCTTGTTAAAAAGGTGTCGACTCCTGGTGTCGACATTCTTCCTCTGGTTGTCCCCAGACATGACCTTGAGAATTAAGAGTCAACTCCTGGTGTCGACTCTTTTCCTCTGGATTTTAGAAGTCAGCTGATCTTGTGAAACTTGATGTTCTGCCTTCAGGGAAATTTTTCATATGTACTTAGCTTCACACCAGTCATCAGAATGCTTGACAATGAATTGAATTGATGTATCTTAGGCGTATTCATTGGGCTTCATCTCTTACAATTTCTGGTATAGCATTGACATCATCAACAATTAAGAAATTAGAATGTTAATGACTCAGAGTGTTAGACATCATCAAAATAACAGGGACACAACATGGTAGTATGAGGCTCCCCCTACTTTCGTAGGGTCCTAATTAAATAACCACTTGCCCGCTTATGGTGTTTGCCGTTGACCTCTAGCCTTAGACACCAGTTTCCAAAAATAGGATAGACTCACGTTATATCAAAACCATAGTGTGATCCTAGAGCCAATATCAACTGAATTTTATTTAAGGCTTAGGATATGCAAAAATGCAAGGGTGATGATGACTTGTGGGCCAAGGAAGGGTGATGGAATCCCCACCTTATGTTATTTGAGGTAGCGCCCTTAATGTATTTTAGAAAATAAAATGCAACACACAATGACAAACAAGGGATTTGGAATGCAAATGCATAAACAATTAATTTCTAAAATAAAACACAACTAATGCAACCTAAATGATGCATGACCTAAAACATAGAGGTGTGGTTTCTAATGTTGCAATGAAGACTTTTATTAAGTTCAAGTGATTTTTTTTTCATTTATGAACCTATCTAACTGACATGATATAAACTAAAAATAATAATCACATGAAACATTTTTTGATTTTTTTGAGAATTTTCAGAAATGTTTATGATTTTTCTAAAAATTTTCAAGAAATTTTCTGATTTTTCTGGAATTTTCAAACAGAACATAACCTATTCCTACGTGTACTGACCTTTAGCGACGCTTAAATATCCGGGATTTTCACATTTCTGATTTTATGCTCCTTTTTGTGACAGTTTCTAGCCCTTTAGCGACGCTTTCTGCCATCTTCATTTTATGGTTTTTTGATTTTTTTTTTCTATAAAATAAAAAAACAAAAAAAATAGTATACCAATATATACAAAAGCACAAGGATTTTCAACTAAAAAAAATATTTCCTCCCCGGCAACGGCGCCAAAAATTGATAGCCACAAACCCATCGTTGAAAAGCCGTGCCACAATTTTAAAATATTCGCACTCACTGACTTTTAAAGATTGGAAAATCAAGTATAATGGTAAGTGGAGTCGATCCCACGAGGTGGAAATAACATTTTGGAACAAGTTGGAAAAAAATCCTTATGCTTTGAAAAGCCGAGTTTTGAGTGAGATTAATCTAAGGAAAAATAAATTGCATGAAAATATACTCACTAAAGAAGATGAGAGGGGTAAAGAAAAGAACTTAGAAGAGATAGAAAGAGGAACTAAGACAACCACAATTTGTAAAGAAGAACTTTTATTAAGATAGAAGTGAAAAGTACACTCTATGAAAATGAAAAATTACAACTCATAAAATAAAGAAAAGGGGAAAGAATATAGCCAAGATGAAAATGAAGATCGCCGCCTAATCGCCGTGTCGAGCCTTGGAGTGGATCGCCCCGCCTTAGAGGTAGGCACCGCCTTGTGAGCACCAAAAGAAGAGAATCTCAAAATTGGGATGTTTGGATGAAAATAGAGGAGGGAGAGACAATTAGAAAGGAAGGGAGCTGAAAAATAGTAAAACATAAATAATAGAAACGGAGCAAGATTAGAAGTGAAATAACTTTGAAAGCATAGAGATTTAGAAGAAGTGGTAGAAATAAAAGTTGAAGATCAGGAAGAGAAGAAAAAGGTTTGTTAAGAGTTCAGAGAGAGTAGAAGATCAGAAGATGGTGAAAACTAGGGAAGAACAGAAGTGTGCTACGCGGATGAATAGTAAAATGATAAAAAACTAAACTTTGGAAAATTGAAAATAACATAAAAATGAAAAAGAATTAGAGACAGTGATAGAAGAATAAAATTTAGATCTAATAAAGATGAAGAACTTTAATGAAGAGACTAAGGTGAAAAAAAGAACTAAAGAGCATGAAAACTTAAGAAGAACATGGTGTAGAACATCGGATGAACAGTAGAAACAAAGGATAGCACCTTAAAAAAGAGGCTATAACGTGAAAAGGGGAAGGAATTAGAGAAAGATGATGAAGAAGAAAATTTAGATCTTTCAAAAATAAAGAAGTTTTATGAAGAGACTCAGGTGAAAAAAGATCATAAGGGGAAGAAAGCTTAAGAAGAACAAAGTATAGAGCCGTAGATGAGCAGTAAAATACAGGACAGAACCTTGAAAAGTTTGAAATAGCATAAGAACGAAGAGGAATTAGAACATGATGAAGAAGATAAAGTTAGAGAACATTTAAAACTGAAGAACTTTTATGAAGAATGCAAGAGGATAAAATGAACAGAAGGGGGGAAATAGGCGACCTAAGATGTGAGAGGGAAAGGGAGAGAAAAAAATGCCAAAGTAAGTACACCCTTTCTCCTCCTTGTCATGGGCTATTTATAGGGAAAATTGGGTCAATGGAGGGTGGAGATTGTATAAAAAGGATATGGATGGCTAGGATTTAAGTAGAAGATGATGTATGGGGGAAAGGAAAAGGAGGTGGGCACCCCCTCCTTGGACTTTGAGCACCCCCTTTCCCAAGACTCATCATTTCTCCCCTTTATTTCAAACTTTGAATTTTCTCTTCCCTCCAACCAAAATATGTGCTTCTTCTCCTTAATTTTAAACTTTTGAAATTTCTTTTCCCTCCAACCAAAATACAAACTTTGAATTTTAATTTCCCTCCAACTAAAATATGTGCTTTTGTGTTTGACTTGGTCAAAGTGGTGATGACAGTTTTACCCTCGGAGTTTCTTACAATTACCTTCAGTGTCCTGCACACACATAATTTTAATTTAGTCCATAAAAATTACCATAATGCGCACATAAATCTCAAATGCTCATGGTTATGCAATGGAGAATTAATGCTCATGGCCCTCAACTTTAATTTTTTAAATAATATCACCAAATTAATCAATTTACGTGAAAGCTCTAATTTAAACGCGGAGTTGAGGTTAACTATGAAATATGCATAATTACCTAATTATATGCACATAAAATGGTGTACATGCAATGAATTACCATAGAAAATGGACAATTATCATCTATCAAATGCCCTCAGGGGCTATATTCTCCCCTTCCCCATCTTTTGTTTCGATCTGTTTTCTTTTTTTTATGGTCTGCTTCCAAGCACTGTTCCTCCGATTGATGTTAAGTGCTGGTATAGTCCGGTAGATTGTCAAGGGGCATTAGTCTGTATGTAAATTCTCGTAATTTGATTCCCCTCTATGCTAAATATGTGCGTTCTTTTGAATGAAATGAAATATGGAATTCAGGAGTTTTCTCTCTCTCAGCCTCTCTAAAATCTATTGCATTCGATAGCTGTTGTGAATAGATTCGATTCTACTGTATGCACACCCCTCAGACCACCTGAGTGTGTTTCTATCACATCTCCGTTGTCTTTCCAACCTCACAATCGTGGTGAGAGCCTGAGACAGTCTATCTCATGGCTTCTCATTCGTGGAACGGTGAGGGATACATTCGAATCAGAGTTCATACGATTCAATAAATAACCTGGTTCCTAGTGCTGCTCGAGAGTGAAGATCCTCATCTCCTCGGGATGATTCATTCCAGAATCAGTTTTAGGGTTCCCTGACCTCTCAAAACCCTCAGATAAAGTATCTCAAAACCTCAGATAAAGCCTCTCAAAACCCCCAAAATCCATAACCTCATAAAGCCCTGAAAAGCCCCTAAATCCTCCCTATCGGTGCCAGACGGCCTCCCGACGCAGCCCTCTCTCGGCGCGGGTTCCGCGCCGAGTGATGGGCGCGCCGAGGACCGACCTACGTCGGGCCACCCATCGCGCCGACCACCTTTCCTTAAATTCCCCCTAGGCCGATGCCCCATGGTACTCTCTATCGCGCCGAAACTAGCCGCGCCGAGACGCCATCGCTTCGACGCCCTCAAACAACCCCCGAACCTTGGTATCCTTAGTATAGAACCATTATCATCCCGGGGAGGAGTGATACTCCTTCACTCAAGCCCATGGGAGCTAAATTAATGGGTTTAATCCCCTACATTCCACCGAGTGTGATGTTCATTTTGCAACCCTACTGGCCCATGGAGTTCTGCCACTGCATGTTCTCCTATGGCTTCTTCAAGGGGATATCAATAAGCTCTATGATGAGTGGACATTGTCCATCGAATTATGATCCTCTTGGATCTCGGGCTACGCCCATCCTTCTTTTGGCTTCCATCTCGGCACTCTGTAGATGGATGTCTAATACTCCCCCTTTTGGCACAGTCCAAAATAAGGGGAGATGCTGCCGAAATGAACTCTGATCTTCGGTATGCTACATTGGCTTCAAACCCCTCGGGATCCAAAGGGACATGCCTCTGCATGGTCTCTAGCGACTCCCTCTAGGGAATAAAAACAACAAACACCTCCATTGACAAATATCATCTCGGGTTAATCCGTCTCGGTTTAGTCCTGCTTCGTGTTATTGGGGCACTGGGTCCCGATCATTTATGGATTCCATCTCGCCTCTGCGTGGACGGTATCCCATTCCCACTTGGTATGATCCAAGATAAAGGGGACACGCTGTCGGATTCATTCCGTAACTCATGTAGATGAGATTAAGAGCTGGACATGCAATGCCGCCATGTTTTAATGAATCTTGTCACCTCGCTGGTGCTTGCCTAGTTCCATAATGAATAAACATGCCTATCTCATGCAGCATTCTCAACATGATCAAACAAACCTAAGTTCTCCGCCCCCCGTACCGGGAACCGGGTAGATCAGCCATAATAAAATTATCAACCGCACGACCATGTGCATGCATCTCATACCCTGCAAGTAAAGTGAGCATAGCTGTCTTATCTCATTTTGCCCCCGGGGCCCCTCTTACTTTGGCGATTAATCAAGGGTTGTCCTTCTTTGGAAGGGCATAATTAACGTCATAGCCTTTATGGTATGATGGACTTCCGGTCCCGACTCGGACTTCACAATCGACTGACTGAGTCAGATCGAGCGCATAATAAATCGTCACTCCGGTGACTGGCACGCCTAATAAACTAATCAACAAATCAATAAATAACAACCAAATAAAATAAATAAAAATAACTAAATAAACAAGATCAAACAAAATCGAGTCCACAGGGCCTCCGTCCAACGGTGTAACCCCAGCCACCGGGTGGCCAGCAAGCACTGGTGTGGGCAAATCCTGTCCGCGAAATGTTCGCCTGATTTGCAGGGACGTGCCGCATTCTTCGCGGCGTGGATAGGCAGAGTCCGACGCCGGTGGCATCGCCGGTCGACGGTCGGCCTTTCCACGATGGCGTCAGTGCCATCTGGTGGTTGGCCGTGGCCGGGCATGGCCGCCTTAGGCGGCGGTGGCGGCGAACAGGTCACTATGGGGGGCGCTAGGGTTTTCCACGGGTGGGGAAGAAGACGAGGGCGCATTCCGCCTTGGTCCACTACAGCACATAGGTTGTGATTGTGTGTTGGTCGATGGTTCAAGCCCTCTAACCCATGAACCCTGGCGCAATGAGCCCACCGAACCCTAATTTTAGATTTAAATGTGATTTAAATCTAATATCTTTCGGCACGGGTTGCGGGGAAATTTTGGAAATTTTCTATTATAATAATTTTCTATATTTTCATGTGATGATTAATATAAGAAATTTATTTTAAATAGAATTGTTCTATTTTTTATAATTTCCAAATAGAATTATTTTATTTTAGATTTAAATAAGATTTAAATCTAGTTGCCTCCATTTAGAGCCTGGGATGCCATGTTTTAATATTAGAAATTTTAGAAATTCTACTTTTAAATAATTTTCTTAATTTTCATGTGATGATTTATTTAGAAAATTTATTTTATAATAGAATTGTTGTATTATTGTAATTTTAAATAGAATTATTCTATTTAAGTAATTATAAAATCCCAAAAAAATATGTGTCACGCCCCGAACCAATAGCAGCGGAACGTGTCGTTTGCTCGGAACGTGGCAGTTAAACAGTCGTGAATGATCAAGAGCAATGGCATGAGACCAAATAATTTGGAACAACAATAAAAATTTTATTTCAGATATAAGTCTCTTACAAGAACTTGAAGACTCAACTATGTCACTATGAAAGAAAAGGAGATGACGCACTAATAGACTTAGACAAGATAACTAAATAAGAGACATCATGCTAGACTCAAGAAAGATAAAAGACTCGGGTTCACTAGTTTTCGAAGCTCGCTTGCACACTTGTCCCTCCCACATGAGTCTCGGTCTCGCTAGCCACCTGATTACCTGAAAAATGTTGGAATAAAACTGGGTGAGCGAACGCTCAGTAGGAATTATATCTCAAGAACAAGCAATTGGTTTAAGTAATTACATCTTTCACATGTAAATGCAGTAAGGCTATGCATGTAGAATGAACCGAGCAAGTGAAACAAAACTAGCAAGAGATTAACAACGTCGTGCAAAACTTCCAAGCGAGTCTTAAACAAGAGATATTCATAAGAGATTTTATAGATTATTAGCTATTTCACGCAAGTACTTGCCCATTCCGGGCCACGCTAGTCGAGTCACGCAAGTCAAGTCACGCACGCAAGTAATATCAAGTAACATCACGAGAGAGAGAGAGAGAGAGAGAGAGAGAGAGAGAGAGAGAGAGAGAGAGAGAGAGAGAGAGAGAGAGAGAGAGAGAGAGAGAGAGAGAGCGTGTGTGTGTGTGTGGAATGTCAAAGATCAAACTAGTCATGCACTTTGGTGCAATGCCAGACACCGTGATCAATATAACTCCCATGGGCACAAGTACTTTCGAGTGCTCCTCCCAGGACCAGATCGGGCCCTATATGCACAGCATTAAAGATAGATCTAGACATCCATGATAGTTCATAGCCAATAAGGAGTTTCAAGAATAAGCTTTAATAGGATGATAAGATAAGATTTTATGGAATTCAAGGACAAGGCCCTTGAGTAAGGATAGACTTGCAATAAAATCCACGTGAAAGCATAGAAACCATGACATGTCGAAAAACTGGGTGGAATTGGCACCTAGATAGGTTGCCATGAATAACTTGAATAGATGACTAACAAGATAGTCACCAATTCAATGGACACGAAGCAAGCTGAAGAATTGGCACCTAACTAGAGGATACCCAATTCAATATATCGCCTAGTGGAATGATCACTCATTCCGCTGGCTAAGAGAATTCTCTCATTGGCCAAGAATAGCACCATGAAAGGGCCGAGTTACCACGTTTCTCCAGAGTGACGTGGCACTAAAATGGATACAAGGTGTTTAAGGTACAACCAGCTCAGTCGGCCTTGAGGGAATCCAAGGCTACGAGGAGACTTACGGAGGTCCCAATGACTAACTTGCTAGTCCGAAGGAACGGAATGTCCAACGGAGAGCTCGTATGTCGCCGAGAGTTGAAGTGTATAACGTGAACCAATCATGAAATAGGGACTCCATCTACGGACGTGAGATGAGAGTGCCAGAACACCCGCGGTATGGGTCAAAATCGAGAGAAAACGGTGAGAACATGAATGCATTAATTATAGAATTCATGTTCATCCAATTCTATAATTAACTATAATTAAATAAACTTATTTTATTTGACGCCCGTGGGTGGCGTCAATTATTAATTAGCATCTACATAGAGAGACGTTAATTTTATGATTTTTAACTTAATTTATTTAACAAGAATTCACGTCAATATCTATTTAATTGAATAATTTCAAAAATATGCATTCAAAGAGACATTAATTTATATAAAATAATTTAGAAAAATAGAATATATGATAATTAGGAGAAAAATTCAAGGATTCCAAAAATATATTTTATATAATTTTCTGTAACATATTTTAATAGATATCAATTTTCAAAGATATTATTACAAGATATATATATATATATATATGTATATATATATATAGATATATATATAGAATCTGACGACATTGTGTTATGTCGTCAAAAAGATTTGACGACAATTCTATTGTCGTCATTTACAAATTATCTTAACTCTTAGTCCTCTCGTTTCTCGACGTAACTACGTCGGAATCGAGCCTATGATATACCAAAATGACGGGCTCAAAAAACTCTACCTAACTGGATGTTCAAAATAATTTTTCGTTGAGAGATTGGGGATCTTGAGATAGGGGGCACAAAAAATGGTGCAACCACTCTCACTACCTCGGTCACCTCCCCAACAATACACTCATAAAATTTCATAGCCAAAGGACGCTCCGGTGATGAGAATCAAGTCGTCAAAAGAAAAACCTATAACTAGCATGCTACAGTAACTTTTGGAATTCGCCAAGTAACTGATTATATATATTAAATGATTTAACTTGTTTAAACTTATAGTAAATACACCATATAAGGCATGGAAATTTAGGAATAACCATGAAGATTTTAGAAGTATATTTATCCAAAATTTTGGTGTATGATTACTTGGGTATAAAATTTTAACATGATGTAATTATTTAATTTATTAAGATAATTAAATGGTAAACTACACTTAAGCAAGCGATGGTAACAAAACATGAGTTTTAAACATGCAAAATTAAATACTACTATCTTTGGGCTTCAATTATTGAGAAAACCTACCTTGTTCTTGAGTTGTTGATGATAGAAATGTGATGAAGGTATTAACCCTTGCAAGCGACACTCTGTTTTAAACAGAGACAGCAACGGACAAGGAAGATGATGATATGAAGAAGCTTGTATAATAATAAGAGCAACAGCTCTTACTTCCTTAACGCAGGAACAACAGCTGCAGCACACGTCCGTGGAAGATGATAGTAGAAGCAAAGCTTCTACTCTACACAATGATGATGGCAGCAGAAGATGGCTCCCTCCCTTCAAAAGGATGAAGCAGCAGGAACCCGCCGAGGAGAAGCCTCTTCTCGTTGCAGGTAAACCGTACGAGGAAGAGGAAGAAGTTGAAGAAACCCCTTCTCGTATCAGCAGCAGGATGGAATAAGCAACAGCTTCAGCAAACCCGATGATCCCTTCTTCCTGTTTAACAGGAGAAAGAAGCTTGTAGCGGCAAACGGACGATGCCCATGTTAGCAGTAGGTTGGAGAAAGAAGAGGCAGCAACAGAATGCTCCTCAGTGCGTTGATGACAGGAAGAAGATTTGTTAGAGAGGAAGAGCAGCATGTCGTTATGTTTGCGGAAGGATAGTGGCAGAAGGTCATAAAAGGGGGGTATTTATAGGACTAGAAAGAGTTAGAGTTTGTTTAGGAGTAGCATTCCACTACGTACGATTGTTAGTATTCCTTTCCTGGATTAATACTTCCCCTAATTGGAGCTTTCCAGTTTGAGTCGAATACTAAGGAAAATGACGCCCAGAGAAGGGGCGTTATTTCTATAAATGACGCTTGTATGCACAGTCGTCAATTCCTTAATTGACGACTTGCACAGAGGCGTCATTCACCTTTCCCTATTTTGTATAACCATCTTTCTGGATTTTTATCTTTTTTTCTTGATGTGATCTAGTTGGAAAATTTTATGGGTATGCATTTTCTATTTTTCTCTATTTTTTCATATAATTAGTTTCCTAAAATTCTTTTAATTTAAAAAGTGACACTATTCACCCTTTATAAAATATCGTCTTTCGTTGAGTCGGTTTTCATGTTGTACACGACATATCAAAGGGCGTCATTTGCATTTTTGCCTTTTCTCCACCCCCTTGGAAGGATCGAAATCGTATATATGTCCCTTCTATTATGTTTTATGTATTTAAATCTTATATATCCTTCTTCCTTTAAATACAAATTATATTATAACTATATAAAATTTTATAAATTATTAATAAAATATAAAATTGATTCTTAATTCAAATAAAATTACATTGTGCATTAAATGCTCACATAAAAATAACATGTTATTCCTAAATTTATTATAATACAATAGTAGGGTCCATGAGTTCTTTTTGTAAGACTTTTTAGGATGTCAGGGGGTTGTGTACAGAGTTTAGCCTTGATTATTTACGTTGTATTATATTTATTTATATTGCATTATATATATATGCACAGACATATAGATGAGTGGGTTGAGACTTAAGGGCCCTTACAATGTATGTGGGTGGATTTACTAACCCTCATATACCTATTAATAATTTATATGTATATAGGGATTTTATTCCTCATAATTTCTTTAATTTTTATTTGTCCTTGTCCTAGGTATCAGATGCAGATTCGATCATAGATAAATTTTTACTTCCATTCCAAAAGGTAATATTAACTAGTCTTTTATAAATTTTAGGAACCTTATTAACTATTTATAGAGATATGTAGATATCATCATGTATAGGTTATTTTTCTTTTCAAAATCTAAATATATATTTATATATTTATTCCTTTTTAGCCTTCAAAATTACCGGGTGTTACAATATGTGAAAATTACAGAATTAAAATTCCACCTTGGATGCTAGATTTAATTTGATTATATCTATTTTTCAAATAATCAAAATGCCGATTTTGATTGAAACCCATGTTTTAAGGCCAAAATTATTTTATTTTGAGAAAATAAAATTTTATTTGAGCATGCCTTGGGTGCGATGATTGGGTGAATATGGACAGCGCTTAGATGTGTTTCATGCATTCATGTGATGAATGGTGAATGGTTAATTTATGTTGATGGATGTATTTTATGGGGCCTGCATGCCTCCCTCCTCTCTCAAAATTCTGTGTTGTAAATTCTACCTCCCTCTCGGTTATGTACTCACCATAAGGCATCTTCTTTTATATTAAATGTAAAATTTGGCCAGTTGGCACTTGTTTGTACATGTATATATATTTGAAGATTTTGCGGAGGCGTGTACGTGAAGACGAGGATGATCCATCAACATGAGGTGCCATTTGATCAAGTTGCAAGTTGTATGCCGCCAGGATCCATCTAAGTGCCGATATGCATGTGATGTGTATGGTTTGTCATGTGATGATATTTAGGGGTTGGTGACTGACTATCTGGCTCTAGTCAGGTCACGATAAGCTGTCCATACTCACCCATAGCATGTGTTTCTTATTTATCTATTTTAGATTAGATTTTGAATCTATTTCTATAAGATACGGTAAATATGTATATGCGATATATATATTATGTATCACTATTTGATGAGACCAAATACAATCAATAAATCCCCCCTTCGATCAATATTAGGTTGTAAACGTGAGGCATTAAGATTGACCCACGTGGCCTTCCATTATTATAGTTTGGGTGAGTTGATCTTAAACCTGGGAAGGTTTGTTGTGCTACCACAAGGCCGACCCAGTAAGGGTTAGTGACCTAAACTACGATTGTGTGGGGTGGAGGACTAGTGTAGCTTTGTTGTGCTACCACAAGGGCTGCATCACAAATCCATGCTCACCACGTAATAATGGGTGTAACCTAACCAAACTTTGTGGTTTGTTGTGCTACCACAAGATCACAAGTGTTCTGGAGGCCGAATAAGATTAAAAATTGTAAGAAATTACAATTGGCAAGAGTTGCCTACTCATTATGTATGGGGTTGTTTGTTGTGCTACCACAAGACCACTGTTGTAATGTTAATGCGATTCTAGTCCCCACTAGGAAACTAGCGGAGTTTCCCACCTTTACATAATGGGGGTTATGTAAAGTCGCCAAAATTAGTGAGAGCTTTATATTAAGATAAAAGACCATATCTTAGTTGAATGTTTGTAATGTTATATCATGCATCTCCTTTTTTTTATTAATAATGTTGAATCGCGTATTGTTGTGGCATATTAGAGGCCAACAAGGATTCACTGAATTAAAATTTTGTGACTGGCTCATGAAGTTGAGAATAGTTCTCATGACTCGAAAGGAAAATAGTCTATGTTCTTGATGAGCTATTGCCTAAACCTCCTTATGCTTGTTGGTAAGACTAACAAGAAGGGGAGGACTTAACAGGTCTTTGAGAAAGATAATGTTGAGTAGAGGTTACCGTTAGCTAAGGCCATCAAGAGAGATAGACTATGAGAGACTAAGGCTAGTGCTTCTATTGTCATAGGGATGGATACTGGAAGAAGAACTACAAATTGAATCTTGTAGGGAAGGCAAAGTAGAAGCTTGGTGAAGCCTCGCATACTGATAAGTAGAAGGCACTTAATCAAGGTCAGGGGTGTTCTACAGATTGAAAGTGGAGGAAGAGTTGCTGCAATTTCAGTAGAGACTATTGACCTTGAGATGCCTTCAAGAGCTATTTAGAGTTGATAGATTGCATTATGTTTCCCCCTTCATCAAGAACATTAATTCCAATTCTACTTTAAACCCTCGTGATTTTGATATTAGTTTTAGAAATAATAGTTGTGTAATGTTCTTGAATGGCAAAGAGTTTGCCAGTGGGAGTTTATGTAATGATCTGTTTATTCTAAGCAATAGTGCTCCTAAAGTTAGTGTGATTAGGCTTCCTGATAGGAAGAGGATTTTCTTACTTCACTATTTTTACTGTCGATTTCTCTATGCTTTGATATGAGTACTTGATGAAGTACAAATATTAAGTTTTTGAGAAATCTAAAGAGTTTAAGAGTGAAGTAGAGAAATAAATTGGAAAGAGTATTAAAACTCTTCGATCGGATCGAGGAGAAAAATACTCAAGTACATGAGTCACACTATACCTTTGGGATAATGGTGGATTATCCTGATGGATGCTTCCTTCCTCCCATCTCAATTGTGGGGTGTAGAAGAAAGGAGGAAGCGTACCTTGGAGGATATGGTACGGTCCATAATAAGCTTTGCCGAGTCATCCTTGTCTCTCTGGGGAGTCATCCCCTAAAGGCCACTACTTATATATTGAATAAGGTTCTGTTTAAATCAATGTCTTTCGTACCATAGGAGATATGGAAAGGGAGAATGATTGACCTTAAACGTGTTAAGGTTTTGGGTTGTCCCACTAAACGTGTGTTATTAAGAACACAACATGTAGCCCACCATCATAATTATAGACCTTAGATTGATCCTTATTTCAAACGGGTTTGTTGTGCTACCACAAGGCTCATTTGACTTGAGGGTTAGTCTAATTCTGTGGCATAATGATGCCTTTAAGAAAGGTAGACAAATGTTGTAGTTTTTTTGTGCTACCACAAGGGCTATAACACTAATCTATGCTTTCTGTATGTTAACGGACCAACTTGACTCAGTCACTTTGATTTGTTGTGCTACCACAAGGTCATGGTGATTTAGGAGATAAATTGGTTCGAATATTGCAAACGTTGCAAGTATCAAGAGTTGGTGGGAACAGTGGGAGCAAAGTAGATCTAGAAGTAGTTCTAGAACTACAAAGCATAAAGTCAACTAAGGAATCTATTCAAGTTGACACACAAGTTGTTCATAGGTCTGGTCGAGTACCTATAGAACCAAGAAGATATGTTGGACATATCTCTGATTTGAATAATAAGGTACTATACAATGAGGATAGTGATCCCCTGACCTATGAGGAGACAATAAGTGTTATTAACTCTGGGAAAATGGCAAGAGGCCATAAAATTGAATATGGATTCCATGTACTCTAGCCAAGTTATGAACTTGGTAGGTCCACCCGAAGGTATTGTACCCATCGGATGCAAGTGGATTTTCGAGAAGATAAATTGGAGAAGATGGATAGGTTGATACCTACAGGGCAAGCTTAGTGGTAGAAGAAATATCGTCACAATCAAAATGTTGATCATGATGAAATATTCTGTCCAATTGTCATGTTTGAATCCATTGAGATTTTACTTGCCATTGATGCATACCATGGTTATAAGATCTGGCAGATGGATGTGAAATTGTGTTCCTCATAAGTGATCTCAATGAGGAAGTGTACATGTTACAGCCAAAGAGATTTTGCCTCCATTAAATACCCAAATATGGTATGCTAGGTTCAAAGATCCAATCATGGAAAAATTTCCCGCAGCTAAAACATGAGGTTTGATAAGGTGATCAAATCTTATGGCTTCATTAAGAATGAAGGAGAGTCTTGTGTGTTTAAAAGGATAAGTGGGAGTGCAGTCATAGTTTTGATTCTGTGTGTAGATAACATACTACTCATTAGGGATGATGTAGTTAAGTTATCTAAGATGAAATTACGCTATCTAAGTACTTCTCCATGAAATACTTGGGAGAAGCATCCTTTGTACTGGTAACTTACATCTATATTGATAGATTAAGGAAGGATGCTTGATTTAACCATGTTATCATACATAGGTGGTATTGTCAAAAGGTTTGACAAGGAACGATACCTAGATAAGTCTCACACTGATGAGACGTGAAATCTACCTCTCTAAGAAGATGTTTTCTAACTCTTCTGTGTAGAGGTAGCACATGAGTAATATCCATTATGCTTAAGGCATAAGGGTTTATCATGTGTAATATACTATGTACGAGGTCTGATATATCGTATGCTCTAAGTGTTATCAGCATATATCAGACGGATCCAGGTGAGCAGCAATACAATGTTGTGAAATGTATTCTTACATTCTTGAGAAGAATTGAGAATATGTTCCTGGTGAGTGGAGAAGGTGATTCGACGGTTAGTTGTAAGAGTTCCAAATAGATAACAAATAACGATTCGACATTATGTAGATGAAATAGTTCATCATCATATAGGGAGTTGTCCCTAGTGTCACTGATCAGGTACCCTTGTTATCTGATAATGAGAGGGTTATAGCTCTCGCTTTGGAACCGTGGTCTCATCAGAAGTCGTTGCACTTTCTACAATGGTTCCACCTGATTAGAGATATTATAAATAAAAGGGAGATGTCACCTAGAAAGAGTTTCATCCGCTAATAACATTACAGATCCAATAACTAAGCTTTTGACTCAAGATGTAGTTGAGTATCACCTAAGGCTGATGGGGATCAAGAAGGAGGTGATTGGCTTTAGTGCAAGTGGGAGAATGAAAGAAGTGTATACCCTGCAAGCCAATCACTTATGAAGTGATTGTGTCATTTCTTATATATTCTCATTCGTATTTATGGCAAATTTTTCATTATGTCTTATTTATTTATGCGTATTACCACTTGACGTAATGAAGTCCTTGAACGCAGGCTATGAAGGTTGAATCATAATGAGATTATGACAGTGAGATCAACCTTCTAGATGCATGTGTTCTAAATATTCCTGGTCATAGGATCTTTGGGATAGGACATCAAAGAATCCAGATAGGCTAGTGCACATGATATTCTCTCATATAATGAGGGTGACTGATCTCACAGTCACTGGTGTGGAGACACTAAGATATATGTACAGGTGGCCATTACAAGAATAGGGTTCACTGAACTGATCCGATCAGGAATCTCTGGATGGTAATTATATCTAACTGTCAACCAAGAGATTCCTCAGTCGCAGTTGCACAGTTGGTCCTTTGACATGAGTCACCAAAGATACATTGCATGAGGACTTCTGTATTTTGATTCCTGGCAAAGGGACTTTATCCATAAGTCCTGGATGCTCAGGTATTCTGATACAATGGAATACATGTGAAGGGAATTGAGTGATAACAGTGGATCATTCACTCTCAGATATAGCATGAGAGAGAATGCCCTATGAATGGCACTTGATTAAATACTTGGCCAAGGTAGATAATTCAATGAAAAAAGAGTTTTCCATTGGGACTCAGAGTACATTCATCAGGTCATAGATAAGAAGGGTTTGACAATATGACCATACCCTTAATTATGACCAGGGGCATTAGGTATGAATGGAGGACTATAGCTGTGTGGTAACTGTTGACGGAAAGGTCCTATAGTGATTTTATAGACCCCCTTTGTCTTCTGAGGTCACAGAGTGTTGCTTGGTGCTTACCGTGGCCTAAAAGTCCATCAGAGGAATAATCATGGGATGATTATTCATCATAAGATGATTAATTAATTATTTAAGTCATGAGATGATTAAATAATTAATTCCATGTTAATTAATAATGTGAAAAAGCTAAGAAGGAGTTCTTAAGCTTATTGGACCTAAAACCAGACTGACACTGGGCCTAGAGGGTCACACACATTAGGGTTATGGACGGTGGAAGTATATTTGTAATATTAGACTGTTAAGGGTTTTTGTGAAAGACCGAGAAGTATATAAATAGTTACGATGGGAGAACCCTGGGCTAGACATCTAGGGTTTCCCAATGCAAGCTGCTCTCTCTCTCCTCCTAGGGAGGGGCACCCCCCTTCTCCTCTCTCTTCTCCCTCTCGTCTCTAGCGTAGAGATCATGGAGATGCCGCGGAGGAGTTCATTCGTGGGGCGCTGCAATGAGAAGATTCCACCGTTCGTGCCCGTGTGGATACCGTTAGAGGTCGTTCACTTGCGCGGCTAATTACCGCCACGAGGGATTATTTTCACTTCGCTACGATCTGAGTATCGGAGAGGTAAAATCGAATCCCATAGTTGTAGATTATTATCGGGAATCAAGCAGGAGCGATCAACTCGGCCGGGTTAAAATTTTAATTTTCATTTTTCACTACCTTCTTCGTGATCCCAGTCTTGATCCTTGCAACCACAAGCTCCGCTTCTAGAGTGGACAAGAGCTGAGTGCTGGCCTCGATAGTGCTCCTAGCCTCTCGCCACCCAGCCATGACGCTCTCCGTGGCCGACTGCTACTTCTCTAGGGCCTTCCTCAAGGCCTCAGTCCTACTCTCGGTCTCCTCCAACTGAACAGCTCGGTCTCAGAAGAGTGTCTGGGTCGCCTCGGCGTGCCCCTCTACTAGGCTACGGCCGCCGCAAGCTGACCCAGCCGCTCCTACTCCTCCTAGATGGCGGCCAGCCTCCGAGCTCTCCGCTCCTATGTCTGACGAAGCCGCAAGTACTCCGCCCATATCCCGGCCAGCCCTGACATCCAAGGCACCTGGGCAAAGTTGAGGATGTGGTAACCTCGGGTACACTCCATCAGACGCTGCCTCAAGTCCTCCGGAGAAAGGAGAGGGTCACCCTGAAGGTACCCTCGCGCTCGCTGAAGCAAGAAGGCACCCACACTCCCATCCACCAACGAGTCCGGTGGTGGGGTGGAGGTGGGCCACTCGACCCCCAGGCTTAGAGAGGAGTCACCCGTCTCCATCAGCACATCAGTTAAGGCTGCATGACACCCAACAGAACAAACAGAAAGTGAGAAATACATGTGAGACTTTCCATGATAAATAAGGTGGAAAATCTGAGAAAACTTCCAACCTTTACCTGGAACAAGTCCTTCTGCCCCTGCGGCGTCACTCACAGAGGTCGAAGAAGGCAGCGACTCCTCAACGACCGGGGAGCCCTATGCCATAGCCTTGTCCCCTTCGGTAGCCACAGGAAGGGCGGGAAGCTTCTCCTAGCGATCTACAGCGGGGGCCAGCACACGCTCCTCCTCCGACGCCAGTCCTACATACAAAACAGAAGCATCAGCATTCTGCCAAAAAGCACAAGTAAGTGCTAAGGGGGAGGCGAAGAGCCCCACGCACCTGCTGAAGTAGCCTCCGTCTCTGCCCCCTCAGCGGATGAGGCCCCAGAGGAGGAGGGGCTTGAACTCTCCTCGATCTCCATGGCAAGAATACCACTACCTGAGGAGCCTGAAGAAGTCTCCGACGAATCTCCGGAGGTGGCAGAACTAGAAGCCCCTACAGACCAATGAAAGCACAAGATCAATATACAATCTGACCCAATGAAAAGGGAATTGGCCAGCCTAAGGGCTTTAAACAAAGCTCACCAGTCAAGGCATCTCTGTCGGAGATCCCCTCTATGTCGATGATCTCCTTGTCCTTTCTAGTCAGAGCCACAACTGTAGGCTCCCCACCTGCAGCTCCAACAGTGTCAGGAAGAAGCTCGCCCTCCTCCAAGGGAGATGAGGTACCTGTAACCAATACCCGAAAAAGTTTAGTGTTGCCAAATAACAAGAAAGGCCACCACGAACATCTAAGTTGTCAGTCACATACCTAAGGGTCCCATGATGGAAGACCCGACTAGCCCCACAGTGCAGGCCGAAACCACTGTCGGCAAGGAAGGAAGAGGCAATACCGACGTCGACTGCGATGACGGAATGAGAGCAGCTCCAGCAACAAGGGCCGTCAGACCGCCCGCTACTCCCGGCTCAGCCTCGAAAGAGGGAAGCTCCACTGATAGCCCAGTGCTAACCAGCTCATGGACCATCTCCAAGGCTGCAGCCTGCTCATCAGCTAGCAGGCAAGACAACAAATCTAGTTAATAACCCCAGTACAACAAACGCAAGGAGAGAAGAAGTTAACCTTTCTTGCAATAACTCAGCACTTACCTGGGCCATCCTGGGATCCCCCAGGCTCCTGCCCACCAGCAGAAGTGGGACCTTCTTCTCTAGTCCCGGATGGACAAAAGCCCCTGACGTCTCTACCGTCTCTGCATGGGAATACATAGCAATGTCAGTTCCAGAAGAAAACATTGCTATGAACGGAGCATTACCAGTCCCGGGAGACCTACCAGGCTGAATGCTCTCGAGAGTCTTCCATGACTCAAAGTCAGGAAATGCATCAACGTCAGGGCCGGTCTCGTCCATCATCCGGAGAACCTCATCGACGTCGACATCACACTGGATCTCGTCGTCCAGCAAAGGCTCGGTCTCCAAGGGTGGTGAGAAAGCCACCTCTACCCCAGTCTCCAGCGGAGCTATAAAAACTAGTCGAACACGTAAGGTTAGTCAATCATAACGACTAAATCGACAAAACAGGAAGGGTGAAGCGTGGCACTTACTCAGAGCCGGCTCTGCCTCAATATGTTCGCCTACCTCGGATCCGCGAGAGGACTCTCCTACCTTCGTTGCTCCGGCGTCCACGTGAGGGTGCTTCCACCTGGGCTGAATGTCCCCGTCACCACTCCCTGTGGACGCCCCCATTGAGTGATCTTTCGCTACCGGGGAACCTGTCAAAGAAACACACCGATAAATAGTATCCCAGTCAAATAGACAATGAAACAAGGCTAAGGCAACACAATAAAAAGTGTGTCTTACCTAAAGTCCCGAAGGGAGTCAACAGTAGAGGAACCAGCTGCTCCGACTTCAATACCAGCATGCGGGCGGCCTTCGTGACTGCTTCCTTGATATCCCTTAGTGTGTATGCCCGCTCGATATGGGAGACAAACTCCACTGGCCTGGCCGATCTGATTGCATGGGCTATATGACGTCTCTAGTCGCTAATAGCAGTGTTGGCAAAACTCCCCTCCGAGAGCACGCCGTCCAAGGTGGTACTCTTCCCGAAGCCACAGTCTGCCCGGAACTAGGCCCACCAAGTCCTCTGCTGCCGCGGCCTCGATGTCCCAGCTCTTGTAGAAACTGCAGGCCTAGCATGTGCCAGCCTCAGGGGCTTGATGGCCCCACTATAGCCCCTCCTCGACGACGACGAAGCTCGACCGTCTCGGGGCCACTACTGCTCGAGCCGCTCCACATCCCGACAGATCTGGGAAAAGCAAGACCTCAGGTACTCCGCGTCCAGTGAAATGGGAGGTTGATCCTCCCACAGAAGCCGACCCTCCTCAGCCTTCCGAATCGCCAAAGCCTTTTGGCGATATAGATGGCTGTGCTCGAACCACCACCAGGCGTAGTGGACGTCGAACCTTCCTCGGTGATCTAACCCTGGTGTCGGCAACTTCTCCAGCTCCCCTTGGCAACTAAAGTCCCACCAAGTTGTCACATGCAAGTTTCTATCCTTGCCCTTATACACTCGGCCCGCCAAAGGAAACTCCTGGTTCGGTGGGATCGCCTAGTCATACCCGAAGTTCCTCGTGAACCGGTGCGGGTAGTAAGGGTCCAAAACACTGGCACTGGACCGATGCAGCGGGAACACTATTGACCAAGTGCTGATCACCCACTTTGTACACTGGAGCATCCAACTCTCGCTGGTGTGGTAGGCGCAGGTCGCCCCGTCACTCGTCGGCACCAGAACAGGTCGAAAATGCCTCGACCCGAAGTCAAATGGGAGCCCATCCCCACCTTTACCTAGCAAGTAAGACAGGGCCCTCCTGGCTCTCTCCAGCTGCTCTACTGCATCCCCATCTGGCTTACCAGTGAAGATGAATAGTAAGGGGGCCGCCGGGTTCGCCATTGTCGCCCTCGTTACCAACCCGGGAAAAAGAAGACCAGCCCACACACTAAGGTAATAGGTCCGTAGAAGCAAACTCCTCTCCCATGGAACAGGGTGTTGAGACTGGTGCGATAGATTCAGAGGGGGGTGAATGAATATATCCTTAAGAATTTTCCCCAATTGAAAAAATTAAACAAATAGAGATGCGGAATTTAAAAACCACAGATGCCTTAATCAGCTTAGATGCACTCTTCGAATGATGGAAGGAAGATCAGATAGACTGTACCTCTGATCTACTACATATAAACTAAAGAGATGACTCAGTTCATCTAATCAACTAGACTCTATCAAGACCAGAATCAAACGCACGGCGTGCAAACCTATCTCTCACTAGATATAAGAAACAGATCGTGCCTATGCATACATCTAGTGAAACGAATAAGGCAATCAAACCACAGTAGACAAGGGGATTTTTAGGTGGTTCGGTCCGCAGACCTACGTCCACCCCACACTCAAACCCGAGTGTGGCTTCCGCTGATATACAGTTTAAACAGCTGGGCCTCACAGCTTACCTACAACCGCTGAGGAACACAGCCTGCTGTCCGAGGTATCCACCTCGCCTGCTGAGCAACACAGCTTACTGTCCAGAGGAATCCTCCTCTGCAACGCTGAGCAATACAGCTTAGCTCTGCTGACTAACACCTTGAAATAGAGTTTCAAAAGAAAAATAAGAAGAACAAAGGAAACACAGCAACTGAAAGCTATAAACGATAGGAACAAGTTGGTCTGGATCTGATCCAAGAGCCAACAGATAACATATATTTAATGAAGCATCTCTTCTTCTTCTCCTCAAGCTCTTCCTTCACTCGATCTTTAATGAAGCTTCTCTTCTTCTTCTCCTCAAGCTCTTCTCTCTCTCTCTCTCTCTCTCGATCTCACGAGCTCTCTCACTTTCACTTCTGCTCTTCTCTGCTGCTACTCTCTTCTCCTCACTGGATCGTGCTGCTGTAGATCTTTTTTCTTCTATCTACTTCTGTCTCTCATTTTTCTGCATCGATCACTATCTTCTTATATACTCTCACTGGGCGTGTGGATGAAGAACTCCCGCCCATTAGCTTCCAGAAGGCTCTCAGCCACGTGTCGCGATCTAAGCGTTGTAGCCTTCCACGTGGCACTCATTAGGAGGTCGATCTACCTTGGATCACGTGCCCCTCCTCGGAGAGAAGCTCTGTCAGAAAAACACAAGGCCTTTAATCAAACGCTTAGCATAGTTTGCACCGTTATGTTCAAACATAGAATGCACTGAGTAGAGATATTCAAGTCAACCATTGTATTGACTTACACAACAGCTTGACACCATATGCACAGACATGGGTCCAAGAGGCACAAGAAGAAGACTTTGTACCGAGTCAAAAGAAAGGATCAAAGATATGCACGGACTCTTAAAACAACTGTGTAACACAGTTGATGCACCGAGTTGGATTTGCGAGAATTTGCACCGAGATGAAAGAGAAGAATCATACGAACAAAAGTGGATGCAAGACAGACCTTGCACCGAGTCTGAAAGGCGAGACGCACAAAGATGAACAAACAAGATATGCACGAACCTAAAAGTGTATGCTGCAATGAAATACAATGAAATGCACTGAGCCAATTTATGTCTAGACACGTAATGCACCGAGATGGAAACGGGGCTATAATGTTTGTGAGTGAGATAGAGACTTGCACCGAATTGATAAAGAGAAGTACAAGACACCGCTTGCACCAAGACGTATTTGCACTGAGATGAAGAGACAAGATCTAACGGTCCATACCAGACGACGATTGCACCGACTAGAGCTTGCACCGTCCTCGAGAGGTGAGATGCAAGGACATGTTATGCACAGACCTTAAAGCTATTACCACAGACTTCCTTCATGTTTTGAAACAAGTAAATGCACCGAATGTATAAATGTAAAGGACAACGATGCAAAAGGATGCACTGACTATGTTCACGAATGTATAGACTCGCTAAGTCACCATGTGCAGACTTAGTGTATGTGCGAGACAAATCAATGCATAGACTATGTATATGCATGAAGACCACTGGCTGTACTGACTAGTCGAGTGAAACACCGGAGGTTGTACAGACTAGCCACCAAGTAATGTACAGACTTGAGTTGATGCAGTCTAGGCAAAACTCTGTACAGACTTTAACCCTTGAACTGGCATGTACTAACTTATGGCCACATGAAACACAGTTATGAAATGCACAGGCCTAGACTGTTAACCCTGCACTGATGTTGTATGCATAATGAACATGGATTGCACTGACTAAGTCACGAGCTGAGCTAACGATGTATAGACTTGCTCAGTTATCAGTTAATGGATGTATAGACTTAGTGTACGCATGAGACAGACGAGTGCACTGACTATGGCTAATATATGCAAACAGGCGTTGATCAGAAATATGCACGAATTGGTCAATGCACCGACGCACTCTATATGCTCGGACCTGATGTGTGTGGTAGAGCTTGAAACGTGCTAGAAAAATGACTGAGCATGCAATCATTCAATCTTTCATGCAAACACAAACATATGGTGACTCATAGTGTTTGCTATCATCAAAATCACAGGGGCACAACAATCTCCCCCTTTTTGATGATGGCAACACTATGAGTCACACTAACTCATGTCAAACTATTCTCCCCCTTTGACTTCATCAAAAAGAAAATAGTTTGAGACGAGAAAGACAAACATACATGACATGATTGAATTAAACACTCCCCCTTTGACTAGATCATATAGGCATAGAAATCACAGAGGCAGTTAAATGAAGCACCAATCAAGTCTATGTTGCAGATGTATTCTCTCCTTATGAATAATGAATGCGATTCATGGAGAAACTGATGCTTACATGATGCAGACGAGACAAGAGCCAATCAATCTATCCTCCTCCTTTAAAAAGCAATAAGTGCAGTCTAGACAAGACCTTAACAATCCAATGCTCCCTGATCTGAATGAAGCAAGGCTTTCAAGGGTGTAAGGAGAGGGATATGTCAAGAAGACATTCAGGAAGGATGACATGGCAGCATTCAGAATACATGATCTAAGGAAATAGAAGATTTTCAATAAGATACTTATTTCATAAATCTGAATAAACGGATGGTTTAGACTCTTCTATTATAGGGGCTTATGAATTTTTATTTGAACATCATGGTTTAAATATGATGTATACACAGTTTGTCAATAAACTTCTGTACTCATATCTGAACATTAATGTTTAATAAAAGTTAACCAAGCCCTCATATTTATATCTTGACTAACCTCCTTTCATCTTACTTAGTCAATTTCAATGACTTCTTTAGAAATTACAATCATTAGTATTGAGGTTAAACAATCATGAAGGAATTCAAATTTGGTTCCTGAGGATCAGCCATACTTCTTCAAATAATCTTAGATTTTTTCTTTTTACACATGTTTTCCAGCAAGTTTACCAGGTGCAATTAAGTTCAGTGCACACCTTATAACTAGATGATACACGTTGTTTGGACGCCAGTATCCCTAAGCACTTAGTATGACTGACTGTCATGCTTCTGAGATAGCATTGTCACCTCGTGACATACTTCACCTTATTTCATTGATAAGTGAGGTATATTTCTCAGTATTCAAGCCATTGCTCTGCCTGCGTTTTCCATGCATTTTATTTAGCAGAGTTAATTATGGCACTTCATGACACAGTCCTCTAGACTTCATGGTCAATGGACATGGTTTCTCAGTGACCAAAATTATTGCTCTGACAGAATTTACCCTTAGGAACATTTCAGATTCATCAGATGTTTAAAAATAATACTGATTTCATATAATTCAACCAAATAAAGCCAAGATATTAACATTTTCAGATTTCGAAGATTTTACAAGATTCAACATGAAATAGTTGGTTAAAGTTTATTAAAAATGACCCAGATATTTTCAAGATATTCATATCCAAGCTCAATGAATACATTAGACTTAAACCAATCTGATCTTTTAGCCATTCATAAATCTTTATAATGGAAGATTCTTTAATGAATTGATTTTCAGATTTATGATCAAGGTATACGAATTGAACTTTCTCAATTTCTGAAATTTTCAATGAGATTCAACAGTGTGAACTGTACAAGAGTTTTAAGCATATAACAAAGATGAGCACAATAGTGAAGGTGTCGACATTTGACAGAGCATTTCCAAGATGATGTCGACTCATTGTGTCGACACTTCCAATCAGGACAATTAATAGGTGCAGCAAAGAATGTATCATAGAGAATCATAGATATCCAAAGGTCCATCAGACATATTTGCTCAAGAAAGACCAGCTCACAAGATTCAAAATCAAATCAGAGTTAAGTTCAGATACGTGAAATGGATGATCTCAACATAAGGATGGGAGCTTTAGTTGACTGACTAAAATATCAAGAAACTAGATGAATAGCCAGCAGAATGCAATCTTGTTATATACTCCCCCATAATGAACACAATATTTTTGGCAATTTCAATGTAATGAAATGCAATGCAATTAACTATATGTATATAAAGACATGCAAAGACTCAACAAATTCCCCCTGAATGCATGTAATATATATGAAGATTCTAAAAGGCACTGTGTGCAATGACATCCTACAAGGGATTAAACAGATTTTTCACAATAAGATTCAGACTATCTCTTAAGTGCAATACAACATGCAGTCCTATCAGATTTTCAGTGAATGTGAAATGCAGATTCAAGCATTAGATCAAAAGCATAATGTTCACAATTTTCAGACTCAGACAGAAACTGATGTTTTTAGCAATTCTATATAGATGAAAATTTATTTTAACAAGATATGCAATGAATCTAAGAGCAGGAAGTGCAGAGAATTTACCTGAAAAGTTTAGAAAGGGGTTTTCTTTTGAGTGCCTTGGTTTATTTCCCCAACTCATTTTCCAATCCAAGGCACACCTGCGAAACAAAGTTTATTTTGCACAAATAGATACCCAAGAGGTCTTGGGTCCTGAATTAACAGTGACATTCCTAGCAGGTTTTCTCAACAATTTTTGTGCATGAAGGTCATCAAATCTCATCAAGTAGCAATTATTCATTGAATGACCTATTTGACCACAATAATGGCATGATGCAGCAGAGTTCAAATTCTTTTTATGCAAATTACTGTTGTCATGAAATTTATTAGCAGAGAGAAAATTCTGTTTACTAAAATCAGCCAGCCAACAATCAGTAGCTCTATGGCCTGGCTTTCCACAGTTATAGCATGAAAATTTCACAGATCATTTTGCAGGGAATTTGACAAGATAGGGGTTAACAGAATTCTTCTGAACATGCCAACAGTCCTTGACTGTATGGCCATTCTTCCCACACTCGAAGCATCGGATATGCTTACCTTTAAAACCATTTTTACCCCTAGTAGATCTAAACCAGCACTCAATGGCTTTGTGACCACGTTTGTTACAGTTAAAACAAATAATGTGCTAGTCTGAAGCAAACATATTTTTTCTGGGGCCATGATGATTAGCAGAAGACCTAGCATGCATTTTATCATCTTGTTTCATGATGAAACATGCATTCATGAGATGACCATGCCTACCACAGTAATGACAAGATGTACCAGACTTCCTAGTAGCATGATTTCTACCAAATGAATTTCTAGAATGCAATGTTTCACTTGCATGCCCATCTACAATCAATAATCTGCAATCATCCATTACATGGCCTACCTTGCCACAGTAATGGCATGAGACACTCTTATCAGATGCATACGAATAAGTAAATGAGTTATGAGCAGTATGCATTGACCCATCAGATGCAGCAGAGCTAGCAGTTTCCAAAACACAAGTTGGGACACTTTTGACCTTATTTTTTTTTACCATTCTTGTTCAATTGTTTACCCTTGTTCACAACTCTTATTTGTTTTTCATTTTTCTGGGCCTTTAATTGGAATACAGATGATGTAGATGTTTTAAGAGGCCCAGAGCAGCTTGCAATGTCAGAGCTGCGAACAAAGGTAGTGTACAGCTTTTTCTTAATAGATTTTTCAATTTGAGGGTTGCATCCTTCCTCTCCACTTGATTCAGTGGCGTTATCACACAAAGGAATATTCATTTTCTCTTTTCCCTTAACAGATTTAGGCATGGAACGAACAAGTTCATTTACTTCAGATTGCAAAGAGGAGATTTTGAGTTCAGAATTTAACAAATCTTCTTCACATACAAGAATCTGTCTCTGCATAGCATCATTTAGATTTTTGACCATTTCTAATTCTTGTTTCAATTTCTGTTCCTTCTCAGACTGAGTTTCTTTATTTACAGCTTTCTCTTTCTCACGGGTTAACCATCCTTCAGATGCTACAGTGTTCAAGACCATGAGTTTCTTATTTTGTTCCTTCAGTTCTTTATTTTCCTTATGCACCTTTTTAATTTCTTCATCACATTTTTCATTTCTGGACATCAACTCCAGTTTCTCAATTAGTTCCTTTTCTCTTTCTTCCACTTTAATTTTCTCAGCAAGTAGCTTTTTGTGATCCTCTTTAAGTGAAGTAACTAGTTTATTCAGCCATTCATTCTTACTGTAGAGTTCCTCATTACGTTCTTGCAGAACCGAGCACTTGTTGCAGCTTGACTCTACAGAAGAAATATGAACAGCTTCCTTATTGACTTCATTCATTCTAGCCTTGAGATTTTCATTATATTTTTGAACTTCTGCATTTTCAACCTTCAGTTTGTCCATTACAGAATTAATCTCGATCAATTCTTGCATGCTTTTTAGATGCTCATCTTTCTTCTTATTCAGCTGATTCTCAAGTTCTGATATCTTGTTCAACCAAGTTTGATTTTCAAATTTTAAAGAACCATTTTGTTCTTTAAGATTTTTAACATCCATTAAGCAAGTATCATAAGACTGTTTCAATGTAGAACAAACATCACAAATGATTTCAGATTTGGATTGTTCAATCTTTTTCTTTAGCCTTTTATTCTCAGATTTCATTTTCTTACATCTATCAGTAAGTTCTTCATTTATATTCCATAAATCATCAATTGAAATCTCTTCTGTTCCAGAGCTTACCTTGGATGACGTTTCCTCCTGTTGATCAGAGTTGTGATCACCCCGGTTGACCATCAAGCATTGATTCTCTTCTTGTTCCCCATTTGTAGCCGTGATTCAATCAAGAATTTCTTTTCCAGAAGCGCACCTGGGAACAAAAGGAAATCTGTCAGTATTAACTGCAGCTTTCAAAATATTAAGAACTGTGACATTATCATGGTTCTTTAATCTGTCCTCTCTAGACCACTTGGTCTCATTATGAGGTAATTGGTGTGGGCCTTTAGATAGAAGACTCCATAATTTGGGATCAATAGAGTTCACATAAACACATAGGCCTCCTAGCCAACTACTGAAGTTAGAACCATCATAAATTAGAGGACGAGCCATTAGGACAGATGGCAAATCGATTCAACGCACAAAACAATCGATAAGAAATGCACCAAAAGCGAGATAGCACCAACGACAGCAAGATCCTCTGCAGATCGTTGGATCTGGAAAGTCAGAGACTTGCTCTGATACTAATTGTTGAGACTGGTGCGATAGATTCAGAGGGGGGTGAATGAATATATCCTTAAGAATTTTGCCCAATTGAAAAAATTAAACAAACAGAGATGCTGAATTAAAAAACCACAGATGCCTTAATCAACTTAGATGCACTCTTCGAATGATGGAAGGAAGATCAGATAGACTGTACCTCTGATCTACTACATATAAACTAAAGAGATGACTCAGTTCATCTAATCAACTAGACTCTATCAAGACCAGAATCAAACGCACGGCGTGCAAACCTATCTCTCACTAGATATAAGAAACAGATCGTGCCTATGCATACATCTAGTGAAACGAATAAGGCAATCAAACCACAGTAGACAAGGGGATTTTTAGGTGGTTCGGTCCGCAGACCTACGTCCACCCCACACTCAAACCCGAGTGTGGCTTCCGCTGATACACAGCTTAAACAGCTGGGCCTCACAGCTTGCCTACAACCGCTGAGCAACACAGCTTGCTGTCCGAGGTATCCACCTCGCCCGCTGAGCAACACAGCTTACTGTCCAGAGGAATCCTCCTCTGCAACGCTGAGCAATACAGCTTAGCTCTGCTGACTAACAGCTTGAAATAGAGTTTCAAAAGAAAAACAAGAAGAACAAAGGAAACACAGCAACTGAAAGCTGTAAACGATAGGAACAAGTTGGTCTGGATCTGATCCAAGAGCCAACAGATAACAGATCTTTAATTTAATGAAGCTTCTCTTCTTCTTCTCCTCAAGCTCTTCCTTCACTCTCTCTCTCTCTCGATCTCTCTCGATCTCACGAGCTCTCTCACTTTCACTTCTGCTCTTCTCTGCTGCTACTCTCTTCTCCTCACTGGATCGTGCTGCTGTAGATCTTTTTTCTTCTATCTACTTCTGTCTCTCATTTTTCTGCATCGATCACTGTCTTCTTATATACTCTCACTGGGCGTGTGGATGAAGAACTCCCGCCCATTAGCTTCCAGAAGGCTCTCAGCCACGTGTCGTGATCTAAGCATTGTAGCCTTCCACGTGGCACTCATTAGGAGGTCGATCTACCTTGGATCACGTGCCCCTCCTCGGAGAGAAGCTCTGTCAGAAAAACACAAGGCCTTTAATCAAACGCTTAGCATAGTTTGCACCGTTATGTTCAAACATAGAATGCACTGAGTAGAGATATTCAAGTCAACCATTGTATTGACTTACACAACAGCTTGACACCATATGCACAGACATGGGTCCAAGAGGCACAAGAAGAAGACTTTGTACCGAGTCAAAAGAAAGGATCAAAGATATGCACGGACTCTTAAAACAACTGTGTAACACAGTTGATGCACCAAGTTGGATTTGCGAGAATTGCACCGAGATGAAAGAGAAGAATCATACGAACAAAAAACGGATGCAAGACAGACCTTGCACCGAGTCTGAAAGGCGAGACGCACAAAGATGCACAAACAAGATATGCACGAACCTAAAAGTGTATGCTGCAATGAAATACAATGAAATGCACTGAGCCAATTTATGTCTAGACACGTAATGCACCGAGATGGAAACGGGGCTACAGTGTTTGTGAGTGAGACAGAGACTTGCACCGAATTGATAAAGAGAAGTACAAGACACCGCTTGCACCAAGACGTATTTGCACTGAGATGAAGAGACAAGATCTAACGGTCCATACCAGACGACGATTGCACCGACTAGAGCTTGCACCGTCCTCGAGAGGTGAGATGCAAGGACATGTTATGCACGGACCTTAAAGCTATTACCACAGACTTCCTTCATGTTTTGAAACAAGTAAATGCACCGAATGTATAAATGTAAAGGACAACGATGCAAAAGGATGCACTGACTATGTTCACGAATGTATAGACTCGCTAAGTCACCATGTGCAGACTTAGTGTATGTGCGAGACAAATCAATGCATAGACTATGTATATGCATGAAGACCACTGGCTGTACTGACTAGTCGAGTGAAACACCGGAGGTTGTACAGACTAGCCACCAAGTAATGTACAAACTTGAGTTGATGCAGTCTAGGCAAAACTCTGTACAGACTTTAACCCTTGAACTGGCATGTACTAACTTATGGCCACATGAAACACAGTTATGAAATGCACAGGCCTAGACTGTTAACCCTGCACTGATGTTGTATGCATAATGAACATGGATTGCACTGACTAAGGCACGAGCTGAGCTAACGGATGTATAGACTTGCTCAGTTATCAGTTAATGGATGTATAGACTTAGTGTACGCATGAGACAGACGAGTGCACTGACTATGGCTAATATATGCAAACAGGCGTTGATCAGAAATATGCACGAATTGGTCAATGCACTGACGCACTCTATATGCTCGGACCTGATGTGTGTGGTAGAGCTTGAAACGTGCTAGAAAAATGACTGAGCATGCAATCATTCAATCTTTCATGCAAACAAAAACATATGGTGACTCATAGTGTTTTCTATCATCAAAATCACAGGGGCACAACAATCTCCCCCTTTTTGATGATGGCAACACTATGAGTCACACTAACTCATGTCAAACTATTCTCCCCCTTTGACTTCATCAAAAAGAAAATAGTTTGAGACAAGAAAGACAAACATACATGACATGATTGAATTAAACACTCCCCCTTTGACTAGATCATATAGGCATAGAAATCACAGAGGCAGTTAAATGAAGCACCAATCAAGTCTATGTTGTAGATGTATTCTCTCCTTATGAATAATGAATGTGATTCATGGAGAAACTGATGCTTACATGATGCAGATGAGACAAGAGCCAATCAATCTATCCTCCTCCTTTAAAAAGCAATAAGTGCAGTCCAGACAAGACCTTAACAATCCAATGCTCCCTGATCTGAATGAAGCAAGGCTTTCAAGGGTGTAAGGAGAGGGATATGTCAAGGAGACATTCAGGAAGGATGACATGGCAGCATTCAGAATACATGATCTAAAGAAATAGAAGATTTTTAATAAGATACTTATTTCATAAATCTGAATAAACGGATGGTTCAGACTCTTCCATTATAGGGGCTTATGAATTTTTATTTGAACATCATGGTTTAAATATGATGTATACACAGTTTGTCAATAAACTTCTGTACTCATATCTGAACATCAATGTTTAATAAAAGTTAACCAAGCCTTCATATTTATATCTTGAATAACCTCATTTCATCTTACACAGTCAATTTCAATGACTTCTTTAGAAATTACAATCATCAGCCTGTGGTAGATGTTGGCCAACGCTACAGGGGCCAACGCCAGCCTCCGTCCCTCAGCCAGCAAGCACGCGGGCCACAGTAGCTCTGCCCGTTGAAGGCTATCCTCTCCATGGGGAACCACGAAAGTCGCCAGCCAATATGCCAGATATGCAGCCAAATGAGTCGCGTCCGGCAGCCCGTGGGGATTCCGCCCCACTCTCGGTGCATAGATATATCAGGAGTAAGTCCAGAACCGCAACTCCACCTCTGTATACTCCTCCCACGGGGTTTGGTCTCGTGCAAACTCGTGGTAGAAGCAAAATGGCCCGTTGTAGAAATGACAGACCCACGCCTTTAGAGGTACCCTCGGAGTGTGTGCAACCATCTCCCTGCTTGTCAGAGCCAAGTCTCTCCAAGTCTTCAGCAAATACCGGTAGCTGTGAGACACCCAGTACCATCCCAGCCCGTCAGTATGACTGCGGTGAAGGTCATCTAGCACCACCTCCTCGTAGCCCTCGCCGCTGATCAGTAGACCAGATATCCAGAATAGAGACCACAAGTCCATCGAGGTCTCCCCCTCTGTCATCGCCACTGTGTTCCACCGGCGGTTGAAGCATTCCGCCAGTGCCTAAATCAGCACCGTGTAGCAGGGGTACCCATATAGTGCCGCCCTTACTACGTATCGGATCCCTACCCAGTCCAAAAGCATTCTGTAATGGTGCACTATGCCCATAAACCACTCTGTCGCACCCTAGTGGTATCTGTGTGAAGAGATCACTGACCTGCGGCCATACCAGCTCACAACTGTCTGCCAAAGTATCCCGTTTAAGAGGCTGTGATCATCGTACCCCTCTCCAACAAACTACAGCCCTGATGGCTCTAGCACCAACCCCATCACCCCCTCAGTCTCTACTCGGTGATGGCCATGTAGGTCCCAAGGAGCTGGACCCAGTGCTCCAACACTTTCCCCGAACTGGTCCGCCCTGCTGAAGAAACCTAGGCAATCTACACTAAGAAACTGTCACTGTCTCCAGAAATATGTCAAGAAGCTCAAGAAGCTGTAGAATGCAACCCCGTGCAGGCTGACCCTGCCCAGCAAAATGGCCCGCTCTAGCCGACGGCGCTCTCCAGCTACAGTACTGTCCCCTTCCTCTATACCGGTGGGGACAAAACTCCTCATGAACTCAAGCAGATGCCTGTCCAAAGGGAACTCTCTCGGGTAGCCTCCCGATCGGTCATATGTATAAATATCAGCTGTCTTAGAGATCCTAGCCAGCTCCACAGCTCCGCCTCCACTTGTCCCCTCACCAACGGGACCCTCAGCCACTAGTGAACGCCCCAAGTCGAGCTGGCCAATGTTGGCCGCGGTGATGACAGGCGAGACCAAGGGAGGCAAGGGCCGCCCGGTCCTCCTCACCCAGTGATCCTCCACACGGGCTGCACACCTCTAAGCCCAGTCATCTCTACCAAACCTTGCCATAGGTACAAAACAAAGCACGAAAGGGAATAAGTATACAATGTTGGCAATATATATAAAGAGCTAGCACATGAAGAAAACACATGTTCACAAAGTGCATATGAAGCTCCAAATACAACTACAACAGAACAAAATGAGGAGCTCACGGGCCATCCGCCCTCGTCTCTGCCTCTGACGCACACCCCGTGGGGGGCATTTGTTGTACCCAGACATTTTCCCAGTAAAAATAACAAGAAATAAGGGCTCGGGAATTTCCCCGAACACCTTTAAGGTGTTATTTACCCAGCCCCTTCTACGTCATACCGGGCCCAACCAAGGGTCCTAACCAGCTAGCCGTGACTCACGGCAAAATCAACAACTGATTGGGGCCACCCCCGATCACCCAGGTCGCGGTTCTGCCCGCCTTCAACTTAGCCACCCAGGTCAACCCGGGGGCACCCTGACCACAAGCCACGGCACGTGGCACTCAGCAAAGAGGCTGGGGTTCTCCCCAAGATGCCTCCCTCCAGCCTTCAAAAGTCCAAGGAAGACTTTTTCCAGTCAACTACGGGCCCCGAGAGCCCTTACAACGCCTATACGGCCCGTGCTCGCATATCAGGAATTTCCCCGAGCACCTTGTGGGCGCGTATGTTCCAGCCACTCTACTGCAAGCCGAGGGCCAACCCGCGGCTCAAACACCCTACCCGTATCATATGGCAACCCTCCAGCAAGTTGGGGCCACCCCCGACCCTCAGACGCACGGCGTTGAGCCATTTATCTTCAGCACCCGGGCCAACCCAGGGCTGCCCTGTCAACCCGCCATGCAACGCGGCACAACCCATGAAGGTCAGGCCCACGTGCCCGAGAGGCTTTCCCTCAGCTCCTACAAGCTCTCACCCTTAGCCCGGGACCAAATATGGGGCCCACCAGCCAACTACCCGAGCCATTCGACAACCCGAGATGTGTCGGGAATTTCCCCGAACACCTTGCTAGCGGCAATAACAACACCAAGCAATTGACCCCCACGGGCCAATCTCAGCAACTCGGAGCCTCGGGTCCTTCAAAGGACAACCCCGAGCAATCAAAGAAGACCTCCGGGGCCACCCCCCCGGGTGCAATGGCTCACCTGAGGGGAGTTTTCCCCAGGGGTGGCCGCGCCCTGGTGGGGGCGAACTCCCCCAGGGGCGGCCTCTCCACCCAGCCCGGTCAACTCCAGCGTGAGCTTGTCCCCGTCCCAATCCCGTTCGAGATGGACCGGCGTACTAGCATGAAGGCGTTCGCGAAGACAGAGTCTCGAAGTCGCACGGGTCAATCTCTTCGTCCTACGTGCACACGCGGCTAGCCAACCAGTCCAAGCTTGTATCCTTGTCCTCTTGTGGTCACACGAGGTCAAAGTGGGCCCAAAAGGGTAGAAAATATGGGATTTTATAGGCTGGGGAAAAAAACCCCATCCTATCCCGCGTAAACCCCCCTGGGTTGGGGGGGTTTACGCGGACCAGCCCCCCCCCTTGCTGGTCCGCCTAAACCCGTGCCCACCAGCATTAAAACAAAAAAAACCTTTTTTAATGAAAAAAATGGGGGTTTACGCGGACCAGCCCCCCCCCCAACTGGTTCGCGTAAATCTGGGCCCATGCCCCCTAAAATAAAAAAAACAAAATAGCGGGACTTTCCCCGCGTAAACCCCCCCAAGGGGTGGGGTTTACGCGGACCAGCTCCCCCCCAGGCTGGTTAGCGTAAACCTCCCTCCCCCTCTCAGAACAAAAAAAATGTGTTTTTTATTAATTTTAGGGGGTTTACGCGGACCAGCTCGCCCCCCCCCCCCCTCCAGGGCTGGTCAGCGTTAACCTCCCTCCCCCTCTCAGAATAAAAAAATGTATTTTTTATTAATTTTAGGGGGTTTACGCGGACCAGCTCACCCCCTCTAGTCTAGCCCACGTAAACCCCCCTTGACCTTTCATATTCTCCTATAAAACCCTCTTAGAAGCTCAAGGGGCAAAGGAGGACACATGCATGCAAGGGCACTCAGCTACAAACTCAAGGACTCAAGCCCCAAGGCTTCTGGTAAAGAACGCGAGGAGCTAAGCGCGTGTGGGGTGGCTTGTTCATCATCTCGTAGACGTCGAGGGTATGTCACACGTACTCCCCTCACATGATGTCTAGCCATCTCACTCAAGTCTGTCCACCCGCATATGAGGTGTTATGATAACGGCGATCGCAACCGCACGTCGGTTCCGCCCGCGTATGGCACGCTATGATAACAATGCGCACGCCATAATGCCACATTTGCTCCCGCCATTGGACCGCCTGCCCGCCACTCACCCCGAGCCTGCCACCGACGGTCTCGACCGCTGACCTAAGTTAGCCAGGCCCTGGCCCGGAAGTAACATTCCTGGGACCGGCCATAACTCCTCGGCATGAAGACACTCGCCTTCCAGGACCCGTGCCCGACTGCTCACCTTGAGCCGCATCCGGCCTCCCTCAAGTGCCAGCCAGTGTCCGCCCCTGCCATCTAGTCTAGCCCTCCCCCGGCGATTCGGGCACGTCCCTAGCTCCTTGCGGAGAGCCCCTGTAAAAACACGCAGATAATCCGCTTTATCTTGTAACGACCCGGGGGTCGACTCACCTATCGGAATTGTCCCGCGGCTTGCACCAAATGTACTTTGTCCCTTTTGGCCCGCTTGTAAAGCCCACGTGACACCTATAAAGCATGAAACCAGTTGAATATGCATACCCGTACCTGGGTCCCAGTTTCTTACCTACACTAGCCAGTGTGCAACTAGTCTCCCAGATCTCAGTTTACCAACCCTGATAGAAATAAGATAAAGGAGATCTAGAAGGAGGGATGAATAGATCTACTACCAAATTCTCGCGGATTAAAAACTCTCAACCAATGCACTCAGATCTAGTACTATTCAAGATATAATTCATCGCACTGATCAGTTCGAGCAACTAAACAAGTAGCGTATATGCATAAGCAGCAACCAATGCAGTTCGATCAATTTAAGTGTCTAAGCAATCAGCATATATGCATGAGCAAAGATAACAAAATATGATGGCAGAGGAACTGAGCTCAACCTTATAAGCAATCAAAATAGCAAATGCCAATTTATCACAAGCCAAGGACTGTACTAGGTGGAGGCTTGATCGAAAGATCTCCTCACATAAGAGGCGATGTTTCGGATAGGCTCAACCTATCTTTCCCACCGCGACTTTTAATATACTTCCTGGTTGACTGTAATTGCAAGAGACAATAGAGCACACATCACAAATGAGACAAGCAATTTTTTAGGTGGTTCGATTGCTACCCGCAATCTACATCCACCACTCATACTCTCAGAGTGAGGCTTCCTTGCTCAAAGCAAATGAACCAGCAGACTTAGTCTGCGACAACGGCTGTAGCACAGCTTCACCCCTAGGAAAAATCTCTTTGCTTCTTCTGGAACACGAGAAGGAACCTGGAGGATCAACCTCCCTTCCTCTGCGACTGCAGAGGGAACCCAGTGAACTACTCCCTGCAATTCACACAACCAGAGGTCGGAGACCTCTCTTCCTCTGAACCTACAAAGGGGACTCTAGAGACACTCTCCCTTCCTCTGATATTACTCAGAGGGAACAAAGAACAACTTCGAAAATGAAAAACAAAAAGAAAACATAAGAAGCATAGGAGTCGATCAGAAATTATGGATAGTGTTGACACCCGTTTTTAGCCTACAAGTCGAGTTATTTCTCTTATTCACCTCTGTGATGCTCTGAATTAACCATTATTGTGGAGTCTTCTTTAAACCTATTTTGAGCCCCCTTTTTTCGTCATTTCTAAGCCCATTAAGCCTTGGAGCCTTGTGGGGGCCAGATTCTGTTTAGAAGATAAGGATATCTTGTTTGGCATGCCAGTCACGTACGTGACAAGTTTTATTATGCACTCGATCTGACTCGGTCAGTCGATTGTGAAGTCCGCGTCGGGACCCGGAGTCCGTCATACCATAAAGGTCATGACGTTAATTACATCCTCTAAGAAAGAGGACAACCCCTGATTAATTGCCAAGAGAGAATGCCTCGAGGGATGATACGAAGGCATAAGAAATACTGACTAAATGCACTAATTGGATGCTGTGAGGTACGGTCGTTTGATTGACCGTTCGCGTGAAATGCAGCGGGTTTGTTAATTGGTTTATTCATGTGATTAGGGGTTCAATTACGCTCATCTAGGTGGCAATGCATGCCAATGCAGATGTATGCTCATGCTTTCAAAAATGGATGCTCAATGTAGTTGGAGGTGTTGATATCCCTTTTATTTGTTTATTTGACCAGGTTTATTGGATCATTTAGGACTATAACATTAAGTGTCAAGAGTTGACACACAGTCAACTAGATGCACATGAGGTTGATTCATGTATAGGTGTGATTAGCTTAAAACGGCGCGATGGTTGGTTGGGTTTAAAACGGCGTGGTGGCTATTTTGGGAGCTAAAATGGCGCAGTGGCAACTTGGAGGCTAAAACGGCGCGCCCGAGGCGCGTCGGGTGGAGGCCAAAGAGGACGAATTGAATGATGAGTGTGGGGTTAAAACGGCGCGGGGGGGGGGGGGGGGGTCGCGCCGAAAATTGGCGCGACGGATTAGGACCGCGCCGGATTAGGACAGTTTTGGGCCGTTTGAGTTCTAATGAAATTCCAGGCAAGTTTCTTAGAACTTTGATGTTATTTTAGAAGGTTAGAAGACTTATTTAAGTCCTAGATACACAGCAAACCAAACAAGTCCAGACTTATGCGAGGTTCTTACTCAAGCATAGTCTACAGTGAACTTTATCCGTGCAGATCCATTGTAATTCAAACCAAGTCATCAGTCAAAATTTGGGCAGCACCTCTCCATGATTAGAGGGTTGCAGGGGCGAAGTGGAGACAGTCCCACAATGTTGGGGTACGCTCCTTAAGGCCGGGAATGCCAAGCGGTGACCGACAGACTTCGATAGAGGGAAAAGACCCCGAGGGCTAGCCTGCTAGGGGCATCCATCTCTACGAGTTAGAATACCATTAAGGGACGGCTGGGATGAGAAGGTACCTTGAGGGCCAGCCTACGAGAGGTTACCTTCCCACAGCCACCACCACTCCCAAGAGAAGGTGGGTTTAATGTCGGGCTAAGGCCCTGTTGATGTTCACCCGATGGTTCATAGGGTTCATATCATTAAGAGATATGACCCCATGGTCCGACAGTGATTGAGAATGATGATGGGGGATGTTCCCCTCCTTGGGCAGTAGGCTCTTCAAGGGGACGAATCACCAAATGCAATTATAGCCGGAATGCCTTCGATTGAAGAGTGGATAGCAAATGATCATATGTATACATATGCATCGAGGAAACAGGCTAAAAGGAGAGCTGACAGATCAGACTTAAGACCCGAAGGTTAGCTAGCGGACTGAGATTCTGGAGGGGGCAAACAGTCGAATAGTTTGACAGCGTCTGCGATACGAACAAATACGGCACACAGATTGTAGAGATGGCCCTTCTCCTAGCCCTGAACCATGAACAAGGAAGTATTGAGGAGTCACCTGCAGGGGCAAAGGGGAGTGCACTCATATGCATTCCTCCGGCCGGGAGAGAACGCCTGGGCGTACAGAACATTCGATAATATCTACATGACAGAAAGAAATTCGGGGAGGGGATTATCAATGTTGCCCCGAGAAGCAATGGGGCGTGTTTGGCGGTGAAGAAAACTGGAAAATCACACACAGAATAGAGATAGAATGAATCACAATCACATAAGAAAGGAAGCTTCAGACGTGCATCTATTCATTCATTCAACCCACAAGGGAGGCATCGCAGGGGGCACTACAAGTGGCTGCGGCTCGGCATTGTCGCTCGAGACTGGCCGATGGCTACAGAAATAGGGATGAAACCCTGGTTGCAGAGAAAGGCAAGACGGAAGGGAAAAAACCCAAGCCGTGAAAGAAAAATAAAGAAGAAAAAAAAGGGGGGGCTCATATCATCGCCCCCCCCCCCCGACCTCATACATTCGCAGGGTTTTCATAAAACAGCAGTAGCAGGAGCGACTCGGACGGAAGATCACCGGAACCCACCTTCAGAAACAGAGTGCCGTAGATGGGGTCTTCTTTTCCGACAACGGGCCGCCTCAGATGGGCAAATGAGATGGGTGGCGCTCTGGCTCGCTCTCGAGGAGAAAATGCCCTTTTCTTTCTATCCCTCTATTCTTTCTATTTTCTCCTAATTCTTCTATCTCTCTCCTTGTTTCTTTATCTGCCTTCGGTTTCTTTCTCTGCCTCTTTTTTCTTCATTCGACCAAAGGGCCCTTTATATAACCAACCCTCGACCAAGCTTCATACGGCGCGGGTTTAGCGCGCCGGAAGAGGGTGTGATTAGCACGTCGGATTAGCAGCTGAGCAGGGCACGCCAGATTAAGGGGGCGCGCCAGTTTCGAGTCACCATGTGGCGTTTGCTTGACACGAGTCTGACAGCGGGCCCCAGACTGACTCCGAGAGTCGCTGTGATTCTTCGCACCCCCGTGCTCTTACCAAACCATAGGGGGAGATATTGACGAAGCTCCCAGGCCACTGAACGGTTACTTTCGGAACTCATGCACCTTCGGCTCTGACACGTAGGTTTTTCGCTGACATGACTTTCAGCACAATGGTTTGTGCTGCTGGGTCGACTTAGTTTGCATTGGTAGCCTTTACAGGGAATGGTATGCTGCCCGAGGTGTTGTGCCCCTATGGTCATTTGAGTCATCTTGCGGTCACTTGGGTCACTCGACATCATCATGTGGTCATTTGAGTTATTTGACATTCTTGGTTTTGATAATGGCTAAACACTATTAGTCATTGTTATTTTTCACTCTTATATGACTGACATATGTGATATTTTGTTCATGACAGATATGCAAATGAATGGACAAGGAATGGAGTGGAGTTGGCAAAAGTGAAAGCTCAATGACAGTTAAGGTCGATGCACAAAGAAGCATAACCAAGAGAACCCAAAGTCAAAGACTCAGTTGACACCTTCTAGACTGTCAAGGGTGATGCTACAGACATGAATGGGGTGCTAAAGAACTTAAGCGACAGAGCTAAAGCAATTAACGGACCGACCTGGGAAAACCTGGGGTCTGCCCAGCTGGCGGTCGACCGCCCCCACCAGCAACCTCCAGGCTGCAGCTCTCTCAATGGCGGTCAACCGCCAGCCCAGTAGCGGTCAACCGAAAATTCCAGGGATCATTCGTCTGTAGTTTTCTCAGTAGCGGTCGACTGCCAGAAGCCACAGGTCGACCGCCAGCCCCGAGCCTTCATTGTTGACTTTGTTTTCCACTTCGAGAAGGGCCATTCTCCATGGATTTCTTTAATCCTAAAGTCACCCAATCACCCAAAAAATGTGGATCTGGTCTGGGGGGCTTCTATTGACCATCCAAAGTCTATAAAACACATACAAGAGGGTTAGAAACCCTAATGCTTCATTTGGATCAAAGAAGATCAAGGGAGGCTTGTGGAGGCTGTTCAAGGGAGATGGTACTGTAGCCATGAACAGTACTTCGTGAAGAGATCTTCATCTATTCTAAGGGATTCAAGCCTAAATCTGAAGCTATCTCAACCTGCAAGGAAGCAAGAAGCAATGAAGGCTCTCAAGGGTGATCTAAACTGCATCAAACTCTTCATCAACTCAAAGAGATCAAAGGGAAGATCAAAGCTACATCCATAGTCTTCTTCATCAACTCAAGGAAGATCATCTCTCAAGGAAGAAGACACCATCGAAGCATCAGATTCAAGCTCCTGCAACTCAGACAAGATCTTTTTACTTTGAGCATATTCTATATCTTGTTTGAGTGATTTCTATTTGTTCTCTTTCCATTTCTTTCAAACAATCGAAACTGGAGATCGTCCCTACCGGTGGTTAGTAGGAAGGCAATCGGAAGTTCTCCGATCTGCGGTGATTGACGTCTCTACCGGTGGTTAGTAGGAAGGCAATCGGAAGTTTTCTGATCTGCGGTGTTGACGTCCCTACTAGTGGTTAGTAGGAAGACAATCGGAGGTTCTTTCGATTTGCGGTTCAGTGTGTGGCACTAGTGGAGCCTCACCGGATTTGGTGAGGGGTGGACGTAGGACTGGGGATTCAGTCTGAACCACCTTAAAATCCTTTGTGTTGTGGTTTGTTTATGTGATTGCTTCGTTCTAGATGCATGCTTAGGTTCAAATCGATATATTAGTTGCTCATCTTGCCAAGCGAATCATAGTGTTCTTCGATAAGCTAGTTATATTCCACTGTGATTTATTTTATCTAGCTATATAGAGGGTTGCATTGCGAAAAGAGGGACAGATCTATTCACCCCTCCCCTCTAGATCCATTGTCCACTACTCAACAAGTGGTATCAGAGCCTAATCCCTCATTATAGGGTCCAACGATCTTGAGGGAATTAGTGGATCAGCGTCCAAGGGTTTTCTACCTGAAGGACATTATGTGAATATGCCTCCTTACTTTACTGGAACTAATTATCCTTATTAGAAACATCGCATGCAGGTGTTCATTCGTGCCCAAGACTACGACCTTTGCCGAGTGATCAGCAAAGGTCCGTATGAGCTTACGGATAATGAGGATTTGTGGACCAAAGAACAAATAAGATAATCCACTGTTAAGAATCAAGAGATCTCGCAACTACCAAGGTAGATGAACTCATTGGGTCATTGATGACCTATGAGATCAATCTCAAGCCCAAAGAGGCTGAGGCACCTAAGAAGAAGTCCCTAGCTCTTAAAGCAGGACCCAGCAGTCAAGGCTCTTCTGATGAACGTGAGGATTCGGTAAGTGAGCGAGATGAGGATGACGTAGTCATGCTCACACCTAAGTCCAGAAAATTCCTGAGAAAGGAAGGTAAGAGCTTCATGAGAGGAAGGTCAAAGGTAAGAAATGGTTTCAAATCTAATTCTGAAAACTTTAAGAAATCTGACAAAATTATTTGTTATTCTTGCAACAAACAAGGACATTTCAAGACTGATTGTCCTGACAGATTCAAAAAGGCTGACAAATGGAAGGGCAAGAAGAAGAACAAGGCCATGGTGTCCACCTGGAGTGACGAGGAAGAAAGTGATGGTGGAACTAGCTCCTCGGACAAGGAAAAAGAACATCTTTGTCTCATGGCCAAAGGTGACGAAGAAACTGAGGTAAACTCTCCATTTTAAAACTACACAATTGATGATTGGGAGGAAGCATATATACAACTCATGGAAAAATATGACATGTACAAAAAGGAGAATAAATTATTGAAAACGAAAATTAACTTGTTTGTGCATGACCACGATATGAATGATAAGACTGCTCTACTTGAGATTGAAATTGAAGATCTTAAGAAAATGATTGAGGATTTGGAGGAAGAAAGAAAAGAAATGGCTGACTTGGAAACTGAAAATGAGGATTTGAGAAATGAGATTGATAGCATGAAGCTCAAAATGCAAACTTATGAAAAGGACAGTAAATTGAGTAATGAGAACTATGAAGCTGTCAAACAAGTCAACATTTAACTTCTTCAAAATATTGAAAACCTACAAAAAGAGTTGAAGGATAAACAACAATCTTTAGAAAAGTTTGTGGATGGAAGATAAAACCTAGATGCATTGTTAGGAACTAGAATGAACCACAACAAAGATGTGTTGGGTTTTGATCCAACAAACAAAAGGCCATTTGGGCTAAAAATTGTCACATTTGTTTCATCTTCCGAAGCTTCCACCTCAAACACAACTCCCACATAAAACCAGCAAAAACAAAAGGAGAAAGGGAAAGAAAAGATTGAAGAGGCAGTCATTGAAATTCCCAAAAAGTCTGTCCAAAAGCCTAAGAAAGGTCGACCTTCCCCGCAGCATAGGTCAACACTTCCTTGACCATTGCATGCTCAATCTTCTAGATATCACCATAACTGGATTGCACATTTATATAGGCCAACACCACCTTACTTTTGGGGAAATTATGATTCATGTGTTCACCAATCTTATAAGTCTCAATCCCATAGGTGGCAAAACAATCATTTTCAACCCAAAACCAACCAACGGCCTCAATGGTTTGAGAAGCAAACTTCCTCAAACTTCCACAAAATTCAACAAAGAACTTCTAAACAAAAAGTGAATGTCAAAGCTGAAAAGAAAAATCAAATCCATGCTCTAGGCAAACAAAACATGAATGCTAGGAAGGTTTGGATTCCAAAAGAAATGGTTTCATATTTTGAAAATCTGAAGAGTTTGATGGGACCCAAATTTGGTTGGGTTCCAAACACCATTGCTTAATTACTTGTGCAGGAGTGTCTTGCAGCCATGCATAACATGTGGTACCTTGATAGCGGCTGTTCAAAACACATGACTGGAGACAAATCAAAATTTTATCTCTTGGAAGAAAAGGAAGGAGGATATGTCACATTTGGAGAGAACAACAAGGGAAAAATTATTGGAACAGATAATGTAGGTAAGAACCTATCCAACTCCATTTGTAACGTGCTTCTAGTTGAAGGTTTGAAATACAACCTGCTTAGTATAAGTCAATTGTGTGATAAAGGTCACAAAGTGCTGTTTGACTCTCATGAATGTAGAATCCTTGAACGAAAATCTGACAAGATAAAATTTTCTGGTAAGAGAGTCAACAATGTTTACATGATTGACTTAGATGATCCTACTCATTTAAATCTTTATCTTGCTGCACCAAATCTGAACTTGCATGGTTATGGCATCGTAGACTAGGACATGCTAGCTACAATGTCTTACATATATTGTTAAAGCATTCAATGGTGAATGGGTTACCTGAACTTTCTTTTAAACAAGAAAATAAATTGTGTGATGCATGTGCCCTAGGTAAACAAACAAGAAAATCCTTCAAGGCTAGATCTGTAAACAT
The DNA here is from genome assembly GCA_022559845.1 of Amorphophallus konjac. Classification (NCBI taxonomy): domain Eukaryota; kingdom Viridiplantae; phylum Streptophyta; class Magnoliopsida; order Alismatales; family Araceae; genus Amorphophallus; species Amorphophallus konjac. The sequence goes on from CM040126.1 coordinate 47,173,494, forward strand.
GTCATCTAAACCACTTGAGCTGATTCATAGGGATTTGTTTGGTCCAACCAGAACTGCTAATTTAAGTGGTAGAAAATATGGATATATCTTGGTGGATGATTACTCTAGGTTCACATGGGTTTTCTTTCTCACACATAAAAATGATACTTTTGATGAGTTTTAGGCACTCTATAAGAAGATTAAGCAAGACGGTGAGTTCAAAATCTCTAACATTCAATCTGATCATGGTGGTGAATTTGAAAATGCTGACGTCTATAATCTTTGCAGGGCTGAAGGCATTTCACACCGATTTTCTTCACCAAGAACCCCAAAGTAAAACGGTGTAGTTGAAAGAAGAAACCGAATAATCATAGAGATGGCAAGAACCATGCTTGCCGAACGGCAACTTCCAAGGAAATTTTGGGCTAAAGCGGTAAACTCGGCATGTTATATTATCAACCGCTCTATGGTAAGGCCACACACCAAAAAGACTCCTTATGAGTTGCTGAAAGGTAAAAAGCCTTCTTTCACACACATGAAAGTATTTGGATCTAAATGCTTCATCCACAATAATGACAAAAGAGATTTAGATAAATTCGAGCCCAAGAGCGATGAAGGTATATTTCTTGGATATTCTAATAGATCTAGGGCTTATAGAATTTATAACATTAAGAGTCAAACTGTGGAAGAATCACCCCATGTTTCCTTTGATGAATATCATGATGATTCTAACAATGATAACTCTTGTAGGAAAAACGATGAAGATGGGAAATTCCTAAACATGAAGGACAAGAGTGATCCTCCACAAGAAGAAACAAAAGAAGATGGTGACCGAGCTGAATCAAACAATGCAAGGGATCAAGCTCTAGGAGAAGGTAATGATTCTACAAACATTAGAATTCTTAAGGATCATCCTTTAGAAAATGTCATTGGTAGCTTGAATGACCCACCTAGAACAAGGTCACATTTTAGAATTGTGGAAGAATTAGATCAACTTACTCTTGTCTCTCAGCTTGAACTCAAAAATATTGAGGAGGCATTAAAAGATGAAAACTGGATAAATTCAATGCAAGACGAGTTAAACCAGTTTGAAAGAAACAAAGTTTGGCATCTTGTTCCTAGACCTGCATCACAATCTGTCATTGGCACTAAATGGGTCTTTAGGAACAAACTCAGTGAGGATGGCAGGATAATAAGAAATAAGGCTAGATTGGTGGCGCAAGGGTATAATCAAGAGTTTGGGGTAGACTTTGATGAATCTTATGCCCCAGTTGCTAGACTCGAAGCCATCAGAATTTTACTTGTCTTTGCATGCTCCCTTAGAATAAAGCTGTATCAAACGGATGTAAAAAGTGCTTTCTTAAATGGTTTGATCAAAGAAGAAGTCTTGTAGAGTAGCCCCCTGGCTTTGAGAATTCTAACCATGCAGATTTTGTATACAAGCTAGACAGGGTGCTTTATGGACTTAAGCAAGCACCAAGAGTGATGCGGGACGGACCACGGACACGACTCCGAATGGATATGCGTTCCTCGGACTCTAGGTGAGCTCGTGATTATCCCTTAACGAGGGAAGCGTCGGACGTGCGCGGTTGAGAAACCGGCAGTGAGCTAGGGTGGTCGGCTCTCTCTTGTGCCCGGATCGGGTTGTTGTGTCCCTGAGGTCATTTGAGTCATTCTATGGTCACTTGGGTCATTCGACATCATTCTATAGTCATATGAGTTCTGTGGTATTCTTGATTTTGATAATGGCTAAACACTATTTGTCATTGATATCTTCCACTCTCATGTGATTGACATATGTGATGTTTTTATTCATGACAGATATACCAATGAATAGATAAGGAATCAGGTGGCAATGGCCAAAGTGAAAGCTCATTGATCGCGCCCAAGTAAGGATGCAAATCTCATCTCTCTTACAAGCAAAAGTCAACATTTCATATTCGGCTCGTCACTCATCCAAGGTCAATGCACAAAGAAGTATAGCCAAGAGAATCCAAGGTTAAAGATTCAGTTGGTACTTTCTAGACCAACAAGGATAAAGTCACAAACATGCACGGGCTGCTAATGGAGTTGAACGACGGAGCTGAAGCGGATAACAGACCAACCCGGGCAAGCCCGGAATCAGCCCAGCTGGCGGTGGACCGCCAACACAGGGGCGGTCGACCGCCCCAGCCAGCATCCGCCAGAATGTGTCTTTCAACTGGCGGTCGACCGCCAGCCCATAGCGGTCGACCGGAATTCCCAGTGACCATCCGTCTATAGTGTTTCTCAGTAGCGGTCGACTGCCAGAAGCTCCAGGTCAACCGCCAGCCCCGATGCAGCCATGTTTGACTTCGAAATCCACCTCATGGCCAGCCCCTTTCCATGGATTTGTTTAAATCAAAACTCACCTAATCTCCCATGATTTGTGGATCTGGTCTAGGGGGTGTCCAAGGACCATTCAAGGTCTATAAAACCAACACATGAGGGGTTGGAAACCCTATCACTTCAAGGCTTCAAGGGAGATCAAGGGAGGCCATTTTCGAGGTACTGTAGCACCTCCGTGAACAGTATTTCGGGAGGAAGTTCTTCATCCTTCCAAGGCATTCAAGTCCAGATCTGAAGCTATCTCAACCTCCAAGGAAGAAGAAGCAATCAAGACTCTCAAGGGTGATCTAAACTGCATCCTTCTTCCTCTTCATCAATTCAAGAGGATCAAAAGGAAGATCAAAGCTACATCCAACACTCTCTCCATCAACTCAAGGTGATTCAAGCTCATATCTCAATCCAGCAACCTCCAAGGAAGAGTAGAAGCAAGAAAGGCTAATAAGGGAGATCAAAGAAGGCTGCAAGGGTGTGTTCAAGGGAGAGGAGTTCGAGTACTGTAGCTGTGAACAGTACTCCGGGAAGAAGTTCTTCATCAAATCTCTAAGTGATTCAAGCTACTTCAAAAGAAGATTCAAGCCCCAGCAATCTCAGACAAGATCCTTTCTCTTTGAGCATATTTCATATCTTGTTTGAGTGTCTTCATATCTTGTTCTTTTCCATTTCATTCAAACATTTGGAACTGAAGATCGTCCATACCGGTGGTTAGTAGGAAAGCAATCGGAAGTTGTCCGATCTGCGCTGTTGACGTCCCTACCGGTGCTTAGTAGGAAGGCAATCGGTGATCTTTCCGATTTACGGTTCAGTGCGTGGCACTAGTGGAGCCTCACCGGATTTGGTGAGGGGTGGACGTAGGACTGGAGATTCAGTCCGAACCATCTTAAAATCCTTTGTGTTGTGGTTTGATTGTGCGATTGATATGTGTTAGATGCATGCTTAGGTTCAATATCTATATTGCGTAATCATCTTGCCAAGCAAATCATTTGTGTTCTTCGTCAAGCTAGTTATATTCTGCTGCTTATTTTATCATCTAGCTTTAAATAGGGTTGCATTGCGAAAAGAGGGGCAGATCTATTCACCCCTCCCCTCTAGATCCACTGTCCACTACACAACAAGTGATATTAGAGCCTAATCTCTCATTATGGGGTCCAACGATCTTGAGGGAAATGGTGGATCAGCGTCTAAGGGTTATTTACCTGAAGGACATTCTGTGAATAGGCCTCCTTATTTCACTGGATCTAATTATCCCTATTGGAAACATCGTATGTAGGTGTTCATTCGCGCCCAAGACTACGAACTTTGGCGAGTGATCAGCAAAGGTCCGTATGAGCTTACGGATAATGAGGACTTGTGGACCAAAGAACAGATAAGGTAATCCACTATCAACTGGAGTGCCAAACACATCATGCAATGCTCACTCCATCCAGTTGAATTCTCAAGAGTGGTACCTGCGCATCTACAAAACTAATATGGGACAAGCTAGAGGTAATCTACGAAGGAACCTCTCAGGTACGAGAAACAAAAGCCAACATTTTAGTTTCTGAATATGAAATGTTCCGCATGAAGCCTGATGAATCAATTCAAGATATGTATGCTCGATTGACTGTGCTTACTAATAGTTTAACTGATTTGGGAAAGAAATATTGAGAGCAAAAAATTGTAAGGAAAATTCTCAGATCGTTAACTCCAGCATGGCACACAAAGGCTACCGTGGTTGAAGAATCAAGAGATCTCACAACTACCAAGGTAGATGAACTCATTGGGTCATTGATGACCTATGAGATCAACCTCAAGAACAAAGAGGCTGAGGCACCTAAGAAGAAGTCCCTAGCCCTTAAAGTAGGACCCAGCGGTCATGACACTTCTGATGAAGGTGAGGATTCGACAAGTGAGCGAGAAGAGGATGACGTAGCCATGCTCACACGTAAGTTCAAAAAATTCCTGAGAAAGGAAGGTAAGAGCTTCATGAGAGGAAGGTCAAAGGTAAGAAATGGTTTCAAATCTAATTCTGAAAACTCTAAGAAATCTGACAAAATTATTTGTTATTCTTGTAATAAACCAGGACATTTCAAGAATGATTGTCCCGACAGATTCAGAAAAGCCAACAAATGGATGGGTAAGAAGAAGAATAAGGCCATGGTGTCCACATGGAGCGATGAAGAGGAAAGTGATGACGGAACTAGCTCCTCGGACAAAGAAAAAGAAGATTTCTACCTTATGGCCAAAGGTGATGAAGAAACTGAGGTAAATTCTCCATTTGAAGATTATACAATTGATGATTGGGAGGATGCATGTATACAACTCATGGAAAAATATGAAATGTACAAAAAGGAGAATAAATTATTGAAAAATAAAATTAACTCATTTGTGCATGATCATAATATGAATGATAAGAATGCTCTACTTGAGACTGAAATTGAAGATCTTAAGAAAATGATTGAAGATTTGGAGGAAGGAAGAAAAGAAATGGCTGACTTGGAAACTGAAAATGAGGATTTGAGAAATGAGATTGATAGCATGAAGCTCAAAATGCAAAGCTATGAAAAAGATAGTAAATTGAGCAATGAAAAGTATGAAGCTGTCAAACAAGTCAACATTCAACTTCTTCAAAATATTAAAAACCTACAAAAAGAGTTGAAGGATAAACAACAATCTTTAGAAAAGTTTGTGGATGGAAGAGAAAACCTAGATGCTTTGCTAGGTACCAGAATGAACTTCAACAAGGAAGGGTTGGATTTTGAACCAACAAACAAAAGGCCAATTGGGCTCAAAACTGTCACATTTGTTTCATCTTCCGAAGCTTCCACCTCAAACACAACTCCCACACAAAACCAGCAAAAACAAAAGGAGAAAGGGAAAGAAAAGATTGAAGAGGCAGTCACCAACATTCTCAAAAAGTCTGTCCAAAAACCTAAGAAAGGTCGACCTTCCCCGTAGCATAGGTCAACACTTCCTTGGCCATTGCATGCTCAATTTTCCAGATATTACCAAAACTGGATTGCTCATTCATATAGGCCAACACCACCATACTTTTGGAGAAATTGTGATTCATGTGTTCATCAATCCTATAACTTTCAATCTCCTAGGTGGCTGAGCAATCACTTTCAATCCAAAAATAACCAATGGCCACAATGGATTAAGAAGCCAACTTCATCAAACTTTCACAAAATCCAACAAAGAGCCTCTAAACAAAAGGGAAATATCAAGGCTGAAAAGAAAAATAAAATCCCTGCTTTAAGCAAACAAAACATGAATGTTAAAAAGGTTTGGATTCCAAAAGAAATGGTTTCATGTTTTGAAAATCTTAAGAGTTTGATGGGACCCAAAATTGGTTGGGTTCCAAATACAGTTGCTTAATTATTTGTGCAGGAATGTCTAGCAGCCATGCATAACAGGTGGTATCTGTTCAAGACACATGACTGGAGATAAAATAAAATGTTGTCCCTTGGAGGAAAAGGAAGGAGGATACGTTACGTTAGGAGGGAATAACAAAGGAAAAATCATTGGAACATGTAATGTAGGTAAGAACCTCTCCAACTCCATTGGAAATGTGTTGCTAGTTGAAGGTTTGAAATATAACCTACTTAGCATAAGTCAATTGTGTGATAAAGGTCATAAAGTGTTGTTTGACTCTCATGAATGCAGAATTCTTGAACCAAAATCTGACAAGGTAAAATTTTCTGTTAAGAGAGTCAACAATGTTTACATGATTGACTTAGATGATCCTACTCATTTAAATATTTGTCTTGCTGCACCAAAATCTGAAATTACTTGGTTATGGCATCGTAGACTAGGACATGCTAGCTACAATATCTTACATAAATTGTTAAAGCATTCAATGGTGAAAGGGTTGCCTGAATTATCATTTAAACAAGAAAATAAGTTGTGTGATGCATGTCCCCTAGGTAAACAAATAAGAAAATCTTTCAAGGGAAGATCTGAAAATACATCATCCAAACCACTCGAGCTAATTCATATGGACTTGTTTGGTCCAACCAGAACTGCTAGTTTAAGTGGTAGAAAATATGGATATGTCTTGGTGGATGACTTCTCTAGGTTCACATGGGTTTTCTTTCTCACACATAAAAATGATGCTTTTGATGAGTTTCAGGTGCTCTACATGAAGATAAAGCAGGACGGTGTGTTCAAGATCTCCAAGATTCAATCTGATCACGGTGGTGAATTTGAAAACACTGACTTCTATAATCTTTGCAGGGTTGAAGGTATTTCACACCGATTCTCTTCACCAAGAACGCCGGAGCAAAATGGTGTAGTTGAAAGGAGAAACCGAACACTTGTAGAGATGGCAAGAACCATGCTTGCTGAACAGCAACTTCCAAGGAGGTTTTAGGCCGAAGCGGTAAACTCGGCATGTTACATTATCAACCGCTCTATGGTAAGGCCACACACCAAAAAGACTCCTTATGAGTTGCTGAAAGGTAAAAAGCCCTCTCTCTCACATATGAAAGTGTTTGGGTCAAAATGCTTCATCCACAACAATGACAAAAGAGACTTAGATAAATTCGAGCCCAAGAGCGATGAAGGTATATTCCTTGGATATTCTGATAGATCTAGGGCTTATAGAATTTACAATATCAAAAGTCAAACTGTGGAAGAATCACCCCATATTTCCTTTGATGAATATCATGATTCTAACAATGATAACTCTTGCAGGAAAAATGATGAAGATGGGGAATTCCTAAACATGAAGGACAAGAGTGATCCTCCACAAGAAGAAATAAAAGAAGATGGTGACCTAGCTGAATCAAGCAATGCAAGGGATCAAGCTCCAGGGGAAGGTAACGATTCTACAAACATTAGAATTCTTAAGGATCATCCCTTGGAAAATGTCATTGGCAGCTTGAATGACCCACCTAGAACAAGGTCACATTTTAGAATTGTGGAAGAACTAGATCAACTTGCTCTTGTCTCTCAGCTTGAACCCAAAAACATTGATGAAGCATTAAAAGATGAAAACTGGATAAATTCAATGCAAGACAAGTTAAACCAGTTTGAAAGGAATAAAGTCTGGCATCTTGTTCCTAGACCTTCATCACAATCTATCATAGGCACTAAATGGGTCTTTATGAACAAACTAAGTGAGGATGGCAAGATATAAAGAAACAAAGCTAGATTGGTGGCTCAAGGGTATAATCAAGAGTTTGGGGTAGATTTTGATGAATCTTATGCCCCAGTTGCTAGACTCGATGCCATCAGAATTTTACTTGCCTTTGCATACTTCCTTAGAATAAAGCTGTATCAAATGGATGTCAAAAGTACTTTCTCGAATGGCTTGATCAAAGAAGAAGTCTATGTTGAGCAGCCCCCCGGCTTTGAGAGTTCTAACAATGTAGATTTTGTATACAAGCTAGACAGGGCGCTTTATGGACTTAAGCAAACACCAAGAGCTTGGTATGAGAGACTAAGCTCGTTCCTCATTGAAAAAGGGTACACACGAGGTAAGGTAGATCAAACACTTTTCACCAAGAAGCAAGGTAAGAACATCTTGATTGTTCAAATTTATGTTGATGACATTGTGTTTAGTTCTACAAAATCTAAAATGTGTGAGGAATTTGCCAACCTCATGACTAGCGAATTTGAGATGAGCCTAATGGGAGAACTTCAATTCTTTCTCGATTTGCAGGTCAACCAAGGAGAAGATGGTTGCTTCATAAGCCAAGCCAAATACATCAAGGAGCTGCTAAAAAGATTTGACATGGCAAACAACAAAATCATTACAACTCCGATGAGCACCTCAACATCACTGGATTTGAATGAAAATGGTAAATTGGTGGATGTAAAGGTCTATAGAGGTATGATTGGTTCTTTGCTTTATTTGACTGCATCCCGACCATATATCCAGTTTAGTGTATGCATTTGTGCTAGATTTCAAGCTAGTCCTAGAGAATCTCATTTGACTGCCGTTAAACGTATCCTTCGATATCTTGCCGGCACTCAAAATTTAGGATTGTGGTATCCGTCATCATGTGATTTATCTCTTATATCTTATTCTGATGCGGATTACGCTGGATGCAAGCTGGATCGTAAGAGTACTAGTGGCTATTGCCAGTTTCTAGGCGGGTGTTTAGTTTCTTGGGCCTCCAAGAAATAACACTCGGTTTCCCTCTCAACTGCGGAGGTAGAATATGTTGCTGCGGGGAGCTGTGGCACCCAAGTGTTGTGGATTAAACACCAACTCCAAGACTACTTGGAGGATCTTGGTTGTGTCCTGATTCTGTGTGATAACACTAGTGCTATCAACCTTGCAAAAAATCCAGTCCAGCACTCTAGGACTAAGCATATTGAGATTAGGCATAACTTCATTAGAGACGAGGTCAGTAAGAAAAATTTTGAACTGCATTTTGTTGATACTCTAAATCAAATTGCTGATATTTTCACCAAGCCCTTGTGTAATGACAGGTTTTCAACACTCAGAAGGGAGCTTGGTCTTTGCCGACCTCAGGCCAATAAGAATTTGAAATGATGATAATGTTCAATTAGTTGTGTGTTTTGTACGTTGGTATTCATGCATTGTTTATATGTCAAAATGTCTTTTTGCATATGGTGTCGCATTACATGTAGTTGCATAATCAAGTTGAATCTATGTTCCCAATGCATTGCATGGTTTGTGTCACATCATTCTTGCATGGCCATGGTATATCAAATGTTGATGTATGGAAGGGCATGTTATGCTTGTCTCAAAGCACTCAATATGCGTGAGGTTTCACCTCCGCCAAGTACCATGTGTCAATGCCGCATATAGGCCATATAGTAAGGGGGAGTTGTCCTTGTGCAACATTCATGCATATATTTCATATTCATTCTGTGGCATTTAATAAGTGTACAATCATGCGTTGGGTCATACATTTCATTTCTGCTACCTTCATGAGTGACTAGGTCAACCTCCTTTGCCATTCCACTTGATTGCAAACATAACTCCTTCGTGCATCCATTGCATATCCTTAGGGGGAGTTTTGTTGATTCTCTTAACCTCTTGCAAAATGCACTTCAGTGGCTTACAGTCTGGTTTGAGTTCATGAGACAGACGGACATATGGTGTAAGAGCTTTCTATTACATGCCCTAATGATTGTCCATTCAATCAAAATGGTTCAGATTTAATGATTTCTTTGTAGTTTTGATATATCTTGTTTGAAATCATCTTTGTTCTGTAGTTTTAATAGACTTTCACTAAAGATTACATGTTATGTCTTGAATGACTACCCTGAAATCTGAAAATCTAGACTTCATGACAATCTTGGTGATACTCTAGAGCTTAGTATTATTTCTAAACATCTTGATGAGCTGGAATTCTTGAAAATCAATTTGCAGAGCAATGATAGTGTTGTACGGAGAAATATGTCACGTCATCAAATCAAGTGACGAATGATATGTCATGATGTGCCTCTGTTATCTCTGTCTTAATTCATCTGGACTCTAGGCAGAGCAATAGCATAATTGATGAGAAACATATCTTCTCATCAATGAAATGAGTTTGGATATGTCATGACGTGACTTTGCTATCTCTGTTCATTCTGAAGTATAACCGTCAATCTTGCCAAATACCTAGGAATATTGGCGTCTAAACAACGTGTATTCTTACGGCTTGGAGGCATGTACTAGACTTGATTGCTCGTAAAATATGAGTCATGTGCCTTCAAATGCAAAAGATATTGAAAATCAAATTTGTTGAACTCATAAAATTCCATGCTTTAGTCATGATTGTTTAGCCTCAATACTCGTTTTTTATGTTACTCCCTTTGTAGTTACTGAATAGGGATATATAAGACAAGGGACGGTTAAACATTGCCATGATATGCACCTTTGGTTCATCTCTATTACATCTTGGATGTAGCTGCTTTTCGAACTCTGTTGATGAATTCGGATTTCATTAGCTTTGAACCATATATATTGCTCACGGTCTGTTTCAGGTTTGCATATAATGGCTTGCTCTTGACTCCTTTCAGCTCTGGTCTCACAGACATTTTACTATTATCACTCTTTTTTGCTGTTGGCAAAGGGGGAGAATTCTTTGTGTGAGTCCTTTGTAAGAGCTATATGCGTTATCGCATTGACAAAGGGGAGAGCTTATGTGATTTGTGAGTTGTCATGGGGGATGTGTGGATGGTGTACAGGGAGAGTCCAAGGGGAGAATCCATTGTTCACTTTGCATCTCATATGTGTATGTGATGAGGTTTGCATAATTGCATAGCATTCATATCATAATTGCCTTCACATGCATTCATATCATAATTGCCTTCACATGCTATTACTATCATGGATCTTGAGCTGCATATGTTGCATTTGTTATAACTTGTGTCATTTTAGACATTTCTATCACATAATGACTCACAGTGTTGCCATCATCAAAAAGGGGGAGAATGTTGTGTCCCTGAGGTCATTTGAGTCATTCTGTGGTCACTTGGGTCATTCGACATCATTCTATAGTCATATGAGTTCTGTGGTATTCTTGATTTTGATAATGGCTAAACACTATTAGTCATTGATATCTTCCACTCTCATGTGATTGACATACGTGATGTTTTTATTCATGACAGATATGCCAATGAATAGATAAGGAATCAAGTGACAATGGCCAAAGTGAAAGCTCATTTATCGCGCCCAGCAAGGATGCAAATTTCATCTCTCTTACAAGCAAAAGTCGACATTTCATATTCGGCTCGTCACTCATCCAAGGTCAATGCACAAAGAAGTATATCCAAGAGAATCCAAGGTTAAAGATTCAGTTGGTACTTTCTAGACCAACAAGGATGAAGTCACAAACATGCACGGGCTACTAATGGAGTTGAACGACGGAGCTGAAGTGGATAACGGATCGACCCGGGCAAGCCCGGAATCAGCCCAGCTGGCGGTCGACCGCCAGCACAGGGGCGGTCGACCGCCCCAGCCAGCATCCGCCAGAATGTGTCTTTCAGCTGACGATCGACCGCCAGCCCGTAGCGGTCGACCGGAATTCCCAGTGACCATCTGTCTATAGTGTTTCTCAGTAGCGGTCGATCGCCAGAAGCTGCAGGTCGACCGCCAGCCCCGATGCAGCCATGTTTGACTTCGAAATCCACCTCGTGGCCAGCCCCTTTCCATGGATTTGTTTATATAAAAACTCACCTAATCTCCCATGATTTGTGGATCTAGTCTGGGGGGTGTCCAAGGACCATTCAAGGTCTATAAAACCAACACATGAGGGGTTGGAAATCCTATCACTTCAAGGCTTCAAGGGAGATCAAGGGATGCCATTTTCGAGGTACTGTAGCACCTCCGTGAACAGTGTTTCGGGAGGAAGTTCTTCATCCTTCCAAGGCATTCAAGTCCATATCTGAAGCCATCTCAACCTCCAAGGAAGAAGAAGCAATCAAGACTCTCAAGGGTGATCTAAACTGCATCCTTCTTCCTCTTCATCAATTCAAGAGGATCAAAAGGAAGATCAAAGCTACATCCAACACTCTCTCCATCAACTCAAGGTGATTCAAGTTCATATCTCAATTCAGCAACCTCCAAGGAAGAGTAGAAGCAAGAAAGGCTAATAAGGGAGATCAAAGAAGGCTGCAAGGGTGTGTTCAAGGGAGAGGAGTTCGAGTACTATAGCTGTGAACAGTACTCCAGGAAGAAGTTCTTCATTAAATCTCCAAGTGATTCAAGCTACTTCAAAAGAAGATTTAAGCCCCAGCAATCTCAGACAAGATCCTTTCTCTTTGAGCATATTTCATATCTTGTTTGAGTGACTTCATATCTTATTCTTTTCCATTTCATTCAAACATTTGGAACTGAAGATCGTCCCTACCGGTGGTTAGTAGGATGGTAATCAGAAGTTGTCCGATCTGCGGTGTTGAAGTCCCTACCGGTGGTTAGTAGGAAGGCAATCGGTGATCTTTCCGATTTGCGGTTCAGTGCGTGGCACTAGTGGAGCCTCACCGGATTTGGTGAGGGGTGGACGTAGGACTGGAGATTCAGTCCGAACCACCTTAAAATCCTTTGTGTTGTGGTTTGATTATGCGATTGATATGTGTTAGATGCATGCTTAGGTTCAATATCTATATTGCGTAATCATCTTGCCAAGCAAATCATTTGTGTTCTTCGTCAAGCTAGTTATATTCCGCTGCTTATTTCATCATCTAGCTTTAAAGAGGGTTGCTCTCTCTTGTGCCCGGATCGGGTCACGGGACGGTAACGCACTCTCTCGCAGCAGCGGTGATATAAATATAAAGCGAGCTAATTACCCTATCATGCTCTCTAGCAGCGGCATATAAAGCATATATGAAATAAAGCAAAATGCCAAGTGTAGGAGCGAATACGATACCTCCACGCGCTCGGCGTGGGGAAGACGGACCCGGCCGAAACTCGTACTCCCGGAACAATAATACACGATTGTTACAGCAATGAATCACTGCCCACTCCACGCAGGGAGGTAAAGGGCCACACAAGTGGGTCCGGGAGGACCGATTTCGGGTTGACGGGCGGCTTCTCGCGTAGCTTCGGCAGCACATGTACTCACGACCGTGGGGTCCACGTGCTGGTCGGAGGGGCCGTGTGGGACCGGGTGACACCGCTGTAGTGGGGACGCTTGGGGAAGCGCTCCCCGGGATGGCGACACGCTGGTTCACCGGCCGGAGGCCGGGCGGCTCCGATCGGCACCGGTCGGAATAACCGGCCACGGATCTGCCGGTTCTATTTTTCAGCGTGTGACCCGACGAGATCACTTGCTGCGACCAATCCCGATGTCGGATCGACGATCAGGAGGTACCGTTGGAAAGCTGCTTTGAAGGGCTTCGACCCTATGGGATCACAGAAAAATCACCAGCTCTGTATTTCTGGTGGGCGAATTTTGAAGGATGTTGTTCTTCTCTTCAGATTTGCTCTGTCAGAAACTTCTTTTCCTGAGAGTTGGTGTTGACTAATGGGTAGACCTCCGAATCTGAAGTTGAGTTCTTCCGAAAAGTTGTAGGGATTCAAGAGAGGAAACCGGGGATATTTTTTGTGGAAGGATTGGTGGAAGCTACGATTTATTATGGATTTTGGACTGACTGGTGGTCAGATCTAGAAACAGGCTGATAAAACTATAGATGGTTCGGAAAGGGAATTTCTAAAAATATGAAATGAGCTTTCAAAATTCCACGAAAAATTGGAGGTGGAGGGGAAGGTGGAAAGAACTTCCAGTAAATTTGGGAGCTCTTGGAAAAATCAAAAAGTGGTCCGGATATGTAGAACTCAGAGTTACTGTCACTGTAGATAGAAACCTGGCAGATCTGAGAATAGAAGGGGAATGAGAATTAAAAAATACCAAATGAAGGAATTTTGACTTGAATTTTTTTGTGAAGATAGGGGTTCGAGAGGGGAACCACTCCTGAAAATTTCAGCTCTAGAGGAGGTGGGAGGTGGGAGCCGAAATTCGGGGAAGATGCTTCTATCCTGGATGGACAGAATACCGAAGACGATGGTGGCGGAGCGACGGCGGCGGCGGCGATCACCGGAGATGAAACAGAAGGTAGAGAGGATCAATAGGGGAGAGATATCACTCTAGAATTGGGGTTGGGGATGAAGAAACCAGAGGGAGAGAGGGGAGGGGCGCAAGGAGCTTCAAGCTTCCAACAAATTTTCTCTTCATTCATTAATTTCCAAATGGAAAATACAAGATTTTATATGCTTCACATCAAATCCAATCTCCACCATTGGATCTAGGGATGGGGAAGGGATGGCCTAGATTAAATGTGAGCAACACACAAAAAAAAATAAACTATTCCAAGTGGAAGGGGGCGCCCCCTTGACTAGGTGAAAGGGTTGAATAGGTAGTTAGCCTACCTTGGAAAATTTTAACCACTTGTCTACCCATGTGGCATTTGACATTCAACCCTTCTAGATGGCCACCTAGGATGGTTGACCAGCCCCACATGGGTGACATGGACCAATGGGAAAGGGCTGGGGGCCCCCTTGCTGGACCTACTGGCAAATTACATAGAAACCCACACAATCCAAGGGAATGACGCATTGGCTTACAAAGCCTTACAATTGTGCATATACTTTCCCATGGATATAAAAATAAACTAAAAGACATAAATGTAAAATAAAATATACATGCTTGGCGTCGATTCCCATCAACTCTCCCCGGGTGGGAGGAACTCGACCCCGTCGAGTAAGAGGTGCGGCTGCTCGAGTACTCCGGCGGATCCGTCACCGTGCCATGTAGCGCGGGTATGCGCCACTCCAAGTGACCATCACCTGCTCATTCCATATATACTCGATATGCACAAGCTGCTATGGGCTAGAGGTGGACACTCCAAATGGGGCACTCTCAAAAGGGGAGGTGGCGGCTTGAAGACTCACTAGGAATCACCGCTGAGTCCCTGTATGTGACTAGATCCGGGTGTAGATATAGAACCGATCCCATACTTATCGAGCGAGTCCACTCGCCTCTCACTCATAAGAGACCGTCAACGAGCTTGCACAAGACACATGCAGACTCACCAAGCACTAACACACGTATGCAAACCACACAAACAATCGACTCAAAACACACCACACAAAGAAACAGACTGACTCATGCAGGACCCTAGACTAAGGTGGTAACATCAATCCCACTAAGTGGCCGCATCCTGAACTGCGGGAGAATCCTCCAACTCTTCCCCCAAGGCATAGTACTCCTCGGCTAGTGCCGGGTCGGCCTCATAAGTGAAAAGTTCAAGCTCAGAAGGCAAGGCCTTTTCAACCCCTAGGGCTAGTGTGGCACGAGTGGGACATTGGTTGGCGAAGTGGCCAAACCCATGGCAATGGAAACACTGTAGACGAGACCGACTACTCTCTCCGATGAGAGGGGCCTTACCCTTATCCTCCTGACGGGTAGGGGGTGTGGGCAACAAAGGTGGAGGTGTAGGTGCCGTGGGTAGCAGTGGAGGAAGTGTCGGGGCCAGGGGACGGGCTATGGGTGCCGGGGGACGGGCAATGGGTGCCAGTGGTTGGGGTGGAGGTAGATCCCGTGGTGGGGGAGGTCGAGTTCTAGGAGCGAAGTGCTCCTGACGGGCGGGCTACTGAGGACGAGCCATGGGCCCCCTCGGGTATGAGCCTAAGGGGCCACGGGACTCACTACGGGGAGGAGCGGGGCCCCACCGTGGAATAGACTTGAACTCACCCTCGAATTGCTCCATCTCGAGAGCAACTTGATATGCATCCTCCAACTTGTCCACCTTGCGGCGGAGAAGCTCATACCGTAGGTGCGGGCGTAGACCACGCCGAAACCGAGAGACGGTAAGGGAATCTTCCTCCGTGGCATTACATCGCAAGTAGTATTCATCGAATTCGGCGATGTAATCAGAGACGGACCGGTCTCCTTGGGTGAGGCTTTGCCACCTCTCTATAAGACGTTGGCGGTAGGAGGTAGGGAGGTACTTCTTCCTAAGCTTCTCCCTCATCTCGGACCGAGTATCGATCGGGGGTTCATGACGATGAAACAATAGATTCTCCATGTTCCTCCAATATGTTTGTGCTTGGCCTAAAAGTTTCATCCTGGCGTACTTGACCTTCCGTTGGTCCAACATCTCGAACCACTCAAAATATCGATCCATGCCGGTCTCCCAATCAAGATAGACCTTTGGGTCTAAGGACCCGTCAAAGGTGGGAGGGTCGGCCCGAACGGTCCTAAGGGCCCGTTCATCCATATCTTGGTCGTGGGTACGCCGTGTAGGGCGATAATCACGACCATGTCCCCGATGCTCATTATCGGGCTCATAGTCATGCACCTCGGGGACTTCGTGCCTCCTAACAGCTACCCCTTGAACCCTTGGAGTCGCGGGTTGGTAAACCGGCTCTGGTTGACCTTGTGTAGGTGGGACGGGTGCCTGGACTGGGGCAATCGGGTGTGTCTCGGCTGGTCCTTTCTCTAGTGCGGCAACTCTCCCGACCAATCCCTGAACGGACTGGTTCGACCCGACGGCCCTATCCTCTACAGCCTTCATCCTCTCTTCTAGGCGGGTGCCTAGGCCGTTCACTCGTGTGCTCACCCCTTCCATCCTATCCATTCGAGTACTTAAATCACCCATTTGTGTATCTAACCCATCGAGACGTATATGCAATCCTTGCACTTGTCCCATAAGATTTTGGAACATTTCGACCACAGCTGACGCATCGAGACTAGTGGCTCGGGGATCCGCCATAGGTGGTGGTGGGGGTGAGTACTGTGTACCCCTACGAGTGGGCATGCAAACACACGGACTAGGAGATCCCGACTAATGCAAATGCACACTACAAGATGATGCACCTAGACTTAACCAAAACTCGGTACATGGCGGAGATAACCGATCCGAAGATCACTCGCGCAAGTGTGCGGCCTTCCCGATAGGCGTAACCTAACGTTCAGGCAACACCTTTTAATATACCGAGTAAAGGGATGTGAATGCGACCCAAGAAAGACACTTCTTTTTTTTGTTTTAAAACAATGATGACCCTAAACACGACTGGGACAATGACTAATGACTAGACGTAAATGACACTTTTTTTTCCTTTTGACACCCTAGACTCAAACTCGCTCTGATACCAAATTGATGCGGGACGGACCACGGACACGACTCCGAATGGATATGCGATCCTCGGACTCTAGGTGAGCTCGTGATTGTCCCTTAACGAGGGAAGCGTCGGACGTGCGCGGTTGAGAAACCGACAGTGAGCTAGGGTGGTCGGCTCTCTCTTGTGCCCGGATCGGGTCACGGGACGGTAACGCTCTCTCTCGCAGCAGTGGTGATATAAATATAAAGTGAGCTAATTACCCTATCATGCTCTCTAGCAGCGGCATATAAAGCATATATGAAATAAAGGAAAATGCCAAGTGTAGGAGCGAATACGATGCCTCCACACGCTCTGCGTGGGGAAGACGGACCCGGCCGAAACTCGTACTCCCGGAACAATAATACACGATTGTTACAGTAATGAATCACTACCCACTCCACACAGGGAGGTAACGGGCCACACAAGTGGGTCCGGGAGGACCGATTTCGGGTTGACGGGCGGCTTCTCGCGTAGCTTCGGCAGCACACGTACTCGCAACCGTGGGGCCCACATGCTGGTCAGAGGGGCCGTGTGGGATCGGGTGACACCACTGTAGTGGGGACGCTTGGGGAAGCGCTCCCCGGGATGGCGGCACGCTGGTTCGCCGGCCGGAGGCCGGGCGGCTCCGATCGGCACCGGTCGGAATAACCGGCCACGGATCTGCCGGTTCTATTTTTCAGCGCGTGACCCGACGAGATCACTCGCTGCGACCAATCCTGATGTCGGATCGACGATCAGGAGGTACCGTTGGAAATCTGCTTTGAAGGGCTTCGACCCTATGCGATCACAGAAAAATCACCAGCTCTGTATTTCTGGTGGGCGAATTTTGAAGGCTGTTGTTCTTCTCTTCAGATTTGCTCTGGCAGAAACTTCTTTTCCTGAGAGTTGGCATTGACTGATAGGTAGACCTCCGAATCTGAAGTTGCGTTCTTCAGAAAAGTTGTAGGGATTCAAGAGAGAAAATTGGGGATATTTTGTTTGGAAGGATTGGTGGAGCCTACGATTTATTATGGATTTTGGACTGACTGGTGGTCGGATCTGGAAACAGGCTGATAGAACTGTAGATGGTTCGGAAAGGGAATTTCTAAAAATATGAAATGAGCTTTCAAAATTCCACGAAAACTTAGAGGTGGAGGGGAAGGTGTACAAAACTTCCAGTAAATTTGGAAGCTCTTGAAAAAATCAAAAAGTGGTCCGGATATGTAGAAATCGAAGTTGTTGTCACTGTAGATAGAAACCTGGCAGATCTGAGAATAGAAGGGGAACGAAAATTGAAAAATACCAAATGATGGAATTTTGACTTGAATTGTTTTGTAAAGATAGGGGTTCAAGAGGGGAACCACGCCTGAAAATTTCAGCTCCAGAGGAGGTGGGAGGTGGGAGCAGAAGTTCGGGGAAGATGCTTCTATCCTGGATGGACAGAATACCGAAGACGATGGTGGCGGCGCGACGGCGGCACGGCGGCGGCGATCACCGGAGATGACCCAGAAGGTAGAGAGGATCAATAGGGGAGAGATATCACTCTAGAATTGGGGTTGGGGATGAAGAAACCAGAGGGAGAGAGGAGAGGGGCACAAGGAGCTTCAAGCTTCCAACAAATTTTCTCTTCATTCATTAATTTCCAAATGGAAAATACAAGGTTTTATATGCTTCACATCAAATCCAATCTCCACCATTGGATCTACGAATTGGGAAGGGATGGCCTAGATTAAATGTGAGCAACACACACAAAAAAAATAAACTATTCCAAGTGGAAGGGGGCGCCCCCTTGACTAGGTGAAAGGGTTGAATGGGTAGGTAGCCTACCTTGGAAAATTTTAACCACTTGTCTACCCATGTGGCATTTGACATTCAACCCTTCTAGATGGCCACCTAAGATGGTTGACCAGCCCCACATGGGTGACATAGACCAATGGGAAAGGGCTGGGGGCCCCCTTGCTGGACCTACTGGCAAATTACATAGAAACCCACACAATCTAAGGGAATGACGCATTGGCTTACAAAGCCTTACAATTGTGCATATACTTTCCCATGGATATAAAAATAAAATAAAAGACATAAATGCAAAATAAAATGTACATGCTCGGCGTCGATTCCCATCAAAGAGCTTGGTATGAGAGACTAAACTCATTCCTCATTGAAAAGGGGTACACACGAGGTAAGGTAGATCAAACACTTTTTACCAAGAAGCAAGGTAAGAACATCTTGATTGTTCAAATTTATATTGATGATATTGTGTTTGGTTCTACTAAATCTGAGATGTGTGAGGAATTTGCTAACCTCATGACTAGCGATTTTGAGATGAGCCTAATGGGAGAACTCCAATTCTTTCTCGATTTGCAGGTCAACCAAGGACAAGATGGGTGCTTCATAAGTCAAGCCAAATACATCAAGGAGCTGCTTAAAAGATTTGACATGACAAACAACAAAATCATTGCAACTCCTATGAGCACCACAACATCACTGGATTCGGATCAAAATGGTAAATTAGTGAATGCAAAGATCTATAGAGGTATGATCGGCTCTTTGCTTTACTTGACTGCATCCCGACCAGATATCCAGTTTAGTGTATGCCTTTGTGCTAGGTTTCAAGCTAGTCCTAGAGAATCTCACTTGACTGCCGTCAAACGTATCCTTAGATATCTTGCCGGCACTCAAGATTTGGGATTGTGGTATCCGTCATCATGTGATTTATCTCTTATATCTTATTCTGATGCGGACTATGCTGGATCGTAAAAGTACTAGTGGCTACTGCCAGTTTCTGGGCGGGTGTTTAGTTTCTTGGGCCTCCAAGAAACAACACTCGGTTGCCCTCTCAACCGCAGAGGCAGAATATGTTGCTGCGGGGAGCTGTGGCACCCAAGTGTTATGGATTAAACACCAACTCCAAGACTACTTAGTGGATCTTAGTTGTGTCCTGATTCTGTGTGATAACACTAGTGCTATCAACCTTGCAAAAAATTCAGTCCAGCACTCTAGGACTAAGCATATTGAGATTTGGCATCACTTCATTAGAGATGAGGTCGGTAAGAAAAATTTTGAACTACATTTTGTTGATACTCTAAATCAAATTGCTGATATTTTCACCAAGCCCTTGTGTAATGACAGGTTTTCAACACTCAGAAGGGAGCTTGGTCTTTGCCGACCTCAGGCCAATAAAAATTGAAATGATGATTTTGTTCAATTTAGTTGTGGGCTTTTACAGATTTGTGTCCATGCATTGTTTATATATATGTAGTCATGATGCATAATAAAGATTGCATTCATGTTCACGATGCCTTGCATGGTTGGTGTAGCATCATTCTTGCATGGCCATGGTATATCAAATGTTGATGTATGGAAGGGCAGATTATGCTTGCCTAGATGCACTTAATATGCGTGAGGTTTCACCTCCACCAGGTACCATACGTCACTGTCGCATATGGGCCATATAGTAAGGGGGAGTTATCTCTTTGACGCATTCTTGCATATATTTCATATTCATTCTGTTGCATTTAATAAGTGTACAACCATGGGTTGGGTCATATATTTTATTTCTGCCACCTTCAGAGTGACTAGGTCAACCTCATTTGTCATTCAACTTGCTTGCAAACATAAATCCTTCGTGCATCCATTGCATATCCTTAGGGGGAGTTTTGTTGATTCTCTTAACCTCTTACAATTTGCACTTCATTGGCAGAACTACGGCATAAGAGCTTTCTATTATATGCCCTGATGATTGTCCATCCAATGAAAATGGTTCAGATTTAATGATTTCCTTGAAGTTCAAAAATATTTATTCTGAAATCATTTATGTTATGTGGTTTTAGTAGACCTTAACTAGAGATTGCATATTGTGCTTTGCATGACTATCCTGATATCTGAAAATTCAAATGTCATGACAATCTTGGTGATACTCTAGAGCTTAGTATTATTTCTAAACATCTTGATGAGCTGGAATTCTTGGAAATCAATTTGACAGAGCAATGATATTATTGTACGGAGAAATATGTCACGTCATCAACTCAAGTGACGAATGATATGTCATGATGTGCCCCTGTTATCTCTGTCTTAATTATATTGGGACTCTAGGCAGAGCACTAGCATAATTGCTGAGAAATATATCTTCTCATCCAAGAAATGAGATTGGATATGTCATGACGTGACTTTGCAATCTTTGTTCATTTTGAAGCATAACCGTCAGCCTTGCCAAATACCTAGGGATACTGGCGTCTAAACAACGTGTATTCTTACGGCTAGGAGGCCTGTACTAGACTTGATTGCTCGTAAAATATGAGTCATGTGCCTTCAAATACAAGTTTCTGAAAAATCAAACATGCTGCAATCATACAATTCCATGCTTTACTCATGCTTGTTTAGTCTCAATACTAGTTGTTGTGCTATTCCCTTTGTCGTTATTGAATATGGATGTATAAGACAAGGGAAGGTTAAACACTGCCATGATATGCACCTTTGGTTCATTTCTATTAAATCTTGGATGTAGCTACTTTTTGAACTCTGTTGATGATCTCGGATTTCATTAGCTTTGAAACATATATGTTGCTCACGGTATGTTTCAGATTTGCATATAATGGCTTGCTCTCCACCCCTTTAAGAACTGGTCTCACCGACATTTGTCGCTTCTCTCACTTATCCCTCCTTTTTGCTGCTGTCAAAGGGGGAGAATATTTTGTTGTGAGCCGTCCTTTGCTCTGTGAGTTGTCATTGGGGGATGAGTGATTTGTGTTCGAGGGAGAGTCAAAGGGGGAGAATCCTTTGTGCGCTTTGTGTATCTCTTATGTGTATGTGATGGGGTTTGCATAATTGCAAAGCACTCACATCTGCATTCATAATTGCATTCACATGCTATTACTATCATGGATCTTGAGCTGCACTTGTTGAATATGTCATAAACTTTGCCATCTTGGATATTACTGCCACATAATGACTCACAGTGTTGCCATCATTAAGAAGGGGGAGAATGTTGTGCCCATATAGTCATTTGAGTCATCTTGCGGTCACTTGGGCCATTCGACATCATCATGTGGTCATTTGAGTTATTTGACATTCTTGATTTTGATAATGGCTAAACACTATTAGTCATTGTTATTTTTCACTCTTATATGACTGACATACGTGATGTTTTTTTCATGACAGATATGCAAATGAATGGACAAGGAATGGAGTGGAGTTGGCAAAAGTGAAAGCTCAATGACAGTTAAGGTCGATGCACAAAGAAGCATAACCAAGAGAACCTAAAGTCAAAGACTCAGTTGACACCTTCTAGACTGTCAAGGGTGATGCTACAGACATGAATGGGGTGCTAAAGAACTTAAGCGACGAAGCTAAAGCAATTAACGGACTGACCCGGGAAAACCCAGGGTCTGCCCAGCTGGTGGTCGACTGCCAGCACAGGGGCAGTCGACCGCCCCTGCCAGCAACCTCCAAGCTGCAGCTCTCTCAGTGGCAGTCGACCGCCTGCCCAGTAGCGATCGACCGAAAATTCCAGGGATCATTCGTCTGCAGTTTTCTCAGTAGCGGTCGACTGCCAGAAGCCACAGGTCGACGGCCAGCCCCGAGCCTTCATTGTTGACTTTATTTTCCACTTCGAGAGGGGCCATTCTCCATGGATTTCTTTAATCCTAAAGTCACCCAATCACCCACAAAATGTGGATCTGGTCTGGGGGGCTTCTATTGACCATCCAAAGTCTATAAAACACATACAAGAGGGTTAGAAACCCTAATGCTTCATTTGGATCAAAGGAGATCAAGGGAGGCTTGTGGAGGCTGTTCAAGGGAGATGGTACTGTAGCCGTGAACAGTACTTCGTGAAGAGATCTTCATTCATTCTAAGAGATTCAAGCCTAGATCTGAAGCTATCTCAACCTACAAGGAAGCAAGAAGCAATCAAGGCTCTCAAGGGTGATCTAAACTGCATCAAACTCTTCATCAACTCAAAGAGATCAAAGGGAAGATCAAAGCTACATCCATAGTCTTCTTCATCAACTCAAGGAAGATCATCTCTCAAGGAAGAAGACACCATCGAAGCATCAGATTCAAACTCCTGCAACTCAGACAAGATCTTTTTACTTTGAGCATATTCTATATCTTGTTTGAGTGATTTCTATTTGTTCTCTTTCCATTTCTTTCAAACAATCGAAACTGAAGATCGTCCCTACCGGTGGTTAGTAGGAAGGCAATCGGAAGTTCTCCGATCTGCGGTGATTGACGTCCCTACCGGTGGTTAGTAGGAAGGTAATCGGAAGTTTTTCGATCTATGATGTTGACGTCCCTACCGGTGGTTAGTAGGAAGGCAATCGGAGGTTCTTCCGATTTGTGGTTCAGTGCGTGGCACTAGTGGAGCCTCACCGGATTTGGTGAGGGGTGGACGTAGGACTGGGGATTCAGTCCGAACTACCTTAAAATCCTTTGTGTTATGGTTTGTTTATGTGATTGCTTCATTCTAGATGCATGCTTAGGTTCAAATCGATATATTAGTTGCTCATCTTGCCAAGCGAATCATAGTGTTCTTCGATAAGCTAGTTATATTCCGCTGCGATTTATTTTATCTAGCTATATAGAGGGTTGCATTACAAAAAGAGGGATAAATCTATTCACCTCTCCCCTCTAGATCCGCTGTCCACTACTCAACACGGGGTGCTTTCGCCTCGACCGAACGGACATTTGGTCACTAACGGACCCAATATGCTGAGAAGCCATACCCATGCCGGGTAATCGGGGTCTTCTACTGATATAGCCTTCGGTCTCTTGTTCTGAAGCGCCAAGGGCGTCCCCACACCTGGGGAGGATCTTTCATTCAGGCGGCGTGCCGCCAGGTATACCCATGTCCTTGGTCGGACAACAGATACACGCTCGTCCTTGGTCGGACGACGGGTACATCTGAAGTCCCACGATCAATGACACCCAAGAGGGGGGTGAATTGGGTGTTTACCAATTTTACGAAAACTTTTGGCCTTTTCAAAATATGTGATACAATGTTAATCAAGAGGTTCAAAACTGTTTGTTCACAAATTGGATTTATCAAACTGAATTGGATGATGATATAGATTATGCAAGATATACGAGGATAAATCCAGAATTATAATTATACTAACACTCATGTAGAATGGAGGTAGAAGAAAAGGACCAAACCACATAATACAAAACACAATGCACAGCGGTTTTTAAGGTGGTTCGGATGCAACGACGGCAATCCTACATCCACCCCTCACCAAACTCGGTGAGGCTTCACTCGGGGATAAATCCCCAAATGGAGACGACGCTCCAAACACACACGCAGGATGGCACCTGCCCACACACACAGGGACGCGCCCCAATACACACACGCACACATGGAGATGAGGTCTCCAACACGATCCAACAAACGGATCAACAAGACACACACACGCTGCGACAAGTGCAGCAAACCACACACTAAAACAACTGGATCTAAGTAGATCCACACACACATACACCTAGATCTAGGAAGATCTACGCACACACGAATGGAACACAATGACCACACACGACCACGGATCCACAACGATCTACACACACACGAATGTTTCTAGATTGTGAAGAACACAAATATAAAGCCCAAAACATAACAACAATGAGGCACAGTTTAGAAGACTCCTGATTTGGCTTCCCTTGAGTGTATGATATAGAGCTTGGAACGATGCTTCCTGCTTCACTTGAATGACTTCAGATTAAGCTTGAATGGGCTTGGAGTGGATGTAGAGTTACTGCACGGAGTACTGTTCACGGCTACAGTACTCTTCCTTCTTCACTTGGATAACCTCCCTTTGATCTCTTCTTGAAACTCTTGCTTGCTTCTTGATAGCCTCCCCCTTGATCTCTCTTTATTGGTTGCTTGATTCTTCACTTCATAGATGCTTGTTGGCTTGAGAAGTACCTTAAATGGCTTGTAGATGGATGAATAACTTGCTTCACGAGGTACTGTTCACGGAGCTACAGTACCTCTTCTTCCTCCTTGGACAGCCTCCCCTTAGATCTCCCTTGAAGCCCTCTTGGTTGGTTAGGGTTATGGCTTCAATGAGATATTTTATATCTCTTAAATGGTCCATAGACAAGCCCCAGACCAGATCCACAAATCATGGTGGATTGGGTGTCTTTAGGATTAAACAAATGGGTGGAAAGACCACTCCTCGAGCTTGAAACAAAAGTCAACAAAAGGGGGCCTCGGGGCTGGCGGTCGACCGGTGGAGGGCTGGCGGTCGACCGAAATTTTACAGGTTTCAGTCCGTTGCTTGCTGGGAAAAATGGTTGACCGCCCCTGTCTGGGCGGTCCACCGCTGCTGGCAGTCGACCGGTCCTGGACTGGCGGTCGACCGCTGGCAGGGGAAGCCCCAGGTTTCTCCCGTTCAGCCCATTAAACCCTTGAGCAGCTCATTCACGTTTGTGGCATCAAACTCTTTCGACCTTGAGGATTTGTACTGAGTATATGGACCAATGGTTCTTGATAGTAAATGACATGTACCACCTATTTTGGATTGTAGAGGAGCAGGGTGCTTATCCACAAGTTTAGTTCACCAGGTGACTGCCATGTGTTTGATCCTGCAAGCAAGATAGTTAAGGTTAATACCATGCTTGTTCACATTAAAGAGATTATGAAACCTCTTGTCTCTTGTAAAAATAATTCAATCAAGCATGAATCAAGACCATGTACCATTGCCATTTGCCATCTCAAACATATTTAAACATGAATGTGCAATCAACCATAAGTTTAGTTATCATCACTCAATCACACATTAAGTTTAGTTATCATCAAAACCATAACGCCAACAATCATCAAAACCATAACTCAACAATCTCCCCCTTTTTGATGATGACAAACTTAGTGATGATGACAAACTTAATGATGATACAATAGAATGACACAAATAATCTTCCCCTTCTGTCACACATAATCAACAATTTTTCTCCCCCTTTGACATAATCAAAAAGCGGGATAATGCAAAACTTTCTCCCCCTGTGACATAATCAACAATATCAACAATCTGGAAGAAGCCAAACAAGGAAGAACAAGCTGATCTCCCTTTGAAACAGCAATAGCCCATCTTATCAATACAGAAGAAGCAACAACAAATCATGGACCGACAAATCAATATAAGTCCAATTAGAGGAAACCAATTGCTTATTATTCTCAGAAATCAATATGATACCATCCAAAGCGAATACAGTCAAGCATGTATGGATACCAATTGAAAGTGGTGAGTGGCCTCAAGGATATGAGCCAGTGTCGGAAGATGTTCACAAAATAAGGTGTTCAGCATGATAGCATTCAAAGTCTAGAGCCCATGGCAGATTTTCACACAAACAAGAGCAGGAGGACATATCAACACGATTTTCTTTAATTTTCAAATTTTTGATTTTTACATTTTTCTGTTTAAATGCATGAAGCTATGTATATGCAGATGATGACTCATGAAGTGCACACAAAGTAATCAAACAGTTACATATAAACATACATGCAATCTCCCCCGTACATATATGAGAAGGGAATGGGTATAATAAGGATGCAAGAGAGTCATGCTCACCAGAATGCACATGTGTAGCACATGGGAGATCGTGCAATCATATAGGAGATTCATGCAATTGCTGATGCAGTCAATCAATTTTCTGAATACATATTAAATCAAATTTCCAGATGTGTAAGTGAGGAACATGAAAAATGATAGTTGCAATATGGATATTCAGATTTTCAGATAAACACAATGAGACATTTCACAGACTGCACTTCAATTTTTGAGAACATCGTATTGGAGATTTCGCTCTACCACAATGAGTTTTTACCACATTTTTTTTACCGCACCAAGATCACATGATAGTCAGAATTTTTCAAGAGTGATCAGGTTCAAATGATTCCTTTTTACACGAGTAGACGCATGGAGCTCATGTCAGAATCCCCGGTTACTCAGAATACAGAACCATTTCACCTCATTTTGAACAGAGATACTAGTCAACACTTTTCAGATATGAACCACATCACGTCTCAGGTGACATGTGCCCAGTTTACTCAGTGAGACCGAGCATTGCTCTATCTTTCATTTTTATTTCAGATTTTTCAACAAGGATAGGTAGGCAGCTTTTTCCTCAATTGTCTCTTCAACATACATGCAGTAAGTTTAACATCTCGAGAGTGTTGAAAAGAAATTCATATATCCTTATCTTTAACACTCATTTTCATATTTTATGCATGAAGTGTGCGAATTTGATTCAGCATGTACACCGAAAATATCATGAATACACAACAGTGCAACTCCCCCGAAATAGATGCACTTATGAAATATAAACTCTCCCAGAATGTACGACATGAAACACTCCAATAATGACGCAAATGCAGTATTATGTATCAAGAAAACATAAGGCCATAGAAATGCCAAGGGATGGGGGTGAATAGCATATAATACCACGCAAGCACACATTAGGAGTTTATGCAAATGCACTGTGACATGCATGCGAGCAATGTGATGTAAATTTGATACTAATTGAATGGACGCCAACTGAATGAACTAAGTGCGACTAATACATGAGTTCCAATGCAATACAACATATGAGCATATGAGAATGCGATGCAATGAATAAAGTAATTCAAACTTTTGATTTTCATTTGCATGATCTAAAAACACCTTATGCATTGAATTATGATGCATGCAACCTATAACTATGTGAGAATGGAATGCAAGATGAAAAATGACACTATGTACAAGAGAGCAGTTCAGATTTGAAGGACGAGCATGGGGCATTATTCATCACAAGTGATTCATATACAATGGTGTAGAAATCATTTGGCATGCTGTGGAAACCATTTATTGTCAAAAATAGTTAAGAACAGATTTTCAAAAGTTTTGAAATCAATCACAAGTCATTCAAGAGTAGACATTTCCATTGCAGAACTCTTTATTTCAACAAGGATCAATTTTAGAAATTTTGAAGCAATTCATCATGAGCATGTTGTATGTTTCAATTAGAGATCACTCATTCAATAGAGAATAGCATTCATTTCAACTTGTTTAGCTAGCAAGACCCCCTTTGACAAAAATATGAATATTAGAAAAATTCAGTGAAAGTGCAATGTTTCTCTTATGACTTGGGGCTAGCTAACAAGAAGCAAATAGTAGCATCAGAAGAAGTCTTTCAAGGCCAAACAATCAATTTCTTCCAGTTCTGGTACAAGGCGGAGAACTTTGGTCTAAAGACCAACTCACGCATAGTGAGAGTTTCTAGGTGAAGATAATCCACCTTTTCACTACTCAGTATTTGATATACCAGATACTTAATTAAGCTTAAATGTGCTCAAGCAATCAGATTGAAGGATGTTCAAAGGTCAACATAAAATTTAAGATTTTCAGTTTCATTTAACCAATAAGCAGGTTAATCACAGCAGAATGGAGGAGCAATCATTCAGGTATGTAGAAACAATACCTGTCATCAGAATAACATCAAAAAGTCCCATAGACTAATGCATGAATTTTTATTTCCATAGTAAGAGGGTGAATTACCTTAGTTCAAAGGACAATACCGAAGGCCTTCAAGCACCAAAATCACTAACCTTACGAAGGTTAGTATTTTAGATTTACTCTCTTACCTTTGCCTTGAGAATCAATTTTCTTCCGAGCCTTCCACCTATTGAACCCATTCTTGGTTAAAAGAGATGCGCGCCTTTCATACCATGTCTTGGGTACTTGCTTCAACACGTACAAAACTTTCACCACCTTGTACTTGAGTCGATCCTGGAGGTTGTTCTACACAAAATACCCCATCTTCTTGTAGCAACTTGAGAGGGTTCTCATCATTTTAATCCTTGCAGGGTATTCTCCCAGTTGATTCAAGCTTGGTCATGACTAGCCCATCATCATTTGGATCTTGGAAGTATAATCTGCATCCAAAGACAGAAAGATTTGATTTGTCAATTTCGATTCAAATTTATTAATAATGATATGACAAATAATTTTAACAACCAACACCCCTAGACAGCTCTAGATGCAGTGCATGACTCATGTGTGAACCTGAACATTAAGCCCATATGATGAATGTGATTGCTCCCCCTTAATGTGTGCATGAATGCAAGATGTTCGGTGACAATCCAATCCTATATGCAGCCTTTTAAGTAAATGACTCATAGTACCAGGCGGAGAGCTTAGATCCGAAGATCACCTCACGCGTAGTGATAGTTTTCAGACAGGCTTAACCTGTCTTTCCACATGTCACCATTTGATATACTATGTAATCATGGATGATGAAGGTAGGGGAATTGTAATGCATTATGGCATGAATACACAATGTTCAACTTATGCATGACAGAGTATGAAAGTGTATGCAAACTCAATATGTGTAGTGAAAACATAATCTGAAGAATCTTCAAGCTCTCCTACCACAAGATGTTATATGACAAGTGATATATGCACGAGTATGCAAACAACAATGAATGGAATGCATGTACGGACATGTGCATTATCACAAGACTATTCAGCACAATATGAATAAAGCCATGACACCATTACTGAAGAGAGTGAGAGGGATATCACCTGAGTTTCTAAACTCCATTTTTGATTTTCTGTTTTAGCCTTTCTTGAGTCACTTGACTCGTGTGCCTTACCTTTTTGGCGAAAATAAATTTCACGCTTTACATTCCCAAGGCACACCTGTAAAACAGATTTCTCATTTGGACTTCTTAGGTACCCAAATCTTTTTGGGTCCTTGTGGGTTAGCAGCAACATGGGCATGTGGTTTCTAACTTTTGACAACATTCAAATCATCATTTTTCTTTATAAAACAATCATGCTTAACATTCCCAGATTTACCAAAGTGATGGTAGAAGTCACGTGGCATCATATTCTTCCTTCTCATGGGTTCTACTGATTTGTGTGTGTGAGCATGATGTGTTGAGTGGGAGTTCTTTCTCTTCAACAAGAACCAGCACTGTGAAGTCGCATGACCCCATTTACCACAATAATTACAATGCACGGAAAGTGTTATGGTGGATGCTTTCTTTTCATTTTTCAAAGCAGCTTGGTTCTTACATGCTTTCAAGTCATCATTTTTCATAATGACGCAATCATGTATGGCATGTCCAGATTTACCATAGTAAAAGCATGAGAGTTTCTTTCTAATTGGTTGTGTGTGTGTGGAAGAGGTATGCTCAACATGCATGGAGGTGCTAGCAGCATTTTTAGATTTTTGATGCAAATTGATTTTCATTGTGGAGACATGTGTGTGTGCAACATGATTTTTCTTTTCCAGATTTTCATTTGATCTTTTTATTGTCTGTGAAGAAGATTGATTTGGGGACCCATTTGATGTGCTGACTATGTTTGAATTGTGCTCAAAAGATGTATAAACTTTATTTTCAAACTTCTTTTTGTTCACAGGATTAAAGCCCAGCCCTTCCCTTTGAAAATTCACTTTCATCCCCAATAATTTATCCAAATTTTCTTGACCATTCACAAATCTAGACATTGAAACACTCAAGTCAAGAATTTCAGATTGAAGAGATGCAATGTGCAATTCATAGGAAACCATCTTATTTTCATAGGAGTTGACTTGTTCATGTAGAGTAGCATTGATGGTTTTATGACTTTAAATTTCTTGCAACAAAGCATGCACTTTTTCAGATTCATCATTATTCACAAATTTTCCTTTTTCAAGAGCAAGCAATCTTTCAGAAATGGTTGTATTCAATTACTTCAGTTTCTCATTTTCTATTTCAAGAGTTTTATCATGAGCAAAATCATTTTAACCATTGCTCATAAGACTAACTCTCTCTCTCAGCTCTTTATTTTCATTTCTCAAGGAAGAAATTTGATCTTTGTGAATTTCAATGTCGAACACATGACCATCAATCAATTCTTTCAAGTGTGAGCATTCTTTACATGGAGAATTACATTTATTTTGTCCAACATTCTTTTTCAATTTTTTATTTTCAGACTTAACCCTCTCATATTTATCAGCAAGCTCATCATATGCAATCAATAACTCCTCATAGCTAAATTCATCTTCATTATCAGAATCAGAATTTACCTTTGAGCTTGATTCAACTTGTTGATCACTCCCTTGATCACTCGTGCCTGCCACAAGACATTGGTCTTCATGCTCTTCCCGGACTTTGGTTAAGCCAACCAAGATATCCTTCGCAGATCTGCAATGGGAGACAAAAGGGAAATGATTAGAATCAACTGCAGCAATAAGCAATTTTAGAACTAAATAATTTTGATCATGTTTTAGCTTAGAATCTGTGGTCCAGACAGATTTATCTTTAGGCAACTCATAAGGACCATGTGAGATAAGCTTCCATAGCTTAGGATCATATGAGTTGACAAGAATACACATCCTTCCTAACCACAAATCAAAATTACAACCATCAAACACGGGTGGAGAATTCAAAGTGTACATAATGATAGTCATTGATCTGGATCACTCTAGATCGTTAGATCTATGAAATTAGAGCCTTGGCTCTGATACCAATTGAAGTCCCACGATCAATGACACCCAAGAGGGGGGTGAATTGGGTGTTTACCAATTTTACGAAAACTTTTGGCCTTTTCAAAATATGTGATATAATGTTAATCAAGAGGTTCAAAACTGTTTGTTCACAAATTGGATTTATCAAACTGAATTGGATGATGATATAGATTATGCAAGATATACGAGGATAAATCCAGAATCATAATTATACTAACACTCATGTAGAATTGAGGTAGAAGAAAAGGACCAAACCACATAATACAAAACACAATGCACAGTAGTTTTTAAGGTGGTTCGGATGCAACGACGGCAATCCTACGTCCACCCCTCACCAAACTCGGTGAGGCTTCACTCGGGGATAAATCCCCAAACAGAGACGACGCTCCAAACACACACGCAGGACAGCACCTGCCCACACACACGGGGACGCGCCCCAACACACACACACACACACGGAGATGAGGTCTCCAACACGATCCAACAAATGGATCAACAAGACACACACACGCTGTGATAAGTGCAGCAAACCACACACTAAAACAACTGGATCTAAGTAGATCCACAAACACACACCTAGATCTAGGAAGATCTACGCACACACGAATGGAACACAATGACCACACACGACCACGGATCCACAACGATCTACACACACACGAATGTTTCCAGATTGTGAAGAACACAAATATAAAGCCCAAAACATAACAACAATGAGGCACAGTTTAGAAGACTCCTGATTTGGCTTCCCTTGAGTGTATGATATAGAGCTTGGAACGATGCTTCCTGCTTCACTTGAATGACTTCAGATTAAGCTTGAATGGGCTTGGAGTGGATGTAGAGTTGCTGCACGGAGTACTGTTCATGGCTACAGTACTCTTCCTTCTTCACTTGGATAACCTCCCTTTGATCTCTTCTTGAAACTCTTGCTTGCTTCTTGATAGCCTCCCCCTTGATCTCTCTTTGTTGGTTGCTTGATTCTTCACTTCATAGATGCTTGTTGGCTTGAGAAGTACCTTGAATGGCTTGTAGATAGATGAATAACTTGCTTCACGAGGTATTGTTCACGGAGCTACAATACCTCTTCTTCCTCCTTGGACAGCCTCCCCTTAGATCTCCCTTGAAGCCCTCTTGGTTGGTTAGGGTTATGGCTTCAATGAGATGTTTTATATCTCTTAAATGGTCCATAGACAAGCCCCAGACCAGATCCACAAATCATGATGGATTGGGTGTCTTTAGGATTAAACAAATGGGTGGAAAGACCACTCCTCGAGCTTGAAACAAAAGTCAACAAAAGGGAGCCTCGGGGCTGGGGGTCGACCGGTGGAGGGCTGGCGGTCGATCGGAATTTTACAGGTTTCAGTCCGTTGCTTGCTGGGAAAAATGGTTGACCGCCCCTGTCTAGGCGGTCCACCGCTGCTGGCGATCGACCGGTCCTGGACCGGCGATCGACCGCTGGCAGGGGAAGCCCCAGGTTTCTCCCGTTCAGCCCTTTAAACCCTTGAGCAGCTCATTCACGTTTGTGGCATCAAACTCCTTCGACCTTGAGGATTTGTACTGAGTATATGGACCAATGGTTCTTGATAGTAAATGACATGTACCACCTATTTTGGATTGTAGAGGAGCAGGGTGCTTATCCACAAGTTTAGTTCACCAGGTGACTGCCATGTGTTTGATCCTGCAAGCAAGATAGTTAAGGTTAATACTATGCTTGTTCACATTAAAGAGGTTATGAAACCTCTTGCCTCTTGTAAAAATAATTCAATCAAGCATGAATCAAGACCATGTACTATTGTCATTTGCCATCCCAAACATATTTAAACATGAATGTGCAATCAACCATAAGTTTAGTTATCATCACTCAATTACACATTAAGTTTAGTTATCATCAAAACTATAACGCCAATAATCATCAAAACCATAACTCAACAACATCCTCGTCCTTGGTCGGACGATGGATATATGCTCATCCTTGGTTGGACGACGGGTATATTCTCACCCTTGGTCGGACGATAGATGCACGCTCATCCTTGATCGGACGATAGATATTGTCCACGCTGTACGACTGAGTCAATACCGGTTCATTCTCGATCCTCCTGAGGTTAAGTCCCCGGCATTCATACTGGGTGACCAGAGGCTCTGGCAGCTTGAGAGGGCTTCAATGTGTTGATCTTCTTCGACTTCTCTGCTTCGGTGGGCCGCATCGTCTGTCTTTGAGGCTTGATCACCATTAAGCATATTTTGAGTGCCAACAAGCCTTTGGAGGACGTTTTCCTTTTTAGACAATAAAAATTAAACAATTAAACAATATTAAAAAAATTTAAGGTCACGGTCAATTGTTGACCATAGCGGTCAACTATTGACTGGTGTGGTCAACTATTGACCATCGTGGTCAACTATTGACAGGCTCTTCCCCTCTTCTGCCTTGAGAGTCCTTAGTGTTCAGGACTCTATTCTGAGCATTTTTGTTCAACGTGGCCTCCTTCTAAGGGCTCTAACTTCTAGAATTCTCCTCCGAATTGAGTCCCATTTATTTCTATCTCTTGTCTCCACTATTATCTCGAGATTGATCTATCAAACTTGAATTTTAGTAGACTATATCATTTGGAAATGGGGAGGAAACTTCTAGATTTATGCAATTTTTGCGCAGATCAAACTCTATTTTCTGCTCGATGGGCCCTTCTTGCGGCGAAGATATCTTCTAGAATATTACTCCAAATCGACCCCCGTTTGTTTCTACCTCTTTCCCTTAGTATTATCTCAAGTTTGATCCATAGAACTCAAATTTTCATTGGCTATATCTCTCGGAATAGTTAACGTAAGTTCTAGATTTATGCATCCTAGTACAAGTCAAACTCTTTTTTTCTGTGCGATGGGCCTATCTTCCAAGAGCCATAACTTCTAGAATCCTCCTCCAAATCGAGTCCTACTTATTTTTATCTCTTGTCCTTAGTATTATCTCGAGTTTGATCCATAGAACTCGATTTATCTTGGACTATATCTCTGGGAATCGTGAGAGGAAGTTGGAGATTTCTGTAAACTCTATATAAACTGCCGAGTTCACAGTGGCAACGGAGGGCTCTTTCTAGACGTGGGGCGAAGCCATGCAGCATCTCCAACTCACAACTTTGACCCCACCTTGAAGAGGGAAGTATTAGCTTTCCATTCCATCTTTCTGGGCTTGATTTCATGGTCTATTCTTTTAGTTCTCTTCTCCTCAATTTCACCAATCATCATAGTTTTTCTGCACTTTTCTCCATTTTTCATCAATGATTTGACCCTATTCTTTGCATCTTATTTCGTGATTTCAACTCTCATACATCTACAACACACACACCTATTATTTTCACCCTTCCACAGGGGTTAAAAACCTCCCCCCGGTGCGTTCTCCCTCAATTTCTACCCTTATTTTATCACTACGGGATTGATACTATACATACATGTTCTAATGAGTTTTTCTTGTGTTTTCATCTTTATTTTGCAGGAGAGCATGAATACAACGTGAGGCCCTCTTCTTCTAGCCGACTGGAAGACGAGGAGATTTGAATCCACATCGTTCCCCGTACCCATTTGTCAAGTGCGATCAACTCTTCATCTTTCCAAGGTACACGGCGCCATCCCTTCATCTCTTCATCCTTTCGGCGTTGTCGGAACCTTGGTGGCAATCACGGTATGTCTTTCTCATCCTTTCATCCCCCTTTTCTTTGTTCATATTGTTGCATGGTCATGCATACCTATTAGTTTAAGAGGGCGGGGTAGACCTATTAAATAATCTACAATTTTTTGGCGATCACAGTGGGACAACAATGCCCATCATGTTTGTTTTCATGCTCTTTTGTAAGTTTGGTGTGTGCATGTCCATGTTTAGGTAGTATTTTCTCCATTTTCCCACTATTTTGGGTGTTTTAAGGGCTCTGGTAGCATGACAGTCTTCTGTTAGACCGCAAGGGAGAAGAAACGGTCATTTGGTAGAACACTTGTGGATTCTGGCAGTTCTACGCGCGTGCTCACAGGGCCATGTTCGTTGATGCATAACTTTCCCTCTCGGGATCCGATTGTGCTGATTTTTGTTCCATTGGATAACCCTTTGTATTGTCTTTCCATCCATGTACTATTTTCATTATTTGGGTCACATTTACATTGTCTAATATTTTCATCATTTTTGAGTTTTCTGCATAAAGTCTACAGGCAGGCATAGGGACAGGTTCACAGGTACATTTTGCATTGATGCTTTTTTTGCCTTCCCGAGGTCAGATTGTCTTGTTCTTGGGCCCATTCTATAGCCCTTTGTATTATCTTTCCAGCCATATATTATTTGCATTATTTGGGTCACATTTGCATAGTTAAATATTATCATCATTTTAGCATTTTGTGCATGAAATCAGCACCCAGGCACAAGGACAGGTTCACAGGTGCGTCTTTGCTCAGTAATTTAATTGACCTCCCGAGGTCACACGGCCTTGTTCTTGGGCCTATTGGATAGTCCTTTATATTATCTTTCCATCTATATTTTATTTGCATTATTTGGGTCACGTTTGCATAGTCAAATCTTGTCTCCATTTTTTCATTTTGTGCATAAAATCTGCATGCAAGTTCAGGGGCAGATTCACAGGTACATTTTGCATTGATGATTTCTTTGCCTTCCGGGTTCCGATTGTGTTGTTTCCTGGTCCTGCCTTGTTGTCCTTCGTATTGTCTTTGTTTCCATTTTTTTTTTCAGAAAACCCTGCCTAGAGTTAGATGGGAGAATGCACCCTTTACCAGAGGTAAAGAGAGGAACCACTCCACCATCAGAACACTAGGAGGTAAATATTATTACTACTGAGAAAGGATAAAGTTACATCATTCTAATGCTAGGCAAGCCTAGCTTTTCTAATCGAGCTTCTCCCTTTATAATTGAGGGTAGCTCATTGTATGAGAAAAAAACATTACATTTTGAAGTGCAAGCTAAAGAGGCCAAAGAGTCCACGACTTTATTCCCTCTCTGTAAATGTGGTCGATCTTGTCATACTGAGTTATTAATCTCTAGATATCTCTAACATAGGAAAGAATAGACCATGGGCAATGAAATTCTTTTTTAATAATCCGAACAAGAATATGTGAGTCACATTCAAGATGGGCTGGATGATCACTGACTGTATGCAGATACTTGATGCCATCAAGTAAAGCCCGGGCCTCTGCTATTAGACTGTTAGTCTGTCCATAATAGTGAGAATAAGCAAGAATGGTATTTCCTCTACAATCTCTAATGACCCCTCCTCCTCCAGAAACCCCATTAAGTTTGCATGCGCCATTAGAGTTTAATTTAAGGAAGGGCCAAGGGGGGCGAATCCACTTTATGATCTTTAGCTGAGGTCCACTTGAAGACTGTATGACAATACCCAAACTCTCCAAAATCTTCTTTTTTCTATTGTCTAATTCCTTTAAATTTGCAGCAACACAATTCTATTTCACTTGGGAAATAATTTGGTATAGAATACTGGATTTTGATATAGTTTTACCTTCATATTTCGTAACATTTCTGGCTTTCCATATGTCCCAAAAGCCATAGCCGATGACAACAAGCATAAGATGACCATAAGCTGATTTTGGATGGATACTGCTAGCTGCATGCGAGATGAATGCTCTTATAGAGTTTCCTTCCAGTTGCAGCCCCACAGTTTTGAAATAGGACCATATGTGAGCTGCGAGTTCACTATGCAGTAAAAGATGGTTCATATCTTCCTCATGGTGCATCTGGCAGCAATAGCATCTAGAGCACAAAGACACACCCAATCGCTGAATATTTGAATCAATAGGGAGACAGTTCTGCATAATCTTCCACAGGTGAACAGAAATTTTATTTGGGAGCCATTGTGACCATAGCCGAGCCCAAGGAAGAGTTGTCTGTCTGGAATTACTGTCG
The DNA here is from genome assembly GCA_022559845.1 of Amorphophallus konjac. NCBI lineage: Eukaryota > Viridiplantae > Streptophyta > Magnoliopsida > Alismatales > Araceae > Amorphophallus > Amorphophallus konjac. The sequence goes on from CM040126.1 coordinate 47,210,750, forward strand.
GATAGAACATGATAAGTGGAGGCAACCGAACACTTACCTGAAGAGGATAGACTCCAAACCTAAAAATCAGGTTCTTGGGTCAGAGTTACATTAGCGATTGTTGTTTTGATAGGAGAAGGAACCAGCCTGTCCAGTAAATCAGATTCCTCACTAGAAGGATGCAGCTGGAAATCTTTAACATAGATATTTGAGTTTGGAATAATATTAGCAGGGGCAAATTCTGTCAAACTGCGATCTCCAATCTAGTTATCATACCAAAAGTTTGTGCTATTGCCATCCCCGACAACAACCTTTTTAAATTATAAAATGAGATTTTTTGCCTTGATCCAGCTTCTTCTTGCAAAGCCATTCATATTTTTGAAATGAACATCTCGTAGGTGGCTCTGTCTAATATACTTACCTCTGAAATGGTTGGCCCACAGGGAATTAGAATGCATGGCCTACCATAGCATCTTAACCCTTAATGCAGTTTCCATTTGCCTAAGAGACATGATACCTAGTCCTCCCTGGGTAATGGGCCTACATATTGCTTGCCAAGATCTCCAATGCCTTTTATTCCCATTAGGGGAAGATCCCCAAAAGAAATTTGCAAAAGACTTCTCAAGGATTTGATGGGTTCATGAGTGCAAGGGAGAAGAAGAAAGAGAATAAATAGGCACAGAAGTTAAGACATGCTGGTGCGGACACCCGAGCAGTTGATCGGCACGACACGCCGAGCCACCGGTACCGCACACGGAGCACGACACGAGCCACCTCAACGTCCATCTGGCTCGGAGACAGCCTGGAGACTCCGCCTTGAGCCTCCCCATTTATTATATTTAGCTAGACTTTATGTGTGTGTAATTTGTATTCATTTCGTTGCATTCGGTTTGCCATTTTGAGTGTAATAGGGGCTTATGAGCATTTCGGACCCCGTGGGCCCCACGGGCCCCCCGGGCCCCACCACATTGGGCCACCTCAGCCTAGGGTCCCACGTGGGGCCAGTCAACATGCCACATGGGAATATCTAGAAGTTTGAATGGTAAAAAACACATGGGGGACAAATGACTTAAAAAGTCCATATGGAGGCCACCTACCCCACCTACCATTTCAACCTTCCACATCTTGCCATTCAAAGTCCAAGGGCCGCCCCCCCCCCCCTTTGTTTTTTTATGTATTTTTTTTGTGTGATGTTCACATCTCATCCCCACCCTTCATCCCCTTCCCCTAGATCCAATGGTGGATAAGAGATGTGATATGTAACATATATAAGTTGTATTTTCTCCTTTTAGTGAATTAATGCCATTTGAAAGTTGGAAAAAAATCTCTTGAGCAGGCCTAGGCCGCCCCCTTCTCCTCTCCCCATCCCTCTTGAAGCTGTGAAGGCTTCCTTCTGGTGGTGAGACTCCACCCTATCAGTTTCGGTCGCCGCCACGAGCCGCCACCGCACCGCCATCGTCTTCATCGGAGTTCTGCCCGCGCAGTACCACAGTAGCTTCCACGAAATTCAGCCATCAACCACGAGCTCTGATCGACCTGGGGATTTTACTGGAGGTTCCATAGGTGTCAAGGATATCCCAAAAAAAATTGGTTTGTCATTCAGATCTCGTTCCATATTTTTAGATTTTCGCCCACTCTTCCCTTTCAGTTCTGCCAGCAGTCTATCTAGATTCATCTCCGCCCTGAGTTTTAGGTCTTAGGTCCACTTTTTGATTTTCTTTGGTTTGGCCAATTTTACTGGATCTTCCTTCCACCAACCCCTTCATCCACAATTTTTCTAAATTTCTAGTTCGTCCATTTCATATTTTTCACAAATCTTTCTCAGATCCACCTGAAGTTCTGTCCACCCATTCCCAGATCCGACCACCAGTCACCCCAAAACTCATAGTAAATCACCACCACCTCCAAATCCAATTCCAAAACTTGTCCCAATTTCGTGGTTTGATTCCCTACAACTTTGAAGAAGAGCTCGAAGCCTGATTCCAACGGAAAGCAGGCGGTCGACGGCCATTTACAGGAAACTCATATGCTGATCTGATATTTTGGGAGCTGTGCAACAGAGGATTGAAAAATAGTTAAAGCCCAGGTCCACAGAGGTTCAGAAGATTCCACTGGCCCTAGGTTGAAGGATTTTGAATCCTCTTTCCAACGGCACTGGTTTCATCGCATTTCGACGACGGGGCTGATCGCAGCGGCCGTTTTCGCCGGAGCGCGCGCTGCTAGAACAGCAACCTCAGCTCGTGGACAGCAACTTCAAAGCTTGGAGATCGGGACCGATCGACCCCCGATCGGTGTTCCCGGCCGACCGCCGTCCGTGGAGGCGCGCCACCAGGGGTCCCCATCATAGTGGGTCCCACCCCCGCAGATCCGGAGGACATCGCCATCCGTGGGCCCCGCGGGCCCGCAGAACCCGCCGTTCGGAAAGCACGAAAACGCGGAGTTCGGCACCGCCAGGCGACATCAAGATGCTGCCCGTCAACCCAATTCGCGTGATTCCCGGGCCCCGCATGTGACATTTTACCTCCCTGCGTGGAGTGGGTCAAATTATTGTATTTCTGTAAAATTGTGTTAACCGGGAGTCCGTGATTGGCCGGGGTTGTCTTCGCCATACCGGGTGCCTGGAGGTAATGGTCCGAACCTCTTGGCGTTCATTTGCTTAGCTAGTATACGGTCTTTTGCCACTGCCGAGAGTGTAGGTACTAGCCCGTGTGTCCATGTCACCGCTGTGAGAGTGAGAGTGACCCGTGTCGCGACTCGATCCGAGTCCGGAAGTTGAGTCGGACTACCCTTGACCTCCGCCGATTCCTTAACCACGCACGGTCCGCGCTTTCCCTCGCTTGGGACGACGAGTGAGCTTCACTTCTGTTAGCGACGTTTTGCCACTAGGAGCTCGTAGTGTCGGGCTTAGTGTCTCCCTGGTGTGTGCTGCTGGTCGCGTCTTCATCTAGAGTCCGAGGGTGGCACCTATCAGTGTCGTCTCCCGTGTCCGTCCCGCATCACATGCTTGATCAGAATCAACTTAGCACCCTGGGAAAGTAAATTGGATTTCCAACCAGAGATACGTTTTGGATGGAATTTAAAATTCCAGCAAAGTACACTTTTTTATTTTTGCCAAGCACCAGAGGAAAACCAAGATACTTATGAGGAAATTGTATGCCTGGTGAAACTTGTAACATTGTGTATCCGATTGGCAAAAGACTCATGGACCTTGGGATGTAGAAAGTAACCACTCTTGCTAACATTGATGAGCTGACCCGAAGCCCTTTCATATGTGCTGAGCACTTTCATCAAGTTCCTGACTGAGACAAGACTGGCTTTGCTAAAAATCAAGGTGCCATCTGCAAACAATAGGTAAGAAATTGGGGGACATCTCTGAGGACCTTGGAACCACTCAACCCGGCCATTTAAATGAGCTTCCCTTAAATATCTGCTCAGACTTTCCTCTGCAATGATAAATAAAGAAGGGGCAACAGGATCACCTTGCCGAACACCCCTTGAGGACTTAAAAAAACTAGCTGCATCCCCATTGAATAGGACTGAAAACCAGCAATTCTTGACCATCTTTTCAAGCAGATTAATGAATGACAAACTGAAACCAAATCTGTGAAGGACAGCAAACATAAAATCTCACTCTAACCTGTCATAAGCCTTGGCCATATCAAGTTTAAAAATGACATTATTGGCTCTTATTTTTCTGCCCAAATCTTGAGTCAGGTCTTGTGCTAGTGCAATATTGTCTACAATGTGTCTACCCTTCACAAAGGCAGTCTGTTCCATAGAAATAATCTTAGGAAGAATATGTGCCAGCCTTTTGTTAACAATGGATGAAATAATCTTGAAAAAGAAATTGCACAAACTAATTGGCCTGAAATCTGAGATGTCAGCAGCATTGGACTTTTTAGGAATAAGAGCAATTAAAGTAGAAGTCACACTTCTTGGGAAAGCCTACTGGGAACTAAATGCCTCTTGAACAGCACTAACAACCAAACCAGCAATGATTGGCCATGCCTTTTGATAAAAGGCACCTGTGAACCCATCAGGCCCAGGGGCACTATCTGAAGATAGATTGAAGACTGCATCCTTGATTTCAACTTCAGAAGGAATTGCACAAAGCATATCATTATCTTCCTGAGTAACCAAGGTAGGAATGCAATTCAAAGAGGAATCTTCTATATAATGGTCCTGAGATGTAAAGGCTTTTTGGAAGTGAGATGCAGCAATTTCTTTCATTTCCTCATGATCTAAGGTTAGAATTCCAGTAGAATTTCGAAGTTGAGTAATGCAAAGTTTATGTCTCTTAGCCATAGTAGATGTGTGAAAGAATCTGGTATTTCTGTCTCCCTCAAGGAGCCATCTAATTCCAGACTTCTATCTCCAAAAACATTCTTCCTGAAGTAGTCTATCAGATTGTAGAGATTTAGCCTCATCTAGAGTTTTTAAATTATCCTCCGTGGGGTGTAAATCATATGAATGCTCTACTTTAAGAACTGCATCTTTTGCTGCCATCAGATTTAAATGGACATGTCCAAAAATCTGCTTATTCCAAGTCCGAAGCATTTTCCTCATATACTTTAGTTTCAGATATAAAGTAGTCATGGGAGAAGAAGCCAAAGGACTAGTGTGCCAGCATGATTGAATATCCACTAGTGTGCCAGCATGATTGAATATCCACAAGAAATTTTTCATGCATGGTCCACATTTTTTGAAAGCAAAATCTACTCTTAAACCTATCTTGATTTAAAGACTTCACCAACAAAGGAGCATGGTCACATGCTTCCCTTGATAAATGCTCCACTAAAATGGGAAACATATTCAACCAATCTACATTGAAGAGTACCCTATCCAGCCTTGCCCAAATGCCTCTACACCCTGCTTGATTATTATGCCAGGTATATTTAGAACCCAAGTAACCAGCATCAATAAGTTCACAGTCAAAAACACACTCATATCATTGTGTTTGCATAATTAAATCTTGTCTTCATTATTCACTTTTATGCTAGATTTTTGCATGCACTCCGGTGCACATAGGGCCATGCATTGCATATCATAGTCACATTGCTCCTTGGTAAGTGATCCTCTCGCCTCCATATTCCTTGAGGTCGACTAGTCGATCTTATCAGGGACCTCCATAAGCCCCTGCGAGCCGTGGATTCCCACACGGACGCCGGGCCGGTTGTACCTTCCCACCCCTTAGGCTTACATTTGCATACGTATGAGGGAGTTAACCTTAGTCAACCCAAAGTTTGGACCTTATTCCCATAGGATTCCTATCTTGAGGGAATTGTGTTTAACTCAAATCATTAAAAGGTCCATTAAAACTTCTAAAATATTTCCCATCATATTAACTTGTTTGACTAAGGTGAAATCCTCTTACATTGCATTGTTTGTGTTGTTTAGTGGTGTTTGTGTTGTATTTCCATCATCATCCACATGTTTTATTGTTGATAGGCCCATTTAGCTTAGCCCATTTTGTGTGTCCATTGTCTAGTCCATAGTCCAGTCTGTCTTCCCTTGGTCTTTGCACTAGTGGGTCAGTCCCCTCTTGTTCTCAAGCCCATTAAGCCCCTGCTTCCCTCCTTATATTAAGCTTCCATTTGCCCTCATGGAGTATCGTTCCAACCCATTGTATCATCCTTCTTCCCAATCTTCTTCTTATTCCCGCGTGGAATCCTCTTCCCACGCGGGCCCATCTTCTCGTGGTCTCTCTGACCCATCTGAGGAACAGGCTAATCTCATGGCCCATCTATCATGCCTTGTTCGCCAAATGGACCCGGCCAAGGCCCAATGTCTCATTGCAAATCATCTTAATGGGCCTTCTTCGCATAGTGGGCCTTCCTATCTTCATGGGCCTCCTTCTTCTTCCCCTGCGGCTGGCCCGATTCCCAATAGCCAATTCTATCTTAATGGGCCTCATTTTTCTTCTGCTTATGTTGCCAGCCCAATGGGTCCTTATGCTCATGCTCCTTCTAGGCCCACGCATCCTTCCACTCCTGGAATGGGCTTCTTTTCTCCTCAGTCCGGATCCTTTCATCCGGTCCATTACCCTACTCCTGGCCCTAATTCACAATCTCTTACTCAAGCTGGTCCATAATCTTCTCGATCTCTCCCTACCCCGGAGATGATCTCTCAGACCCAGCGTCAACTTGATGAACTCCAACGCCAAATTAATCCTAAGCCCTCCCTAAGTATTCCATTCGCATTTCAAGGTCTTCGGCTTCCGCCATCTTCCTAAATCCCCGCATATCGCCGTTATGGTGGAGTCGGTGACCCGCGTGTGCACTTAAAGGAGTTTCTTTATGAGTTGGCCCAATTCCGACATTACCAACGCTTGATGGATTATCTATTTGGTCTGTCATTGGAAGACCCGGCTCGGGATTGGTTCTTCTCCCTTCCGCAAAAGAAAGTTGTGAATTTTCAAACCGTGCAAGAGAGATTTATTCAACAGTATCAGGACCAGGTCGGACCCAGATATTCTTGTTGAGTTATGGTTTTGATGATTGTTGTGATTGTTAAGTTATAGTTTTGATGATAACTAAACTTAATGTGTGATTAAGTGATGATAACTAAACTTGTGGTTGATTGCTCATGCTCCTGTTATCTATGTATGGCTGAGATGGCAAATGGCAACGGTTACATGGTCTTGATCCTTAGTTTGCATATGTTGGTTTTACAAGAGGCAAGAGGTTTCATAACCTCTTTAATGTGAATAAGTATGGTATTGACCCTGACTATCTTGCTTGCATGATTAAACTCATGGCAGTCACCTGGTGAACCAAACGTGTGGATAAGCACCCTACTTCTTTACAATCCAAAACAGGTGGTATATGTCATTTACTATCAAGAACCATTGGTGAGACTCTTACCTTGTCTTAGCATCGATCTCGCCATATGTATCTCATATACCTCTCCTTAATACACCTCATTCATGCATATCAAACATGAAACCCTTCTGGCCATCGTGCGCCCTCGCCCGCGGATCGACCTGCGCGGTCAGGTCGCGGGGATCAAAGGGGCAGTGCCCCTTGCGGGGGTTTCTAGGGGCGGAGCCCCCGGAACAAAATTTAGAAATGCTCAAATGGTTTAGACGTTTCAAATGCATAAACCAAGTGAATCCAATCCCAAAATGCATGGATTTGATATGGACATGAAGCCCTTGAATTATGGACATGTTTCTTTGAGCTAACACTTCATTTTTACAGGTATAGGTGTTTCCGGTCGACCAACACATCTTGGCCGGTCGACCAGATTTGCCAGAGCCTAAAAATTCCAATCTTTGCAGGTAGCGGTCGACCGCCCCTAGGCGTCCGGTCGACCGGTTCTCCCAGAACCGAAAAGATGGAGATTTTGCAGGTTTTGGTCGACCGCCACTATAGGGCCGGTCGATCGGTTTTGCCAGAGCCTAAAAGTTCTGGCTGCAGCAGGTTCCGGTCGATCGCCCCATACCTTCCGGTCGACCGCCAGCCCCGAGCCCCCTTTTGTTGACTTCGATTTCAAGCTCGTGGAGAGGAATCTTTCACCCATTTGTTTAATCCCAATGACCCCAATTACACCAGGATTTGTGGATCTGGTCTGGAGGTTGTCCATGGACCATTCAAAGGTTATAGGACATCTCATTGGAGCCAATAACCCTAACCATCCAAGAGGGCTTCAAGTGAGATCAAGAGGAGGCTATCCAAGGAGAAAGGAGAGGGTACTGTAGCTCCATGAACAGTACCTCGTGCAGCAAGATCTTCATCCATCTCTAAGGTTTTGAAGCCAAATCTGAAGCTAACAACCTCCAAGGGAGTGAAGAAGCAAGCAAGCATTCAAGGAAGATCAAGGGGAGACCGTCCAAGGAGGAAGAAGGGAAGAAGCAAGTAAGCAAGCAAGAGATCAAGGGAAGACTGCCAAAGGGAGAAAGAACAAGGTTTTCACAACCCATCCAAAGCCATTCAAGCAAAGAAGGAATCAACGCAAGATCTGCATCATACATTCAAAAGGAACCTAAATCAGTAGTTTTCTAAACTAAGCCTCATCGTCTTCATGTTTTGGATGTTGTAATTGTGTTCATCATAAACTATAAGAACTTGTGTGTGTGTGTGGATCGTTGTTGGATCCGTGGTCGTGTGTGTGTGTGTCGTATTTGATTCGTGTGTATGCGTGTATCTTCCTAGATCTGCGTTTGTGTGTGTGAGGGTCTTTTAGATCCGTTCTGTCTCGTGTGTGTGGATTGCTGCACTTGTGGCAGCGGGTGTTTGTGTTGGTGATCTGCTTGTTGGATTGTGTTGAAGACCTCATCTCCGTGTGTATGTGTGTGTTGGGGCGCGTCCCCGTGTGTGTGGGCAGGTGTCATCCTACGTGTGTGTTTGGAGCGTCGTCTCCGTTTGGGGATTTATCCCCGAGTGAAGCCTCACCGAGTTTGGTGAGGGGTGGACGTAGGATTACCGTCGTTGCATCCGAACCACCTTAAAAACCGTTGTGCATTGTGTTTTGTATTATGTGGTTTGGTCCTTTTCTTCTACCTCCATTCTACATGAGTGATTAGTATAAAAGTGATTCCAGATTTATCCACGTATATCTTGCATAATCTACTTCATCATCTAATTAAGTTTGATAAATCCGATTTGTGATCATATAGTTTTGAATCTCTTAACTAGCATTATATCACATATTTCAAAAAGGACAAAAGTTTTCGTAAAATTGGAAAACACCCAATTCACCCCCCTCTTGGGTGTCATTGATCGCGGGACTTCAATTCTATGGTGGATCTGGCCCATGAGATGATGAAGCCCGAAGAGGAGTTCTCTACCTTTGCCGATCGCTGGCGTCACCTCGCCGCACAAGTCCTGGGGCACATTCCAGAGTAGGAGCTGATCAAGATGCTGATTTCCAATACAACGCTCGAGTATCGCTTCATCTTAGCCCTCAATGACATCACCTCCTGGCAACAACTCTATAGTGGAGCCCGCTTCATTCGCCAACAAATCCATGATTCCCTTGACCTCGAGTCTTCTCCACCTTCTACGCCCACATCCACCCCGCCATCTACATATAACCCCACATATCAACATTCCGCATATCAACCCTCCATGAGTCAACCTTCCACTTACATCGCACCCTTCATGAGTCAACCCTCCGCATATCAACCCTCCATAAGTCAACTTTCCGCTCCCGCATACCCGTCTCCGTCTCCACCCCCGGTCAAGGGAATTCCACACTCCGAGCAAGTGGATGCCGTCTACATACCTTCCCACTCCACTCCACATTTGTCTCCGCCTAGTCCTTCCACTAGTCGCCACGCACTATTGCCTACGCAACCTCCGCTCCCATCCTCACAACCATCTCCATTACCTTCCCATATCCCTTGGCATCCGCCTTACCCGAAGCGGGCTCCTAGTCCTCCATTGCCAGAGTGCTTTACCGATATTTTTAGGGCTTTGATGGCCACTCACGCATTACAACTCCCTCTGGTTGTACCTTGCTGACCCGCGGTAGGGAGTATGCTTCAGTTTTATGAATTTCACCGCCAGCAGGTGCATTTGGTTAAGGATTGCCCCGAGTTCTGGGATTATGTTTATGGCTTAGATGACAAGAAGAGGATTGATTGGGCTGCTATTCATAAGGTTGTTCTACATCTCCGCAGCAAGCAGCAGTAGCAAGCGCTGCCCAGGCAGCCGTCTCCGTTACTTCAAGGCCAGCAGAACCCCTGTGATTCTTCGTCTAGCGTTGCGCCCCCTCCGTCATCTACTCTATCATCCGTTACCTCACCTATTCCATCACCTATCCCATTACCTTCACCATCTCCTACCCCATCTCCATCTCCTCCACCTACCCAAGCCTCTGCTCAGATGAGTACCTCTACTTCTTCTACTCCCATTCCTTCTACTCCCAACGCCGCTCGGCGCGTTGTGTCGATACGTCGACGATGGGCGCCGCAAACCTCCTCTTCACCCTCTCCATCTCCACCACCTTTACTACCTCCGCCATCTCCATCATGTCTCCCACCATCTCCACCGCTTTTGCCAACACCGTCCCCACATTCACCTTCTCCACCATTACCCTTCTCACCCGAACCTGAGCAAGCTGCTCCTACACCTTTACCCCCGCATACACCTCCACCTTTGCCTTTGCCTCCACCTGAGCTTGTCATTACCGCTATCCCTCGACCACTCACATTGCCTTTACCCCTACTTACGCCTTCTAAACCTTCACCTCCGCCTTCCAAACCTATTACTTCCATTTCTTCTCCATCCACTTCCACCTCACGGAGTGGGTGTGCGCTACCTACGGTGCCCCTTGGGACTGGTCCTCAGGGAGACGATGAGCAAAGTTAGGAAAGTTTTGTGCCGGCCGTGTGTTTTAAGATTCAAGATTTCATCTGTCAGATGCCGATCCGTGTCCTGGTTCCTTGCTATTTTTAGGATGATGAGCCTACACTTTTGAAGATGGTTGCCAAGAGGAGCTCCCTTGCATTAGTTCCAGTTTCTTCTCGAGCGAGACCGGTGGCAATCTCTTTGCTCGCCGGAGGACTTATTATCGATGTTCTTATTACCTCTCGCTCTGTTGATGTTCAGATAATTGGCCAAGAGGGGTTCTCCACCCGAATTATGCTAACTCATACGGCCGTCAAGCAGATTATGCACTCTATGTTCATGGAGCAATTGGCCGTATTCTCAATATTCTCCAAGGGCATTCTACACACCTTATGCAATCTCTCTCAGTTTATCAGTGCGTCAGCCACGTCAATGCCGTGTATTAACCTCCCTCAAATTCCTCCTAGCTTTCTATCAAGGGAGTTGTGCTTCAAGGCTGAGTTTCGAGTGGAGTTTCCGAATCTCATGCTTCTAGTGCCGAGAGACAAAACCCCATGGGTTTGTGATATTCATCACTCTGAAGGGTTACTTGTCCAAGAATGTCCATCGACTATTGTTAGCACCGGGTGTCCAGGGGCAACCGCCCCGGTAAGGCTGCATGTTCATAACCGGGCCACGCCGTCTACTAGATGGGCTCACTATTTGAGAAGATATTACAAGACAAGGTGCCCAAGGATTCGAGCCCGTGTCAAGCGGGTCCATTAAAAGCCAATTTTTGCTAAGAAGAGGCGGCGGCGAAAGTTCAAGGGCCGTCGATTGTGCACTCAGGGGTCCACTTCCTCTTCCCTGACTTTTCATTCATCTTTCCTTCTGCTTAGCTCCCACCCTTGGGTGGTGTACCTTCCTTATTCAAATCCCACGTCCATGACTTTTTCCTCTCTTCCCGGGTCCACGAACCCCCACTCTTCTCATCCGGGTTCTCCGGATTCTCCTTATTCTTACTGTTTTAGGCCTTGGTCCATGTCATCCCTTCGTCCTGATCTAGGGATTTCTTCGCCTGATTCTTCTCCTCCGGTATGTCCGGGTGTCTATGATTCTCTTTCCCCGACTCTATCGGGTGATTCTCATTCTCCTTCTCCGACCCTATCGGATGATTCTCATTCCTTTTCTCTGACCACGTCAGATGATTTTCTTTCTCCTCCTCCTATTCATTCTTCCTCACCCTTTCGGGGTCATCACCTTTTTCATGCTGCTTTCGAGGCTTTAGTCCGCCTTGATCTCAGTCAATCCATGTTTATTCTGCATTGGGTTTCTTATTATCAGGATCTCTATGCCTTAACGAGGGAGTTCTAGCCCTCATCTCTCTTCCTTTTTAATCCTCCTTCGTCCAGTTTGGTGTCTGCCGCTCCTCCGTGTCAACGAATGCTCTTGCTATCCTCTCCATTTTGTCCTGTTAAGCAAGGAATATAAAGCTCATGCTTTTCAAAGCTCGATGGTCAAGATCGCTTCAGGATGTTGCTTTCACGCTATGGATTTGCAAAGTATCTTTGTTTTGCGTAAGAATATGCTATCATTGTTATTACTCTTATTATTATGCCTGCGCATTGTTATAATGCTAGTTCCTCAACATGGTTAAGTGGCTTTTAGAAATTTGTTTAGTTAAGCTTAGTCAAGACGAGTTCGCTTCTGCAGCATCCTCAGGCTGGTGATAGCTCCATGCTGGGAGTCTAGTTTCTTTCCCCGATTGTTGAGGGTGATCTTTGAGTATGGATTTTCACACACTTTACGGCAAGCCATAGCTGATTCCTCTGAGGCACACCGTTGCTGCTTTGGCCATACTTTGGGTATGCACGAAGTCTTTTCTTTTCTTTTCTCTGCTCGGCCAAGTGCAGGGGCAAGAGATGGATGGATGAGATGACCAACCTAGGCGCTCCCTAATACGAGAGAGGTCTCAAATAGGGGCAGTCTTGACCCTTGAGAAAAGTGAGCTTTCATGCTAAATCTAGCCAGTAAGGGCTCTCAAAATCAAAATGAATCAAAAGCAAAATTATGAAATCAAAGGCATGGCAAGAGTGGCAGTATAGTTCCCCGCGGGATGTCATGAGCCCGGTCGCATGCGTGCCTATAAATATGGGTCTCAAAATCAAAGACACAAAGCCCCGGTGCAACAGACTGTATCTTTGAAGGGTAGTGCCCTGGAAAGAAGTCAAGTCCTGATATCTCCCATCCTGCATAAAGTTTGTCTCCAATTTTTCTTCTGCTTCTCCCTCTTAGGCCGGGTTGTATCCCGAGTATGGCCTTAGTAGGGGCACCGTTCTTTAGAGGCGGTTAGTTGTGGTAAGTCACCCTCATATGCACGCCATACTTAAAGGATGCATTTAATGAGAAGGGAGGAACAATGATCCCTAGTCAGTAGTTTGAGCCCGTCTTTGGGTGCGGCAGATTGCTATTGTCAATAATCTAAAAAAATTAAATATTATCAAAAATTCAAAAAAATCAAATATTGTCAAAAATCTAAAAAAATCAAATATTGTCAAAATTCTAAAAAAATCAAATATATCAAAAAATATCCAAAAAAAAAAAGCAAATTGCCAAAAATCCAAAAATATGTGTCTTTAATTTTCACGTATCTTTGTTTTGAGGACAGGTATGATCTGTTTGCTCAGTGTACAGGTTGCAGGTATTCAAGTCCTTTGCTCTATATCATTTGCATTGCCTCCTGTTCATATCTTTTATATGTTCTCTTCTTCAATTTACTCTCTCGATCTATTTTGAAGCTTTAGTCCTTCTCAGCTTTCGCTTCATCATTTCTCTATGAGAGGGCTTTGCCTCACGATTATGAACCTAGCAATTCTGATTCATCTGATCTCGGGCTTTGATTGAAGAGCGTATTTTGTCATATCTTTTATCCCGTCGTGTCCTTGTTACACGTATTGTTAAGTCCCTCCATGTCATCACGCGTGTCTTTGTCCCTCCGTGTCTATCATGTTTTCATCCCACTGTGTCACCATGCCATGTGTTGTTGTTGTCATCCCACACATGTGTTATCTGTGTCTTTTGTCCCCCGTGGGTTGTCATCTCACGTGTCTTTGTTCCACCGCACGTGCTGTCCCACCGTGTCGTGTCATCTCATGTCTCGCCATATGCTGTCCCACCGCATCGTGTGCTGTCTTGCCCCATCATGTTTTTCCCACGCACGCTTGCCGTTTACTTTGTGGTGTTTGTTATGTTCTTATGTTCATCCTCGTTCTGTTTTGTTTTGTTCATTTTCATTATGTTTGTTCATCTTCGTTGGCATGTTCTTGTCTTATTATGCCTTTCATCTTTATTCACTTGTTGTGGTTGTCTTATGCAAAAAAAAAAATGCCATTTCGCTTGGCAGGTAAGTCAGGTATGGCTCTCTATCCCTTCTCATTGTTACATTACTATATGGTATCTACATTATTATAGCCTCTCAAGGACCGACTGGTTGCCCGTGTGTTCTGGGATCTGATGTTCCCCTTTAACAAAATCGATGATGATCTAGGAGCATACGGTTAATCATTGGATAAGCCACTCGTTTGAGTGGGGTGGGGGACGATGGACTTTGTCTCGCACGCCGTGGTTGCAGAAGACTCTTGACCCCGTCTTGGCTTGGTCTAGCAATATTATCCTTGAGAACTTTCTATTTTATCTTTCTTTGCATTCGTTTTGATGATTTCTTTATTTTAGCACAGCATGCATCATGTCATTTTTTGAGCATTCACGCCTCGTGATCCTCTCAAGATTTCTCCTCAATAATGGTTAGCTGCGCTTCAGCTCTCTTGAATAAGAGATTCTCATTCCACTTCGAATTTGAACGTCTTCTCTGATCTTGCCGCGTGGTCTGGTTGGCCAACGTGATTCCTGTCTAGATTTTATCTCAGTTTATCTTTCTGTTTCCAGCTTTTTAGCTGTGCTCTTTCTAATCCCCTCATTAGTCGTGGATTGTGTCTCCAGTGAGGTTGGTCGTGTTTCCTTTCCCTTAATTTAGTCTTTCCAGACATGTCTCATCCGCGTTATCCATTCCTTGCGGTTAGTTCGGTATTTTCGGAAGAATTCTTGTCGCTTATTGGTTGTGATAGGTGTCTTTTACCTTGATGCCCGCCTATCAGTTCTCTCCGCTTCATCTCTGCTTCATCTCCATTCCTCATTGTTATCACTTTCGCTCCATCTCCTTTCCACTCAGCCTTCGCGCCGCTTTTGCTCGTTCCCTTACAAAGCAGACAGCAAGGAGGGGCATCTGTTGACACCCATTTTTAGCCTACAAGTCGAGTTATTTCTCTTATTCACCTCCGTGATGTCCTGAATTAACCATTATTGTGGAGTCTTCTTTAAACCTATTTCGAGCCCATTTTTTTGGTCATTTCTAAGCCCATTAAGCTTTGGAGCCTTTGGAAGACGTTTTCCTTTTTAAATAATAAAAATAAAAAAAATAAAAACTTTTAAGGTCACGATCAACTGTTGACCATCATGGTCAACTGTTGACCATCGTGGACAACTGTTGACAGGCTCTTCCCCTCTTCTGCCTTGAGAGTCCTTAGTGTTTAGGACTCTATTCTAGGCGTTTTTGTTCGACGTGGCCTCCTTCTAAAGGCTCTAACTTCTAGAATTCTCCTTCGAATTGAGTCTCGTTTGTTTCTATCTCTTGTCCCCACTGTTATCTCGAGATTGATCTATCAAACTTGAATTTTAGTGGACTATATCCTTGGGAAAGGGGAGGAAACTTCTGGATTTATGCAATTTCTGCACACATCAAACTCTATTTTCTGCTCGATGGGCCCTTCTTACGGCGAAGATATCTTCTAGAATATTGCTCCAAATCGACCCCCGTTTGTTTCTACCTCTTGCCCTTAGTATTATCTCGAGTTTGATCCATAGAGCTCAAATTTTCATTGGCTATATCTCTCGGAATAGTTAACGTAAGTTCTAGATTTATGCATCCTAGTACAAGTCAAACTCTTTTTTTCTGTGCGATGGGCCTATCTTCCAAGAGCCATAACTTCTAGAATCCTCATCCAAATCGAGTCCCACTTATTTCTATCTCTTGTCCTTAGTATTATCTCGAGTTTGATCCATAGAACTCGATTTATCTTGGACTATATCTCCAAGAATCGTGAGAGGCAGATGGAGATTTCTGCAAACTCTATATAAACTGCCCAGTTCGTAGTGGCGACGGAGGGCTCTTTCTGGACGTGGGGCGAAGACATGCTGCATCTCCAACTCACAACTTTGACCCCACCTTGAAGAGGGAAGTATTAGCTTTCCATTCCATCTTTCTGGGCTTGATTTCATGGTCTATTCTCTTAGTTCTCTTCTCCTCAATTTCACCAATCATCACAATTTTTCTGCACTTTTGCACTTTTCTCCATTTTGCATCAACGATTTCTCCCTATTCTTTACATCTTATTTCATGATTTCAACTGTCATGCATCCACAACACACACACCTATTATTTCCACCCTTCCACAGGGGTTAAAAATCTCCCCCCAGTGCGTTCCCCCTCAATTTCTACCCTTATTTTATCACTGCGGGATTGATACTACATATACATGTTCTAATGAGTTTTTCTTGTGTTTTCATCTTTGTTTTGCAGGAGAGCATGAATACAACGTGAGGCCCTCTTCTTCTAGCCGACTGGAAAATGAGGAGGTTTGAATCCACATCGTTCCCCGTACCCGTTTGTCAAGTGCGATCAACTCTTCATCTTTCCAAGGTATACAGCGCCATCCCTTCATCCTTTCGACGTTGTCGGAACCTTGGTGGCGATCACGGTATGTCTTTCTCATCCTTTCATCCCCCTTTTCTTTGTTCATATTGTTGCATGTTCATGCATACCTATTAGTTTAAGGGGGCGGGGTATAACTATTAAATAATCTACAGACGGGAAACAATGTAGCTTCAAATTCGAAGCAATCTCGTAATGAGATGGGCTGGCTGCTCTCTAGTTTTTCTCTTCTTCTCAAGGTGGATCTCGCTCTCTTTTTCTTCAGGGGGAACTCTCTCTGAATTTCACAATGGGAACAAGGTAGCAGCAGCTTCAGCACCTACTCTAGAACGGAGTGGCTGATATATATATAGCAGAGAGCATACCAACATCTTTCACACTTTTCCATTCGAGATTTCGATCAGCCAAAATTCTATTTGTCCACATGGAAAATAGAAGTATTCAAATATATGAAACTTCCAGCCACGTGGACAAACATTTTCGCGGCAAAGGTTCCATGAGCGCTGGCACATGATTCTTCTAAGGTCTCACGAGCCCATACTCTCTTCTATCTTTCGGATCCTCTTTGTTCAGCAAGGCAGTCAATCTTCATCCTTAATCATCCAGTGCTTCCCTTAATCCTTTTAAGTTTGTTGGCTGTTGAAGAGTATTGCCAGAAACTGTCGATCGTTCTCCCTGTTTCGGTCGTCCGAAATAAACAGCACCAGAAGCTGTTTACAGAAGGTCGATGCAGCCTTGGATGCTTCGACGTGATGACTTCCAAGTGCTTGTTCTGAACTGAGTGTGTCGAGACAGCTTCTTGGTGCATCGACGTAGTTACATAGATTTTCTAATGTTGGGCAGATCCGTCGATGCAGTAGGTTAATGTGTTGAGGCACCATCAGATCTGCTTCGACCTCTTGATTACAACTAGTGCTTGATGCGTCGATGCAGTAGATTGGTGCGTCGAGGCACCATCAGATCTGCTTCAACCTCTTGATTGCAACTAGTGCTTGCTACGTCGATGCAGCTCTTTACTGCCTCGATGCAGCTGACTAAAAACTCATTTCTATGGTTGTGACTGCATCGAGTCTGTGGTGAACTCTGACATTTCTCATAGCTTTCTCACTTTCTTGGAAGCTACTCCAGCGACCAGAGCACCTACAATTTAGACTTATTTCATTAGCCAACAAACCATATTGCATTAACATCATCAAAACACACAGAATGTAACATTCTCCCCCTTTTTGATGATGGCAATAATATGAGTTATTAAGTCTTATTAATGCCAAAAAAAATTTATCTTCAAAAAAAAATTGAACAAACAGAGATGTAAATTGAATAGACTTAAATGTAGAAGGAAGATTTATCACAACGACAGACTTGATACCAATTGATACTAACTGAGGACAAAGGCAGACAGCCAAGATAAAAAAAAACTCTCCTATTGCACAAACTCCTTTTGCACAAACTGCACAATTTACTCTCTCCCCCAAACTCCCCCAATATCACTCTCTTTACTCTCTCCCCCAAACTCCACCAATATCACTCTCCCCAAAATACTCTCCCCCTTTGACATCATCAAAAAAAATAAGGGACAGGGAGGAGCAGTGTTGTAAGAAGAAGAGAGACCGGATACAGTAAGTTCACAGAGTTAGATATTTTTCAGGACCATCTCTTAAGGATTTAAGTGTGGTAACTAAAAATTTGCTTAGATGTTTCAGTCTAATAAGCTAGTGTGACAAAGAATGGAAGTTTTTAAAAATTTTCTCCATACAGGAATAAGAAATGCGAGCAAATTGTCATATAAATGCTTTGAATGAACTGTCTAAAAGCTTTATTAGGTAAATTTTCAGAGACTTCTCAAGAGAAAATTTTTCAGCAGTATTGAGAACAAACAGACCATACCAAATTTTACAAATGGGGCTTTAATTAGATTTAAAACTATTGCAAAATATATTTCTTTTCCATTGAGCAAAGTCATTGAACCTACACCTTTTTACGTAAGGAGACAAATTGTTTAGATGCAGGAATCCCTAGTTACTCAGTGTGATAATCTTAATACCTCTCTTTTGAGAATAGAGTTAGCAGTAGAGATGTCTTTTTACGTGAGGCACAACATGTCTTAGGTGAACTGACCCAGTTACTCAACATTCTATGCCATTGCTCTGCCATGATTGCATGGGCATGGCCTTTTTAACTAGAGATAATCTAGCACTTCATGACCCAACTTGACCCCAATTCATGGTGAAGGAGTTGGTTTCTCAGTAAGCCAGATCATTGCTCTGAAGCAATTTCACCCCTTTTTTATTTTAGTGAATTAGAATGTTTGAAAGCAACACTTCAGTGAACAGATTTTTCAGCTTGAATTGTCTCTTAGTTTTTAATGTTCAAGCTTTTAGAAGAATTCAGTGCATGATATTCCAACATTGTTCATCACTCATTAGTATTGTAGGAAGATATTTTTCAGAAATCTTTATCTTTGTCAAATCAAGATCATGAAGCTTAAACATCTTGGGTAAGATTTTGGTTAACAGACTTAAAAGGTTAAGAGAGTTCTGAATTATAAGATCTGTGAAAGAATTGTATAAGTTCTCAAAGAACACAATGAGAACAGACACAATTTAGAAATGGACAGACTTCTGAATTTGGCAAACTCCCCCTATGAACTTGATTTATTGGACCAAAAGACATTTGACCAAACCAAAGAAGGAATCTCCCCCTGACTACATGAGTCAATGAGCCTTGGTACTTGGCTGAGAACATAGGTCAAAGACCACCTCAAGCATAGTGCAAGTTTCCAGGCAGACATAATCTGCCCCTTTTCTTAACACCATTTTATATACCAAGGATGGCTAAACAGTAAAAGAAAAAATTTAAGAACACTGAGATGTATAGATGCATCGACCTGGGGTCAGGGTGCGTTGACGCAGGAGTTATTCAGAGAAAGGCTGAAATGAAGAATTTGAGCTGACAGGTCGAGGTGGTGACAGCATTTGCATCGACGCAGATATAGACTCATAGAAATGAATTTTGATTTCAGAAAATAGCATGGAGTTCAAGACGATTTGAAAATGCCCAACTCTCTCCTCATGGTAGAAAACTTCTCATTATCTAAAGGCTTAGTAAAAATATCTACAATTTGATGTGATGTGCCTACATGGATTAATTCAAAATTACCCTTAGAAACTTCATCTCTTATGAAGTGATGTCTAATTTCTATATGCTTAATTAGTGCGTGAGTGCAGAACAGGGTTCTTAGACAGGTTTATTGCACTAGTACTATCACAATATATAGGTGTGCAACCAAGGTCTACATTGTAGTTCTTGAGCTGGTGTTTTATCCAGATGACTTGTGTACCACAGCTCCCTGCAGCTACGTACTCAGCCTCTGCAGTCGAGAGTGCCACAAAATGCTGCTTCTTGGAAGCCCAAGAAACTAAACACCCACCTAAGAATTGACAAAACCCACTAGTGCTCTTCCTATCTAACTTGCAGCCAACATAGTCTGCATCAGTGTATGAAGTTAAATCTAGTGTCTGTGCGATAGGAAACCATAGACTTAGATTATGTCTGCCTACAATATATCTGAATATCCTTTTAACAGCAGCTAGATGTAATTCAGTAGGCCTAGACTGAAATCTAGCACACATGCACACACTGAATTGAATATCAGGTCTAGAGGCAGTTAAATATAGTAAGGAGTCAATCATACCTCGGTATAGTTTTGCATCTACTTCTTTACCTGACTCATCAGCATCTAAGGAGGCATTTCTACCCATTGGAGTGGTTGTGTGCTTCAATTTGTCCATTCCAAATCTTTTCAATATCTCCAATGTGTAATTCGTTTGACTGATAAAATAGTCATCCTTCATCTGTTGAACCTGTAAGCCAAGAAAATATTTCAGTTCTCCAACCAAGCTCATCTCAAATTCATTTGACATTAAATTTGCAGACTCATCACATAGTTCAGTGCATGTCGAGTCAAAAATGATATCATCTACGTATACCTGAACTATGATGAGGTGGTTATTCAGATTTTTAGTAAAAAGAGTTTGGTCCACTTTACCTTGGCTGTAACCTTTGCTGATCAAAAATTCAGTTAGCCTATCATACCAGGTCCGAGGGGCCTGCTTCAATCCATACAGGGCTTTATTTAACCTGAAGACATGGTTAGGTAGCACAGATAACTCAAATCCAGGGGGTTGCTCAACATAAACTTCTTCTTTTATGAATCCATTTAAGAATGCACTTTTTACATCCATTTGATGAAGTTTAATGTTCTTAGAGCAAGCAAATGCTAGAAATATTCTAATTACTTCCATCCTAGCAACTGGTGCATATGATTCATCAAAGTTCACCCCAAATTCCTGACAGTAGCCTTTGGCTACTAGTCTGGCTTTATTTCTAAACATTATTCCATCTTCATTTCTCTTATTCCTAAAGACCCACTTGGTTCCTATGACAGACACATTTTCTGGTCTAGGAACTAGGTTCCAGACTTTATTTCTTTCAAATTGACCCAATTCTTCATTCATGGCAATTATCCAAGATTCATCAATTAAAGCCTCTTCTATGATTTTGGGTTCAATTTGGGACACAAGTGCTACAATATCTTCATTATTAACTTCTCTATGAAAGGATCTAGTCCTACGGGGATCATGAAGATTTCCTATTATGTTTTCAATAGGATGATTTTTCAGAAATCTTATATTGTTAGAAGACTCACCTTGTTCTGTCGACTGAGCTTGTTCTGCAGTAGGTTGTTCAGGCTGTTCAACCGAGTCTTCATTTGGCTTCTCATCCAAGAATTCTCCATCTTCTCCTGACTTCCTGTCTGTTGATTTGTTTTCTTCCTCTTATGTGGTTGTGATGGTGATGAATGATATGATAAGCAAAAATCAATGATCTCAATCAACCTATGAACATGTGAACCATGAACCTAGGCAACCAGAACAAGCTCTAGCATGGGCAAGGCTATCTCAATCAAACTAAACTAAGAAGGAAAGAAAAACACACGCCGGAGCACGGAGCAATGGAATAAATAAAACACACCACGTGGTTGGAACAAGCAAGGGAAAATAAGAGATATGAGAGAGAATCAATGCCCAATACTAAGGAAAGAATGTGATCGCCACTAAGGTAATAAAACAAGCCAAAGACCTGAATAGTACCTTAGAAATAGGAGGATGATGCACCCGCCCGCGGGAGAGAGAAACCAATAAAATCTGCAGATCTGTTGAATGTAACGGTCAATAGCCTGTGCGTCACAGAAAGTGTGACGATCGAACAATGAACCGTTAGAGAATCCTGACGCGCCTGATGAAGATTGTCAGACAACCTGCAGAAACAACTTATGAATTCTTTGAACTCCAAACCTTCCAGCCGGCCAGAAAGCTTGGGCCTCGTCTTATGAACTCTGTAAACCTGCCAAAGAACGTGCAACACAAGAAAACAACCCCAAATTAGCCCTTTAAACAATATAGTATCAATTCTCAAAGGACTTAAGATCATTCAAAAGGAAAGGGGAATACCGGGGAAGTTTGGTTTTTTTAACCCCTCTGGGTGTTTTAAAATGTGGGAGGATGTTGAGATGATGAAAACAGATGATAGAACGTGGGAGAACGGAGTGGGACAATGCTATGATGAGAGGAGGAAGGGAGAAACACAAATATGCAAACTATGAACTTTAAAACCCAAAACTGAAGTACTCCCTTGACTGTGATGCAGATGGACGTAGAAACAAGCTCCTCGTGGATGGATGTGGCTCCAGAAAGCGGCAGCACTTCGACGCAAACTCCAGATTTCTCCCCCTTTAGCCATGAAGTCAAGGGTTCTATTTATAGGCCCTCCAACTCTTCTGGTCGAGCAGAGGATAATCCAGCAAGAAAAGAGGATAACTCTTAACAAACTCTTGAAGATAATACTCCCAAGAGTCCATAGAATCAAACAGAAGGTTCTGAGGATCAAATTTGGAAGAGAAATCACAAGATCAAACTCTCAATTCGACCACGGAGTGGCAGAGAAAAGACCAGACCTGCCAGGACTCTCTGTTGGATGTAACGGTTGCACGATAGACCGTCACAGATATGTAACGCCTCAGGGAGAGACCGTCACACTAACCTTCTCTCTAAAGAGATAAGATCAATGGGAAGAAGATCAAAGCAGTTGGACTCTTGAATGAATGTAACGGCCATGGGCTGACACGTTAGAGGAACGTAACGGCTGCACGACAGACCATTAGAATCAATGGGCAGGCAAAGGATAAGGATTGAAAATGAAGCCTTAAACTGTAGGACTCATCAAGATGTAACGGCCCAAGGATAATGCGTTAGAAGAACGTAACGCCCCTGTGGTGGACCGTTAGAGACAATAAGGATCAAAAATGATAAGAGCTTGCCAAGCTTCATCCAAACGACAAGCGCCGAAGAAACCAGACTCAACCAAGAGGTTAAGACCCATGAAATAAGCCTCCAACTGATCAAGAAGGCTTAATGAAGAATGAACAACTTGGAGCATCATATAGAATGAATAAGGAGATGACCCGACTTATTGGTCATAAAATGGGTGTCAACAGATGCCCCTCCTTAACGTCCTCTTTGTAGGGGAGCGAGCGGAGGTGAAGCGAAAGCAAAATGGAACATGGAGATGAAGCGGAAATGAAGTGGAGCGGACTGAAAAGCGGGCGTTAAGGCAAACGACACCCGTTTAACCAACAAGCGATAGGAATTTTCTGGAAAACTTCGAACTACTCGCAAGGAAATAGCCAACCAAAGGACGCATGTCCGGAGGAACTAACAACTAAGGAAAGGAAAACACGGCTAGCCGCCGGAGGCAACGAAAAGGAAAGGAACGATTAACTAAACCTCAGACATGAATCTTCAGCTGACCAAATCAAGCGAGCAGATCAAAGGAAACCTTCCAACTCAGAGTGGAATGACTCTCCTCACTCGAGATCAAGAACACAGCTATTCACCATCTTTGAGACATCTTGATAAACGAGGCTCATGAATGCTCAAAGAATACGTATGATGCATGCTGGGCTAAAATAAAAGAAATCATCAAAATGAATACAAAGAAAGAAATAAAATATAAAATACTCGAGAATAATATTGCTAGACCGGAGAAATCAGGGTCAGGACACCATCTGCAACCACGGCGTGCAAGACAGAACTATCGTCCCCAAACTTTTCCAACCTAACGGCCTATCCAATGATTAAACATGTGCACTTAGATCATCATCATTTTTGTTTAAGGGGAACATCAGATCCCAAAACACATGAATGACCAGCCGGTTCTCGAGAATATATCATAGATACCATATAGTAATGCATTAAGGACAAAGGATCAAGATACTATACCTGACTTACCTGTTTGAGGAACGGCAGAGCGTGATGCTATTCATAACTACATCCATGAACAAAAGATTAGCCAATGATAATTAATATGAACATGAAACAAGGCGTAACCATTTGTACGCAGAAAAAGCATCAATAACATGCATCATGGCAGAAAATGCACCCATTCTGGCATCTAATAGACCATTTTATTCATCAAGAAACTTGCAAGCTGTAACGGCCTAGAGATGGTTCGTCACACCACATAACGGTCTAGGACTGGACTGTTTAAACAATGGCAGTTTACATTCTTCAATAAAACACATTTGAATGACCTGACGGTCTAAGGAATACGCGTCAGTGGATGTAACGGTCTGGCGATAGCCCGTCACATTTCCTGAGCGTTTCAAAAAAAACAAACCGAACGGTCACAAATCTCATTCATTCATTGTTCACAGCCCTAACACTCCCAAAACCCCAACCGAGAGCAACCAAGGCCACCGGCGACAACCAACGAGATGGCCGGCGACAAGCCTCCACCGCCGCTTAGGAGGGAAAAAGGGGTGAATAAGAAGGCTATCCGCCGCCTCCACCGTCGGATAGAACGAGAAGAGATCCCGCCGCCCGTGGAAGAAGAAACGGCGACGAGGGAGCCAAGAGAGGAGGAGGAGGCTCCAATGGCTGAAGGAGACCAAGGGGAAGCACCCCTGGATGAATAATGGAGAAGAAGAGGAAGAGAGGGCAGGACCGAGAGGTAGGCCGTTCGCCCTAATTTTCAAAAAAAATTTAATTTTTATGATTTTTATGTGATTTTTATGTGGATGCATGTATGGATGGGGGATAGAAAACGGGTCTATGAACCCATTGAGATCATTTTGTAGGCCTTTTGGCCAAGGTGGGAAGCCAAGGAAAATGAAAGAAAAAATGCCCATTAACAGAGAATGTGACGGTCCTTCCAGCGACCGTCACAAGCCTAACGCATCACCCTTAGTGCGTTAGAGCCATGTGACGCCCCACCCAGGGTCGTCACAACCACCAGAGACCCAAAACTATTTTTTAGGTTTTCAATTATTCAATTTTTTTGTTTGTTTTTATTATCTGAATATTATGCAATGATTCTATGATGCAATTAACTAACTTATGCTCTAAATGAATGCAGGGGAAAAGACGGACAAGGATATCATGGCTTCAGATCCGGGCGGTCTACCAGGCACTGCCCGACTACCAGAGAGAGAGACTGGCATCGATGGGGTTCGCCGAGGTGCTCAGCATCGAGGTGATCAGGATGGACACGCCGCTACTGTACGCGCTGCACGAGGGATGGGATCCGATCAGTAGGGCGTTCATCTTCCTGTGGGGTCACATGATCCCCACGCTGGAAGACATGGTGAGGATTGCCGGGTTGAGAGTCCACGGAGCCGCAGTGACGGGGTGGACTTACAGGGACTACCGAGAGATGGCCCAGGAGCTGCTGGGGCTAGATTTGATCAGGCCGGGCCAGACGTCACCTCAGCTCTCGAGATCGCGGCTGCAAGAGAGCTTAGGACTGAGAGGAGCAGCCATAGCCGTGGGAGAGCTACCGAAGGAGCACATTGGGCGAGTGATAGAGCAGGTATGCCCACACGTGGCGGCAGAGGCGGGACCGGAGGGAGATCGCGTCCTGAGGCGGTTCCTGATGCTTTTGTTCGGGAAGCTCCTGTTCGCGACTCGAGCAGATGTCATCAGCTGCAGGCTGCTACGATGATCAGAGATTTAGGCAGAGTCGGGAAATATGCATGGGGGGCGGCAGTGCTAGCCTTCCTGTTCGAGTCGCTCAGCACCATGGACCGGCAGACGATGCTGGGCGGCTTCTCGCCTTTCCTACAGGTAAACTTAAATGCTTCCTATTATGCTTATGCAAATGCAAATGATTATGCAACCGACTAATACTGACTTCTAAATGCAGATCTGGAGCTACATGTACCTCCCGGGCATCGGGAGAGGCACACTACTCCACCCCGGGCGGATCCCGATCGCCAGACGATGGGTGGTCGCGAGGGACCCAGGGTCGATCACCAGATTGACCCGGGCGATCCAGGACGATTTGGATTCCTTCCCGCACACGGCGGTAAGCCCGAAACTCAAAAATGCTTCCTAAATGCTTTGAATATTTATGAATGTTCTATATGCTGACCAATGAAACAACATGCTTTAGGTGAGATGGACCCCGTACCAAGGCGAGAGCTACGAGGGACAGCCATGGGTGGAGGCAGCCCTCTCGTACCGGGGACGAGACATATGGCTTCATTGCATCAATGTCATCGAGCCACTCCACTACCGGCTGATCCCGCAGACTCGGGGACTACACCAGCCCGAGGTGACCTTTCCACGCCGTGGTGATGAGCGTCCGGGCAAGTCATCAAAGGGCATTAGCGGCGACGTGGATTGGTGCGCCCGAAAGGTGAAGTATGTCCACGACTGGAATAGGCGGGGTAGAGCGGTAAAGGAGTAGAACGAGAGCGACGAGGCGTACTTGAAGGCCTTCGCTCGGAGGTACGGGGACCAGGTGTACCGAGGTACCCGACGACCGGTATGCATTTCTAAACTTAAACTCTTAATGCTTTTACATGAAAATTCCTATATGCACTGACTCATATGCTTTCTAAATGCAGCTAGACCCTGAGGGGAGGATAGCCGAGCTCGAGGGGCTACTCCATGCCACCGTCTAGTAGCGGGACGAGTGCCGGGCCGCCTTCTGGTAAGATTCCAAAACCTTGGACCTAAATGAATCATGCTTATGATGAAAAATGATGCTAATGATGCCAATGATGATTGACTGACTATGATTTCTAAATGCAGCGGGCCGAGGGAGCCCAAAGAGCCGGACCGGATGCCCCGTCATCTTCATCACAGCCTGCTGGAGGCAGAGCTGAGCGGGACGCCGAGTTCGCTCGAGCGGTTGCTCGGGCCGAGGAGGCAGAGGCCACCCTCGCGGAGCGGGTAGGAAACTAAATGCCTTTTAGACCTAAATGCTTATGCAATATTCAAATGCTTAATACCCTGACAATGCAAAATGCAGGCGAGAGAGCTAGCCGCAGTGAAGGCCGAGGCGGAGCGTGCTCGGACAGAGGCAGAGAGGAACCGTGTCGAGATTGAGCGGGCTCGGGCAGAGACAAAGCTACTGCGGGCGGAGGTGGCCCGATGGAAAGGAGAGTTTGAGCAGATGGTCATGCAGACGGCGGACCTAGAGAGATACCGGACCGAGGCACGGGCGGCGCGGCTCCAGGCACACGATATGAAGGTTGAGGTACGAACCCTAGAGAGGACCATACGGATGATGGGCCGAGGATCAGAGCGGAGTGCCTCTCAGAGTGGAGCACCGAGGAGCGCTGCCGTACCGGCTCAGCGGCTGACTACCTTGTCAGTTCCTCCGGTCAGCGGAGGAATGAGAGGGCAAAGAGAGGACAGCAGGAGGAGAGTGCCTCCATAGCGCCACCAGCGAGGAGACCCGAGGGCGGAGATGATGATGGCGGCCAGGTGGACAAGCTGGCCAAATGATCTTGTGTTTTCTTTTTCTTACTTGTACATGACTTTATGAATGGAAATGAATGAAAAAACTTTTTGTGTTTTGTTGTGTTTTTATGTGAATGAATGGATGTGTAAATGCAAATGAATACATACATGAATGTGAATGCAGGAAATGGATATGTGAAAACGTGAATGAAAATACCGGAACGAATGTGGATGACGAATGGTGAATGCAGGAATCCATGTGTGAAAAAAGAAAAAAAAAGAAAAAAAAGAAAAAGAAAAAAAAAGAAAAAAAAGAAAAAAACTGCATGTGGACATATGGAAAAGAACGGATGAAATATGTGTGAATGAGATGTAATGTGTGAATGAACTGACTGGACAGAATGAATGAGATGGAAAGCGTGTAAGACCGCCAGGTCTAATCATAGGCAGAACGGAATAGCACAAAAAAACAGCAGCAGACAAAGTGATGGTCTAAGTCCAGACCGTCAGACTCATGTAACGCATCAGATTGAGGCCGTCAGAGATGATAGGCCAAACTGCAACATTAAGGAGCAGAAAACGTGACGGTCCACTAGGGAGCGTCAGAATGGTGTAACGGCCAAATTCAGACCGTTAAAGATGACAGAACCCTGCTATACTAAAGCAGCTTGCAGAAAATGTGACGGTCCAGATGTGGGCGTCAGAGCCAAGTGACGGCTGTGATCGGACCGTTAGGGAGGATTTGAGCAAGAAAAGGCCAAGACTGAACGGCAGTAAACGTGACGGCTCAGGGTCCATGCGTCACAATATGTAACGGTGCAGTGTTAGACCGTTACGCTTGACAGAACAGAATTGGGATAAAAGAAACCCACAGGAAAATGTGACGGCCCAGAGATGGGGCGTCAGAGCCAAGTGACGGTCCTACGATAGACCGTCAAAGAATGAACTGTACTCCGAGACAGATTGTGCTGCAGAGTCCAATCTCGAAGGATGACTACCCAAATCCCCACTAGAACTCTGCTAAACTTGAGATAAGGCCTTCCAACTCAAATCTTATCACTCCAAAGCCAAAAGTAAGCCTTTAAAACTTAGAAACTTAGCCAAAATTCGTAACTTTACTGAATTCTCTGCTACTAGGGCTGAAGAACCTCTCCTAAGGGCAGAAAACACCATGAAGAGAAGCTTCGAGGTGATGGCCATGGAGGAGAAGATCTACACCGGACCCAAGGCTGCGAGAAAAGAGCACAGAGAGCTGCAGAGGCTGACCTCAATCCCTAAGCATCTGAGCTCCAATGCTCAAAGAGTGGTAAGCTTCTATACCTTCACCAAGTTCATCAATTCTCTGCACTTCATCTGTCCTCATGATCTCTCCTTCTTCTTCTAGCCTCTTCCTGGTCCAAGATACTATTCCAATCTGAAGTGGGTGGCTCCCTTGGTCAAGGAACTCCGTTTAGAAGTCTTAGCAATCCTTAGGGCATGGCACCTCCAACCTCTATTGGTCTTAGGCAAGAACTTTCAGAAATTGTCATTAGATTGGCCAAGCATTTCAGCCCTCATAAAGTTGTGGCATCCTCAAACACATACCTTCATCTTCCCTTCCTTTGAAGCTACAGTCCTATTAGAGGAGGTAGAAACCTACATAGCCCTCCCTAAGACTAAGGCGGGGGATGAAGACCTAGTTTGCTACACAGTGGTGCCTATTGACCCATCCTTGATCTTGAGCGATTTCATCCACAATCCAAAGGACGTGAGGACCATGATTAGCCCACACCACATTCATTTGATACCCATGGCACAATGGATAGTCTCTCATTGTAAAAACAAGTGGGAGAGATATGAAGCCATAGCCAAGGCGGTGTCAGTTTGTTTATGTGGAGTCTTCCTTTTCACAACTACTGACCACCTCTTAGATACCCAAAATCTTAGCATTATCAGCGGGTTGTGGCGGGGAATGTCCATCTCTCAAGCGATCCTCTCATATCTCTATGAAGGACTAAGCTCCACTTACTTAGGAGGCCCACTATTCGGTTCTATGGTACTCCTTGAGTGTTGGATGGGTGTGAGAATCAAATTCCAACCCAAGGAAGATGTAACTTCTGCTAGCCGGATCTTTGGGAGCCACCCTTTGTTCTTTATTGGAGGTGCATCTGGATTTTCTTCTCAGGTCGAATGCAAGACGGTGGACAAGAAAACACGGGATGAATGGCGCCTCTTCTTCAACACCTTGCCATTAGAGGAATTCATCATGCGACCAAGAATCCTTAGGAGCACTTTGCTTAGAATACCGCGGCGTCAAGGCCTGGACCTCCAGCTAGTGGGAAATACTACCATGGCGATCTACAACCCGCACCGGTGCCATCTTCAGATCGGACTACCCCGGATTGAAGTTCCTGCACTATCACACTACCCTCCCCTTCTAGCTAGGAAGATGGGGACCGAGGAGGATGAAAGAGCAGTTCGAACGCGATGACCATGTGGGAGATCAGCAAAGTGCGTCCGTGGCAAGAAGAAGTGGAAGAGAACGACGAAGCACGCCGTGGCTACGTGAAAGAGTTGAGGAAGATCCACCCTCTTGCGGATAGGAAATTGAATAGTTGATTTGTTATGATAAAGATGTTGTAATTGACAACGGGAATTGAAATCTTATTAATCTTATGTTTCATTAAGTTCATTTGAATGAGATGGGAATGCCTTAGTTGTGTGAGCACGAGTTGTGGCTTGACTTGGCTAGAATGATCTGCAAAACAGAGCCTCTGGAGAGTGTAACGGTCCTGAGAAGAACCGCCACAAGGATGTGACGGTCTGGTGATAGGCCGTCAGGGGAATGAGCTGAGAATCTAGTTCTCTGGAGGATATAACGGTCAAACGCCAGACCGTTAGAATGATGTGACGGTCGGAATGAAGACCGTCAAGGATGGACCTGCTGAGAGAATAGAGCCAACGCCCTGAAGACAATGTGACGGTCAGAAAGTAGACCGTTACATGACTGTGACGGTCTGATGCTGGCACGTTACAGACCTGAACCTGCAAAGTTCTGAGTTTTCAGCCCTGAGCTTTAACCTGAGTTCTACACACACTTAAACGAGAGACAAGTTAGATCTGTTCTTAGACTCAACCCCTTGCCTTAAAGCAAGTTAGAGAATGACCATTTCTTGATATTTGGTCAAGGGGTGGAGCCTTATTAAATAGGCGGAAGACATAATAAAAATAATGCGATGCATGCAATGCATATGATGGTGTTTTTTTGGAGTTTTGGGAAATATGTGAATTTTCGTGAGGTTTTTGGAAATATTTGATGTTTTTGGGGTTTTGAAATGTATGATTTTTGTTTGATTTTGGAAATATATGATTTTTGTTTGATTTTAAAAATATGATGATTTTTTGGGTTTTGAAATTTATGATTTTTTTGGATTTTGGAAATATATGATTTTTTGGGTTTTGGAAATATATGATTTTTTTGGATTTTGGAAATCAGTGCCCCCCCCGACAACGTGGGTCCTTCTTATTATAACGAGAGTTCCCGAGGTTGGCGTGCAACAAGGTGACGACCCCTGGCCAAGGCCCAACTTGCATGACGGTGTCTCTACCAGGGCCATACCCAGGGTACTAGTCTTGATCCTAAAAGGAAAATAGAACACGGGGGTAAGCTTAGGCCAGATATAGAGGTTTTTAGGACTTGAGTTCCTCTCCAGATAACCCATTAGAGATTTGGTCTGTTGCGCCGGGGCTTTGTGTCCGTCATCGAACCTTAGTCCACTCTAGGCATGCATGCGACCGGGCTCATTCGTCCCGCGGGGAACTGTACTGCCACTCTTGCCATGCCTAGCTCTCTTTCTCTCTTTCCAGAGCTTTATGATTGGAATCTATGATTGGAAGACTTTTGAGATAATGCTTTTGCTTTTGTCACAAAGATTGCCCCTTTGGCTTTTCCTTTTTCTTTCTGTGTTTCTTTGCTTGTGGCGTCAGGTCATAACGGACTGCCCCTATTTGAGACCTCCTCTCGTCAGGGTGACTAGATTGGTCATCGCCTCCTTATTCACTTCTTGCCCCTGGATTCAGCCGAGGAAAGAAACGGACAGGGACTCGACTTTCCCCCAAAGCATGGCCGAGAAAAAATGGTGTTTACAAAGCAGGAAACCTGACCAGGGATGTCGTGTAGTGTGTGATTGCCGTACTCGGACTCCTTCACGGTGAAAGGAAGAACACCTCGTCGCTGGGGTGGCACTGATTAGACTCTAAGGAAAGAAACGCTTAAGATACAACCCATTCCAAGCGTGAGAGAGCTCCTCACCTTCTGCGTTCACTAAGCGATAAGCATTCCCTGGATAAGCCTCTTTTACAACGAACGGCCCTTCCCAGTTAGGTTGCAATTTAGACCTAGGACCTGCAGACCGAATGAATTTGCGCTTCAAAACCATATCACCTTTTTGAAATTTACGTTCAATCACCTTCTTTTGAAAATAACGCGAAACTCTATTTTGATAAACAGATACGTGATCGGCCACGTTCATCCTCTTCTCATCCAAGAGTTCCAGCTGAACAAGCAACGCCTCTCGACGTTCATCGATATTAAGTTCCTTATCAAGCTGCACTCTATGGGAAGGGATCAAGATCTCATATGGGAGCACCGCCTCCATCCCATAGGTAAGAGCGTAGGGAGTTTGTCCCGTAGGAGTACGGACGGAGGTACGGTAAGCCCATAGAGCTTCCACTAATCTTTCTGGCCAATCGAAAAATTTATGAGATTCGCATGTTTTCTTTATGATTTTAAGAAGGGTTTTATTAGTGGCCTCGGCTTGACCGTTGCCTTGAGGATAATATGGAGATGAATGATGCAATGCAATATTGAACTTCCTACATAGGTCCTTGAGCTCTTGAGAAACGAACTGGGGTCCGTTGTCGGTGATGATGCTGTTTGGCACTCCGAACCGCGAGATGATATTCTTCATGATAAAATGGCACACCGTCAAAGCTTTGATCTCTACGTACGCCTCCGCTTCGGCCCATTTGGTGAAGTACTCAGTGGCGGTAAGGATAAAGGATTTTTGCTTGATCTGAGAGTTAGGATCACCGAGCGGGCCGACAACGTCGAAAGCCCACATAGAGAATGGCCAAGGAGCGGAAAGAGGATGGAGAGATGAAGCTGGAGCATGAATCTTATCAGCGTGGAGTTGGCATTTAAGACACCTCCGGACATAGAGGGAGCAATCTTCCTCTAGAGTGGGCCAATAGTAGCCCTGCCTAAGGATCTTCTTCGCTAGAGCCTGGCCATTGACATGACCTCCACACTCACTAGAATGGGCTGCTCAGCCACCTTCCAAGCCTCATCATCATCTAAGCATCTCATGAGCATTCCATTGGTAGCACGCCTGTATAGTTCTCCTGCAACGATGGTATACCTTGAGGCGGCTCTCCTTATTGACTTGCGCTGCTCGGCATTTGCCCCTTCTGGGAACGATCCGTCCTTGCAAAACAACTCAATCTCATGATACCAGGCAATTCTTCTTCCTCCAGAATCTCTTCTAGCTCCATCAAAGATACTTCCTTAAGGTCTTCCTTCTCAGCCCTCGCCTCTACAGCTTTCCTAAGGTTGATGTACCAAGGATCCTGAAGAGAGGGTGCGTCCAATCTCTGAACGACGATAGTCTCAGTGCCCCGACTGAGAGGGAAAGATAGAGAGGAAGCAAGCGAAGCTAAGGCATCAGCTAGAATGTTCTGAGACCTAGGAGTATGGATATAGATCAGCTTACGGAATTGCCTAGCAAGGAGCGTGACCAAATCTTGATAAGGCTTGAGCTTGGGGTCACGAGTGCGGTAAGTGGACAGAACTTGCCGCAGGACGAGCTGAGAGTCTCCTATGATATTCAAATAGCACGCGCCTAGGAGATAGGCGTGCTTTAATTCGGCTAGGAGAGCCTCGTACTCAGCGATGTTGTTGGTAGCAGGAAATCGAAGTTGATAAGTAAAGAGAATCGTCACTCCCTCTGGAGTGAGCAGAACAGCGCCAATCCCGGCCTTGAGAATTGAGTGCACCATCGAAGTGCAGAGACCAAAAGGGATGATGAGAGATAGCAGAGAGATGCTCATCAGGGAAATCGTCCTGAATAGAGTCAGTGTGAGGGATGGGGAGATGGGCAAGATGCTCAGCAATGGCATACCCTTTGACCGCCTTCTGAACAACAAACGTGATATCGAATTGAGAGAGGAAGCTCTGCCAGCGAGCTAACCTACTAGAAAGGACAGGCTTTTCTAAGAGATAGCGATCGGGTCCATTCTAGAAATCAATCTAACTGGGTGGGAAAGAAAGTAATGTTTAAGCTTCTGAGCTACCCATACTAAGGCGGCACAAGTCTTCTCCATAGCGGTGTATTTGGCCTCAGCTGGGTTAAACAACCGAGAGAGGTAATAAGTAGCCCGCTCTTTCCCTTCGTCATCTACCTGTGCTAAGACCGCCCCTAGGGAGTCCTCAATGACCGAGATGTATAGGATTAGGGGTTTCCCAGGGACAGGAGGTTGCAAAACTGGGGGATTGGATAGATATTCCTTTAGGTCCTCATAGGCCTTCTGACAGTCTTGATTCCATTCAAATTTGACCCCCGCCTTTAGCAATTCATAAAACGGGCGGCACCTTTGAGAATGTTGGGATATGAATCTTCTGATGAATTGCAGTCTGCCAATCAGTCCTCGAAGTTCTGTGATGTTCTTTGGTGGAGGCATGTCCATGACGGCCTTTACTTTGTTAGGATCAATCTGGATCCCCTGTTTGCTCACTATAAAACCTAGCAGCTTCCCTGAAGAGACTCCGAATACACACTTCTTCGGATTCATTTTAAGCTTGCACTCTCTCGCTCTTTGCAGCACCTTAGCCAGAATTGAGGGGTGTTCTTCTTTAGTCCTTGACTTCACCAGAATGTCATCCACGTAGGCTTTCATATAGATATGCATCATGTCATGGAAAATAGCCATCATCGTCCTCTAATAGGTAGCACCGGTGTTCTTCAGACCGAACGGCATAACCACGTAGCAGTATGTGCCCCAGGGCGTGGTGAAGGAAGTCTTCTCTTGATCTTCCGGAGCGAGACGGATTTGGTTATAGCCTGAGTAATCATCCATAAATGATAAAGCCTCGTATCCGGCAGTGTTATTGACCAGGACGTCGATGTGAGGCAGCGAAGAAATCATCTTTGGGACATGCTTTATTGAGATCCCTGAAATCGATGCAGATACGCACTTTTCCATCCTTCTTGATAACAGGGACTATGTTTGCCACCCACTGAGGATATAGAACAACTCTAATGAATCTGGCCTTGTACAACTTTTCGACTTCTTCTTTAATCCTCAAGGCCATGTGGGGGTGAAATCTTCTTGACCGTTGTTTCACAGGTGTTGCCCCTGGCTTAAGTACAAGTCGATGTTCCACTAAAGAGGGGTCAAGACTTGGCATGTCCTCATAAGACCAGGCGAAAGAATCGCTATACTCCCTTAGAACCTTGGTCAAATCTTCTTCTACTTGCGGAGAGAGATTAGCGACAATAATGATGGGCCTTGGGTCTTCTTCAGTTCCCAAATTTATTTCTTCCGTAGGTTCATCCACTGCTGACGATGGCTCGTCGAATCTCTTTAGTCCTTGCGCATGCAAATCAGCAGTGTCATCTACGTTGCTGTCCTCGTTGATTGGATCTTTTTCATCCAGGATTTCATAGACACCGAGTCCATCATCGCTCCACACGCCCTCTATTTCCTCTTCATCTTCAATCATGATTACCGTGGCAACAAATTCTGGACACTTCAAAAGAGCATGACACCGCTGAGTTAGATCTTACAAGAGCCTATCAGGAATGGATTTTGAAGGACGCGCAAGCGGGCGCGGCTCAGAGGAGGAAGGGTTGGACGACCTAGAACAAGACCCTACTTCTCTAGACCTAACTGACTCTACTTCCCTAGACTCGACGGACCCTAATCCTAACCTAGGGGAAGAAAATCTAGTGGAAAGGAAGGAGCAGGGGACTCGTGCCCCTGGGAGGAGAATGGAGACAAGGTAGCATAATCTTCCACTGAAATCTCCGTTTCGAATTTGACGTTTTTTTTTTGGAGATCAGTGGAGACCACACAACAGGATGGAGGAGGCGGGAGTTGCATGGGGAACAATTCGGGAAGATGCAATCGAAGAATGGATCGGAGGACCGAAACCACATCTCGTGGAGTGGAGTGGTGGAGGAAGGAGGAGTGAATAGATCGACCAGATTAATAGGAGGACAACGCCCACAGGCGCAAGGAACAAACAAGATTTCGAACGGATCATTGAGAGATGAATTGATCATGATCGGAGGAGGACGGGATATGAGTTCCCATTGCTGAAAAAGTGATTGAAGATGGGAGGGAGACCAAGAAAAGTCAATCGGCGAGCTCCCCTTCCCCCGTGGATGCTGAACTGGCTGCTTCTTCGGCCTCCATTGGACAAGCCGAACCTCTTGATGCTTCTGTCGACAGCCTCCTTCATGGAATAATCTTTCAAAGGCTTGGCTATAGTTAATCATGTCATCAACCGGCCCTTTTAGTGGCAGAGGGGGACTGGCAACTGGACAAACTGAACCTTTCCTTTCTGGCAGAACTGGCTGTGGGCTTAATGTGCCTGGCTGGAGAGGCCCTCTGACAAAATGCTGACGATAGTCCCAGGTGAGTGGCCCAGAGTCACCCATCATAGATAATGCAGTCTCTCGGTAGCCGAGACCTCTCCTGTTCATTTTTCTTCCCTTGGGGATGGGCTTGGTCCTTCCTTGCAATTGTGCACCGAGGCCTCTCCCCGGTTGGTAGCCTAGCTTCAGTATAATGTCCCAGCCCTTGGAATCTCGGATCTGGGGCTTCATCTTGATATTAACTGCAGCAGTGACGGGCTTGCAGGGTGTATAAGCCCAAGGAAAGTCAAGATCTAGCACAGAGATAACTGGCCGGCTGCTTGGCCATAATGTGGGAAGAACCTTTTCTGAAATAGCCTTTACAGATTGGACCGTGGATAAACTCTTAACTTTGACGACCCTCCCTTGGAAAGGAAATTTAATGCATTGATGCGCAGTGGAGGGTACGGCGCTGAGAGTGTCAATCCATGGACGACCCAAGATAGCCTTGAACATAGGGTCAATGTCCAGCACATAGAACTCCACTGGCATAGTAAGAGGTCCAAGTTCTGCTTGAATAGTGACCACCCCATGACAGGCTCTTCTTGAATTATCATATGCAGCTATGGTGGTGGGGGTAGGTCGCAGTAGTTCTTCAGATATGTTGCAAGCTCGGAGGGTACTGAGTGGGCACACATTAATCGATGCCCCTGTGTCTACCAGTGCTGCGTCAATATTGACTTTGTTCAAAGTAATTGAAATGCAGAGCGGCATTTGCCGAGCTTCTGGAGGAGCTAGCTCGGTCTCAGAAAATGTGATCGCCGGCCCTTTGGAAATCGTTGCCAGTGCTGTCGGTAAACTGTCAACTGCCATGTCCTCACTAACCATCACCTTTTGTAAAAAGTTTCTGAGAGCATCCTGGTGAAGGGTAGATCTCTTGATAAGCTCCAAAACAGATATCTTGGAGGGCACCCTGTCCAGATGATGTAGCAAGTCGTACTGGGTACCCGACAGAGGTTCAGCTTCTTCTT
Source organism: Amorphophallus konjac (assembly GCA_022559845.1). NCBI lineage: Eukaryota > Viridiplantae > Streptophyta > Magnoliopsida > Alismatales > Araceae > Amorphophallus > Amorphophallus konjac. The sequence goes on from CM040126.1 coordinate 47,247,221, forward strand.
GCTCGGCAGCCGGCTGGGAAGACTGGGGATTAGAAGTAGTGGGATAGATTCGGTGGAACAGCCGCCCGCGTAGGGTGAGTTTTCATGCCGGCACGGCACCAGAAGATGGCATAATTGGCCCGGTGGTGTGGATGAGTGGAATAGGCGGTGTGGAAGAAAGGATTTGGTAAGCTGTGGTGTTGGTGGAGGTAATAAGTGGCGATGGACGGATGATGGATGAGGGACTAGTGGAAGGTGGTGTGGTGATGATGGGTGTTGGTACGGAGGGAGGGCAGGTTAGTGGAGGCGTGAGGATAAGTGAAGGGTTGGGTGATGGCGTGATGATGGTAGCGGGGGTAACTGGTGACGGGTGTGACAGAATTGCGGGTGGTGGCGGAGTTACTGGAGTGGGTGTGAATGGGGCAACAAGTGCTGAAGGTGTTGGGTGTGTTGGTAGAATACTAGAGGGAGCAAGGGGATTGCGGTGATTATGGTGGAAGGCCATTATCTGCTACGTGATGCCGTCGTCATCCAAAGACCACCCGACGTTAGGAGTCGGGGGTTGGACAACATTTACCTGAGCCGGTGCCTGCGGCTGAGGCTGCGGAGCGGGAGGATGGTTCGGCATCGGGTTTTGGTGAATCCCCAAATCCTGAATCGGCAGCTATTGCTACTGTGGTGGCTGCTACTGCGGCTACAGTGCTTGTTGCTGCTGCACTTGCTGCCTCGGTGGCTATCTTCTCTTTTCCTTAATTTCAACGATGGCCTTGTGCATTTCGGCCCAATCAATTCTCTGTCCCTCATGAAGGTCATATACCAGATCCCTGAACTGAAAACATCCTTCAATCGTGTGGCCCGGCTGCCTGTGGAACATGCAGTATTTGGTCTAATCAACGGCCGGGTTCTAGTTGGGCCGTTCCGGAGGAAGCTGTATAGCATTGATTAACATGAGAGCTGAGAAGATATCCGTGAGAGTTTCTGGCAAGGGCGGGTATTGTGCCCTTTTAGGAGTCGGGCGCTTGTTATGGCTATTGTTGTTATAGCCGTTGGGTGGAGGGACGTTGTGGTATTGTGGAGGTTGTGGTGGTTGCTGTGGTGCAGCGAAGGTATTTTGTGGAATGGTGAAGGTAGGCGGAGGGTTTTGTGGAGTGGCTTGGAAGTTTTGAGGAGCGGGGTTCTGTGGAGTGCGGGGATTTTGGGGGAAGCGGAAGGGTGCGGCTTGGAAAGGGAAAGCAACGGCTTGAACTTGCTCGTTCGTCTGGATCCCCTCGGTAACAGGCCCTTGAGGCTTCTTATGATACTTGGGCTTTTGATTTTCAAAGAGCGAGTGTATGGGGGAATCCTTGAACTGAGTTTGGATAAAGCGCGCTCGGCTGTATAGTTGATGCATATTGGCTATATCATTCATGGCTAAAATGTTACGGAAGGTCGGAGTGGCATTTGAGATCAACAATTTGACCTTCTCTTCCTCCGGAATGTGGCCGGGCACTCTAGCGGCCATCTGCCTCCATCGGTCGGCATAGGTAGCAAATTCCTCATCTGGTTTCATCTTTTCGGCCACCAGATCCGTGAATGAATATTCCGGGCCGACTCTATCTTGGAACCTCTGAATAAACTTATCTTTTACTGTCTTGAAACTCTCGGCATCTTCTAGTGGTAAAGAATAAAACCATTCCAATGCAACACCATCTAGCGATCGGCGAAATAGATACGCCATGAGGCGATCATCGTACTGAAATTGAGCCGACTCGTATAAGAAGTCCCTCACATGAACAAAAGGATTGATGTTCCCATCATATTTTCTATAATTGGGGAGCTCGACTGTGGAGGGAACCGGATGTTCTGGAAACTCGGGACTGGAACGTCTGCCAAAGATTGAGGGCCAACCCGCTTTTGAAGGAAGTCGAGTTGCTGCTGCATGGCGGCCCACTTATCAAGCAACTCCTGCTCTCGGGAGGGAGCAGGGACAGTAAAGGATGGATTTTGAGGGACGGAAGGGTAAGCAGATGGAGGAGACGGCCCATAAGAAGGATGATGGATCGAAGGATGACCCACATTGGATTGGACCTGGGCTGCCCCTTGCTGAGGGCGCATAAAATCGTTTGGACCAACAAGAACTTGCGGCGCAGCTGGGCCTGAGGCATGATGATCTGATGGGAAAGAAGGGACAAAGGTATTGCCCTTATCAAGGAACTGCTGGGCCGAACCAGAAGACTGGCCCATTTCAAGATTGGAGAAGCGGAGGGTCCTAGGTTGGACCGGAGTGAGATCAACGGGCTGCACAATGGGTCCGTCGGCTCTAGGTTGAGCGACGGACGGATTGGAATGACCAAAGACAATCGGAGAGGCGGGGTGTTGGACCCCTGCATAGCCTGATAGACCGCCTGAAGCTGGGCCGGGTCTAATTGGGCCATCATCTGAAGGACAGAATTGGCGGAAGGAAGAGGAGGATTTTGAGTGGACGGAGCACTCTCCATGAGGATGGAAGATGAGGGAAGAACGGGCCCTTCGCGAGGCTGGAATGAGACAACTCTAGAGGGATCCTCTAGAAGCCCTTGAGGAAGGGACTCCTCTTGGGACCGAGGAAGATCGAAGGAAGCCATGGTAGATTCGAAGAGTGGGTTGAAATAGGATGAAGAGAGGGACTCGCCCCCGGGTGATGATGCTCCTAATGGATGGAGATGACTCCACATGCAACGGACAACCTTAACAAGATGCAAACAAGACAACAAACAATCACACAATAAGCAACCAAACCTGAATGATTTCTATCAAAGATGCAAGTGAAAAAGTAATGAAGACACTCAAAGTCAACCAAGTTGCTTAGGATGATGCCTCAAGATTCTTATGATTCTCCTTTGGAACTTTAGTAGATTGATTAGGATGTGCTCTCAACAATAGGTTCCTGATAGGAGAGGGTGTAAGGCTTGGTTTGACTCTAAATGTGATCACTCCTTCACTTATGCAATCCTAGACACGGGGTGGAAAGGTACAACCGGCCCGGCGTCCGTGTGGGAATCCACGGCTCGCGGGGACTTACGGAGGTCCCTGGTGTGATTTCCTAGTCGGCCCCAAGGAATATGGAGACGAGAGGTCCGCACACCAAGGTAGGAAAATGCAATCTAATGTATGAAACTATGCATGAACCTATGCGCACCGGAGTGCATGCAAGTTCTAACCTAGAATCTAGCAAACAAGTATGCAAACAATGAATATGGATAAGCAAAATAATGGGGGAGGAGACCAGATATCACCCAAGTAAGAATATCACAGCAGAAATTGCGGAACTAAAATGCACCTCGGGATGCGTACCTGTCTGGAGTATGTAACGGTCTAGGGGACCTGCGTCAGAATTATGTGACGGTCGAAGACCAGACCGTCAGAAGCAGTGTAACGCAGGGACAGGAGACCGTCAGAGGAGCCAGAGAACCAGAAACAGCAGGGAAATAAAAGGGAAACCCGGGGAAAACCAAACAAGGAAATGATGGCAGGTTTAACAGAGATCAAAAAGCACGATTGGCACAAGTTGTCCCACCGTGATCGCCAAAAAATTATCTGTTGATTTGTTTTCTTCCTTTTTTATTTGTGATGTGACGAATGATAAATATGATAAGCAAATCACAATGATCTCAATCAACCTATGAACATGTGGACCATGAACCTAGGCAATCAGAACAAGCTCTAGCATGGGCGATGCTATCTCAAAACTAAATTAAAGAAGGAAAGAAAAACACACGCCGGAGCGTGGAGCAATGGAATAAATAAAACACACCACGTGGGTGGAACAAGCAAAGGAAATAAGAGATATGAGAGAGAAAACCAATGCCCAATACTAAGGAAGGAACGTGATCGCCACTAAGGTAATAAAACAAGCCAAGGACCTGAATAATACCTTAGAAATAGGAGGATGAGACACTCGCCCACGGGAGAGAGAAAACCAATGAAATCTGCAGATCTGTTGAATGTAACGGTCCAGCACCTGTGCGTCACAGGAGTGTGACGGCCGCCGATGAACCGTTAGAGTAACCTGACGCGCCTGACCAAGACCGTCAGAAAACCTGCAGAATCAACTTATGAATTCTTCGAACTCCAAACCTTCCAGCCGGCTAGAAAGCTTGGGCCTCGTCTAATGAACTCTGTAAACCTGCCAAAGAACGTGAAACACAAGAAAACAACCCCAAATTAGCCCTTCAAACAAGTGTAGTATCAATTCTCAAAGAACTTAAGATCATTCAAAAGGAAAGGGGAATACCGGGGAAGTTTGGTTTTTTAACCCCTCTGGGTGTTTTAAAACGTGGGAAGGATGTTGAGATGATGAAAACAGATGATAGAACGTGGAGAAAGGAGTGGGACAATGCTATGATGAGAGGAGGAAGGGAGGAACACAAGTGTGCAAACTATGAACTTTAAAACCCAAAACCGAAGTACTCCCTTGACTGTGATGCAGATGGACGTAGAAACAAGCTCCTCTTGGATGGATGTGGCTCCAGAATGCGGCAGCACTTCGACGCAAACTCCAAATTTCTCCCCTCTAGGCCATGAAGTCAAGGGTTCTATTTATAGACCCTCCAACTCTCTGGTCGAGCAGAGGATAATCCAGCAAGAAAGGAGGATAACTCTTAGCAAACTCTTGAAGATAATACTCCCAAGAGTCCATAGAATCAAACAGAAGGTTCTGAGGATCAGATTTGGAAGAGAAATCACAAGATCAAACTCTCAATTCGACCACGGAGTGGCAGAGAAAAGACCAGACCTGTCAGGACTCTCTGTTGGATGTAACGGCTGCACGATAGACCGTCACAGATATGTAACGCCTCAGGGAGAGACCGTCACACTAACCTTCTCTCTAAAGAGATAAGATCAACGGGAAGAAGATCAAAGCAGTTGGACTCTTGAATGAATGTAACGGCCATGGGCTGACGCGTTAGAGGAACGTAACGGCTGCACGACAGACCATTAGAATCAATGGGCAGGCAAAGGATAAGGATTGAAAATGAAGCCTTAAACTGTAGGACTCATCAAGATGTAATGGCCCAAGGATAATGCGTTAGAAGAACGTAACGCCCCTGTGGTGGACCGTTAGAGACAATAAGGATCAAAAATGATAAGAGCTTGCCAAGCTTCATCCAAACGACAAGCGCCGAGGAAACCAGACTCAACCAAGAGGTTAAGACCCATGAAATAAGCCTCCAACTGATCAAGAAGGCTTAATGAAGAATGAACAACTTGGAGCATCATATAGAATGAATAAGGATATGACCCGACTTATTGGTCATAAAACGGGTGTCAACACTCTCATCATCAGTTTTGTCAGTAGAATTAAAATTTTCATCAAAAATCACATGAGGGGATTCTTCTACAATTTGATCATGAATGTTAAAGACCCTATATGCTCTTGACATTTCAGAATACCCCAAGAAAATCCCTGGATTGCTTTTTGCTTCAAATTTATCTAGGTCCAATTTGTTATTGTTATGGATGAAACATTTGGAACCAAATATTTTAAAATATGCCAAGTTAGGTCTCTTACCTTTTAACAACTCATATGAGGTTTTCTTTTGGATAGGTCTTACCATGACCCTATTAATGATATAACATACTGTGTTTGCAGCCTCTGCCCAAAATTTCCGTGGGAGTTGACTTTCGATTAGCATAGTCCTTGCCATCTCCACAATTGTCCTGTTTCTCCTATCAACCACACCATTCTGCTCCAGAGTCCGAGGAGAAGAAAATTTTTGAGTGACTCCTTCTTTATTACAGAATTCAGAAAATAATGAATTGTCAAACTCTCCCCCATGATCAGATTATATAAAGCAAATTTTGTGCCTATCCTGCTGTTTTATTTTATTGAAGAATTTTTGAAATTCATCAAATGTTTCATTTTTGTGATCTAGGAAGAAAATCCATGCAAACCTAGTGAAGTCATCTACAATGACATAGCCATACCTTTTGCCACTAAGACTTAAAGTCCTAGTAGGACCAAAGAGTTTCATGTGTAGGAATTCCAATGGTTTTGATGACAGGGGTTCCTGTCGCACCTTGAAAGGCTTCCTAGTTTGCTTACCCGAGGCACATGCATCACATATTTTTGTATCAATTTTGAATTGAGTTTTAGGCATACCCCTGACTAAGTCATTCTTGACAAGTTTATTCAGGATGTTATAGCTGGCATGCCCTAGTCTTCTATGCCAATTGAAAACATCATTATCAGAACTAGCAGATAAACACAAATTTGATTCAGAATTATCTTCTAAGTCTACTATGTACACATTATTGATTCTGTGACCGAGAAATTTTACTGATTCAGAATTTAACTCAATAATTTTGCATGCATGATTATCAAAAACAACATTGTGACCCTTGTCACAAAGTTGACTAATACTCAAAAGATTGTGCTCTAACCCATCTACAAGCAAGACTTTTTCAACTGTATTGGAGGGATACTTACCAACTGTACTGGATCCAATGATCTTACCTTTGTTCTTCCCTCCAAACTTTACCATTCCTCCTATCTTCATTTTGATGGGGCATCAGGGCTATTCCATTAAATGTTGGGAATGTATGTTTGTAATATGGAACTTGGTGTGTAATGTGTGTTTGTTTTGGGTTTTATTTGGGTTTATGTGTAAAAGACCATGTAGGTCCAGCGGGCCCCCTACCCTTTCTCCCATTGGGCCACCTAGCCCTAGGGTCCCAGAGGGGATGGTCCATGGTCCAAGTTGGACTTGGACCAAGAGGAAGAAAATTCATATTTTACTTCCTTTAAGGGGCGCCCCTCTTTTGTCTTATTAGGTAGTTTTTTTTAGTTTTGTGTATTTTTTTTGACCATATGGGTAGAAATTAAATATTCCCAGCCCTAAAATACCCCTCCCAACCCTAGATCTGAGGGTAAGATTGGTCATTTGTCTAGGGTTTTCAATTCATATAAATGCTTGTATTTTTTCATTTTCAAGGAATTAATGAGAAGAATTTGGTGAAAAATACAAGGAGCCTTGGGCGCCCCCCCTCTCTCCCCTCTCCCCTCAGCTGGATTGCTGTGTTTCTAGGGTGGATTCCCTACAAAAACTTGGTGGATTCCAAGGTTTATCTCTTCCCCTGGGTGTTAAGCTCAGCCATCTCCGTCGCCGCCGCCGTTCGTGCCGCCAACGAGCCGCCACAAGCCACCCTCCACCTTGCTGTCCTGAACCACAAAATTCAGAATAGCAGCCTAAAGAACAGGTCGGTTCTCCCAGTTCACAACTCTGATCGAGCTTATATTTTGAGGGATTGTTCCCCTTCATGTTAGCTTTCCATCCATATAAATTATGTTCCATTCCACCACCGTTTGCCTTTTTTCCGACTTTTAATCTCCACCCTGCGCAATCTGTCATTCAGCAGATCTGCGAGATAGGTACATATTTCTATATTTTTCCCACCCTTCAACCCTCATCAGAAAAATCCCTAAAAATTCTTGCACGTACCTCAAATCCCCTTCTATCCCCCATAAAATCCCCAGTTCCCAGATCTACCACCTTACCCTCGGTCAAAATTCATTTTCAGATAGATCTTGTTATGTCCTGTGTGTTATGGATTCCGAGTCAGAAGCAATAGCAAACCACAGAGGTTTTCATTTCTAATCCGTCTTTTGGATGGACCTGAAATAATTATATGTTGTAGCCCTTGGAGTCCTCTATCCAACAGCGTCAATATCGCCTCGATCCGCCTCCGGATCTGGGCGAAAAAATTATTTTCGTGGAGGCGCGCAATCCTGCTCCGAGCCAGGCCAGTAAAAAGGTGTTGGAAAATAATTCCCAATAAATTATCACAACTCAGATTCAGCGACCGCCACTTCAGGGAGTCGACCCGAGACGTCCCTCCATCGTCCCAGCCAAGCGCCGCCTTCAGAAGATCCCAAGAGGACGTCGTCCCTTTGGAGGTCGTTGTACGCCGTCTAGTGGGCTGAACCGAGTTTGAACAGTGCTGAGTCGGACCAGCAACCCGTCTCCACCCCGAGAGCCCTTCCGGCTTGCTGCCTGTCAACCCAAAATCGGTCCTCCCGGACCCCACTTGTAGCCTTTTACCTCCCTAAGTGGAGTGGGCAGTGAAACCCTCGCTGTAATTATTGTAATTATTTTTTTTACCGGGAGTCCGAATCTTGGCCGGGGTCATCTTCCCCACGCCCGGAGCATGGAGGTATCATTTCCGCTCCCCTCTTTGGCATTTGCTTTACTCGTATATATTTTCATATGCCGCTGCTTGAATGCGATAGGTCTTAGCTCGTTATAATTTAATCACCGCTGCGAGAGTGAGTGAGTGGAACCCGTCTCGTGACTCGATCCGAGCATGCGGAAAAGTCGATACCCTCGACTCATTGCGGATTTCTCAACCGCGCAGATCCGCACGTTTCCCTCGCTTAGGGACGACCGCGAGCTAGAGTCCCAGGTTCACGTCCCGTCCCCCATCAATTTGGTATCAGAGCGAAGTTGAGTCTAGGGTAGTAGGTTAGTCGGTCCAAAGTTTGCATTTGCATTCCTCTACCCGGTATATCAAAAGGTGTTCTCGGAACGATAGGTTACGCCTATTGGGAAGGTTGCACACTTGCGTGAGTTCGGTCTTTGGATCACACCTCTGCCACGTACCAGATATTGGTTGAGTCTATGTTTGTAGTCGAGTTTGCATTCCAACTTTGCATTGTTGTTTTAGGGTTGTGTCTAGTCCTTTAGAGTATCGCTTAGTTGTCTGCATGTCCAACTACCCACCAGCCCATGGTCGTTCCCCGAGACCATGCTTCTGATTGGTCATCCCTAGTGGCCCAATTCAATGCTTTCATGGCCCGACACCCGACCCCTATGCCCACGATCGAGTCGTTCCAGTGCCCTATAGTATCCACTACCATTCTACCTAATGGGTTGCATACGAAAATCGACTTCATCAGTAGGGTGTCATCTAACTGTGTCTCACAAGACATAGTTGAGTCTCTCTCTAAGACCGGGGAAATTATTCTCAATGGTGGCTTAGCATTCGTTGAGTTCCAATGGAGGTTCGGCCCCGTTCTTTATGACGATGGAGCATGGTGCAAGGTCGACACACTTGCTGGCCCATGCATCATTTTAGGGCAAAATTGGTTGGAAGAGAGGAGAGCGACCTTTGACCGGGATAGGAGGACATGCACCTTATACCCACCTCACCTACCCGGCGAGTTCGTCTTCCACGACGGCATTCAGTCGACCACCTCTATGTCGCCAACCACCCAGCCCCAGCGGCCCGTTCCGCCTCCGGACTCACGCCTACCACCTCTCCCAGAGCCTACCCATGTGGCCCCCTGTAGTGGGATTAGCCATTTCTCCGACCCGTGTCCTTCACATTCCCCTACCTTAGAGGACAACCATTCGGAGGATGCCTCACCAGGGCTTATTCTAGTGAGTTATGAGGCTGACCAAGAGTTGGCCGAGGAGTACCTCGCTGATGTTTTGGGGATAGAGAGTGATCCAAGAGAGGGCCAGGGTCTGTTAGCCACCCCAACCCCACCGGTCATCCCGGAGCTGTCTATCCCGCCCACTTTGCCCTCGGTGGATATGCCATTTGCCGACTCTATACAGTCAGCCATTCCGCTCTTACCTGTCTCCCCTACGGTAGCCCAGCCACTAGTCACTACCGTACCACTATCGACACCCTATGTTGATATGGTATGGTCTGATTTCTACCGCGCGTACGAGCGACAGTATCTGGACTTCCCATTTTCCATGCTCCACACCAGACGTCTGAATTACATTCCCATCAACCACCCCTTCATCATCCCGCACTTCCATACCCGCGGGCGAGTCTTCTCGAACCGGAGACGGTTGACGAGGGTTGAGACTCATGGCATCAAGTTGTTGGTTAGTTTGTCTTTACACTTAGTGTATGTAGACAGTGTCCGTCATTCTCACCGAGTCATCCCTTGTGTTCGTATCTCTTTGTCGTCAGTCGTAGTATTACTATGAGTGTCTAGGTTTGCCTAGGGTCATGTGTGAGTGTTTATTTCGTACAGTCTGTGTGAGTCCGTGTCTTTCTTTATATGTCCAGTTTGTCAAGATTGTCGAGTGCATAGTGAGTCCGCATGTGTCGAGCATATTAGGAGTTGCATAGTCGGTCTCATGTCAGCTCGCGATGTCAGTCCCTTTCAAGTGTGAGGCAAGTCGGGTCTAATACGTACGTTGCAGACTTGCCAAAATTTGGGATCGGCTCTACTTCAATATCTCGGATCTAGTCACATATAGGGACGTCCGCGAGCTAGAGTCCCAGGTTCGCGTCCCGTCCCGCATCACATTTCTAGCTTACTGAACTTGGTCCGGTCTCCAGTCATGTGTCTGGAACAGCTACTGTCTAAGTACCATCTGTTACGCATGGCTGCCAGACTGACCTACAAGCAAATCAAGCAGAAAGATTTGGAACCCAAGAAAGATTGGGTCCAAAGGTATCATTCAAGTCCTTTAGCAAGTTTTTGGGGATCCAAAACTGTCTAACAGTAATAGTTTTCCTCTGATTAAGTTTCATCTGTTCTACTTTAACAGTTTTGGTGACAGCATGTGTTAAGTTTGGTCTTCTTTGATCCTTCTTAGAGAAAGATTTGTTCCAATTGCTTCAATGATTGTTTATGGTATATCTCAAGAAGCCATTTTGTCTTGGAAAGACATGATTATTGAAAGATTTTTAATGCTAGACAAAATGCGGCCAGTGTGTCTTATTTTGGATCATGTTTCTATTTTTCCTTGGATTTATGTTCTGGGTGGCCTGCATCGACCTGAGGTATGTGGTGCGTCGATACATCTCAGTTTGAAGATCAGCTTTGGTTCTGTCTGAGACAGAATGACTCGACGCAGCAGTCAGACTACATCGATGTAGAGTAGGTTTAACAGCATGGTTACCCTGAATTTTGGTTGACTGTCCAGTGGGATTTGTTGAACTGGCTTTTACAAATTTCATCATCTTAGGTTGCTGGACATGCTTGTTTCTATTTGAACTAGATGGAGTGTCCAGTTTTTCTTTCCCTTTGCCTGGGCAGAATGTCATGGTTTTGAACTCAAAAGGTTTTTTGTTCGCTGGGTCATAACCTAGACCTTCTTTTTTGAAATTCATCTTTACACCTAGCATGGTGTTTAGATTCGTCCTCCCCTGAACAAATTTTTCCAGCATTTGTTGTTTGTCATCTAAGTCCTTTTGAAGCTTTTCACAATGTTTTTGAATTTCTAAGTTTGCATTCTTGATAGCTTCATATTTTTCATTCATCAACTCATTTTCTTTCTGGATTTCTTGAAATTTTATCTTGAATTCATCCAGTTGTTTCTTAGTGTCCTTATTTTCTGTTTTCAAATTTTCATTCACAACTTTTAGTGAGTTTGCTTCTTCAATTAGTTTCTTAAAATTTTTCATTCTCTTTTTCCATAGAAACATGATCATGAATGACACTATTTAGCTTTCTTTTTAATGCTTTGTATTCCTTGGTTTGACAATTGAATTTATCTAATAAATCAGCGTAAACATCTTCCCAGTCATCAATTGTATACTTCTCAAAAGGATTGCTCACCTCATTATCACTGTCGGCCATGAGGCATATCCCTAGCTCCTCTTTCTCTGAGTTTTCAGCCTCGATTTCTTCTTCTTCATCACTCCATGTGCACACCATGGCTTGAGGCTTCTTTTTCTGACCTTTGAAGTTTTTCCTCGTCAACTCAGTGCACTCACCTTTCATGTGACCTGGCTTTCTGCAATGAAAACAAGTGATGTTGTCATAATTTTTATTTTTGTCAAATTTAGAGTTGGAGTTCTTACCAACCTGTTGTGGCCTCCTTTTCCTGAAGGTCTTACCTCTGGTTCTCAGGAACCTTTGAAATTGGCGGGTCAGCATGGCTTGTTGATCATCATCCAAATCAGAGAAATTTTCATATTCCTCACTACTCTCCCCACTACTACGAGACACCTTGAGGGCTATAGTTTTAGCCTTTTTGTTCTCTTCTGCACTCCTCTTGAGATTGATCTCATATGCCATCAGAGATCCCATCAGCTCTGTGACAGTCATGGTGGACAGGTCCCTGGACTCTTCTATCACAGTGGCTTTCGTGTGCCATGCAGGGGTTAAGGACCTAAGAATCTTTCTAACTAGATCGCTCTCCTGGACTTGTTTTCCCAAAGCTTTAAGGCTGTTAGTAATTACAGAAAGCCTCGCATACATCTCAGATATATTTTCATCATGCTTCATTTTAAAGAATTCATAATCTACAGTGAGCATGTTCACCTTTGTCGCTCTCACCTGAGACGTTCCTTCGTAGATCAGTTGCAGCTCGTCCCACATCTTTTTGGCAATTTTGCAAGCCGAAATCCTTGAATACTCCTCTGGATGGATGGCGCACTACATGATATTCATGGTTGTCTAGTTGACGGTAGATACATGAATTTGTTCCCTGGTCCATGTAGTTTCATCTTCAGGTAATTCGAATGGACCGTTTGTGATCACTCTCCATAGCTCATGGTTCTAAGCTCGCATGAAAACCTCCATCCGGTTCTTCCAGTATAGGTAATTAGTGCCATCGAAAAATGGGGGTCTGTTTGTAGAATGCCCCTCAGCTATGAAGCTATGAGGATTACTTGTTCCAGATCTTCCCTGGTCATTGGACCACATTTTGGGAAACCCGCTCTGATACCAATTGATAGAAATAAGATAAAGGAGATCTAGAAGGGGGGATGAATAGATCTACTACCAAATTCTCGCGGATTAAAAACTCTCAACCAATGCACTCAGATCTAGTACTATTCAAGATATAATTCATCGCACTGATCAGTTCGAGCAACTAAACAAGCAGCGTATATGCATAAGCAGCAACCAATGCAGTTCGATCAATTTAAGCGTCTAAGCAATCAGCATATATGCATGAACAAAGATAACGAAATATGATGGCAGAGGAACTAAGGTCAACCTTATAAGCAATCAGAACAGCAAATGCCAATTTATCACAAGCCAGGGAATGTACTAGGCGGAGGGTTGATCTCCTCACACAAGAGGCGATGTTCCGGATAGGCTCAGCCTATCTTTCCCACCGTGACTTTTAATATACTTCCTTGTTGACTGCAATTGCAAGAGACAATAGAGCACACACCATAAATGAGACAAGTAGTTTTTTAGGTTGTTTGATGGCTACCCGTAATCTACATCCACCCCTCACTCTCCCAGAGTAAGGCTTCCTTGCTCAAAGCAAATGAACCAGCATACTTAGTCTGCAACAATGGTTGCAGCACAGCTTCACCCCGAGGAACAATCTCCTCTCTTCTTCTGGAGCACCAGAAGGAACCTGGAGGATCAACCTCCCTTCCTCTGCGATCGCAGAGGGAACCTAGTGAACTACTCCCTACAATCATACAACCAGAGGTCGGAGACCTCTCTTCCTCTGAACCTACAGAGGGGACTCCGGAGGCACTCTCCCTTCCTCTGATATTACTCAGGGAACAAAGAACAACTTCGAAAATGAAAAATAAAAAGAAAACATAAGAAGCATGGGAGTCAATCAGAAATTAAGGACAGGAAACAATGTAGCTTCATATTCGAAGCAATCTCGTAAGGAGATGGGCTGGTTGCTCTCCAGTTTTTCTCTTCTTATCGAGGTGGATCTCGCTCTCTTTTTCTTCAGGGGGAACTCTCTCTGAATTTCACAATGGGAACAAGGTAGCAGCAGCTTCATCACCTACTCTAGAACGGAGTGGCTGATATATATATAGCAGAGAGCATACCAACGTCTTCCACACTTTTCCATTCGAGATTTTGATCAGCCAAAATTCTATTTGTCCACATGGAAAATAGGAATATTCAAATATATGAAACTTCCAGTCACGTGGGCTAACATTTTCGCGCCAAAGGTTCCATGAGCGCTGGCACATGATTCTTCTAAGGTCTCACGAGCCCATACTCTCTTCCATCTTTTGGATCCTCTTTGTTCAGCAAGGCAGTCAATCTTCATCCTTAACCATCCAGTGCTTCCCTTAATCCTTTTAAGTTCGTTGGCTGTTGAAGAGTGTTGCCGAAAACGGTCGACCGTTCTCCCTGTTTCGGTCGTCCGAAATAAATAGCACTAGAAGCTATTTACAGAAGGTAGATGCAGCCTTGGATGCTTCGACGTGATGACTTCCAAGTGCTTGTTCTGAACTGAGTGCGTCGAGGTAGCTTCTTGGTGCATCGACGTAGTTACATAGATTTTCTAATGCTGGGCAGATTCGTCGATGCAGTAGGTTAATGCGTCGAGGCACCATCAGATCTGCTTCAACCTCTTGATTGCAACTAGTGCTTGATGCGTCGATGTAGTAGATTGGTGCATCGAGGCACCATCAGATCTAATTCAACCTCTTGATTGCAACTACTGCTTGATGCGTCAATGCAGCTCTTTGCTGCCTCGATGCATCTGACTAAAAAATCATTTCTGTGGTTGTGACTGCGTCGAGTCTGTGGTGAACTCTGACATTTCTCAGAGCTTTCTTACTTTCTTGAAAACTACTCCAGCGACCAGAGCACCTGCAATTTAGACTTATTTCATTAGCCAACAAACCATATTGCATTGACATCATCAAAATGCACAGAATGCAACAAACCCCTCCAGTCAAGTACAACTGTTACCCTACAGTTGCAGGGTGTACCCGGTCCCCTGTCCTTGGCTTCAGAAATATCCAGGCCCTTCTTCAGCACAGAACAAAGGTGTTCGGATTCAATCCGATGTAAATAAACACCGGCTGCTTGCGGTCGATGGGGAAAGACATCACGTACACGAATCCCCACAATCATCTACACACTCGCACCCGTGGAACCTCCCATCTCTTCAAGTGTCGCCCGATACCCCATGCCCACGTGTCGCGTCCTGGTGATGCTTCCCTAGTCAACTTTTGGTTCCATAGGTGATCATCAAGAAATCGACCGGCACGCCCGCACCCTGTCCGGTCACCCTATGCTCCCAGAAACCTCTCGTGCAAGTTGACCCCTCTCGACTTTCCGTAAAATGCGAGTGTACTGTGTTGCCGTGAGAGGCATATGACTACAAAGGAAAATATCCCCGAGATAACATAAAGTCCCTTATTTTCCTTTATCGCTTTATTTCCCCTCCCACCGTGGGCACCAACTTCGATGTTGAAAAATAATAAACAGTCCGACTCATAGATTCAGCATAGGGTAGACATGAAGTCATAAGAAAGAAATCAGTCTAGTTTACAATTTTGATCAAGATATTAAAGTTCTAAACATAGAACTATGGACGCACTTTTTGGACGTCTATTTGTTTATTCGTTTGTTAATTAATTTATTTCATTTATTTGTTTATTTAGTGCGTGGGCATGCCAATGACAGAGTGATAGTTTATTCGGACTCCGAAGAAGCCACTAGTGTGCGCCGTCTGACTAATCAGATGATGGTGAGTGTCGTGTCAGGACCAAAATCCACTGTGCCATAAAGGTCATGGCGTTAATTACATCCCCCCCCCCGGAAGGGAGAAAACCCTTGATTAATCGTCAGGAAAAAGGGCCCCACGGCCTATAGAATTATGTTGGTTGCATGAGTAAATAAGAACGATAATGAGAATTCAAGTTAGCGTATAAATATATATATATCACTCATTGAATCAGCGAAACAATTTAGCTCACTGTTGGCCGTGTATTGGCCCTTTAGTGTTTGGGTGATAACTCGGCTCGAGAACATGCGGGACGGGCACGGAGTACATGCCGATGTATGCCATAAGCGTGGCACGCTCAATACTTGATTTCATGAATGATGGGATCAATACCCAATGGGGTGAACCCAATTTTGTGAGTTAGTAGCCCGGAGCAACACGTGGCCATGGCTATGACGAGGACGGTAGTTTATTCATGCCTCATCTAGATCAATTTGTAGTGGTCTTCATTGATGACATATTGATTTATTCAAAGACCGAAGAAGATCATGAAGAACACTTAAGGATTGCATTACAAATATTGAGGAATAATCAACTTTACGCCAAACTTAGCAAGTGCGACTTCTGGCTCGAGGAAGTGTCTTTCTTAGGGCATGTGATCTCGAAGGATGAGATTTCTGTTGACCCGTCAAAAGTCGAGGCCCTGAAGAATTGGGAAAGACCAACCAATGC
The DNA here is from genome assembly GCA_022559845.1 of Amorphophallus konjac. Taxonomy (NCBI): domain Eukaryota; kingdom Viridiplantae; phylum Streptophyta; class Magnoliopsida; order Alismatales; family Araceae; genus Amorphophallus; species Amorphophallus konjac. The sequence continues at coordinate 47,263,309 of CM040126.1, forward strand.
AATAGAGATCCGAAGCTTCATAGGTCTAGCTGGCTATTACAGGTGATTCATCAAGGACATCTCCAAGATCGTCGTTCCTCTTACGAGGCTGACCCGCAAGGAGATCCCTTATAGGTGGGATGAAGAATGCGAGAAGGGCTTTCAAGCCTTGAAGGATCATCTAACAACCGCCCCGGTATTGGCATTACCAACAGAAGGGGAGAAATTCAAGGTATATACCGATGCATCTAGCATTGGCCTCGGATGTGTGTTAATGCAATAAGGGAGTGTCATTGCTTACTCTTTTCGACAATTAAAGAAGCATGAGGAGAACTACCCGGTGCATGACTTAGAGTTGGCCGTGGTAGTATTTGCTTTAAAGATCTGGAGACACTATCTCTACGGAGAACAATTCACGGTGTACTCCGATCACAAGAGTCTCAAATATCTATTTTCGCAGAAAGAATTGAACATGAGACAGAGGCGTTGGGTAGAGTATCTCAAGGACTTCGACTTCATAATACAATACCATCCTGGAAAGGGTAATCCTGTAGCTGATGCCCTCAGTCGAAAGCCGAAAGCGCAATTGGCCAACTGTATGATCCAAGAATAGAAGTTACTGGAACAATTGTCTAAGCTGGATATAAGCATGGATAAGGAGAAAGGGTGTATTACTCTATCGCACATGAGGATACAACCAGATCTACTTTCTAAAATCCAAGGACTTCAAGACAATGACCCGGTACTGGTAGAAATAAAAGGCAAGATAGAAGAACAACCCGATTTCAAGCTAGCATCAGATGGAAGATTATTATTCTGAGAAAGGACTTGTGTACCGGATTGTCCAGAATTAAAGAAGAAAATTTTAGAAGAAACTCACTGATCAAGGTACTGTTGTGCCCATGTGGTCGCCCCTATGGTCATTTGACACTCATGGTTTTGATAATGGCTAAACACTATAAGTCATTGATGTTTCCCACTCTCATATGATTGAAATACTTGATGCTTTTTCATGACAGATAAGCCAAGGAATGGAGTGGAGATGGCAAAAGTGAAAGCCCAATGATCGCGCCCAAGCAAGGATGAAAATCCCTTCAAGAAGCAAGAGTCAACTCTTTAGGCTGGACAGCTATCACAAGATCAAGCTGGCTTCAAGAAGAGTCGACACTAGGCACAAAAGAGTCGACACTTCACATAGCCAAGGTCGATGCACAATGGAGAACACACTTGGCTTCAACGTCCAAAGGTCTGAGCATTTGTTAATGACAGGTCAAAGACTCAGTAGACATCCTCAAGGTCTAAAGAGTTTGATGCCATAGACTGGACTGGACTGCAAACGGGTTTAAGGGGTTGATTGAAGCAAAATTGTGAAAAACCTATATTTCGGTCGACCGCCGGTCATAGACCGGTCGACCGGAATTTCTAGAAACGAAAAAGCTACAGAACTTATCAGTACGGGTCGACCGCCTAGAAAATCCGATTGATCGGCCAGAGGTCCAGTCGACCGACTAGTAGTGACCGGTCGACTGAAATTGCCAGCAACGAAAAGCTTCACACCTGTAAAAATCCGGTCGACCGACCACCTACCTCCGGTCGACCGACAGCCCCGATGCAGCTATTGTTGACTTCATTTTTCTCAACGTGGGCAGCCCTTCTTCTTGGATTTGTTTAATCCTAAAGTCACCCAACCTGCCATAAATTGTGGATCTGGTCTGGGGGATGTCTATGGACCATTCAAGAGATATAAAATAAACACAAGGGGATTAGAAACCCTAATGGATCAAGGGAGATCAAAGGAGGCTAGAGAAGGTTGTCCAAGGAAGAAGAGGGTATTGTAGATCCGTGAACAGTCCTTCGGGCAGGAGTTCTTCATCCATTCCAAGGTGATTCAAACTCATATCCAAGCCAGCAACCTCCAAGGAAGTGAAGAATCAAGCAAGGTTCTCAAGGGAGATCAAAGCTGCATCCATAATCCTCTACATAAACTTAAGGGGATCCAAGGAAGATTAATTTGCAAGGAAGAAGAAACCATTGCTACTGAACCAAGAGGAGGCTTTGCAAGGAAGAAGAAGCCTCTGCTGCTGATCTACATCGTGTGAAGAACAGAAGAAAACGAGGCAGCCCTTGCTGAAGCATCATATTCAGGCTCTCGCATTTCATACAAGATCTACTTGACTTTAGCATATCTCCATCTCTTGCCTGAATATTTTCATCTTGTTCTCTTTTCATTTTGCTTAAGCTACTATAACTGAGAATCGTCCCTACCGCGGTTAGTAGGAAGGCAGTTGGAAGGTGCTCCAATCTGCGGTGTTGTCGTCCCTACCGGTGGTTAGTAGGAAGGTAATCGGAAGTTCTCCGATCTACGGTTTAGTGCGCTGCACTAGTGAAGCCTCACTGGGTTTGGTGAGGGGTGGACATAGGACTGGGGATTCAGTCCGAACCACCTTAAAATCTTATGTGTTGTGATTTGCTTGTGTGATTGGTTTGTGCTAGATGCATGCTTAGGTTCAATCTTTATTTTACTTGTCCATCCTGCTAAGCCAATTGTTGTGTGCTACGCTAAACTAGTTGTATTCCGCTGCTATTCTCTTTGTCTAGCTCTAAAGAGGGGTGTTCTGCGAAAAGAGGGGCAGATCTATTCACCCCTCCCCTCTAGATCCGCCATCCACTGCTCAACAGGTACACGATTCATCCCGGATCTACCAAAATGTACCAAGACCTGAAACGGACCTTTTTGTGGAACAACATGAAAAGGGAGGTAGCGGACTTTGTTTCTCACTGTCTCACCTGCCAACAAGTCAAGGCGGAACACCAAAAGCCTGTCGGTAAGTTACTGTTAGCGCAGCAAGAGTGATATAGAAGGGGGGGGATGAATAGATCACTCCCAATTTGCAAAACTTAGGCAAGAAAATAAATCTACCGCTTATGCCCCTTCTAAACTAGCACACAAAGAATTGCAAATGCAGATACCACTCAAGATCGAATAAGAGAATGATGATGAAGAGCTGAGCAAACAAATAATCGAAGTGACAAACAGATAGAGAGCGTAGATAAAGACCTCAAACCACAGAGAAGACAACCGGTTTTTTAGGTGGTTCGACTGTAGTAAGCAATCTACATCCACCCCTCACTCCAACTAGAGTGAGGATTCCACTAGCCACTGCTAGAGCACAGCAGACTCAGTCTGCGAACAACTTGCTGCCAAACAGCTTGAAAACCCAAGGGAGACAAATCCCTCAACCAAGTTCTGCCACCCGCAGAGCTTGAAACCTGTTCTAGCACCCAGCACGAACAGAACCGGAGAGTGCCTCTCCCTTCCTCCACACACCGGAGGGAACCTGCTAATGACAACCCGTCACTAGCAACACCAGAGATCAACGATCTCTCTTCCTCTGCAACCCAGAGGGAAACCGGAGTTAGACTCCCTTCCTCCACATACCGGAGGGGAACAGATCAGAATTAGACGAAGAACAAATAAAGAAAATCAGAAAAGAAACTAAAGACTGATCGAGAAAATATTCGATACTGAGAGTTAATACAAATGTAGCTTCCTGGGAAGCAATTTCAAAAACCAGATACTTCAAACTCTCTTTCTCTCTTCACTGCTATCTCTCTTTTTCTTTTCTCTTCACTGCTATCTCTCTTTTTCTTTCTCTTCACTGTTGGATCGAGCTCTCTGTAATTCTGCCTTTTCTTTCTTGGCTCTGATCTTCCTTCATCGGTGGGCGAAGGTTTCTATTTATAGCGACAGCAGGTGGATAGGGCACAACATGCGTGTGCTTCCCACGCTCGATCCAGAACCTTCCTGCCACGTGTCCTCATTGGGTTGGTTCCTCTTGTCTTGGATCACGTGCAGCCCATTTATTTGGGAATATTCTTCCTCGTACCTGTAAGGAGATAAAAACCATTAACACGCTGTATGGCCACTAAAACTAAAGCTGCATGAGGTATATGATAACAACACGACGTGACAACTACACGAGATAAGAAAAGAACGACACGAGATACAATGGACAAGACTGACACAATCAAGGAAGGTGACACGAGGTCAGATCAGGATAGCACCAGGTGAGAAGAAAATATCACGGAGTGAAACAATAGAAGAACACACGATTTAGAAGAAACCTGGACGAGGTTAGAACGAAACAACACGAACTAACAAACGGCAACAAAAGACGACACGAAGTGAAACAACACTTGAAAACATAAGAAAATCAACTCGAGCACAAGATAGCTCGAATGAACGACTCGAAGACGAGGCGACACGGGCTGACCACGACACGAAGACAAATAACAGAAACCGTCACGAGTTGAAGACAACACGAAGATGAAAATAGAAACCGACACGAGTTGAAAACAACACGAAGATGAAAACAGAAACTGACACGGAGTGTGGTCAAGGCGAGAAGGACACAAAGTCTAAAGCGAAAAATAGCACGAAGATAGAAGAGTGACACGGCTATCATGACACGTGATGAAGCAGTGACACTAAGAAAAAGAACGACTCGAGGAACAACAGTAAGTGACACGAAATTAAACAAGCAGACATAAAAGATGACACGAGATGAGCAACTAAAGGACAGAGAGAAACGACACGAAGACAGAGGGAGACACGACACGAAGTTAAACAACCGAGACTAGGACTCGAAGACATAGATGACAAGGATAGAACAACACGAAGTATTACCTCATACAAGTTTTCCTGTCAAGCATGGAAATCAACACGAAGTGTTGTAAGCTCAGACAACACGAAATCTTTTCGTGTTAGTGAGGAGAAACAACACGAAGTGTGGCTCAAGTGGCACGAAAACAACTCCCAAAAGTAACTGAAGTGGCTCGAGGATTTACATTAACACAGAGAAGCATTTTTGTTCACAAAGGTTCATAGTGTTGAAACCATCAAGACATTATGACTCAGGCAACACTAAAAATTCATTTGGTCAAATTGTTCAATTGAACAGGACATTCCCTTACTGTGTAATCCATTCACTTACATGATGAAACATGAGATTATCTTGAGATAAAGAAATGATTTATAGTGTGAGACATCATCAAAATCATAGGGACACAACAATCTCCCCCTTTTTGATGATGGCAACACTATGAATCAGGCAATATCAAGGTTTATCAAGATTTAACATGAAATCAAAATCAGCTTCAACAACAGATTAAATTCAAGGCATGCTCATGCAAATGAATCAAACATTCCCTACAACACACTCTCATTTCCCCCACAACTCATAAACATATCAGCATGAAGCAACATGACTCCCCCAAAGCTCAAGACAAAACCAAGACTCACTGATATTGCATAACATTGCAGAACTTCTCACTAAAATTGTAGACAATGCAAACTTCTCTCCCCCTTTGACATTAGCAAAAAAAATACAGAATGTGTGACAGTGCTGGAAACATGAGGACTCAGGGCAGTAACTGCATAGTGCAGAAAGTCACGAGTAGGTCTTAAGAGAATAAGTGAGTTTCTAATCTCAAGACAAGATTCTTTAGATTTCAGTACACAATAGAGAAGTGGAATGATAGACAAGTTTATCATCATACATAGTGGATGATTTAGAGCAGGAGTTGACAAGTATGGCCAAAAATAGCTGATCATTCAACTATTCCACTTAGACAGCAAGAGACTAAATCAGAGAGGTGTTCTCAAGGTATTGAGGACAAGCAATCCATTAGTTGCATAACAACAAGGAATTTTTGTTGGAGATGATATTCAAGAGGATCAATGAGTAAGTTGGTAGTTCACTTCCTTTGACATTAGGGAGACACCTTGATCAGAGGCCTAAATCCCCAGTTACTCAGAGTGAGTACCTCATTACTTCCTTCCCCTTTTTTTTATTAAGGAACAGAGTTAGTAACTGTGGCTTTTGACATGAGGAAACACCTTGATTAGAGGCCAGAGTCCCCAGTTACTCACCAGTAAGCCACCATTGCTCTGTCATGACTTTTCATTTATTTTAAGCATTTGACACCTCATGACTTGGGAGAAATATTCATTTCATTGATGAAGCTCCCAATTTCTCAGTGATCAAAACAGAACATGTTTGTTCAGTTAAGCCCTTGAGTTAAAGAGATAGAATGATTGAAGACAATACCAAAAAGGACTTTTCTGGAATTGAGTCTTGAAGTCTAGATTTCAAGTTGATTGGGTCAGATATCAAGACATACATGTTTTTTGGCCCGAACCATAATCAATGACAATGTAGGAAGATATACTTTATGCAATTAGTCCAGATCTCTGAAGGAGTACCAAAGGAAAGATTCTGACCTGGAGATTAGAGTCACTGACTTATAGACTTAAGAGATAAGTGACACTCTACTTTCTGAGAGAACTACACTAAATCAGTCATGCAAGACCAGCAAAGGTACACATCTGGATAGCCCTTTTGAATCTGTCAAAGAACTTCTCTTCTCACATTACAACTCAGCTCCCCCTAAGATATAGCATTCCTCAATAAAACATTTTAGCAAAATCTCAAGACTTTCCTTTATTTAGAGCATTCATGAAAGTTAACCAGTAAGCATTCTGAACTCCCCCTCACAACAGGAACAAAGCTCCCCCTCACAATTAAGACACTTTGTATAAGCCTAATTCTCTTCTCAATGTAGTGAATTTTTCATTATCCAGAGGTTTTGTGAAAATATCAGCAATCTGATTATCTGTCCCTACATGAATCAGTTCAAAATTATTCTTAGACACCTCATCTCTTATAAAATGATGTCTTATCTCTATGTGTTTGGTTCGAGAATGCAAAACAAGATTTTTAGCAAGATTGATGGCACTTGTATTATCACAGTAAATAGGTGTACACCCCAGGTCTACTTGGTAGTCCTGAAGCTGGTGTTTAATCCATATAACTTGTGTTCCTCAACTCCCTACAGCCACATATTCAGCTTCTGCAGTGGAGAGGGCCACAGAATGTTGTTTCTTGGAGCCCCAAGATACTAAACACCCACCCAAGAATTCACAATGGCCACTTGTGCTTTTCCTGTCTAGTTTACAGCCTGCATAGTCAGCATCTGTGTATGCTACTAGATTCAATGTGCGAGATGCAGGAAACCATAAACCAAGAGAGTGACTAGCTGACAAATATCTGAAGATTCTTTTAACTGCAGCTAAGTGTAGTTCAGTGGGTCTAGACTGATACCTTGCACACATTCCTACACTGAATTGTATATCAGGTCTAGAGGCTGTCAAGTAAAGAAGTGATCCAATCATACCTCTATAAAGTTTGGCATTTACTTCTTTACCTGTCTCATCTGCATCCAATGATGTATTGGTGCCCATGGGTGTAGTAATGTGCTTTAAGTTTTCCATGCCAAACATTTTGAACAGTTCCATTGTGTATTTGGTTTGGTTGATGAAGCACCCATCTTCTAGCTGCTATACCTGCAATCCAAGAAAATATTTTAGTTCACCTACCAAGCTCATTTCAAATTCAGCAGACATCATCGTAGAAAATTCATCACATAGTTCATGCTTAGTTGATCCAAATACAATGTCATCTACATATACCTGAACTATGATGAGATCTCTATTCATGCCCTTGGTAAATAAAGTCTGATCAACTTTACCTCTTTTGTAGCCCTTGCTGATCAGAAATTCAGACAATCTTTCATACCAAGCTCTTGGAGCCTGCTTTAGACCATACAAGGCTTTGTTTAACCTGAAAACTTGGTTAGGTTGAGGAGAAAATTGAAATCCAGGAGGTTGTTCAACAAAAACTTCTTCTTTAATAACTCCATTTAAAAGGCACTTTTAACATCCATTTGTTGGAGTTTAATGTTCTTTGAGCATGCAAAGGTAAGCAACAATCTTATAGCTTCCATCCTAGCAACTGGTGCATAAGGTTCATCAAAGTCTACACCGAATTCCTGACAGTAGCCTTTGGCTACTAGTCTGGCCTTATTCCTCGAGATAATTCCATCTTCATTCATCTTATTTTTGAACACCCACTTGGTTCCTATGACATTAATACCATCTGGTCTTGGGACAAGCTCCCAGACACTATTCCTTTCAAACTGACCTAATTCCTCACTCATAGCATTGACCCAAGCTTGATCAGCTAAGGCCTCTTCTACTGTTTTGGGTTCAATTTGTGAGACTAAAGCAATTAAGTCATCATTATTCACATTTCTAAAATGAGACCTAGTCCGAAGAGGATCTTCAGGATTGCCTATGACTTTATCTAAAGGATGGTCTTTAAGAAATCTGATATTTGTTGAAGACTCACCTGTTTCTCTTGGCCCTTCCTGATTGGGGGAATTTGTTTCTCCATTTGGCTGAGTCTTCTCTTCTTCCTGTTGGTCTTCTAGAAAGTCTCCACCATGATTGGAATCCCTGTCAAGATTTTTAACATTAGAGACATCTTTCTTTTCACTAAAAAAGGATGTGTGGAGATTCTTCCACTTTCTGATCTGATATGTTAAATACCCTATATGCCCTTGACACTTCAGAGTAACCCAAGAATATTCCAGGTAAACTCTTGGCTTCAAACTTGTCTAAGTCTTTCTTATCATTGTTATGAATAAAACATTTTGCTCCAAAAATTTTGAAATGAAACAAGTTTGGTTTCTTACCTTTTAGAAGCTCATAGGGTGTTTTCTTGTGTATGGGTCTTACCATGGCCCTGTTGATTATGTAGGTTGCTGTATTGGCCGCTTCTGCCCAAAACCTTCTAGGTAACTTACTTTCAATCAACATGGTTCGGGTCATTTCCACCACTGTTCTATTTCTTCTCTCCACGATCCCATTCTGTTCAGGTGTCCTGGGAGAGGAAAACCTGTGAGTTAGTCCTTCTTTGTCACAAAGATCAGTAAACATGGAATTTTCAAACTCACCTCCATGGTCAGATTGAATAGAACTAACCTTGTACTTCCCTTCTTGTTTGACCTTATTGAAAAATAGATTAAACTTTTGAAATGCATCACTCTTATTTGCTAAGAAAAATATCCATGAATATCTGGAGAAGTCATCTATGATGACATAGCCAAACCTGTTACCATTAAGACTCTGAGTTCTGGTTGGACTGAAAAGATCCATATGAAGAAGTTCCATTGGTCTAGAAGACAATGGCTCAGATCTTAATTTGAAAGAATTTCTGGTCTGTTTGCCTAGAGCACAGGCATCACATGCTTTTGATATAGAGTTGAATTTAATTCTAGGCATGCCTCTAACTAAATCATGCTTGACCAATTTATTTAAAGTTGAAAAGCTAGCATGACCTAGACGTCTATGCCATTCAAAGGCATCATTTTCAGAATTGGCAGAAAAGTAAATAGTGGATTCAGATTTCTCATCTAAGTCTACAATGTAGACATTATTAATCCTGTTGGCTACAAATTTAACCATGTCAGAATTTGTTTCAAGTCTTTTACATGAACTATCATCAAATACAATCCTGTGACCCCTATCACATAATTGGCTAATGCTAATCAGGTTGTGTTGTAGCCCTTCCACAAGTAATACTTTTTCAATGGAATTTGTGGAAGACTTACCTACTGTGCCAACTCCAATAATTTTACCTTTGTTCTTTCCTCCAAACTTGACCAGACCACCTGGCTTCATCTCTATGTTGCTGAACTTGGATCGGTCTCCTGTCATATGTCTGGAGCAGCCACTGTCGAGGTACCACTTATTGTCTTCAGCTGCCAGGCCGACCTACACAAGTATATCAAGCAGAGTGAGTTGGAACCCAAGATGAGTTGGGTCCAAGGACATTGTTTAAATCTCTGATCAACTATTTAGGTATCCAGATTTGTTTCAGCATGATTTTCTCTGGCACCTTCCTTTCTGGTTTTTTAAAGTTCAATCCAGCTGAACTGGAGAAGTGAGTTCTATTCCTTTCATTGGTCTTCCTATTCCTAGGAAATTTCCTGTAGGCTTGTTGATTGGCATATCTTTGACCATGAAAGTTATTCCTCCAATAGGTCTTGTTTGGACCCATCTGATTGTTATAATTCCAGCTTTTATTCTGATTTGTTTTCTTGGTCCAGCTACCATTTGTGTTCTGGTGAATGGACTTAATGTTATTTTTCATAAAGTTCATTCCAATCTTAAATGGTTGTCCAGTACTGGTTTTTATGTTTTCTTTAGGACTTTGAGTTTCCTTAGAGCTGTTTGAGCTGGATGGTGTATCCAGCTTTTCTTTTCCCTTCTCTGGACAGAAGGTGATGGTCTTGAATTGCAAGGGTCTCTTGTTGGTTGGGTCATAGCCTAGACCTTCCTTATTGAAATTGACCCTAGTCCCTAGTATAGCATCTAGGCTAGTCTTTCCTTGGACAAACTTTTCTAAGACTTTCTGTTTGTCTTCCAGCTCCTTTTGAAGAAACTCAGAATTCTTTAGGAGTTCAGCATTTACTTTCTTCACAGCTTCATATTTCTCTGAATTCATTCTGATTTCACTCATGTTTTCTTCAATTTTAGTTTTGAATTCATTGAGCTGTTTTTGACTTTCCTGAATTTCTCCCTTAAGCTTATCATTCTCTTTCCTTTGTGAGGTCATTTCTTCTAGTTGTTCTTTTAGCTTTGCATTTTCCTCACAAACCAAAGTTTGTTCTTCAATATTTGTGTTAAATTTTCTTTTCAGAACTCTGTGCTCTTTGCTAAGTGAATTAAATTTATCTAGCAAGTCACCATAAGCATCCTCCCAGTCATCAATTGAGAAATTTTCAAAAACGTTTATTACCTCCTCTTCACTGTTTGCCATAAGGCAAATTCCATCTTCGTATTCTTCTGAGGAAACTTCTTCTGGGTCTTCTTCTTCCTCGCTCCATGTGCAGACCATTGCCTGTGGCTTCTTCTTATTCTGCACCTTTATATTTTTCTTCTGAAAATAGAGACCTTTCTTCTGGAGTTCTGGGCATTCGCCTTTCATGTGTCCCTGTTTGTTACAGTTAAAATAAGTCAGTTTCTTAGGATTTCTATCCCTGTAATTGGTAAACTCAGCATTCTTGTTAAAAGAGTGTGGGTTCTTCTTCCTAAAGGTCTTTCCCTTTGTCCTCAGAAACTTTCTGAACTGACGAGTGAGCATAGCCTGCTCCGCCTGGTCGAGGTCTGATAAACCTTCAAGCTCGGACTCAGACTCGGGGGTACTGCTACTGCTCCCACTGTTACTACCCTTGTTGCGGGAAGCTCTTAGAGCTACATTTTTACCCTTCCTCTCACTTCCTTCTCCACCTCCTTGGAAATTCATCTCATAGGTCATCAGGGATCCTATGAGTTCATTCACAGTTAAGACAGTCAAATCTTTTGACTCCTCAATCACAATGGCCTTAGTGTGCCATGCCGGGGATAAAGATCTAAGGATTTTCCTGACTATATCTGCCTCAGCAAGATCCTTCCCTAGCCCTTTAAGAGTGTTAGTGATCAAGGATAACCTGGCATACATTTCGGTTATATTCTCATCTGCATTCATCTTAAACATTTCATACTTAGAAGTGTAGAGGTTTACCTTCGAGGCTTTCACTTGAGCTGTACCTTCATAGATCAATTGCAGCTCATCCCACATTCGCTTGGCAGTTCTGTATGCAGATACACGAGCATATTCCTCTGGATGAACAGCACACTGGATTATGTTCAGCGCCGTCCAGTTGAGCGACGAGAGCTTCACATGATCATCTGTCCAAGCTTCCTCGTTTAGTGGCAGCTCATATGGTCCCACCGTGATTACTCTCCACAATTTATGACTCTGAGCTCTGATGAACACTTCCATCCTGCTCTTCAAAAATAGATAGTTACTACCATCGAAATAAGGAGGGCGACTAATGGATTGACCTTCGGCCATGAAGGTTCTAGGACCACCACCATTTCCTTGACCGTTCGTCCACATGACGTAAACCTGCTCTGATACCAAATGTTAGCGCAGCAAGAGTGATATAGAAGGGGGGGATGAATAGATCACTCCCAATTTGTAAAACTTAGGCAAGAAAATAAATCTACCGCTTATGCCCCTTCTAAACTAGCACACAAAGAATTGCAAATGCAGATACCACTCAAGATCGAATAAGAGAATGATGATGAAGAGCTGAGCAAACAAATAATCGAAGTGACAAACAGATAGAGAGCGTAGATAAAGACCTCAAACCACAGAGAAGACAACCGGTTTTTTAGGTGGTTCGACTGCAGTCAGCAATCTACATCCACCCCTCACTCCAACTAGAGTGAGGATTCCACTAGCCACTACTAGAGCACAGCAGACTCAGTCTGCGAACAACTTGCTGCCAAACAGCTTGAAAACCCAAGGGAGACAAATCCCTCAACCAAGTTCTGCCACCCGCAGAGCTTGAAACCTGTTCTAGCACCCAGCACGAACAGAACCGGAGAGTGCCTCTCCCTTCCTCCACACACTGGAGGGAACCTGCTAATGACAACCCGTCACTAGCAACACCAGAGATCAACGATCTCTCTTCCTCTGCAACCCAGAGGGAAACCGGAGTTAGACTCCCAGCCTCCACATACCGGAGGGGAACAGATCAGAATTAGACGAAGAACACATAAAGAAAATCAGAAAAGAAACTAAAGACTGATCGAGAAAACATTCGATACTGAGAGTTAATACAAATGTAGCTTCCTGGGAAGCAATTTCAAAAACCAGATACTTCAAACTCTCTTTCTCTCTTCACTGCTATCTCTCTTTTTCTTTTCTCTTCACTGCTATCTCTCTTTTTCTTTCTCTTCACTGCTGGATCGAGCTCTCTGTAATTCTGCCTTTTCTTTCTTGGCTCTGATCTTCCTTCATCGGTGGGCGAAGGTTTCTATTTATAGCGACAGCAGGTGGATAGGGCACAACATGCATGTGCTTCCCACGCTCGATCCAGAACCTTCCTGCCACGTGTCCTCATTGGGTTGGTTCCTCTTGTCTTGGATCACGTGCAGCCCATTTATTTGAGAATATTCTTCCTCGTACCTGTAAGGAGATAAAAACCATTAACACGCTGTATGGCCACTAAAACTAAAGCTGCATGAGGTATATGATAACAACACGACGTGACAACTACACGAGATAAGAAAAGAACGACACGAGATACAATGGACAAGACTGACACAATCAAGGAAGGTGACACGAGGTCAGATCAGGATAGCACCAGGTGAGAAGAAAATATCACGGAGTGAAACAATAGAAGAACACGCGATTTAGAAGAAACCTGGATGAGGTTAGAACGAAACAACACGAACTAACAAACGGCAACAAAAGACGACACGAAGTGAAACAACACTTGAAAACATAAGAAAAACAACTCGAGCACAAGATAGCTCGAATGAACGACTCGAAGATGAGGCGACACGGGCTGACCACGACACGAAGACAAATAACAGAAACCGTCACGAGTTGAAGACAACACGAAGATGAAAACAGAAACCGACACGAGTTGAAAATAACACGAAGATGAAAATAGAAACCGACATGGAGTGTGGTCAAGGCGAGAAGGACACGAAGTCTAAAGCGAAAAATAGCACGAAGACAGAAGAGTGACACGGCTATCACGACACGTGATGAAGCAGTGACACTAAGAAAAAGAACGACTCGAGGAATAACAGTAAGTGACACGAAATTAAACAAGCAGACATAAAAGATGACACGAGATGAGCAACTAAAGGACAGAGAGAAACGACACGAAGACAGAGGGAGACATGACACGAAGTTAAACAACCGAGACTAGGACTCGAAGACATAGATGACAAGGATAGAATAACACGAAGTATTACCTCATACAAGTTTTCCTGTCAAGCATGGAAATCAACACGAAGTGTTGTAAGCTCAGACAACACGAAATCTTTTCATGTTAGTGAGGAGAAACAACACGAAGTGTGGCTCAAGTGGCACGAAAACAACTCCCAAAAGTAACTGAAGTGGCTCGAGGATTTACATTAACACAGAGAAGCATTTTTGTTCACAAAGGTTCATAGTGTTGAAACCATCAAGACATTATGACTCAGGCAACACTAAAAATTCATTTGGTCAAATTGTTCAATTGAACAGGACATTCCCTTACTGTGTAATCCATTCACTTACATGATGAAACATGAGATTATCTTGAGATAAAGAAATAATTTATAGTGTGAGACATCATCAAAATCATAGGGACACAACAGTTACATCCTCTGGACATTCCCAAGTGGAAGTGGGAAGATATCGGCATGGACTTTATAATGGGTTTGTCTAAATCTAAAGGTGGACATGATGGATTATGGGTCATCATAGATCGTTTGACCAAGTCGGCACACTTCTTGCCTATAAAGAGCCGATGGTCAGTTGATGTTCTAGCTGCCTTGTACATCAAAGAAGTTGTGAGACTACATGGAGTTCCTATTTCGATTGTGTCTGACCGAGACCCGCTCTTCACTTCTCATTTCTGGAAGGGTCTACAGCATTCGTTGGGGACAAGACTCAACTTTAGTACAGCTTTTCATTCTCAAACAGATGGTCAGACCGAGAGAAACAATCAAGTCGTACAAGACAAAAGACTTATGTTGATATTAGAAGAAGAGACCTCAAGTTCCAAGTCAGAGATCACGTCTTTCTTAAGGTTTCCCCAGACCGAGGCATTAGAAGATTTGGTGTTAAGGGCAAGCTTACACCCAGATATATCGGTCCCTTCGAAGTGTTAGAAAGAGTTGGCAAGGTTGCCTATCGGATCGCCTTGCCACCGCAACTTTCCAAAGTACACAATGTATTCCACATTTCTATGCTCAAGAAGTATGTTCATGATCCGTCTCACGTCATAGATCATGACAACCTAGTGATACAAAAGGATCTCACATACGAAGAAAAGCCTTTGAAGATCCTTGATCGCGAGGTTCGTGTGCTGAGGAACAAGACAATTCCCATGGTAAAGGTTCAATGGAGCAAGTGTTCGGAACAAGAAGCCACCTGGGAGACTGAAGAATCTATGAAGAAGAGATTCCCCGACTTATTTCAACATCGTAAGTATTCTGCACCCTCCATGTCTATATAAAATTGAATTTGGGGACCAAATTCTTTTAAGTGGGGGATGGTGTAGCACCCCGGATAAAATATAGGAATAAAATTTCCTAAATAAATAAAATCTCCAATTAAATAGTCAAAGGGCCCAAATCAAACAAATTATAAAACCCAAATAAAGAAACCAAAAGGGGCTTAACCTTAATGGGCTTTGGGATATATATATATATATATATATATATCATTATAACTATAATGGGCCTTATACGAAGGAGGTCATATGAACCTAACTGATTTAACACATATATGGGCCTTAGCCCATAACCATCCTCACATGAGAAGTGATGAATGGGGAAAAGAATGTTTCATAAACCTAATAGGAGGTTCGATCGTGGAGTAGCCATGCATGAAGGTTAGGGTTTTAAGTCTAAATAGAAAGACGGTTGTGGTTATAGCAATGGAGGGATTAACATGGGAAATATTGAACACATTAGGATTCACGTAGGGAAACTTAAATCATGTTAGAAGTCAGAGATATCAATCTCTATAAATAAACCTCTCCATCGACGAGCTTCGGCTACTGCTGTTGCTCGTATTAGTTTCCCTGTGTCAACGTCATCGTCCTCATCTTCTTTCGCTTGGGAACGTGAAGGGGGAAAGCTTTTTCTTCTCCTTCCTCCTACTGTTGCTCTTCTCCTACTACCACTGGTGTGTTTGCTGCTGCTGCAGTTGCCATTGTGCTTGCTGCTGTAGTTGCTGTGTTGCTCTGAACGGGAAGAGAGAAGCATGTTGCTTCTTATTTCTCTTCTGTCATAGCTGTTACTGCTGCTCCTATTGCTTCTTCTTCGTCAGTTGCAGATTTGCTGCTACTGCTTATTCTCCTCTTATCTCTGCTTAGTTCGTCGTTCCCAGACAACCAACAAAGGTAGGTGTTCTCAAGATACGAAGCCCAACATGATAATCAAAGTAAATTCATGCATATAGGTCGTATAGTAGTGATTCCATGACTTTTGTTTGAGTTTTATGAAGCTTTACTGAGTTTCAGTAAATAGCGGCTAGGTCAAGGGCGTCTATTAAATGAACGCCCGCACGAGCTACCGCCAATTCTTCTGAAATAGCGACAGTGGCCAGGGCGCAGTTTAATGAGCGACCTTTTCCTAATCTGCTAATTCTTTAAGTATTTATTAAATGCCACATGATTAAAATTAAATAACTATGTAACATGATGTTAAAATTATTGCATGAGCTTGTTCTTGGAATCCTGATATTTTTCTCTGTCTACCCATGTCTTTACTTTCCTGATTATGTGAACTCCAAGTTTATGAATAGTGTTATGTGTCTAAGAGTGTACTTGCCCGATGTGTAGCATCAAACAAAGAATGAGCGACAGTTCCCTATTCACTATTTAATGAATGAGCGCCCCTGTACGGTGGCGTTGATTGGTAAAACATTTAGTAAAAAGGAAATATATGGAAAATATAATTCTGCGACATGACAGTATGCATCATTTAAAGATTGAGCGCCCTTTTATAAGGTTGCCCATTATAATGAATTTCATTTTATTTCTAGAAATTATTAGAATTAATGCATGTGCGAAGTATCGTTAATTCCTATTATTTTCTTGGAAATTTTACTAAATATAAGATTGAGCGACCCTCCAGAGAGCCACTATTTCTTGATATAGCGACCTCTGATCATGCGCTAATTCTTTTCTCTCAGTTTTATCGCGTTTTATGACCCATATCGCGGGTTTAATTGGCACTCTCATCTCACATCCGTAAATGGAGTCCCTGTTTTGGTTTCTGTCGATTGCACACTCAATTCTTGGTGATGATTGGACCCTCCACAGGATATTCCTTCCTTTGGACTGGTACTTTCTTCATTGAGACCTCCGTAAGTCTGCACAATCAAGCAGGTTGTACCCTAAAAACCCTAGAACCCTTACTTGTCAAGTCACTCTGAAGAAACGTGATGTTTAGCCCTCATAGATCGTTGTTTCTGGCCTCGTGTGAGAAGTGTGTTCTGTCAGCAATTAGCGACACTGACTTGGGCGCCAGAAGGAATTGGCGACAAGACCAATGGCATTATTTCCCTGATTTAGAGACCTGAGCCTGGGTGCTATTTCATCCAGCCTGTACTTTTCACAAGAATTAGCGACCAGACAGTGAGTGCTGTTTCTGTAATTGGTGGCGACTGAGTGGACGCCAATTACCCCGTTTCATGACATGTCACAGTTTTTCATACGGTTTATCGGTATGTCGTACTTGTTCAAGTTCTGTCCTTGAACTCCTTCGTTCATGAAATCTACCTTATCATCCTACATTAGCTTATTCTTGGAATTCCATATTGGCTATACTATAGTGGATGTCTAAAATATACATGACTCAATGCTTGTGCATATAGGGCCCGATCTGGTCCTGGGAGGAGAACCCGAAAGTACTTGTGCCCATGAGAGTTGATTGATCACGGTGTGACATTGCAACCGAAGTGCATGACTAGCTTGATTTATGGCATTCCACAAACTCTATAGTACTTGACTTGACATTAGATGACTTGCGTGACCCGGAATGGATATTAACTTTCTTGATATTATAATAGCCAATTCACATGACATGACTTGATGTTTACATGACTTGACAAATCTTGGTTCATCTCTATTAATTATTGATACTTCACTCTCATCTTTGTCTTGCGTACATGCATAGCTATACTTGCATTCATGTAACATGTAATCTACTTTAAGTAAGCTTGTACTTGAGATATAATTCTGACTGAGCGTTCGCTCAGCTAGTGTTTTCCCCTATTTTTCAGGTAATTCCGATGGAGAGAATCAATCGGATGGAAAAGGGAACGAGTAAAGAGCGTAGAGCCGTTCCAACTATCGATGTCGTTATCTAGACGTGTCTTTTCCCTATTTCTTGAGTCAATCGTTGTAATTTTTTTTATTGATTCTAGAATGTCCTTTAGTACTCTTTTTAAAAAGGAGATTATGTAATAGATTTAGCTTATTGGTTATTATGAATAAATTGGATTTGGTTATCTTGCAATTTGCGCATCTCTGTCTATAAGGTCGAATTCTTTATGCTCTGATTGACATGAATGATATAAACTCGTCACGCGAACCGAGTTCCTTCCTTGCTCGGGGCGTGACAAGATTACTCCAAAACTAGCATGACCTAGTCTTCGGTGCCATAACCATGCATTTTCATAGTTGTTAGCTACCAAGCACATATAATCACCGGAAACATCATCAAGATCAATAGTATATACATTATTGTTTCTTTTTTCGATGAACTTGATTTCACTTGTGCTTTTATTCATGACAAGGCAATGGGTTTCATCAAAAATAATCTTAAAACTCTTGTCACATAATTGGCTTATACTCAATAAATTGTGATTCAAACCCTTCACTAAAAGTACATTTTCAATCAGGGTCTCAGAATTCTTACCTACATTACCAATTCTAATGATTTTACCTTTAAACTTTCCCCCAAAGGTAACTGAGCCTCCTTCCTTGTTCTGTAGTGTAGAGAACACCTTCGTGTCCCCTGTCATATGCCTTGAGCATCCGCTGTCCAGGTACCATTTGCTCCCCATGGCTTCTCATCCAGTTGTTTTTGGTACCCAAATTAATTTGGGTCCATAAGTGTTAGTCCAATTTTGCACATATTTTTTTTGATCCAAACGACATGATTTCTTTGTGTATTTTGTTTGAACCAATAATTTGCAATAACATGACCAAATCTACCACAATGGAAGCAGTTTACATTTAAAAATCTTCTTTGAAATTTGTGTAGTTTAAGTTGGACATGTTTTGGCTTTGTGTGTGAGCAAGATGCACAATTGTTTTCTTTTTCATGAATAAGAGACATTGTTATCTTGCACTCAAAAGATTTTTTATTTTGGGGAACGTACCCCAATCCTTCTTTTCGGAAGTTAACTTTAACTCCCAACAATTTATCTAGGTTTTGTTTCCCTTTCACAAACCTAGCAAGAGTGAACTGCAAGTCAGTCACTTCTTTATTCAAACTCACATTTTTATTTTCAAGTTCTGAAATTGAGGATGCCAAACTTCTTTTTCATTTTTAAATTTTTCAAAAACTTTTTCTGTTTCAGACATTTTACATAGTAACTCTTCTTTGGTTTTCTCAATGTCTAAAATTGTTTGTAACAGACTTTCTTTCTCTTCTATTAATTCGAACAATTCTTGTTCAAGCTTCTCAAACTTAACAGAGGAACCCTCATGTGTGAGATCTTCGATCTTTTTCTTAAGGATTTATTTTTCGATCTGATTTTCTTATATTTTGCATACAACTTTTCATACTCCAATTCTCATTGTTCATTTGAGATAAAGTCTGGGTCAGAATTTACCTCAGTTGAATCATCTTCATGTGTCATGAGACACAGGCTTTCCATGAGATCTTCCAACTCCTCTTCGGACTGTTCGTCCTCTTCGTCGCTCCATGTGGCGACCATGGCTTTCGGCTTCTTGAACTTCTCCTTCTTGAATTTTCTTTTCAAGTCTGGGCACTCTCCTCTCATGTGCCCTGGCTTCTTGCATTCATAGCAAATGATGTTATTGGGCTTGCTCAGCTCCCCCTTGGTTTAAGCCGGCCTTCTTTGCCCTTTTATGAAATTTCCTTGAAAATTTTTATTCCTTCTTTAAAATTTCTTTACTTGGCGGGTCAGCATGGCCAAGTCTTCTTCTTCGTCACTTCCTTCAGTAGACTCCTCTTCTTGGGAGTCATCATCATGTTGGTTAGCTTTCAAAACCACCATTTTCTTCTTCTTGGACTCCTCCTCCACAGTTCTCTTAATATTTATCGCATAGGTCATGAGTGACCCTATGAGCTCGTCCAAGGAGAGTATGGACAGATTATTTGAATCCTCAATGACTGTGGCCTTGGTGTGCCACGCAGGTGGAAGAGATCGTAACACCTTCCTTACCAGTTCAGAGTTGGTGTATTCTTTTCCAAGACCTTTGAGACCGTTGGTGATCTCTGTTAGTCTTGCAAACATTTCAGAGATTGTCTCTTCAGGCTTCATCTTGAAGAGCTCATAATCTCTGACAAGCAAGTTTGCCTTCGTCTCTTTTACTTTAGAGGATCCTTCATAGATGAGCAGCAATTTGTCCCACATTTCTTTTGCAGAATTACATATAGAAACACGAGAAAACTCATTAGGGTGAATGGCACATTGCATGATATTCATGACATTGAAATTTACAGTATATTTTTTAATATTTTCATGTGTCCACTTGTCCTCATCAGTAGGAAGGTCATAAGGACCCTTGTCCATAACCCTCCAAATCTCGTACTCTTGGGCTCTAAGAAAGACATGCATTCTGTTTTTCCAGTATGAATAATTTGAGCCATCAAAGAACGGAGGTCGGTGGATAGAGTGACCCTAAGGCATCATCCCCTTGTTGGCCATTGATCTAGATCTATCTCTATATCGTTAGATCTATAAAAAATAGAGCCTTAGCTCTAATACCAATTGAAGTCCCACGATCAATAAAACCCAAGAGGGGGGATGAATTGGGTGATTACAGTTTTTAAAGAACTTTTACCCATTTTGAATAGATATGAAGAAATAGTAACTAAGAAATTCAGATATGTTACAATAGTGATTAGATCTATCAAAATCAATCACCACGATAGTTCTTCGGTACTAGACGGAGGTATGAATCTAAAGATTCTGCTCACGCAAAGTGTTATTACCCTCACAAGACTAACCTTATCAATCTAAACCCACCTTTCGATATACCAAAAATCTATTATAGAAAAGATTGATTATGCTAGATCTGAAATACAAAATGCGGAAGAATTAATACGCACTAACAATCACACAGAATGGGGGTAGACGAAATGAACCAAACCACACATTAGACAGCGATTTTTAGGTGGTTCGAATGCAACGACGGCAACCTACGTCCACCCCTCACGATCCGTGAGGATTCACACACTATCTTGTAAGGGATTACAAGATAAAAATCACACACACGGATCTGAATAGATCCACACACACACACAGATCTGAAGAAATCCACACACACTAGATGTTTACAGATTTAGAAGATTACACACATGAAGCTCAAACCTAATCAGAAGAAGAATATGAAATGAAAAGTTCAGATCTAGGTTCCCCCTTTGATGAAAGATGTAGATCTTGAGGCAAGGTTTGCTTCTCCACTTGATTACAGCTTGATTGGCTTCAAAATGATCTCCAAATGCTTGAAGCTTCATGAAGAATTGCTGGATGAAGTACTGTTTAGGCAGTGTTTGCAGCAGCCTTCTTTCTCCCTTGATAGCCTTCCTTTGATCTCCTTGGATGATTAGGGTTTCTTGACCCAAAAATATATTTTTATAACACTTAGGATGGTCAAGGGACATGCCAAGACATATATCCACGTTTCTTGGTAGATTAGGGGGCTTTGGGACTCAAAAGTCCAAAAGAGATGGCTGGCCACGTTGTGGAAATGCAAAGTCAACAATCGGGGCTGCGAAGGGTTCGGTCGACTGAAGTACAGCAGTCGGTCGACCGATCTCTGAGAGAAACAAGACTATTCCAATCTGGCAAATTCGGTCGACCGACCTAAGGCCATCGATCGACCAAACTCTGTAACTCTATAGAGTTCAAAAATCTGGGTAAATTGGTCGACCGACCAAGTGTGTTTGGTCGACCGAAATCTAGAGAACCTGCAAAACAGATTTGGTAACTCAATAAAACATATCCATATGACATAGGCATTGTATGTCCATCTTGGTTCACTCATTGTGAGTTCATTGGACTTATTAAGAGCACTTTGGAAGTTTGAACCATTTGAGCATTTGACATGACAGAAATGGGCCTTATCATCATCCTTGTGTTTCGCACTTGCAAGTATGCACGGCACGGGACGGAAAATACGTCCAGGGTTTTGTTATCATCAAAATTACCTGGAGAACTCAACAAGAGAGAGATTATTATTGATGTTTCTTTCCTTCTTCTCTTGTGTGAGATGTGTGAGTGTGATGAATATGATGATGTGATGTGGGTGAGCAACTAGTGCACTAACTCAAGCAATCAACATGAAAATCAAAGCATAGGGCATGTCATCAAATATATGGCAAAAATGTACAAGGAGGAGTAAACACACACGCCGTGGGCGTAGAGCAAGAAGATGAAAGAAAGCACACACTGGGGGTGTGGAGCAACTAAAGTAAGAAGACAAGCAAGATGATGATCAATGCCCAAAGTAAAGAATGATGTGATCGCCACCAAAGTAAATAAAACAGCAAAAACTATAATAAGTACCTTGAAAAGAGCCGAGTGAAGCCACCCGCCATGGGAGAGAGAAAACCCAGATACTGGAGCGACAAACGGTCTAATAGACGACTGCCAGAAGATAGCAAACAGTCCTACGATAGACCGCCAGATATCTGCAAACGGCCTGATGAATGACCGCCAGATCACCCAGAACAATGAAGTGGAACTTGGATCTCTACCCCTCCTGGCCGGCTAGAAGAGTTGGGCCTCGTGCAATGAGTCCTGTAAACCTGCAAGAGAATGTAGACACAAAGAAAAATGACCCAATAAGCCTTTGGACAAGTGTAGTATCTATAATGCAACTAAGCTAAAGTGCATAAAAGGAAGGGTGAATACCTGGGGGGTTGTGGTTTTTTAACCCCTGTGGGGCGTAGAAAAGATAGGAGGATGTTTTGAAATGTGGTGTGAGTGCAGAGAACATGGGAGGAAGAAGAGGAAATATGCTATGAAGATGCAAGAGGGAAAGACCAAAACCAAAGAAAAAGACTCAAAACTAAACCAAAGGAACTTGATACTCCCTTAACCAGAAGTCTTATGGACGTGGAAACAGCTTCTCCCTGGTTGTTACTCGCTCCAGAACGCAGTAGCACTTCGTGGCAAGCTCCAGAAATCTCCTCCTCAAGCCATGAAGTCAAAGGTCCTATTTATAGGCCCTCAAACCCAAGGTTCGAGTTGGAGGGATAATGACTCGAAAATAGGCCTGAACCTAGATAAACTTTGAAGATAATACTCCCAAGAGTCCATAGAAACCAACAAAAGGTTCTGAGAGCCTCTATCTAGAGAGAAATCAAGGAATCATGGACTCTAGTTCATCCACAGCGAAGCAGAGGAAGAACAGGCAGAGCAGGACTCTCTGTCTACACTAGCGGTCTCGTGATAGACTGCAAGGCTCCAGAAACGATCATCTGATAGACCGCTAGACAAAGGCGTCCAGAAAAAGATAAGCTCAAAGAGACCAAACAGGATACTCTGCCTGCTAGCGGTCTAGCGATAGACTGCCAACACCCATCAAACGGCCATTCGATAGACCGCTAGGCTAGAGGACGTGGCAAAAGAGATAAAGGCCAATAAATCTTCAAAATAATCCACAACTAAATCCTCATTAGCCCTTATCTAGGCCCAATAAGCTGAAAATCACGAGAAATCAATGGAGCTAGGCCCAACCAGGGAGAATGACCCATAAAATTAAGCCATACGATGACCAAAAATGGCCCAATAAGCTGTGAATAACCCGGGACATCATAAAATAGATAAGAAGATGACCCAACTCATTGGTCATAAAACGGGTGTCAACAGATGCCCCTCCTTAACGTCCTCTTTGCAATGGAGCGAGCGGAGGTGAAGTGAAAATAACATGGAACATGGAGACAAAGCGGAAATGCAGTGGAGTGGACTGACAAGCGGGCGTTAAGGTAAACCGACACCCATTCTTAACCAACGAGCAATAGGAATCTTCCAGAAAACTTCTAACCAATCACAAGGAATGGGAAAACCGAATGACGCATGTCTGGAGAAACTAACAACTAAAGGAACTCAAGTCACGACCAACCTCCTCACTGGAACGCACAGTTGATAGGCGGTCGGAGCAAGCGGAAAAAGAAGACAGACGAGTAAATAAACTCCAGATAGTGATCCTCAGCTAACCAGACCGAGAAAATAGACCGAAGGAAACCTTCCAACTCAGATTGGAATGATTCTCCTTACTCAAGACCATGGATACATAGTTATCCACCATTACTGAGACACTTCTAGACAAATGAGGGCGCATGAATGCTCAAAGATGCACATGATGCATGCTGGGCTAAAATAAAGAAATCAACAAAACGAATGCAAAGAAAGGATAAAAATAGGAAGATACTCGAGAATAGTATTGCAAGACCGGAGAAATCAGGGTCAGGACACGATCTGCAACCACGGCGTGCAAGATAGAACCATCGTCCCCCAAGTTTTCCAACCTAACGGCCTATCCAACGATTAAACATGTGCACCTAGATCATCATCATTTTTGTTAGAGGGGAACATCAAATCCCAGAACACATGAATGACCAGCCAGTTCTCGAGATAATACATCATAGATAACATATAGTAATGCACTAAGGGATTAAGCGTGGAGATACTTACCTGACTTACCTGCCCAGCGAGCTGTGATGTGATATGGTGGTTATGGCGTTCAAGCTTTTATAAGAAAATAGGGGTTAGCCATATCATAGTATAAGTATGAAGTACTAATGAGATATGAACCATTCCAAAATAGCATCAAGAATCAAGTAATTATTCCATTTCACACCAAACGGTCTAGACTAGGACCGCTAAAGGACCCCTGACGGTCTAATGATAGACCGCTAGGGAAGGACGGTTCACATTCTTCGAGGGTAGAATTTAAATAGAAAATGGTCTAGATGAAAACCGCCAGAAAAGACCTAACGGTCTGACGATAGACTGCTAAGCTCTGGGCGATTTCAAAAATCGAACGGGCGTTTCATTCACCCCACACGCCCCATTCCGTTCCAATCAAGCCAACCCACTCCTCCGGCCACTCCGGCGATCATCCCACCGACGACCACCATGCATTTCACACCCCCATCCTCACCATGGTGAAGAAAAGGGCCGTGAAGCACCTCCAATGGCGGATAGAAGCGGAGGAAGTGTCGCCCATGGCGGCGGCGGACTCACCGGCGGAGGAAGAAAGGCCGACGACCCAACCGGAGGAGGGAGAGGTCCCTTGATGAGGACATCGAGGCAAGACCGTACGCATTTTGTTTGCATTTATATCTTTTCATATTTGTATGTATACCCTTGTGTTATATGGGTACGCAATTGTAGGTCTTAGTGGGTTTATATGTAAAATTCCAGTAGGACCAAGCAAGGGGGCCCTCAGCCCTTTCCCATTGGTCCATATCACTCATGTGGGGTTGGTCAACCATCCTAGGTGGCCATCTAGAAGGGTTGAATGTCAACATGCCACATGGGTAGACAAGTGGTTAAATTAGTCCAATGTGGGTTACCTACCTTCACCTACCTTCACCTACCAATACCCTTGGTCAAGGGGGTGCCCCTCTCCCCTATTATTTTATGTTTTTGTGTGTGTTGTTCAAACCTCATCCTAGCCCTTCAATCCCCCTCCCTAGATCCAAGGGTGTACATTAGATTAGATTGGTAGCATAAAAAATGTTGTATTTTCATGTGGAAATTAATGAAAAAATTAGAAAATTATGTTGAATGCTTGAAGCTTCTTGCGCCCCCAGCCCCTCCACCTGCTGTTCTCCCCTCTCCAACCTCCTTTCTAGAGTGGAATCATATCTATTCCCCTTCCCAAATCTCTGGTTGTGATCTGTGCCGCCGCCGCCGCCGTCGGACCGCCAACGAGCCACCGTCAAAGTTCTATTCTTGGCAGACAGCAGTCTCTTCTCAAAATTCCTGCTATCAGCCACGGCCTCTTCTTGGCCTGAAATTTTTATGGTGTGTTCCCATCTTCCACCCCATCATCCACAAAACAATTCAGATCCAAAATCCCTCGTTTAGTATTTTTCCATTTTCGTGCATCTTTCACTCCCAGATCTGTTTTATCTCTGTCTATAGTGACAGCAGCCCTGTGTCTCCCACCTCCGACCCTCTTTTTGATTTTTCCAAACCCTTCCAATTTCACTATGAGTTTTGTCCATAGTCTCGTACATCCACAAATTTTCTTAATTTTTGATCAGCCTTCCATCTATTTTTAAAAATTCGTGTTCTTCCTCAGCTACAGTGTTGTCAGCCAGATTCTAGATCCGACCCACTGCTAGTGCAAAAATTATAAGAATTCGTAGCCTTCCCCAAATCCAGATCCCAAAATAGTCCTGGTTTCTTAGCTTGATTTCCCACAACTTTTCTGAAGAACACAACCCCAGATTTGAACGTCTACCTCACGGTCAAAGACAATCCACAGGAAAGTTCCCTGCTAGTCTGAGAGTTCAGACACTGTACAACAGCAACATTCAAAATTTGCCAATCAGAAGTACAGGCTTTGTTATTTTTCTGTAGTCCCATAAGGTTGAATCCCTTCGAAGCATCTTTCAAATGGCGCCAGTTTCGTCGCATTCCGACGTCGGGGCTGATCGCAGCGTCCGTTCTCGCCGGAGCGCGGGCCAGAAAATAGAACTGGCAGATCCGTGGCCGGTTATTCCGACCGGTGCCGATCGGAGCCGCCCGGCCTCCGGCCGGCGAACCAGTGTGCCGCCAACCCAGGGAAAACTTCCACAAGTGTCCCCACCATAGTGGTGACACCGGGTCCCGCACGGTCCCTCCGGACAGCACTTGGGCCCCACCGTCACGTGTGCGGGTGCTACCGAATCAACACGAGAAGCCGCCCGTCAACCCGAATTCGGTCCTCCCGGGCCCAGTTGTGTAGCCCTTTACCTCCCTGCGTGGAGTGGGTGATATTTTATTGCTGTCACTATTGTGTGGAGTACGAGTTTCGGCCGGGTCCGCCTTCCCCACGCCGAGCGCGTGGAGGTATCGCATTCGCTCCCTTACTTGGTATTTTGCTTACTTCATATATATTTATTTATGCCGCTGCTAGAGAGCATGTGTAGGGATATCTAGCTCGCTTTATCTATTCATTACTGCTGCTGTGAGAGAGTGCGAGACCGTCCCGTGACCCGATCCGGGCACACGAGAGAGCCGATCACCCTAGCTCACTACCGATTTCTCAACCGCGCACGTCCGACGCTTCCCTCGTTAAGGGGCAGTCACGAGCTTGTCGTGTCCGTGGTCTCGTCCCGCATCAATTTGGTATCAGAGCAAGTTGAGTCTAGGGTGTCAAAAAAAAGTGTCTTTTGCATTGCATACCATTAGTCTGTATATCAAAAGGTGTTATCCGAACGTTAGGCTACGCCTATCGGGAAGGCCGCACACTTGCGCGAGTGATCTTCGGATCGGTTGTCTCCGCCACGTACCGAGTTTTGGTTATGTCTAGGTACATTAGTTAGCATCACATTTTACTTTTAAAATAAAAAAAATGGCCTTGCATATCCATTCCTAGGGGACCCAACCCCATCTTAGCCACCATGGCCACACCCCAATTCCATAGTGCCGATGAAGTGGGCGCAATGTTTCAAGCCATGATGGGACAAGTGCAAAGGTTTAGTGCAAGCCTAGATCGGTTTAGTACTAGCCTAGATCGATCTATCAGGGTATATTGGTTGTTCCCAGAGCCACCCCAAGGACCCCTTCACCACGAGAAGGACATTCCTTCCTCACCCATGAGAGCTCCAATATCACCACCCTCTCCTTCCGAGCTCTATTCGGAACCTTCTTCTTTGGAGCTACCAAAGCCCGAGCCACCCGTGTTTCTTACGGGAACACTTTACATAGCCGAGCCACTTCTTAGTTGGTTCAAGGATAGCTTGGTCCCACATCCCTTCCCATCCATGGACCCCACCTTACCTTTAGTGCCAGTCAACTCATTCCATACCACATTTCGGTCTAGTCACCATGTTGACACGTTAGACGATCTTGTCATGGGATTAGATTCACAATGGAAGTTGATGCACCTACTGGCCCGAGGCTTTGACCAACCCGCTAGTCTTAGCTTCACCCATCCGGCCTTAGGGTCCATTACCTCCGAGTGCACCGTGGGTTGTGTCACCACGGAGGTCCTCTTACTCCTCCCCTTACCGGACGAGCCCGAATTCATAACCTTTTGTCCGAGGGAGGAATCATACATCTTGCCTACGATTCTCGTCCCACCCGTTACAATTCAAGAAGGTGACTACCCACACCTTCAAAACTTCTACATGTTGGACCGTGACTTGTGGGAACCCACCACAAGGGGTCATACCTTCTTTGACCCTTTTGACCCCTTCACTATTAGGCTTCCCGAGTTACCACCCGTACTCCCCTTCTTCAAGGAAGCCCACTTTTATGCCCCTTCCCCTCGGGATGGGCCATCTACATCCACCAACCCCGACCCTCCTACACCCGGCCCTTCTAAACCACCCGAGTCGCCCACATTCAAAAGACCATCCACGCATAACCACACCCGACGTATAGGTGTTCCCCATGCCATCCATTCCCAGTTGCACAACATGCATGCATGGCACATATTCGGGTGTCCTGGTCCGCCGTCGCCCATGTACGGGTCGGACTAACATTAGGTGTGTCTAGGGTCATAGATGAGTCCGTGTGTTTTCCTTGTGTGGTTTGTTTTGTGTGATTTATTTGCATGATTTGTGTGTCGTTTGTTTGTCTGCATGTGTCTTGTGCAAGCTCGTTGTCATTCTATTATGAGTAAGAGGCGAGTGGACTCATTCGATGAGTATGGGATCGGTTCTACATCTATACCCGGATCAGTCACCTACAGGGACTCAGCGGTGATTCCTAGTGAGTCTTCAAGCCGCCACCTCCCCTTTTGAGAGTGCCCCACCCGGAGTGTCCACCTTTAGCCCATAGCAGCTTGTGCATATCGAGTATATATGGAATGAGCACGTGACGGTCACTTGGAGTGGAGCATACCCGCGTTACTTGGCACGGTGACGGATCCGCCGGAGTATTCGAGCATCCATACCCCTACTCGACGGGGTCGAGTTCCTCCCACCCGGGGAGAATTGATGGGGACATCGAGGCAAGACCGTACGCATTTTGTTTGCATTTATGTCTTTTCATATTTGTATGTATACCCTTGTGTTATATGGGTACGCAATTGTAGGTCTTAGTGGGTTTATATGTAAAATTCCAGTAGGACCAAGCAAGGGGGCCCTCAGCCCTTTCCCATTGGTCCATATCACTCATGTGGGGCTGGTCAACCATCCTAGGTGGCCATCTAGAAGGGTTGAATGTCAACATGCCACATGGGTAGACAAGTGGTTAAATTAGTCGAAGGTGGGTTACCTACCTTCACCTACCAATACCCTTGGTCAAGGGGGCGCCCCTCTCCCCTATTATTTTATGTTTTTTTGTGTGTTGTTCAAACCTCATCCTAGCCCTTCAATCCCCCTCCCTAGATCCAAGGGTGTACATTAGATTAGATTGGTAGCATATAAAATGTTGTATTTTCATGTGGAAATTAATGAAAAAATCAGAAAATTGTGTTGAATGCTTGAAGCTTCTTGCGCCCCCAGCCCCTCCTCCTGTTGTTCTTCCCTCTCCAACCTCCTTTCTAGAGTGGAATCATATCTATTCCCCTTCCCCAATCTCTGGTTGTGATCTGTGCCGCCGCCGCCGCCGCCGCCGCCGTCGGACCGCCAACGAGCCACCGTCGAAGTTCTGTCCTTGGCAGATAGTAGTCTCTTCTCGAAATTCCTGCTATCATCCACGGCCTCTTCTTGTGTGTGTGTGTGTGTGTGCAATGTGTGGACCTGTGTGTGTGTGCATGACGATGTATAGACTCTGACTGCATGGAACACACAGATAATCTGATAAAGACAGTTTCATCAAAACATAAATAGTTACCAATCAATCAAAACAAGCTGTTGCCAATGAAGTAAAGCTTATTGTCAACATCATCAACACAGAGGAGTCACAACACGGTTGAGCCTGTAGATCCATCACTCATATTAGGGGATTTCATTCACAATCCAAAGGATGTTAAGACCATGATCAGCCCATGCCATATCCATTTGATACCCATAGCTCAATGGATCACCGCTTATTGTAAAAATAAGAGTGAGAGATTTGAAGCCATAGCCAAAGCTACCTCTATTTGCTTATGCGGGGTATTTCTTTTCTCAACCACCGACCACCTCTTGGACATCCAAAATCTCCGCATCATCAGTGGGTTGTGGCGGGGTTTATCCATCTCTCAGGTGGTCCTTTCCTACCTATATGAAGGTCTTAGTTCAGCTTGCCTAGAGGGACCACTCTTCGGGTCAATGATCATCCTTGAATGTTGGATGGGGGTGAGACTTAAGTTTCTACCCAAGGAGGACATGCCTTCAGCTAGCCACATATTTGGGAGCCATCCACTATCCTTTATAGGAGGTGCATCTGGTTTTTCTTCACAGGTTGAGTGCCGGACGGTAGACAAGAAAACACGGGATGATTGGCGCCTCTACCTCAACACTTTGCCAATTGATGAGTTCATGATGCGACCAAAAGCACTTCAAGGCACCACCATCAGATTTCCTCGGCGACCGGGCCTAGACCTGCAGCTAGTGGGGAACACTACCCTGGCGATCTACAACCCGCATCAATGCTATCTACAGATTGGGCTACCCCATACTACGGTTGCTGCACTATCACACTTCTCTCCCCTTCAAGCTAGGAAGATTGGGACTGAAGAGGACGAGCGAGCAGTCCGGAGCGCTCTGACCATGTGGGAGGTCAGTCGGGTACGCACCCTGCAAGCAGAAGTGAAAGAAGATGAAGAGGAGTACCATGCTTATGTGAAGGAATTGCGTAAGATTCGGCCCCGCGCGGATGGAAAGTTGAATGTAATTTTAAGCTTTACTCCTTCATGTACTTAAAATGATCAATAGAATGATGTTCAATGAACTGGATTAGATGAAATAAGGATACCAATTTGAAATATATGCAATGAAAGGCTTGAATGAACTTGAATGAATGGACAACAATACCCAAAATAGAGTTCTCTATCTGATAAACGGTCTATGGAAGGACCGCTAACCGAACCTAACAGTCTAACGATAGACCGCCAGAGGCAACGCTCAGGAAAAACTGAGAGTTTTGGCTTTCGGGAGAGACATGCAGTCGTCATATAGGCCGCCAGAAGCTGGTTAACGGTCTACTAAAAGACCACGAGGGATAATGCTCCGAGAAACTGAGAGCTTTTGGCTTTCGGGAGAACAAAAATGGTCTCCAACTGGACCGTCAGGGAAATTAGCGGTCTAATAAGGGACAAGGGATAGAGAATCCTGCGAGCTTTGAACCTCGAGTGAATTAAACCTGTGTCTGCACACACTTAAAAAAGAAAATAAGTTAGATCTGTTCTCAGACTCAACCCCTTGCCTGCCGTAAGTTAGAGCATGACCATTTCTTGATATTTGGTCAAGGGGTGGAGCCTTATTAAATAGGCGGAAATGTAATGAGAAAATGCAATGCATGCTTATGCAAAGATGATGGTATTTTTTGGGATTTTTGACTATTTGATTTTTTTAAGTTTTTTGAAATATCTAATTTTTTTTATTTTGAAATATCTAATTTTTTTGGTTCTGAAATATCTGATTTTTTTTATTTTGAAATATCTGATTTTTTTGGATTTTGAAATTTCTGATTTTTTTGGGTTTTGAAAGCCAATTTCGTCCCGGCAACGAGAGCCCTACCTGTCTCACTAGGAATCTCCGAGGTTGGCGTGATTTTGAAATGAGAAACCTTGACCAGGGCCCATCTGCATAACGGTGCTTCTACCGAGGACATACCTGGGGTACGGTCTAGTCCTAAAAAGAAACAGAGAATTTGAGAGGTAAGCCTAGGCCAGGTATAGAAGTTTTAGGGTTTGAGTCGTTCTCATGACAACCCTTTCAGAGATTCAGTCTATTGCGCCGGGGCTTTATGTCTGTCATCGAACCTTTATCCACTCTAGGCACGCGTACGACCGGGCTCATAATGTCCCATGGGGAAACTGTACTACCACTCTTGCCATGCCTAGTTTTACACATTTTTTTCTTTTTTAGAGCTTTGATCCTTTGAAATTCGAGCTTTTGAGATGAGCTTTTAATTTTTCTTTGATTTGCTCCCTTCCTTTTTCTCTGTTGTGGAATCAGGTCATAACGGACTGCCCCTATTTGAGACCTCCTCTCGTTGGGGTGTCTAGATCGGTCATCGCCCCCTTATTCACCTCTTGCCCCTAGATTCAGTCGAATAGAGAAATGGACAGGGACTTTGACTTCCCCCAAGCATGGCCAAGGAGAAATGGTGTTTTCAAAAATTGGGAAACCTGGCCAAAGATGTCGTGAAGTGTGTGTGATTGCCGCGCTCAAGTTCTTCCTTTGTGATCGAGGAAAGAGGCATCTTGCCACCGGGCCTTCGTCAGCCTGACTCTAAGGAAAGAAACGCTTAAGATACAACCCATTCCAGGCGTGAGACAGCTCCTCACCTTCTGCATTGACTAAGCGATATGCGTTCCCTGGATAAGCCTCTCTCACGACGAACGGCCCTTCCCAGTTAGGTTACAATTTGGACCTAGGACCCCCGGACCTAATGAATTTGAGTTTCAAAACCAAATCACCTACTTGGAATTTGCGCTCGATTACCTTCTTTTGAAAATAACGTGAAACTCTCTTTTGATAAACAAACACATGATCGGCTGCGTTCATCCTCTTCTCATCCAAGGGTTCCAGCTGAACGAGCAACGCCTCTCGACGTTCATCGAGATTAAGTTCCTTATAGAGTTGTACCCTTAGGGAAGGGATCAAGATCTCGTATGGTAGCACCGCCTCCATCCCATAAGTGAGAGCATAGGGGGTTTGCCCCGTAGGAGTACGGACGGAGGTGCGGTAAGCCCATAGAGCTTCCACTAACCGTTCGGGCCAATCAGAAAATTTGTGAGATTCGCATGTTTTCTTTATGATTTTAAGAATGGTTTTATTAGTGGCTTCAGCTTGACCATTACCTTGAGGATAATATGGAGATGAATGATGCAATGTAATATTGAACTTCTTACAAAGGTCCTGGAGCTCTTGAGAGATGAACTGGGGTCCGTTGTTGGTGACGATGCTGCTTGGAACTCCGAACCGTGAAACGATATTCTTTAGGATGAAGCGGCACACTGTGGTAGCTTTGATCTCTGTGTATGTTTCTGCTTCGGCCCACTTGGTGAAATATTCAGTGGCGGTAAGGATGAAGGATTTTTATTTGGTTTGAGAGTTGGGATCACCAAGCGAGCCAACAATGTCGAAAGCCCACATAGAGAATGGCCAAGGAGCAGAAAGAGGATGAAGAGATGAAGAAGGAGCATGGATTTTATCAGCGTGGAGTTGGCATTTAAGACACCTCTGGACATAGAGGGAGCAATCTTCCTCTAGAGTGGGCCAATAGTAACCCTGCCTAAGTATTTTCTTTGCTAGAGCCTGGCCATTGACATGACCTCCACACTCACTAGAATGGGCGGCTTCAGCCACCTTCCAAGCTTCATCATCGTCTAAGCATTTCATAAGTATTCCATTGAGAGTGCGCATGTATAATTCTCCAGCAATGATAGTGTACTTCGAGACGGCTCTTCTAATAGCCTGATGCTGCTCAGCATTTGACCCTTTTGGGAACGATCCATCCCTATAATATAGCTCGATTTCATGGTACCATGGCAATTCTTCTTCCTCCAAAATCTCTTCTAGCTCAGTTAAGGATACTTCCTTCAAATCTTCCTTCTCAGCCTTAGCCTCTACAGTCTTCCTAAGGTTGTCATACCAAGGATCCTGAAGAGAAGGGGCGTCTAACCTTTGGACGACGATAGTCTCAGTGCTCCGATTGAGAGGGAAAGACAAGGAGGAGGTGAGTGACGCCAATGCATCTGCAAGAATATTCTGAGATCGAGGAGTATGAATGTAGATCAGCTTACGGAATTGCCTAGCCAAGAGAGTGACCAATTCCTGATAAGGCTTGAGCTTCTGGTCACAAGTGCGGTAAGTGGATAGGACTTGCCGCAGACCGAGCTGAGATTCTCCTATGATGTTCAAGTAGCGCGCGCCCAAGAGATAGGCGTGCTTCAATCCGTCCAGGAGAGCCTCATACTCGGCGACGTTATTGGTAGCAAGAAAATGAAGCTGATAAGCAAAGGGAATCATAATTTCTTCCGGAGTAAGAAGAACAGCGCCTATCCCTCGGCCTTGAGAGTTGAGTGCACCATCAAAATGCAGAGACCAAAAGGGATGATGAGTAAGAACAGAGAGATGCTCATCAGGGAAATCATCCTGAATAGAGTCCGTGCAGGAGATAGGGAGATGAGCGAGATGCTCAGCAATGGCATATCATTTGATCACCTTCTGAACGACGAATGTGATGTCAAACTTAGAGAGGAAGTTCTGCCAGCGAGCTAACCTACTAGAAAGGATAGGCTTTTCTAAAAGATAGCGAATTGGGTCCATTCTAGAGATCATCCTAACTGGGTAGGCTAGAAAATAGTGTTTCAGCTTCTGAGCTACCCAAACTAAGGCGGCACAAGTCTTCTCCATGGCAGTGTACTCGGCCTCCGCGGGGTTAAATAACCTGGAGAGGTAGTAAGCTGCTCGCTCTTTGCCTCCATCATCTACTTGTGCCAAGATAGCTCTTAGGGAGTCCTCAATGACAAAAATGTATAGGATAAGATATTTCCCAGGGATAGGAGGTTGCAAAACTAGGGGATTGGAAAGGTATACTTTCAAATCTTCATAGGCCTTCTGACAATCTTCATTCCATTCAAACTTGACCCCCGCCTTTAACAATTTGTAAAAAGGACGACACCTCTGAGAATGTTGGGATATGAATCTTATAATGAATTGTAATCGCCCAATAAATCCACAAAGTTCCGTGATATTCTTAGGCGGAGGCATGTCCATGACGGCCTTTGCTTTATTAGGATCAATCTGAATCCCCCGTTTACTAACTATGAAGCCTAGTAACTTCCCTGAAGAGACTCTAAAAACACACTTCCTTGGATTAATTTTTAGCTGATACTCCCTAGCTCTCTGAAGCACCTTAGCTAGAATGGCGGGGTGTTCCTCTTTGATCTTTGACTTCACCAAGATACCATCCATGTAATGTTCTGGATCTTTGCTGGATCCTTGGTGGATCTTTGTCGGATCTTTATCAGGTCTTCCGGATCCTTTTTGGAGAGTTTCGGATCGCCTTTGTTGCTCCCGAGTTGAGTTTTACAATCCGTGTGAGTTTTTCCCTCGTACTAGTTACAGAACCCTACGGTGAGTTTATTTCTCAATTCATCGACTCGTGGACGCCGCAGTTGCGATGTACTCTTTGAGCTGATCGTTTCGACTATTTTTGCGTATTTTTCTGAATTAGGGCATTTTCGACGTATTTTACGAAATTTTGGAAATTAGATAAAATTTCTAATTCCTTTTTTTATAACCCTGTGGACACCAAAAATTGCACGCACAGATTTCCTGCTCGGCCCAGCGTCAGCAACGGCACCGAGTGAAGAAACCCCAGAGAGACTAGTCACCCAGACTCCCCAAATATGCACACTGCCGTGAAGCCATCTCCGGAGTCACGACAGTGAAGATAAATCAACCACCAAGAGCCCCACAATCCATGGGCCTCGAAGAAAATCAATCGGGCCACAACTCGTGCTCACAAAGGGCTCAAAACTGCCCATTTAGCCGTTCAACGGCACGCCCAAGGCCCTTCAGCGGCACGCCCCTGGCCCCTCTCAGCGGCATGCCCTTGGCCTTCGGCGGCACATCCCCAAGGTCCTTCAGCGACACGCCCCTGGCCCCTCTCAGCGGCACGCCCCTGGCCCCTCTCAGCGGCACGCCCTTGGCCTTCAGCGGCACACCCCCAAGGTCCTCCAACGGCACGCCCCTGGCCCCTCTCAGCGGCACGCCCTATAGGCCCTCAGCGGCACGCCCCAACGCCTTTCCAACGGCACGCCCCTGCTATCCCTTAGCGGAACACTCCGCAAGCCCCCCAGCGACACACCCTGAAGGCCACACTAACGGCACGCCCAGGGGTTGCCTTCCACGGCACGCTGTCAAAGCCCTCCAGTGGCACAGCTTGCCAGCCCTCCAGCGGCACAGCTGCCTGGCCTTCCAGCGGCACGCTATGGCTTGTTCCTCACCCGGCGCATCCGACAGAACGACGTGATGCCCATCCCCTACGACCCTTGGCGCGCAACAGAGCTAGCTCAGGGCTAGCTGAGGTGTCGCCCAAGGAGGAAGGCACGCAAGCTACCCCCCCCCCCCCCCCCCCGCAACCAAGGATGGGAGAGTCAACTCCCATTTAATGCCCGTCGTCATCGGACGTTCCCGCCATCGACGGCTCGGCCCGAACACTCCCGCCGCTGGGGTATAAAAGGCCCCTTCGCCACGGTAAATAGACGGGGGGCAGACACAACAGAGAGACCAGAAGAGAAGAAGAAGAAGAAGAGGAGAGGCTCTTGCCTTCCCCTGCTGCTCCGTCACCACCGTCTGAGTGCAGTGAGAAGAGAGAAGAAAGAAGAGAAGAGAGGAGAGAGTGAGCTATGGGAGGGGAGGAGCTAGCGCTCTGTTCTCCTCCCCACTGTATCTTGTTTTATTTCTCTCCACTTCCCTTTTTTTGGTTTACCACGATGTATTATCCCCTCTTGGGCTGCTCCCTTTTTAAAGGAATAAAAAGCTCGCTAGGTGTTCATGTTTTGTGCACGTGCATCCCCATGTGTTTGCATTCCTTGTCATTTTACCCTTTTCACGGTCTTTTACCGATTACTTCCGAGTACCACAGTTTCCCTCAGGGGTTTCATCACGTTGGCCACATCACCCTTGTAGGATAGCTCGGTGGCTACCCCCCCCCCTTTTTTTTCTTCTTTGCATCACAAGTCTCCTCTCCAACGGCACACCCCTGGCCAGCCCCTGCCTGGTGCACTCCAGCCAGTTATAGAAGAGTCTTCCGTCCGTTGTTTTCCCTAGGTTTCCCGAAGTTTTATCAAAGGTGTTTCCGCCTTCGGGGGCCCACCTCCAGCTGTCGGGTTCCGCCACTCCATGTGGGCGCGTTCCCTTTATCTCCCTTACACTCGGGTCAATGGGAGATGCTACCGAATTTTCGTTAGAAATAATAACACACTGAAGAGACAAAAGGAAGCAACAAATAAATAGAATAATAACACATAAAAAGGCAAAATGATGTAGCAAACAGATGGAACAACAACACGTTAAAGGGCAAAGGAAAATAACGAACGAATGGAAAAGGGAGAAAAGATTTGCATAAAACTACATAAAGATCAGAGAAAAGAAGAAAAGAAAAGCCTTAAAATAAGTAAAAGAGTGGGCCTTCATCGGCATGTCTGTCCCAGCCTTCGCTGGTACGCCCTCTACCCTCGTTGGCCGGTACACCTCCTACCCTTCCTTCAGCGGTACACACTAACAACCCTTCAACGACACACCTTTTTTTTTTTGCCCTTCAGCGGCACACTCCTCCTCACCGTCTCACCCCCCGTCTCTCACTCCCTCTCTCCCTCATCTATCTCTCCGTCTCACCTCTTCTTCCACCGTCTCTCCGAAGTGGAACCCAATGTACAGACTTGGCAGGTTGATACACGAACACAGCAACAAGCAATGTATAGACTTTGTGTGAAGGATTGCACAAATGCAGACAGTGAAGCATGTACATTGGAAATGGATGTTCAGACATGCCGTGAACGAATGTATGGGCTTAATATGCTTGTGACAACAATGTATAGACTTTGAGCTGGCCAATGTATAGACTTTGAGCTGCAGTAAATGGACAATGTACAGACTTTGAGCTGGCCAATGTATAGACTTTGAGCTGCAGCAAATGGACAATTTACAGACTTTGAGCTGGCCAACGTATAGACTTTGGGTTGCAGCGAATAGACAATGTACGGACTTCGAGCTGAAGGATGTATAGACTTTGTGTGCTGGTTGCATAGACAATGTACAGACTTTGAGCTGAAGGATGTATAGACTTTGTGTGCTGGTTGCATAGACAATGTACAGATTTTGAGCTGATAGATGTATAGACTTTGTGTGCATGCAACCAGCCAATGTATAGACTTTGAGTTGCAGCAAATAGACAGTGTACAGACTTTGAGCTGATGAATGTACAGACTTTGTGTGCAGCAACCAGCCGATGTACAGACTTCCGGTCACAGCGACCAGCCAATGTATAGACTTTGGGCTGAGGGACGTATAGACTTCGTGTGTGCTAGCAGCCAGTGTACAGACTTTGAGTTGCAGTAAATGGACAATGTACAGACTCCGCGTGTGTGCTAGCAGCCAGTGTACAGACTTTGAGTTGCAGCAAATGAATAGTGTACAGACTCTGCATATGTGCTAGCTGACGTTGTACAGGCTTCGGGTTAGCCCGGCACGCCCGCCAACTCCCTCCCCGGCACACTCTCCTTGGTGCCTTCTTCGACGCACCCCCTTCTCCCTTCACCGGTACGCCTTGGGGCGCCCTCATCGGCACGCTTTCCATACCCCTAGCCGGTACACCCTCCAGCGGCCCTCTCCCTCCGGGAAACATACACATATAACATATGATGATAATGACATTGGTGATAATAATAATAATAATAAATAAATTAATGAAAATTATGATAAATGAAGAAACCTGAATATATACAGGAAACAAACAAAAATGTGAAATAGTGATAATAAAAAAGGGGGGAGAAAAAAAAAATAATAATAATAAACAAAAAGGGGGGAAGAATCATTCGGAACAAATGCATAAAGAAGAAATGAACAGCAAGAGGAAAGAGAGGAACATATAATTAAAATCTCAGATAAAAAAAAATACCAGGGTCCACATTGCAGCCCCATCTCTCTCCCTGACCCGACGCAGAAGGAACAATGATGTCGCCCTCTCAGGCCGGGCCCGAGTCTTGGGAATTATCCCGACATGGCCAGGCCCCAACTTAGTCTTGGGCCGACATTCCAATCAGACCGGACTCGTTCCTCAGGCCGGATCCCCTCCGAGCCACTACTAAAATTGCCGCACGTTCGGCAAACATTTGAACGGGTTCGCCTCGGTTTTCGCCGCGTTTCTATTACAGACCTGTGTCTGAACATGAAAAGACCCGTGAGCAACCAACATGGCCGACGGCTCCTACCCCGACGTGGTCGTGACCCAGCATTGCTCCGGGCCGATAGCTCGTCAAATCAGATTCACCCTATCGGGATTCGTTCCCGCCCTTTCATTAAAATTGCCGCAAACTCGGCATACATTTGTACGGGGTTGTTCCTATCCACGTCGCACCTTCAATATGGACCCTTGTCCAAATATCAAGTGGTCCGCAAGTGACCGATAGAAATCTGAATAGAACGAGATGGCTCCTGTCATCCCTGGACCATATACATGGGAATATCAATAAGGCCTTTGTGGGCTGTGCTTGGACCTCGGGTTCGTCCCGATTATGGTCATTGTCTGACCCACACCCTCGGCCTATAGCTCGCTCCCTTCGAACATGTTTTGGTTTAGGAATCTATTCCCGAGACTCTTCCCCGTTGCCCTCCGACACCGGGAACATTAATGATGCCCACGCAAGCCCCGTTTGGACCGCGGGAGGCGCCCCCGGTATGGTCCCGACTCGATCTCGCATCGGGCCAATAAATTCGCTAGTTTCCTGCTACACTAATCGAGATTTAACCGAATGTTCTCAGTGTCTCGGAATAATATAGTTGCCGTATCACGGCATACATATGTTCCAGGTCCTCCTGTGACGATTATGATACTCTCAAGTCGGACACCCGTCCGAATATTAAAAGGTCTCCCGAATGACTGACACGTTTCGAACGTCCGCTTCCCTAGACACAGGGCTTTTCAGCCGATTCAAGGGATATTCCCTCGTTGCCCCCTTGACACCGAAAATATTAATGACGCTGATGCAAGTCTTGTTTCGACCGCGGGGGGCCCACCGCAGTATGGTCGCAGCTTGCTCTTGCACCGGGCCAACAGATTTACTGGTTTTTTGATCGCTCCAACTGAGGCTCAGCCGAACATTTTCCACTCTTCTGAACAATAAATTTGCCATACCTCGGCATAAATGCGTTCCGGTTTTCCCGCAACAACCGTGATTTTCTCGAGCCGGACATTCGCCCGAACATTAAATGGTCAGTATACGGCCGACATGACCGTGAATGGTTTTCTTCTCACCCTCGCGCGAGGATTTCAATACCTCATAATAGACCTTTCATGCAATTAATTTCCTTGCCATGAGGCCCTGAATCCCGACGATTAATCAAGGGTGTTCCCTCGTATGGGGGATGTAAATGACACCGCGACCTTTATGGCGCGGCGGGTTTTGGTCCCGACACGAACCACACAATCGTCT
Organism: Amorphophallus konjac; assembly: GCA_022559845.1. Lineage (NCBI taxonomy): Eukaryota > Viridiplantae > Streptophyta > Magnoliopsida > Alismatales > Araceae > Amorphophallus > Amorphophallus konjac. The sequence continues at coordinate 47,303,446 of CM040126.1, forward strand.
GACGACGTCAGATCGAGCGCACCATGGGCTCTTCGAAGCCCGAATAAATTGTTACTCAGTGACTGGCATGCCCACGCACTTAACAGACGAACAACTTGAACAAGCGAACTTTAGTGCGTCCACAAGTCTGGCACGCCCGGTGGGACCTAAACTACCCTTCATCTCTTCTCCGGGATTTAGGGCCTCAAGGCTTCTTAATTAACGATGTTTGCCTGCTTTGATGAATGGCAGGTGCTATCTTCGCCAGTCCTTTGGGGAGAAAAGCCAGACTCGGTGCTGTAGACACGCCAAAATTAACGTTACTATGAGTACATCTCATATTGCCTTGTAATGCCCCAATTTGACCCTCAAATTAGTTCTATTTAAGTGATTTTTTCTCACTTTTCTTGGATTTCTCCATTTTTTTACCCTTTTCTTATTTTTTTCTATTTTTCCCTTTTTTTCTGGATTTTTCTGGATTTTTCTGAATTTTTCTGGATTTTCTGGGCATTTTTCTCAATTTTTCAGAAATAACGACTTGACTGGGGGCGTCTTTTAAATAACGACTTATACATGGGCGTTTCTTAAAAATTGACGACTATATTGAAGGGCGTCCATTCTTTGAAATTTCCATTTTTCTAGATTTTTCTGGGAATTTTTCGGAATTTTTCGGGTATTAACGACTTATCATAAGGCGTTATTTTGAATAAAAAATTAAAAAAAAATGAATTCACGCCTCAAGTGAGGGCGTGTCTTTCAAATCAAATATTTTAATATTATTTTTCAACCCCTTCCAGAGGTGATTTGGTGACCTTCCGGGTGTCAGAAAAATTCGCAAAAATAGTCGTTGGAATCAGGGCGACGAGATGCACCTTCACCTAAAAAATGAGAAAATAATATTGAGAAATGAAAAATAGCCCTATTTTGAATATTTTGAATTAACGTCTTTTGTTAGGGCGTTTTTTTAATTAACGCCTTTGACTCAGACGTGTTTTCAACTTTTCAAATAAATTCCAAAATTTGATTTTTGAATTAACGCCCTGATATAAGACGTGTTTTTAAGAAACGCCCTCTGCGAAGGTCGTCAATTCAACAATTGACGCCCTGAACCAAGTCGTGTTTCACTTTTGTGCTCCGAACGAACGCAGCCTTTCCCAGAGAGACTCCTGCTTCGTTTGGGCTCTTACCCAGCTTAATCCTCCCCTATTTGGGCTCTTGCCCGTTCTGATCTCTTCCCTATTTTGGTCTCTTCCCTTCTTATCTCCTTTTTCTATCTTATTACTAGAGGTTTTTGGCCTCGGTTAATAGGTTAGCCGCCCATTTTTCTCCCTCCCTCGGTTCTTCTTCTTCTTCTTTGTTCTCTTCTTCTGCGGTTTTGTTTTTTGTTTGTTTTGTTTTGTTTTTTCCTTCTTCTTTCTTCACAGGTTGCTGCTGCCGCTGGCTAAAGGAGGAACTCCTCTTATGCTTAATTTCGTCATCCCTTTTGAAGTGTTCTCCCCATCGAGCATTCAAAGCCAAAAGCAACAGGCTTCCTTTGTCCTTTATCTTCTTCTTTTATTATCATTGTTCATCTGCATGCATATTCATCCTTTTGTTATTAAACTTCAACTCAACTACGTTGAGATCTCCCCTAAGTGCAACTCTTGCACTCTTTCCCCCTTACTCATATTTTACATTTTCATTTCACATTCATGCATTCATCATATCTTCCCACACCCTTTTTGCATAGGGGTTTAAGGGCCAACACCCTTAAGGTGTGTTCTTCACCATGATTTCATGCTCATCTTTATTTAGGAATTGATGCTACACTCACCACATATCTAATGCAATTTCTTTATTGGTGTTGTCTTTGTTTTGCAAGGGTAATTGATTGAAGACTCTCTTCGTCGGCCGGCCGATCTTGAAGAGAAAAGGAGTACTCACATCCCCGCACTTTCAAGGTATTCTTCGCGATCTCTCCCATGCTTTCATTGTTATATTTTTGAGGCCTCGCGTCTCTGGCGATCACATCCCCTTGTGCACCTCGTGCATATATTTTCCTCCATATTGATGCTTATTGCATGTCTTTTATTTGATATTTTTCTTAAGTGGATTATTTTAAATAGAATCTACAAATTGGCGATCACGGTGGGACACTTTTTGTTTTTCATTTGATTACCCCTTTCCCTTTGGCACCCAAGTGTGCCCTTTCCCATTGGTACCCTCGGTACCCTTTCCTTTGTGCCCCTCGGGCACCCTCCATTGTGCTTTGCACCTTCCCCTAAGTGATTTGTCAATTGAATAGATTTGTTTTAAAATCTCCACTTAGTTAAAATTTTGATGAGCATGTTTTTATCTTGATAATCATATGTGATGATTGCCTCTGTGACTGTGAGTGTTTCCACTCTGCTGGCCGTGGGAGTTTGAAAGAATTCACGCCCTCCCACAGGGCGTTTCTTTATTTAGTAGCGCCTCTCATCAGGGCGCGTTTTCATGATTTGACGCCCCCAACCCTGGGCGTCTCTTTATTTGGTTGAGTATCGTTGATAATTAACGCCCTGCCCCAGGGCGTCTATTTTATTGGTAGCGCCTCTCATCAAGGCGTGTTTTACCTTGCCGGTGGGCCTCCCACAGTGATTCACGCCCTGCCAAAGGGCGTCTTTTGATTGGTAGCGCCCTGCCCCAGGGCGTCTTATTCCTGTGTTTTCACCGAACCCCTTTGTTTATCACTGTATCATATTTTTGCTTATATCTTGCATTCATTCATTCATTCATTTTGCATTGGTTTGGGAGACCTCCTCTCTCCACATACTAGGAGCCACACACCCCCTTGGTGAAGGAACGACCCTCCATTGAGCATTCCGTCTCTTTGGATTGGAAATTCCTAAACCAAGCCTCCATAAGTCCCCGCACCCGTGGATTCCCTCACGGACGCCGGGCAGGTTGTACCCTTTTTGGAGTCCCGAGTTTAGTTGGCCTACACATGGTGAGAGTGTTCCTAGTTGGCATTGGAGTTAAATCATATTGAAACTAGGACTCTCCTTGTGTGAATCTTTCCAAACTTTATTAAAATCCTTAATTCACCAAGGATAAAACAATCAAAAATCACGGTAACCATTCCAACTTGTGTGCTTATTTGCATAATTATTGGGAATTTTTGACTATATAATGGCTTACCATGATAGAAACATGTTCAATTCGATTCATGAGGATGCACAGCCTAGCACTTCATATCCTCAATTTCAACATGTTAATCAGCATTCTCACCATTCTTTCAAGGGACCACGCCCTTATTCTCATGGTCATGCCCGACCCATGGGTAATGTCCATCTTCATGGTCTCCCTCCTCAATTTCGAGCCACTATTCCTACAGGACCGTCTCATCCTAATGACGGGAAAGTCTCTCAAATCTTGCATGCATTAGATCATCTTACCCCTCAACAGATCCAAGCCCTTAAGGCTGCCGTTGAGGGTACATCTCATGCATCTCTCCCTCCTTCCAATTCTATTCGGGTGGCCCATCACCCATCTCCCTCCAATTCTACACGGGTGGCCCATCACCCACCTCCTCCTTCCAATCATATTCGGGTAGCCCATTACCCATCTCCCCCTATTCATTCTACTCGGGTGGTCCGACACCCACCTCCTTCTATTCCTCCTCCAACACGGCCCCGAGGCCCTTTTACTCCTTGCAATCCGGCCCGTCCGGGTTCTTTTACGGGTCATCCCGTCAACTCCCCTCCACGGCCTTTTTATGCGGCCCCTCCTCCTTCAAGGCCCTGCCAACCTCCTGTTGTTCATGTTACACCCCTCCAGCAAACTCTGCTCGATAAGATTACTTTGATGGAGGAACAAATAAAGAGGGTCACGGCTCCTCCTACTCCAGTCAATCCTCTCCATGCCGCTTTAGACGAAATTACAAAGATGGAGAATGAATGGAAAGACAGGATGGATGATTATGACTTCGGCATTCCAAGCGAGGAAGAGCCGGCAATTGAAGAATCTGAGGCAGCGTACGATGATGATGAAGCTCCGCAGGCACCCCTTTCGAGTTTCCTTAATTTCCCGCTCCCTCCACTTTCATTCGATGAACCTCCTGCTCAGGATGAAACCATCCCCGATCTAATCCCTATTTATGAGACTAATTGGTGTTACGATGATGGGTCGATACTTCAATCACCCACACCGGCACATTGTAAGTCTCCTCCTATCCTTGACACCGGATACATTACACCTCCTCCTATTACACCATTAACCCCCGCAACACTGGCCTCCCCCAAGCCTTCCACCATTAAACCTCCACCCGTTAAGCCATCTACCTCCACACCTTTAGCCTCCGTCGAACCCATCATTAAACCTTCCCTAATCAGCCTCCCATTAGCCTCCACCTCGGCCTCCACTTACCCAATTTCACCACCATTACCCTCCATTATGCCTTTAACCCCAAAACCCATACCTCCACCACATAGCCTTTCGCCTTTACCTATGGTTAATTCTGAGCAGGATCCACCACTTTTTGCACCTGAGCCAATCCCGACCGCTTGCAAGCAAAGGGAGAAACTCGATGTGTTTGAACCTCCGCCTCCACTTACGCCAACACCTTCCATTATAACTCCACCATCCACGGAGCCTTCCGCCTCCGCCTCACCTCCCTTTGTTACTCGGAAGGGGCGTGCTTCTGCAGCTACTTGTGCCGAAGATAAGCAAGAGCCGGGCAAGAAGACTTTGGCCACGACTGTGCCATTCAAGATTCAAGAATTCATTTGCCGGATGCCAATCCGGGTTATTGTGCCAAGCATGATTGAAGAGGCCAAGTCACCGTCATGCCAAGCACTGATGCTGTGTAAGGGCCGGGCAGGGCACCCTCTGTTCCAACTTCCAAATCTTGAACCCCCGGGCAACATGATGTTTCTGAGCTCAACTTTACAACTCCCTCACACCATTACTTTGCACTCTCCAAGGGAGTTGACATTCACCATTGAAGTCTCGGCAGGGGCTATTTCTCATACACTTTCACTGCCGTGGAGGGGCAGTTATCTTAATGCTAAGGGGCCATCCCTTATTTGCTCCACTTTCTATTCATCCATCTCTATCACTTTTTCTTCATGGGCCATTCCCAGGGTTAGGAGGAGGATCTCATCCTCTCGCCCTTCACATTCTTCATATTCTTTGCATTTCATGCATTCATCGCATCCATCCCATTACATGCATTTGCACCTCCTGCTTCCCGGGTTTCCAAACCCGTATCTTCCTCACCTTCCGGCACCGCCGGATATTCCGCATTTCCCATCTTATTCATATTCATCCTTTTATCCACTCCCCTTGGGGCATCGCGTCCCCCTTCCTGCCATTTCCCTGGAACCTCCAGGAATTTTATCCCTCCTCTTTGGGCATCTCGCCCTTTCTGATTCTATTTCTCCGGAACCTCCGGACCTTTCTCTCGGGCACGACGCCCATTTCCATCTTCTCCTTACTGATTTCATCCCTCCGGAACCTCCGGATTCTCCACCTGATTGTCTCCGTCTTTTCCCCGGGCATCGCGCCCCTTTCTATTTGCCTCCTCCAGAACCTCCGGACTTTTCCCTCGGGCACGACGCCCCTTTCCACCTTCTCCTTCCTGATTTTATTCCCCCGGAACCTCCGGATTCTCCGTCTTATTCTCTCTATCATCTCCCAGGGCATCGCGACCCTCCTGATTTCATTCCTCCGGAACCTCCGGACCTTCCATATTTCCTTCAATTCATCTTTTTGCTCCTCCGGGACTCCATATCTTTTATTCTCTTCTTTCTTTTCCGTCATCTTTTTCATCATCTTTTTCCCTATTTCTCCCTAGGGCATCGCGTCCCTTCTTTCGTTATCCCTCCGGAGCCTCCGGATGATTCCTCTTATCATGATTCTCCTCTGCCTCCGGACCCTCCGGATCCACCTCTTTCCATCTACCAATTTCTTCTTCTGATTCCTCCTAATTCTGGGTCTGACCCAACTTCTTCCACATCCACTGCCTTGGGCATCTGCCCTTTCTCCCACTGCTTCCGAGGCTTTAGTCCTCACCCCTCTTCTTGATTTTCCGCTTCTTCTGTAGACTGTTCCATGTGATCAGGGTCTCCGCACCTTAGTGAGGGAGTTCTAGCCCTCGCCTCTCTTCCTTTTCTCCTTATTTCGTCTGAGTCTGGTCTGGGCACCATTCTGTCTTGTTAAGCCACTTTCAATCCTTTGCTTCCAATCTTTTTTCTGCAAAAGAGGACAAATCCCATGATGATCACCTCCAGCAGCAGCTGCTTCTATGAAGGTTGCAAGGTAATATACTGGCGTAAGTTTGCATTTGCATGATATCATTGCCTCCTTACTTCACGCGTGATTTTCAAAATAAAGTGCTTCTTAACAAGACTAAGAGTTGTGTTTTAGACCTTTATCTTAGGCTTTTGTTTAATTACATCATTTTCAAAAAGAGTCTTTAGACTTGCTTTGGCAGCACTTTGGTTGATAAAGAACCCGCACTGGGAATTCAAACATTCTCTCCCTGCTTGTTTAAGAGCAACCCTTAGCTAGGCATTTCACACACTTCACGGCGTCCTTAGCCGGCTCCTTTGTTTAAACATCGTTGCTACCTTGGCCATGCCATGAGTTTCCGAAAGTCTTTTCTCTTCTTTACTCGGCCACGTGCAGGGGCAAGAGGTTGACGGACAAGATGACCAACCTTGGTAATCCCCAATACGAGAGGAGTCTCAAATAGGGGCAGTCTTGACCCAAACTAAATATGAATTTCATGATATACATCTAGCCAAAAGGGTTATTATGAAAATCAAGTCGGAATTCTGATAAAAGTATGAATTATGACATGACAAGAGTGACAAAGTCCCCGCAGGGAAAACCCTGGTCGTATGCATGTCGAGGGTCTAAAAATCAAAGGCATAAAGCCCCAGCGCAACAGATCGCCTCTTTGAGGGTTAATACCTTGGAAGGAATTCAAGTTCCGATATCTCCCATCTTGCATAAAGCTTATCTCCAAATTTTCTTCTCTTCTCCCTCCAAGATCGAATGTTTCTCGGGTATGGCTTTGGTAGGGGCACCATTGATCAATGGCGGTCGGTTAAAGGACGCCACTTTCCATGCACGCCCGGCTTTGGACAGATCTTAATGAAAAGGGAAGGAACGAGGACGCTCAGTTAATGGTTCAAAAACACCCCTTTGATGCTGCTTTAGCAATGTCTAACCAAAATCAAACAAAAAATTGAATATTTCTTGTCCAAACTCCATAAAATTTGAATATTTCTTTTCCCAAAATCCAAAAAAACAAAAAATTGAAATATTTTCCAAAAAAATCTCCATAAAAATCCAAATATTTCCAAAACCCACAAAAATTTGCATATTGATCAAAACTCATAAAAATTTGTATATTTCAAAACTCCAAAAAGATTGCATTGTATTTTCTGATGGTGTTTTACAGGAACAGCTTTGCAGAGACCAAAAGCACGGGATGAGTCCTATCTCCACTCATTGCAATCAATCTATTGATTCCTCCCGATAGTCACATGACATACCACCCTGGGCATTTTTGGTTATCACTTCCTTATATCATTTTGGTTATATCTCCCTATATCATTCTGATTATCATATCTCATGATTATTCATCTCCAAATCTTTTTTAATCAACTCCTGCTAATTTCATCTGATCACTCCGCCGATGGGCATTATATCAGATCTTGATCATTCATCTCCAAATCTTGATTAGCCAGATTGTCTCCTCATGATAAAACAACAAACAGTGCTATGATTTGACTTATGCTATTCATGCCATATACATGCTATAATTGATGCTTTGATGATTGCTATGCTTAAATACCTTCTTGATTGCTTGTTATCTTTTATATCTTGGCTGATGAATTTTTGAGCGCAGGATAAGAAGCTCTTGGTCCCGCCGACTGGGCATCATCATCAAAGTCCCACGGTGCTTGCAGCTCATCTCTCAGTTCCTTCATACTTATTGCTCCACCATCTCTCCCTGTATGCATTCTACTATATGTTATTACGCTATTAGATTATATCAAGGACCTTGTGGCTTTGGTAAATCTGGAATTTGAGTTCCCCTTCATCAAAAACAATGATGATTCCAGAGGAGTCTTAGTCACACGGATAGGCCGTTGAGCCATCCAAGACTGGGGACGATGGTTCCCTTTTACGAGTTGGTGCGTGGATAAACGGGCTTCGGCTTAGTATCAGCTCGCGAAATTGGTTTCTTGACCCAGTCTTGGCAGTTTAACAATATTATCCTTGATTATTCTATATTTTCATTTGATTTATTTTTTCCCTTTAAACCCAGCATGCATTCATGTAGGAATTTGAAACAATTGTTGAAAAATCATTCTGATAAACTGTTTTTGTGGGTCAAATTGATCTTGATCTTCAATGTGAGATATTCCATGCCGAATTGAGTCCTCAGTTCGTTTTGTCGCTGTTTTGGGTCATTTTCTCGAAAGCTCCTTGTTTGGATTTCTATCATCTTATTTTAATCCTTTTCCCTTTGATCCACCTTGGCTGCAGCACGTCCACTGGCTGGTAACCGCTCCCCAATGGTGAAACCTTCAGGTTTGTGACCTGGGGTACTTCCACCGCGCTGGAAGTTGATCATTTATTTTATCTCCTTCGTGCACCGCGTGCACACTCCCCGTTTTATCCGAACATCGTTGGTTTCATTGAATTTCCCGGGATTGCTTCATCTCGTGCTTCTGATTTGATTCTCATCAAGAGATGTTAATTGCGTGTCTCATCACACCTTGGCATCTACTTTTCAGTTTGCTACGCTCCCTTGCAAAGCAGACGCCAAGGCGGGGCAGCTGTAGACACGCCAAAATTAACGTTACTATGAGTACATCTCATATTGCCTTGTAATGCCCCAATTTGACCCTCAAATTAGTTCTATTTAAGTGATTTTTTCTCACTTTTCTTGGATTTCTCCATTTTTTTACCCTTTTCTTATTTTTTTCTATTTTTCCCTTTTTTTCTGGATTTTTCTGGATTTTTCTGAATTTTTCTGGATTTTCTGGGCATTTTTCTCAATTTTTCAGAAATAACGACTTGACTGGGGGCGTCTTTTAAATAACGACTTATACATGGGCGTTTCTTAAAAATTGACGACTATATTGAAGGGCGTCCATTCTTTGAAATTTCCATTTTTCTAGATTTTTCTGGGAATTTTTCGGAATTTTTCGGGTATTAACGACTTATCATAAGGCGTTATTTTGAATAAAAAATTAAAAAAAAATGAATTCACGCCTCAAGTGAGGGCGTGTCTTTCAAATCAAATATTTTAATATTATTTTTCAACCCCTTCCAGAGGTGATTTGGTGACCTTCCGGGTGTCAGAAAAATTCGCAAAAATAGTCGTTGGAATCAGGGCGACGAGATGCACCTTCACCTAAAAAATGAGAAAATAATATTGAGAAATGAAAAATAGCCCTATTTTGAATATTTTGAATTAACGTCTTTTGTTAGGGCGTTTTTTTAATTAACGCCTTTGACTCAGACGTGTTTTCAACTTTTCAAATAAATTCCAAAATTTGATTTTTGAATTAACGCCCTGATATAAGACGTGTTTTTAAGAAACGCCCTCTGCGAAGGTCGTCAATTCAACAATTGACGCCCTGAACCAAGTCGTGTTTCACTTTTGTGCTCCGAACGAACGCAGCCTTTCCCAGAGAGACTCCTGCTTCGTTTGGGCTCTTACCCAGCTTAATCCTCCCCTATTTGGGCTCTTGCCCGTTCTGATCTCTTCCCTATTTTGGTCTCTTCCCTTCTTATCTCCTTTTTCTATCTTATTACTAGAGGTTTTTGGCCTCGGTTAATAGGTTAGCCGCCCATTTTTCTCCCTCCCTCGGTTCTTCTTCTTCTTCTTTGTTCTCTTCTTCTGCGGTTTTGTTTTTTGTTTGTTTTGTTTTGTTTTTTCCTTCTTCTTTCTTCACAGGTTGCTGCTGCCGCTGGCTAAAGGAGGAACTCCTCTTATGCTTAATTTCGTCATCCCTTTTGAAGTGTTCTCCCCATCGAGCATTCAAAGCCAAAAGCAACAGGCCTCCTTTGTCCTTTATCTTCTTCTTTTATTATCATTGTTCATCTGCATGCATATTCATCCTTTTGTTATTAAACTTCAACTCAACTACGTTGAGATCTCCCCTAAGTGCAACTCTTGCACTCTTTCCCCCTTACTCATATTTTACATTTTCATTTCACATTCATGCATTCATCATATCTTCCCACACCCTTTTTGCATAGGGGTTTAAGGGCCAACACCCTTAAGGTGTGTTCTTCACCATGATTTCATGCTCATCTTTATTTAGGAATTGATGCTACACTCACCACATATCTAATGCAATTTCTTTATTGGTGTTGTCTTTGTTTTGCAAGGGTAATTGATTGAAGACTCTCTTCGTCGGCCGGCCGATCTTGAAGAGAAAAGGAGTACTCACATCCCCGCACTTTCAAGGTATTCTTCGCGATCTCTCCCATGCTTTCATTGTTATATTTTTGAGGCCTCGCGTCTCTGGCGATCACATCCCCTTGTGCACCTCGTGCATATATTTTCCTCCATATTGATGCTTATTGCATGTCTTTTATTTGATATTTTTCTTAAGTGGATTATTTTAAATAGAATCTACAGGTGCACCTACCTTCGTGACCTCGAGGACACTGCTTCGAAGCATGTGCAGCTTCCAAGAATCGTGGGGGCTGTTATAAAAAAAGGAGAGAAGAGAAAGAGAAGAGAAGGGAGGGGAAATCATACCCTTTTTCCCCAAGAAGAAAGAGAAGAAAAGAAGAAAAGAAGAGAAGAAGGAAAGGAGAAAAGAAGAAAAGTAGAAAAGAAAGAAGCAAAAAAAAAGAAGAGAAATAGTCGGCGAGAGGGGGTTGTACGGCCACATCCGTCGAGACCCATGCTAAATAAAGATTACCATTATGGGGTTGATGCGGTGGAGCGAACCACTCATCCCCTCCCTGAGGGGGTGAGCGCTCTCCTGCACCTCCACCCTGGCCAATCATACAAAAAAGGAAGAGAAGGGAAGGAGGGACAAAAAAAAGAGAAAAAAAGAAAGAAGAGAAGAAGAAGAGAAGAAAATAAGAAAAAAAAAAGAAGAGAAAAGAAAGAAGCAAAAAAAGAAGAGAAAGAATTGGCAAGAGAGGGTTGAACGGCCACGTCCATCGAGACCCGTGCTGAACAAAGATTACCACTGTGGTGTTGATGCGGTGGAGCGAACCACTCAACCCCTCCCTGAGGGGGTGAGCGCTCTCCTGCACCTCCACCCTGGTCAATCATACAAAAAAAAGGGGAGAAATAAAGAAGAAAAGAAGAAAAGTTGGCCAGCATCGCCGACTGAAAGAGCAAGAAGAAACCCGGCATCCCGCCCGACTCTAGGAGGTCCCGAGTCCGCGGTGCAATGACCACGCTCGTTCCTCCTTCCTGCTACCTCCATCTGGCACAAAACGGCCCCCGAGTGGTTGTTAAAAGACCCAGCGAGCCACAATTGTAGCTTGGTAAATGGTTGCCCGCTGTGGGGAATGCTTTATAGCAATGAGGCCAAGCACGACCACCACTCCCGAAGAGAGCATGCACATACCCCGCCATGGGGGATGAGAAGAAGATATATACCCTACTACGGGGGCATAGGAGGCAAAAAAAGAAATACACCCCATTCCCAGGGGCACATGAAGAGAATCCGCCCCGACTGAGGGGCACACAAAGCAAAAGCTACACCCCGGCTTCGGGGCATTTGAAGAAGAATCTGCCCCGACCTGGGGACGTAAGAAGAAATAGAGCTGCACCCCGGCTTAGAGGCATTTGAAGGGGAAATACACCCCGATATGGGGGCACCTGAAGTAAAAGACATACCCCGCCATGGGGGCATAAGAAGAAAAGAATTCACCCCGGCCTGGGGACACACAAAAAGAGAAACTCACCCTGGCTTAGGGGTATATGAAGAAGGAACGTACCCCGGTCTGGGGGCATAAGAAACAAAAGCACACCCCATGCTAGGGGCATATGGAGAGGAATGCACCTCGCCCTGAGGGGCGCAAAAAGTACAAGAACACACCCTGGCTTAAGGGCATTTGAAGAAGAAACATACCCCGCCAGGGGGCATAGAAGTCATGAAGAATACGCCCCGACTTAAGGGCATTTGAAGAAGTCACATCCCGCCTCGGGAGCATGAGAAGCAGCAAGAATACACCCCGGCCTAGGGGTATTTAAAGAAGAAATATACCCTGCCTGGGGGGCATAGAAGCCGTAAAGAACACGCCTCGGCTCAGGGGCATTTGAAGAAGCTACATCCTGTCTTGGGAGTATAAGAAGAAAAGATTCCACCCCATCTGAGGGGTATTTGAAGATGAAACACACCCCGCTATGGGGGCATAGAAGCCATAAAAAATACGCCACGGCTTAGGGGTATTTGAAGAAGAAGGATACCCCGCCTCGGGGGACATTGCAAGCAGCGATACACCCTACTAGGGCGCACAGGAGGCAAACCACACCCCACCCCTGGGGACACATAAAGAGAGTACACCCAGCCATGGGGGCACATGAAGAGAATCCACCCCGACTCGGGGGTACATGAAGCAACAAAGAATACACCCCGCCTTAGGGGAATTTGAAGAAGAAGCATACACCCCACCAACGGGGGGCACAGGAGCCATCGAGAATACACCCCACTGTGGGGGCACAAGAAGCAAACATTCCCCAACGTGTCGAGACAGAAGAAGAAGAATTCCCCCCTCGGGGGCATATAAAAAAAAGGGCAAAGATACACCCAGTGCCCGGGGCACATGAAGAGGAAGACACCTCCCTTTGGGGGCACAACAAGCAATAAGGATACACCCCGACTGAGGGGCACATGAAGAGAAATACACCCCTGCTCCAGAGGCATATGAGACAAAACTATACCCCGATTTAGGGGCATTTGAAGCAAAGACTTCACCCCGCCTTAAAGGGGGGGGCATAAGAAGCGAAAGATATACCCCACCCCGGGGGCACAAGAAGAAAACACACCCCACCTTGAGGGCGTAAGAAGCCAAGAGATATACCCCGCCACGGGACAGTAGAGGCAAAATGCATTCCCCCCGGGGGCACATGAAGCAGCATACCCCTCGCCTCGGCAGCATATGAGGCCAAGAAGCTACATCCCGGCTCGGGAGCATAAGAAACAAAAGATATCCCCCACGTCGGGGGCATATGAAGCCAAGAATCACACCCCCGTCTTAGGGGTATTTGAAGAAGAAGCATACCTCGCCTCGAGGGCCTAGAAGCTATAAAGAGCACGCCCCGACTTAGGAGCATATGAAGAGAAGTCCACCCCGGCCTAGGGGTATTTGGAGAAGAAACATACCCCGCCAGGGGGGCATAGAAGCCATAAAGAATACGCCCCGACTTGGGGGTATTTGAAGAAGCTACATCCCGCCTTGGGAGCATAAGAAGAAAAGAGAGTCCACCCTGGCTTAGGGGCATTTGAAAGAATATACCCCAGGCTCGGGGTTCATGAAGCAACATGCACCGCCCCCGGGGGACATCTGAAGCAGAACGAACAACATCCCCCGGCTTAGGAGGGGCATATGAAGGAAGGAATACACCCCGATATGGGGGTACGTAAGCGAAGAAGAAGAACTCACCCCGCCTCGGGTGCATATAAAAAAAAGAGAAGCAAGAACTACACCCCGCCTCGGGTGCATATAAAAAAAGAAAGAAAAGAGAAGCAAGAACTACACCCCGCCTCGGGTGCATATAAAAAAAAAAAGAGAAGCAAGAACTACACCCCGCCTCGGGTGCATATAAAAAAAAAGAAGCAAGAACTACACCTCGCCTCAGAAGTGGCAATACACTCCACTCTGGGGGCACTAGAAGCGGAATACACCCCGTGCCGGGGGCATATGAAAAAAAAAGGATACCTCGCTCTGGGGCATCAGAAGCAGCAATACGCCCCACCTTAGGGGCATCAAAAGCAGCAATACACCCCACCTTGGGAGCACAAAAGGCAAACATTTCCCCCGGTGTGTCTGGGAAGAAGAAAAGAATTCACCCCGGCCTGGGGACACTTGAAGAAAGAAGCACATCCCGCCACGGGGGCACATGAAGAGAACCCCTCCCGCCTCGGGAGTATAAGAAAGAGAAGAATACACCCTGGTCTGGGGGCTTTTGAAGAAACAACACACCCCCTCCGTGGGAGACAAAGCTACACCCCGACCCGGGGACACATGTAGAGCATCTACCCCAGCCTAGGGGCACAAAAATACACTCCGCCCTTGGCGCATAAGAAGCAGAAGCATCTACCCCGACCCGGGGCACAGAAACAAAGAGACATACATCCCGATCCGGGAGCATGAGAAGAAAGATATACTCCGCCCAAGCGGCATTTGAAGAAACAACATACCCTGCTTCGGGGGCACAGAAGCCATAAAGAGATACACCCCCACCTCAGGGGGGCGTAAGAAGCAAAAGATACACCCCGGCCTCAGGGGGCCATAAGAAGCAAAAGATACACCCCCGTCCCGGGGGCATTTGAAGAGAGCTACGCCCCGTACCAGGGGCATATGAAGAAGAAACATACCTCGCCTCGAGGGCCTAGAAGCTATAAAGAACACGCCCCGGCTCAGGGCATATGAAGAGAAGTCCACCCTGGCTCAGGGGTATTTGAAGAAGAGACATACCCCACCTGGGGGCATAGAAGCCGTGAAGAGTATACCCCACCATGGGGGCATTTGAAGAGAGCTACACCCTGCCTGGGGGCACAGAAGCGAAGAGGTAAAACACACCCCCCTCAGGGGAGATGCATACCAAATGAAGCTACACCCCAACCTGGGGCACATTAAGAGAAAAAAAGAGCAGAATAAAGAAAAAGACACGCACGAGGTAGACGTGGTCTTCGAGCCCGCCTCATCACACAAAAGAAAAGAAGGAAAGAAAGAATACACATGAGGTAGACGTGGTCTTCGAGCCCGCCTCATCACACAAAAGAAAAGAAGAAAAGGAAGAAAAGACACATAAGGCAGACGTGGTCCTCGAGCCCGCCTCGTCACACAAAAGAAGAGAAGAAAAGGAAAAGAAGACACATGAGGCAGACGTGGTCTTCGAGCCCGCCTCATCACGCAAAAGAAGAGAAGAAAAGGAAGAAGAGACACATGAGGCAGACGTGGTCCCTGAACCCGCCTCTTCACATAAAAGAAGAAGAGCAGAACCAAAAGAAGACACATGAGGCAGACGTGGTCTTCGAGCCCGCCTCATCACACAAAAGAAGAGAAGGAAAGAAAGAATGCACATGAGGCGAACACGGTCTCTGTACCTGCCTCTCTACAAAAGAAAAAAAAAAGAGAAAGAGTCACGAGGCAAACATGGTCTCTGCACCTGCCTCTCTACAAAAGAAGAAGAGAAGAAAAAAAAGAGAGTCACGAGGCAGACACGGTCTTTGCACCCGCCTCTCCATAAAAGAAGAAGAGAAGAAGAGAAAGAACAATCACGGGGCGAACACGGTCTCTGCACCCGCCTCTCCATAAAAGAAGAAGAGAAAAAGAGAAAGAACAATCACGGGGCGAACATGGTCCTTGCACCTGCCTCTCCATAAGAGAAGAAGAGAAAGAACAATCACGGGGCGAACATGGTCTCTGCACCTACCTCTCTACAAAAGAAGAAGAGAAGAAAAAAAGAGAGTCACGAGACAGACGCGGTCTTTACACCTGCATGTCCATAAAAGAAGAAGAGAAAGAATAGCCATCGGGGCGTTAAACTGAAAAATATTCAGCCATCGGGGCTTCAAGCCGATAGATATTCGACCGATGGGGCGTTAAACCGAAAAAATATTCCACCGACGGGGTGTTAAACCAAAAAAATAATCAGCCATCGGGGCTTCAAGCCGACAGATATTCAGCCATCGGGGCTTCAAGCCGACAGATATTCAGCCATCGGGGCTTCAAGCCGATAGATATTCAGCCATCGGGGCTTCAAGCCGACAGATACTCAGCCATCGGGGCTTTAAACCGAGTAGACCTTCCGCCGACGGGACGTTAAACCGACTAAACCTTCCACCGACGGGGCGTTAAACCGACTACACCTTCCGCCGACGGGGTGTTAAACCGACTAGACCCTCCGCCGACGGGGCGTTAAACCGACTAGACCTTCCGCCGACGGGGCGTTAAACCGACTAGACCTTCCGCCGACGGGGCGTTAAACCGACTAGACCTTCCGCCGACGGGGTGTTAAACCGACTAAACCTTCCACCGACGGGGCGTTAAACAGACTAAACCTTCCGTCGACGGGGCGTTAAACCGACTAAACCTCCCGCCGACGGGGCGTTAAACCGACTAAACCTTCCGCCGACGGGGCGCTAAACCGACCAACTTTCAGCCATCGGGGCTTCAAGCCGACAACTACCCCTTCATCGACCTTCGGGTCGACAGCTACCTCATCATCGGCCTTCGGGTTGACAGCTATATAATCATCGGCTCCTAGCCGACAGCTACCTCATCATCGGCTCCTAACCGACAGCTATCTCATCACCGGCTCCTAGTCGACAGTTACCTCATCATCAGCCTCCGAGTCGACAGCTACCTCATCATCGGCTCGTAGCCGACAGCTACCTCATCATCGGCTCCTAGCCGACAGCTACCTCATCATCGACTCCTAGTCGACAGCTATCTCATCATTGGCACCCCAGCCGACAGCTTCCCAGTTAAAAAATAGACCTCTCGCTTTGGTTCGGATCCTTCCCCGGCCAGAGAACAAAAGAATAAACCTTCCATTTTGGTCCAGATCCTTCCCTGGCCAGAGAACAAAAGAGACCCGTCTCTCTGACTCTCACATCCCGCTACCCAACGCCCCTCTGCAGGGCCATTTCGGCAGGGGCCCACTGTCAGGATTAATCCATCCGTCCCACCGCGCTTCCCGATTCTAGCTCCCGCAGCTCGCTCCCCAGCATCTTTTAGCCCTTATGGCTCACTCCCGTGATGTCCCTCGGGTTCTATAGCCCGCTTCCCTAATATCCTTTCAGCCCTTTTGCGGTCTGCCTCCCTAATACCTTTACTACCACTACACTTATACGTAAAAATAATATTTTCCTATGCAAAATAATAATAATAACAAAAAACAACAAAAAAAATAGCAACAACAACAACAACAAAACAAAAACAACAAAACAAAAAAAGAAGAAAGAAGAGAATGCATGATTGCCCTGCTTGCATAATATAGAATAATACACTTCCTTGAAATTTTCTAGGACCGTGTTTCATTGCTAAATAATATCGCCCCGATTCCGGATGCACGCACGTCACGGCGTACGCTCAAAGGGAACCCGATTATGGCGAGTGCACACGTCAAGGGTAAGAGTCATGGCCGAATCGCTAAGCCCAACTCACAAAATAAACCCGAGGCAACGCTCCCACACTTAGCACTTAATGTGTTCAATAGCCTTTGACTATAGGGATTGCCCGAATTTCTTCTTAGAACTCTACGGAGACTTGAATTCCTGCACTCGCGTGAAAGGTAATCATGAGGAAAAAGCTGCCTACCCCCACTGTAAAAAAAAAAAAGAGGGAAAAAAAGGAGAGGGAAAAAAGAGAGAGACACGTGAATCCGAGTAGCTGGGAATCTCCATTGAGACACATGAGGAGACTCGCGCGAAATGGGGTAGCGAATTATAATAAGGATGAAACCTATTAGCCGGGAATCCCCATTGAGACACATGAGGAGACTCACGTCAAATGGTGGAATCCGTAATAGAATTATAATAAGGATGAATCCTAGTAGCCGGGAATCCCCATTGAGACACATGAGGAGACTCGCGTCGAACGGTGAAATCCGCTACCAAAATAAACAGACGGGGGGCTGTGCGAAGCTACCAAAATCGAGAGCCTGAAACTAATATGCAGGCGCTAGAGTGATCCTCGAGTGTCACCAGGAAAACCTGCATATCCCTATGGTCAGGGCTCTTTGCTCACACATTTGTAATGCCACGCCACAGAGAATTGCTTCGGGTGAAATGCGTGAATTTAGGCTATGCATACAAGACATGCGATATCCTCTTGACGGGTGCACCACCCCTCAATTGTGCCTCGCGGCCCGCACCGCATCTACGAATTACGGGCGACGTCCCTATCCTATCCACTATAGAGGGAGCTACCTTACTTATATTTATGTTATGCATGCTAATGAATGCTTGCATGCTTAAAAAAAAGGGAGAAGAAAAAGAAAAAAATGATAAAAAAAACAACATAAAAATAGTAATAAAAAATAATAATAAAATAACAAGAATGTGCGTATGTAATAAACTCAATTTCGGCCATCGAAACCTACTTTCCTAGCTTCGGCTCGTAGAGCCCAATCTTGGCCCCCATGGCCTACCTCTTGCCCTCGCGGCTCGTTAATCCCCAACTTCGGCTCTTTAAGCCCGCTCCCAGCCTTGGCTGTTTTGACCTCCCTTATCGGCTCCTGAGCCGACAGCTTTTCAATCATCGGCCCCTGAGCCGACAGCTTTCTAACCATCGGCCTTCGGGTCGACAGCTCTTCAATCATCGGCCCGTGAGCCGACAGCTTTCGATTATCGACCCCTGAGCCGACAGCTTTCAATCATCGGCCTTCGGGTCGACAGCTTTTCAATTATTGGCTCCCATGTCAACAGCTTCCAATTATCGGCCGCTGTGTCGATGGCTCTTATATCATTGGCATCCACGCCAGCAGCCGCCCGGAGTTCTCCAAAAAAAAAGAGAAGGGAAGAAGAGAAGAAGAAGGAAACAGAGAAGAGAAAAGAAAAAAGAGAATAAAAGAGAGAAGAAAAAAAAAGAGATAACAAAAAAGGAGAAGAGAAGAAAAGAGAATAGAAGACAAAGAGACAAAGAGACCAACAAATCATGTCAGCTCCCGGCACCTTGTCGGCACTGACGAAGAGACAAAGAGACCAACAAACCAGGTCAGCTCTCGGCACCCTGTCGGCACTGACGAAAAGACAAAGAGACCAACAAACCAGGTCAGCCCCCGGCACCCTATCGGCACTGACGAAGAGACAAAGAGACCAACAAACCAGGTCAGCCCCCGGCACCCTGTCGGCACTGACGAAGAGACAAAGAAACCAACAAACCAAGTCAGCTCCCGGCGCCCTGTCAGCACAGACGAAGAGACCAAGAGACAACAAACCAAGTCAGCTCCCGGCACTCTGTCAACACTGACGAAGAGACAAAGAGACCAACATATCATGTCAGTTCCTGGCACCCTATCAACGCTGACGAAGAGACAAAGAGACCAACAAATCAGGTCAGCTCCCGGCACCCTGTCGGCACCGATGAAGAGACCAAAAGACAATAAGCTATGTCGGTTCCCGACACCCCATCGGCACTGATGAAGAGACAAAGAGACCAACAGAGCATGTCAGCTCCCGACTCCCCGTCGACACTGATGAAGAGACAAAGAGACCAACATGCTACGTCAGTTCCCGACACCCCGTCGGCACTGATGAAGAGAAGAAAAGACAAACAAACTACGTCAGTTTTTTTTTAACTCAAGTCAATCCTTACAAGGTGGTAGATAGGGGAGGGGGTTCATCCCTTCATTGCGGAAGAAGATGAACACACTACCCCAACCGCCAGGCAAGTGTTTTCATAAAGGAAAGCAAGAAAAGAAGAGGGGAACAAAAGGGGGGGGGGAAGGTGGAGGCCCGAAAAGGGGCAAGAAGGGTACAAGGCAAAAGGCCCAAGAAAGCGAAAATAGCCCAAAAGAACCCAGGCGAGGGCAGAAACAAAGGCCCAAGAACCCACAGAAGAAACATAGCCCCTACAAATAGGAATCTTCATCGAAGACCCCTTCAGAGTCGGACGAGAACACCGAACGGATTCCATGCAGACGGACCGGGGAACCTGGCGAGCCAAGAGGGTCGCGGTCCGAGCCATCAAGATCGAGCTCCTCGAAGAGGGAGGAGTGGACCGGCTGGAGGAGAGCCGCAGAAGCCGACTGGAGACGAAGTGAGCGACGGGGAGCAGGAGGAGCGTCCTCGAAAACACATTGCCGATCACGCGAAGAGGAAGTGGAGTTGGAGCGCCGGTAGGAACGCCGTGGGGCATCGCGCTCCGACCTCGAGCCCATCCGTGAACGGTCCAGTACAGGGTTGCCCACGAAGGCCGCATGAGCCGCCGCAAAGTCAGTGAAGCCCGACACCGGCTCAAGCCCGGGAATAGATAGAACCTGAAGCTGAGGTAACTTGATACCAGAACCAAGGCCCGCTGTTCGCGAAGGAGCAGAGGGTGGAGCAGAGACCATAAGCGGACCGGGCGAATCCCGGTTGATTTTCTTCTTCAGAGCTTGAGCAAAGGAGAGCCGAGGGGCTGAAGTAGGAGTAAAGGAAGGTGGCACCGGACCAGCAGCCCCACCCGCCAAGGTGGAGGGCTGTTGTCCTGGACACCAAGCCTCAGCAGAGGCATTGAGACTAGTAGGAGGCAACGGAGGAGCAGCCGGGGCCTGGAGCCCGGGGACCATCGAAGCAGCAGCAGCTCGACCAGCCACCTGGGCACATGAGGACGTGGCTGCAGGTCCCCAGCACCCTGTCGGCACCGACGAAGAGAAAAAAGAGGCCAGTACACCCGCGGGCACCGCCCGGCTCATCCTTCACCTGCGCTACCCGTGGGTGGGGGGTATTTGTGGACACCAAAAATTACACGCACAGATTTCCTGCTTGGCCCAGAGTCAGCAATGGCACCGAGTGAAGAAACCCCAGAGAGACTAGTCACCCAGACTCCCCAAATATGCACACTGCCGTGAAGCCGTCTCCGGAGTCACGACAGTGAAGAGAAATCAACCACCAAGAGCCCCACAATCCATGGGCCTCGAAGAAAATCAAATAGTCCACAACTCGTGCTCACAACGGGCTCAAAACTGCCCATTTAGCCATTCAACGGCACGCCCAAGGCCCTTCAGCGGCACGCCCCTGGCCCGTCTCAGCAGCATGCCCTTGGCCTTCAGCGGCACATCCCCAAGGTCCTTCAGCGGCACGCCCCTGGCCCCTCTCAGCGGTACGCCGTTGGCCTTCAGCGGCACACCCCCAAGGTCCTCCAATAGCATGCCCCTGGCCCCTCTCAGCGGCACGCCCTATAGGCCCTCAGCGGCACGCCCCAATGCCTTTCCAACGGCACGCCCCTGCTAGCCCTTAGCAGCACACTCCGCAAGCCCCCCAGCGACACACCCTGGAGGCCACACCAATGGCACGCCCAGGGGTTGCCTTCCACGGCACGCCGTCAAAGCCCTCCAGCGGCACAACTTGCCAGCCCTCCAACGGCACAACTGCCTGGCCTTCCAGCGGCACGCTATGGCTTGTTCCTCACCCGGCGCATCCGACAGAACGATGTGATGCCCATCCCCTACGACCCTTGGCGCGCAGCAGAGCCAGCTCAGGGCTAGCTGAGGTGTCACCCAAGGAGGAAGGCACGCAAGCTACCCACCCTGCAACCAAGGACGGGAGAGTCAACTCCCATTTAATGCCCATCGTCATCGGACGTTCCCGCCATCGACGGCTCGGCCCGAACACTCCCGCTGCTGGGGTATAAAAGGCCCCTTCGCCACGGTAAACAGGCGGGGGGCAGACACAACAGAGAGACCAGAAGAGAAGAAGAAAAAGAAGAGGAGAGGCTCTTGCCTTCCCCTGCTGCTCCGTCACCATCGTCTGAGTGCAGAGAAAAGAGAGAAGAAAGAAGAGAAGAGAGAAGAGAGTGAGCTATGGGAGGGGAGGAGCTAGCGCTCCGTTCCCCTCCCCACTGTATCTTATTTTATTTCTCTCCATTTCTTTTTTTTTGGTTTACCACGATGTATTATCCCCTCTTGGGCTGCTCCCTTTTTAAAGGAATAAAAAGCTCGCTAGGTGTTCATGTTTTGTGCACGTGCATCCCCATGTGTTTGCATTCCTTGTCATTTTACCCATTTCACGGTCTTTTACCGATTACTTCCGAGTACCACAGTTTCCCTCAGGGGTTTCATCTCATTGGCCACATCACCCTTGTAGGATAGTGCGGTGGCTACCCCCCCCCCCCCCTTTTTTTTTCTTCTTTGCATCACAAGTCTCCTCTCCAACGGCACACCCCTGGCCAGCCCCTGCCTGGTGCACCCCAGCCCGTTATAGAAGAGTCTTACGTCCATTGTTTTCCCCGGGTTTCTTGAAGTTTTATCAAAGGTGCTGGCACCTTCGGGCGCCCACCTCCAGCTGTCAGGTTCCGCCACTCCATGTGGGCGCGTTCCCTTTATCTCCCTTACGCTCGGGTCAAGGGGAGATGCTGTCGAATTTTCGTTAGAAATAATAACACACTGAAGAGACAAAAGGAAGCAACAAACAAATAGAATAATAACACATAAAAAGGTAAAAGGATGCAGCAAACAGATGGAACAACAACACGTTAAAGGGCAAAGGAAAATAACGAACGAATGGAAAAGGGAGAAAAGATTTGTATAAAACTACATAAAGATCAGAGAAAAGAAGAAAAGAAAAGCCTTAAAATAAGTAAAAGATGAGTGGGCCTTCATCGGCACGTCTGTCCCAGCCTTCGCCGGTACGCCCTCTACCCTCGTTGGCCGGTACACCTCCTACCCTTCCTTCAGTGGTACACTCTAACAGCCCTTCAACGACACACCTTTTTTTTTTGCCCTTCAGCGGCACACTCCTCCTCACCGTCTCACCCCCCGTCTCTCACTCCCTCTCTCCCTCATCTATCTCTCCGTCTCACCTCTTCTTCCACCGTCTCTCTGAAGTGGAACCTAATGTACAGACTTGGCAGGTTGATACACGAACATAGCAACAAGCAATGTATAGACTTTGCGTGAAGGATTGCATAAATGCAGACAGTGAAGCATGTACATTGGAAATGGATGTTCAGACATGCCGTGAACGAATGTATGGGCTTAATATGCTTTTGACAACAATGTATAGACTTTGAGCTGCAGCAAATGGATAATGTACAGACTTTGAGCTGGCCAATGTATAGACTTTGAGCTGCAGCAAATGGACAATGTACAGACTTTGAGCTGGCCAACGTATAGACTTTGGGTTGCAGCGAATAGACAATGTACGGACTTTGAGCTGAAGGATGTACAGACTTTGAGTGCTGGTTGCATAGACAATGTACAGACTTTGAGCTGAAGGATG
Source organism: Amorphophallus konjac (assembly GCA_022559845.1). Classification (NCBI taxonomy): domain Eukaryota; kingdom Viridiplantae; phylum Streptophyta; class Magnoliopsida; order Alismatales; family Araceae; genus Amorphophallus; species Amorphophallus konjac. Next base: position 47,326,536 of record CM040126.1, read on the forward strand.
TATAGACTTTGTGTGCTGGTTGCATAGACAATGTATAGACTTTGAGCTGATAGATGTATAGACTTTGTGTGCATGCAACCAGCCAATGTATAGACTTTGAGTTGCAGCAAATAGACAATGTACAGACTTTGAGCTGATGAATGTACAGACTTTGTGTGCAGCAACCAGCCGATGTACATACTTCGTGTCACAGCGACCAGCCAATGTATAGACTTTGGGCTGAGGGACGTACAGACTTCGTGTGTGCTAGCAGCCAGTGTACAGACTTTGAGTTGCAGTAAATGGACAATGTACAGACTCTGCGTGTGTGCTAGCAGCCAGTGTACAGACTTTGAGTTGCAGCAAATAGATAGTGTACAGACTCTGCATATGTGTTAGCAGACGTTGTACAGGCTTCGGGTTAGCCCGGCACGCCCGCCAACTCCCTCCTCGGCACACTCTCCTTGGTGCCTTCTTCAGCACACCCCCTTCTCCCTTCACCGGTACGCCTTGGGGCGCCCTCATCGGCACGCTTTCCATACCCCTAGCCGGTACACCCTCCAGCGGCCCTCTCCCTCCGGGAAACATACACATATAACATATGATGATAATGACATTGGTGATAATAATAATAATAATAAATAAATTAATGAAAATTATGATAAATGAAGAAATCCGAATATATACAGGAAACAGACAAAAATGTGAAATAGTGATAATAAAAAAAGGGGGAGAAAAAAATAATAATAATAATAAACAAAAAGGGGGGAAGAATCATTCGGAACAAATGCATAAAGAAGAAATGAACAGCAAGAGGAAAGAGAGGAACATATAATTGAAATCTCAGATAAAAAAAAATACCAGGGTCCACATTGCAGCCCCATCTCTCTCCGTGACCCGACGCAGAAGGAACAATGATGCCGCCCTCTCAGGCCGGGCCTGAGTCTTGGGAATTATCCCGACATGGCCAGGCCCCAACCTAGTCTTGGGCCGACATTCCAATCAGACCAGACTCGTTCCTCAGGCCGGATCTCCTCCGAGCCACTACTAAAATTACCGAACGTTCGGCAAACATTTAAACGGGTTCACCTCGATTTTCACCGCGTTTCTATTACGGACCTGTGTCTGAACATGAAAAGACCCGTGAGCAACCAACATGGCTGACGGCTCCTACCCCGACGTGGTCGTGACCCAGCATTGCTCCGGGCCGATAGCTCGTCAAATCGGATTCACCCTATCGGGATTCGTTCCCGCCCTTTCATTGAAATTATCGCAAACTCGACATACATTTGTACGGGGTTGTTCCTATCCACGTCGCACCTTCAATATGGACCCTTGTCTGAATATCAAGTGGTCCACAAGTGACCGACAGACATCTGAATAGAACGAGATGGCTCCTGTCATCCCTGGACCATATACATGGGAATATCAATAAGGCCTTTGTGGGCTGTGCTTGGACCTCGGGTCTGTCCCGATTTTGGTCATTGTCTGACCCACACCCTCGGCCTATAGCTCGCTCCCTTCGAACATGTTTTGGTTTTGGAATCTAGTCCTGGGACTCTTCTCCGTTACCCTCCGGCACTGGGAACATTAATGATGCCCACGCAAGCCCCGTTTGGACCGCGGGAGGCGCCCCCGGTATGGTCCCGACTCGATCTCGCACCGGGCCAATAAATTCGCTAGTTTCCTGCTACACTAACCGAGATTTAACCGAATGTTCTCAGTGTCTCAGAATAATGTAGTTGCCGTATCACAGCATACATATGTTCCAGGTCTTCCTGTGACGATTATGATACTCTCAAGCCAGACACCCGTCCGGATATTAAACGGTCTCCCGAATGACCGACACGTTTCGAACGTCCGCTTCCCTAGACACAGGGCTTTTCAGCCGATTCAAGGGATATTCCCTCGTTGCCCCCTTGGCACCGGAAATATTAATGACGCTCATACAAGTCTTGTTTCGACCGCGGGGGGGCCACCGCAGTATGGTCGCAGCTTGCTCTTGCACCGGGCCAACAGATTTACTGGTTTTTTGCTCGCTCCAACCGAGGCTCATCCGAACGTTTTTCGCTCTTCCGAATAATAAATTTGCCGTACCTCGGCATACATGCGTTCTGGTTTTCCCGCGACAACCGCGATTTTCTCGAGCCGGACATTCGCCCGAACATTAAATGGTCAGTATATGGTCGACATGACCGCGAATGGTTTTCTTCTCGCCCTCGCGCGAGGATTTCAATACCTCATAATAGACCTTTCATGGAATTAATTTCCTGGCCATGAGGCCCTGAATCCCAGTGATTAATCAAAGGTGTTCCCTCGTATGGGGGACGTAAATGACGTCGCGACCTTTATGGCGCGGCGGGTTTTGGTCCCGACACGAACCACACAATCATCTGACGACGTCAGATCGAGCGCACCATGGGCTCTTCGGAGCCCGAATAAATTGTCACTCAGTGACTGGCACGCCCACGCACTTAACAGACGAACAATTTTAACAAGCGAACTTTAGTGCGTCCACAAACCCCCCCCCCTCTCTCTTTTCTCACTCACGCCCTCACTCTCTCTCTCTCCCGTTCTCTCTCATTCTCTCACCCTCTCGGCTCCGGCTATGGATGGAGGCGGCCGTGGGCGAGGTGACGATGCTGGGGAGCTGCTGAGGCGCGTGATAGAGCGAGGATTGGTGCGGTTTGGGCGCGATCTCGAACGGTGGATTCAAAGCCGACGGTTCGGTTCGCGATGTGGTTTTCGGCGTGGTTTAGTCACTTCGGTGCTCGATTTCTTCAGTGGAGGTAGGGAGATGGACCGCCACATTGTCCCGCACATTTTCCCTGCTTTTGTGCGTAGTTTGGTGCTCGATCGGGGGAGATCGGGCCGATTTAGTGAAAATCGTCGTTTTCGGAGTTTTTAGGGTTCGCTAGAAAACGGCAACCATTTGCGGCGTGGTTAGTGTTAAAATGACCGCTGGGATGTCTGGATCCCATTCACGTCAATTTCGTGTCGATCGGTTGTCATTCGGGGCCGGTAGGAGTCCGGGAACCCCGGTGACCCGTTTTGGGTCGATTCGTCAGAATCGCCCCGTTCTTGCGTTTTAGCGCGTGCATATGGGCTTTTTAGCCTCCAGACATTATTTTTTGTCATTTAGCTTTGTATCCCCTACGCTTCGGTGTGCATGGGACGTGGAACGGGCCGATTCAATGTTTCCATTGTTTCCCCGCCGTGGCCGGTGTAGCGGTCGTTTCAGAGACCGTCATAGTCTCTGACGGCCCTACGATAGACCGCCACAGGCTCTGGGCGTTTTAATTTTTGTGAGGCTATGGGAGTGTGACGGTCCATCATTGGTGCGTCACAGCCCTCTGATGCATCCAGGTAGGTGCGTCACAGCCATTTCGTTTTCTTGAGGTTCTGGTCAGCCGGTTGCCCTGACGGCCCAGTCCTCATGCGTCACAGCCCTGTAACGCGCCTTCCTTGGCCCGTTACATGCTGTTTGACCGGATTTGACCGTGTCAGTCAGTTCGTGTAGCGGTCGTTCCCCTGTGCATCATAGCCTTGTAACGCGCCTGTCCTAGGCCGTTACACGCTATTTGGCCGAGTTGGGTGGCTGTGTCGGTTGGCTCTAACGGCCTTGCCCCCATGCGCCAGGGTGCTGTAACGCGTTCGTGATGGACCGTTACCTGCTGTTCGACCAGTTTTTAAGCTTGGGCCTGTTGGCTCTGACGCACATGTCCTGGTGCATCAGGCTCGTGTAACGTGCCTGTGGTGGTGCGTTACAGCCCTGTTGTGGTCATGATGGCCGTTGGGTGGTTCGGTGTTCGCCCGTGTGTTGGGAAGTCGTAGGTTTGTGTTCTAGGGCTTTGTTTGTGTGGCAGTGGTCTTCTGGATCGATCAGGTTAGGTGACTAGGTGCGATCTTTTCCCTGACTGTGACAGTTCCCTAACGACGCAATCTAGAACTGCCAATGCCCTTGCCTCTGGTTGCATGGTGGCTGTTCATTGACTGTCGGGTCTGCCTAGCGGTTGAATGATAGTCCGTTCGGCCAGAGTGTTGTTATTGCCGTTTCGGTTTCTGCTTGTCCTGGCTTGGTCTCGTGGTTTGCCCGTGACCCGTGGGTGTCTGTTGACGTCCTATGAGGGTAGTAACCATGATGGGACAGCCAGGAATGCTTGTGCTTGCTACGTGTGGGTCTGTGCGTCGATTGTTTGTGTCGGTGTTGTCTGGCTCCGGTCAGCCGGGGGTTACCCAGGGGTTGACCGGTGGCTTTGTGTGTCTCGGTGGTTCTGTCCAGCTCGAGACATTGGTTCTGGATATCTCGAGGTGTCATCCTACCTCGGTCCATGTGTCCAGGCGTGCTGTGGGTTCTCGGTGTTCCCTCAGGTCTCCGTGTGTCATCTCTTGCGGAGTGTGTCATTTCTGTGGCTTAGGAGTTAAACCGATTGGCGGCTTGTTCCGCTGTTCGTGACGATCTTGCCTTTGAGTCGTTCGACTCAAGGATCGTTGCGCTGGTAGGTCCAGTTGCCTTGTCCTCAGTCGGTCGGTAGTTGTCTGTACTGCCATTAGTGCTTGGAAGTACGGGTGACAGTGTTTGTTTAACCTGTCTGTACTTCGGCACTTGTATTTTGGGTCTCTGTGTTCGTGAGCCTCCACTTTCTATTACCCTCGACTTTCAGTTGTCATCCCACCTCAGGAGTGGTGGGAGGGGTGTTCCCGTTAAACGGTTCCTAAGCTAGTTCCGTGGGCTCCCGGCTCGGTTACCGTAGCGTCCTACGGGGGGAGAATACTAGCTAGAGTCCTGGCTTAGGAGAGAGCCAGTGTGTGCACACGTGATTAGAGGCTTGTGGACGAGGTGCCGACGGGCGTTCCCCTGACTAGTTACTCGAATTCTGTTGCTATTCTGGTTTGGGTCTGGTCAGCGTGTACTGGAGTCTCCGCCGGTTTGGTTAGGCGTTGTTAGACTCGGTACGTGGAGCGCAGCATAAGACGTCAGTGGACGCAGCTAGCTATGGAGAGGCACTCCCGTCACGTGACACGTGACTCTCGGCATTTCTGTGCGTCGTGACCTTCCCGGGTTAGCCTTTCTGTGGCTGTACTCGAGGTCGGTGTTCTGTCACCTCCGCGACGTTCTGGTCGTACGCGGGGCAGTGTGCACGACATTCAGGTCGTGTTGTCGATTGTCGGTCTAGGTTTTCCTAGGCTTTCTTGTTGTCCTTGCAGGTCTTCGCTTTAGGCCTGGCGTTTAGTCGACAGATTGGCAACTCCTGACCGTGTTAGCTCTGAGTCGCCTTCCTGCTGTTGCTTGGAGTAGTTTGGGGTGCCGAGGTTAGTTCGGTAGCCGTTGTTTGGCACGGGCTCTTCCCCATCTTCCTTAGCTTGCTCCCTACTCCTGCTACCTGTCTATTCCTTTTACTGCGTTCTAGTGTAGACTTGCAACTTTCTAGTGTAGCTTTCTTGTTTGGCTACTGTTGTCGTTTACCTGCAGTTTTAGTGTGTTACTGCATGTTTTTCAGTGGGGATCCACGTGACCCATACTGAGCCAGTGACACGAGGCCCACCCCTGCTTTTCAGGTGGGGTGATGTTCGTTCTGCTTCCGTGGCTCCGGGATCTACGTGCTGTTGTGGCCAGCTGGTACCCTCGTCGGGTTTCCCCCGACTCTCTGGTACGTCTTTCTTCTCTATCGACTGTACTTGGTAGACTTGCTGTCTTTCCTTTGGACTTGACTCTGAGTATATAATTGTTAATTGTAATCTATTAATTAAAAAGTAATTTTATTTTTGCTATTTCAGTAACCCGGTCTAATGAAATTTAATTGCTTACTGCTATATCTGTCAGTTCGATGTACTATACGACAATCCTTTTTCCCTTCGGAGCTTTACCGCTCTTGGGAGACCTCACGGGTTCCAAGTGGTATCAGGCGTTGACACCCGTTTTTTGACCGATAAGTCGGGTCATCTCCTTGTTCACTCTATGTGATGCTCCAAGTTATTCATTCCTTCGTTGAGTCTCCTTCATCAGTCTGAAGTTTATTTCATGGGTCTTAGCTCCTTGGTTGAGTATGGTTCCGCGATTCCTCGTTTGATGAAGCTTAGCAAGCTCTCTTATCATTTGGATCCTCATTGTTTCTAACAGTCTGCACCTGGGGCGTTACGTTCATCTAACGCATTGTCCCTGGGCCGTTACATCTTGAAGAGTCCTACGACTTAAGGGCTTTGTTCCAATCCTTATCCTTTTGCCTATCCATTGAGTATAACGGCCTGTCGTGCAGCCGTTACTTTTCTCTAACGTGTTCATCCTTGGCCGTTACTTTCATTCAAGAGTCCTATTGTTTTGATCTTCATCCGTTGATCTTATCTCTTTTGAGATAAGATTGAATGTGACGGTATCCCTCTAACACGTTATTTCCTCTGACGGTCTGTCGAGCAGCATTTACATCAAAGAGAGAGTCCTGGCAGTTCAGGCCTTTTCTCTGCTACTCCGTGGTCGAGATAAGAGTTTGATCTGGTGATTTCTCTTCCAAATCTGATCCTCAGAACCTTTTGTTTGTTTCTATGGACTCTTGGTGATATTATCTTCGAGTTTTTGCTAAGAGTTATCCTCTTTTCTTGCTGGATTATCCTCTGTTCGACCAGAGATTTTGAGGGCCTATAAATAGCACCCTTAACTTCATGGCCCAAGAGAGGAAGATCTGGAGTTTACGTCGAAGTGCTGCCGAATCCTGGAGCCACATCCAACCAAGGAGAACTATTCCTCAAGTCCATCTGCTTCACGGTGAAGGGAGTATTTGTTTCATTGTGTTTGAGTTTCCATCATTGTCATACGTGTGTTCTTCCTCCTTCTCAAAGCATTGTCCCTCTTCCTTATTCCACGTTCTGCATCTATTTTCATCATCTAAACATCTTCCCTATCTTTTAAAACGCCCAGAGGGGTTAAAAAACTAAAACTTTCCCAGTACTTCCCTTTCCTTTTGAATGATCTTAATTTCCTTAAGAATTGATACTACGCTTGTTTAAAGGGCTGATCTGGGTTTGTTTTCTTGTATTTCACGTTCTTTGGCAGGTTTACAGGTTCATCAAACGAGGCCCAAGTCTTCTGGCCGGCTGGAAGATTTGGAGTTCAAAGAATTCATAAGCTATTTCTGCAGGTTGTCTGACGGTCTTGAGAAGACGCATCAGGTTCATATAACGATGCATCGTGCGACCGTCACACTCCTGTGACGCACCAGGGTCTGGACCGTTACATTCAGCTGATCTGCAGATTTCACTGGTTTCTCTCTCCCGTGGGCGGGTGCTTCATCCATCTATTTCCAAGGTATTTTCAAGTCTTTGGCTTGTGTTTACTTTGGTGGCGATCACGTTCTTTCCTTAGTATTGGGCATTGATTTCTCTTTCCCACTTCATATTCCTTTGCTTGTTCCACCCACGCGGTGTGTTTTATTTGCTTTTGCTCCACGCCTCGGCGTGTGTTTTTCTTTACTTTCTTTAGATTGGTTTGATTGAGATAGCATGCCCATGCTAGAGCTTGTTCGGATTGTCTAGGTTCATGGTTCACATGTCCTTGGGTTGATTGAGATCATTGATTTTTTCTTATCATCTCTATCATACATCACAAACCCACAAAAAGAAGGAAGCAAATAAATCAACAGATAATTTTTTGGCGATCACGGTGGGACAACTTGTGCCAATCGTTCTTTTTGATCTCTGTTAAACCTGCCATCATCTCCTTGTTTGGTTTTCCCCGGATTTCCCTTCTATTTTTCTGGCTATTTTTGGTTCTCTGGCTCATCTGACTGTCCTGGTTCCCTGCGTTACATTGATTCTGGCAGTCTGGTCTTCGACCGTTACATACTTCTGACGCGGGTCTCATAGACCGTTATATACTCCAAATAGGTACGCATCCCGAGGTGCATTTTCTTTCCGCAGTTTCTACTGTGATATTCTTGCTTGGGTGTTATCTGACTTCCTCCTTGGTTGGTTTACATATCTACATCATTGTGTGCATAATTGCTTGCTAAATTCTAGATTAGAATTTGCATGCACCCCGGTGCACATAGGTTCCTGCATATTATCATACATTAGATTACATTTTCCTACCTTGGTGTGCGGACCTCTCGTCTCCATATTCCTTGGGGCCGACTAGAAAATCGCACCAGGGACCTCCATAAGTCCTCGCGAGCCGTGGATTCCCACACGGACGCCGGGCCGGTTGTACCTTTCCCACCCCGTGTCTAGGGTTGCATAAGTGAAGGAGTGATCACACTTAGAGTCAAATCAAGCTTTACACCCTCTCCTATCAGGAACCTATCGTTGAGAGCTCACATCAATCAATCCACTAAAGTTCCAAAGGAGAAATCATAAGAATCTTGAAGCATCATATTAAACAACTTGGTTGACTTGGAGTGTTTTCATCTCTTGTCACTTACATCTTTGTTAGAAATCATCTAAGTTTGGTTGCTCATTGTTTGTGTTGTGTTGTTTGCATCTTGTCAAGGTTGTCCGTTGCATGTGGAGTTGTTTTCGTCAGTTGGAAGCACCTCCTAGGGTCAATTCCTTCTCCAAGGTCTACTCAAACCCGCTTTTCGAATCCACCATGGCTTCTTTCAATCCTCCCCGTTCCCAAGAGGATTCCCTTCCTCAAGGACTTCTTGAAAACCCTGCTAGGGTTACTTCGTTCTCTTCTGGAGAGGGGACAGCCCCTCTTCCGTCCTCCACCCCCATGGAGGGTGGTCAAGCCACCTCTTCTTTCTCTTCTCCTTCGGCGGGCTCCATTCTCCAAATGATGGCCCAATTGGATCCGGCCCAACTCCAAGCTGTTTATCAGGCCATGCAAGGATCCAATATCTCCCCTCCCACGATTATGCAGGGTCAACCTAATCCTTCCATCCAGCCCACTCCGATCGATCTTACTCCGGTCCAACCCCGGACCATCACCTTTGCTGGCATGGAGACGGGCCAATCTTCTACTCCGGCCCAGCAATCTTTTGACAAAGGGAAGTCTGCCATCCCTTCTTTCATTTAGTTGGACCATCATATGTCTAGCCCAATGGTTCCACAAGTCCTTATAGGCCCTTCAGATTTCTCACACCCTCAGCCAGGGGTTGTCCAAGCCCACTCTAATCTGGGTCAGTCTCCGACCCAATATCCTTCTTATGGGCCCCCTGCTTTGGCCGTTTATCCTTCTGCTCCTTCTTATGGGCTCCCACCTTCTGCCGCGGTTCACCCTTCCGCTCCTCAACTTCAATCATCACCTCTCACTACCCCTGCTCCCTCTAGAGAGCAGGAATTACTTGATAAATGGGCCACCATGCAACAGCAACTTGATTTCCTCCAGAAGCGGGTTAGCCCACAATCCTTGGCAGATGTTCCAGTTCCTAGCTTTCAGAACATCCAGTTCCCTCCGCAGTCCGAGCTCCCCAATTATCGCAAATATGATGGGAACAGCAATCCCTTTATTCACGTAAGGGACTTCTTGTATGAATCGGCCCAATTCCAATATGATGATCACCTCATGGCGTACTTATTCCGCCGATCATTGGACGGCGTTGCGTTGGAATGGTTCTACTCTCTGCCACTGGAAGACGCCGAAAGCTTCAAGGTAGTGAAAGATAAGTTTATCCAGCGGTTTCAAGACAGGGTCGGCCCGGAGTACTCATTTACAGATTTGGTGGCCGAAAAGATGAAACCAGATGAGGAGTTTTCTACTTATGCAGATAGATGGAGGCAAATGGCCGCTAGAGTGCCCGGCCATATCCGGAGGAAGAGAAGTCAAGTTACTTATTTCCAATGCTACTCCGACCTTCCGAAACATTCTGGCCATGAATGACATAGCCAACATGCACCAACTCTACAGCCGGGCGCGGTTCATCCAACACAGTTCAAGGACTCCCCCATTCACTCGCTATTTGAAAACCAAAAGCCCAAGTACCACAAGAAACCTCAAGGGCCGGTCACCGAGGGGGTCCAAACAAACGAGCAAGTTCAAGCCGTTGCTTTCCCATTCCAAGCCGCACCTTTCCGCTTCCCTCAAAACCCCCGCACTCCACAGAATCCCGCTCCCCAAAACTACCAGGCCACTCCGCAAAACCCTCCGCCCACCTTCGCCATTCCACAAAACACCTTCACCGCACCGCAACAACCACCACCACCTCCGCAATACCACAACGTCCCTCCACCCAACGGCTACAACAACAACCCTAACAACAAGCGCCCGGCTCCTAAAAGAGCTCAGTACCCACCCTTGCCAGAAACACTCACAGACATCTTCTCAGCTCTTATGTCGGTGAATGCCATACAGCTTCCTCCGGAACGGCCCAACTGGAATCCGGCCGTTGATCAGACGAAGTATTGTATGTTCCACAGGCAGCCGGGGCATACCATTGAAGGGTGTTTTCAATTCCGGGACCTAGTCTATGACCTCCACGAAGGGCAAAGAATTGATTGGGCCGAGATGCACAGGGCCATCATAGAAATCAAAGAGAAGAGAAGGCAGCCGCCGAGGCAGCAAGTGCAGCAGCAACAGGTACCGCAGCCACAGCAGCAGCCGCAGCAGCAACAGCAGCCGGTTCAAGACCTGGGTATTCATCAAAACCCAATGCCAAACCATCCTCCTGCTCCACAGCCTCCGCCGTCGGCACCAGCTCAGGTCAATGTCGTCCAACCTCCGGCTCCCAACCCCGAGTGGTCCTTCGACGATGATAACTCCACGCCACAGGTCATGGCCCTTCACCACAACTACCATAATCCTCCCGCTTCCCCCATCCTCATACCTACACACCAAACCCCTCCTCCACTCGTCCTCCCATTTACCCCTATTCTATCACACGCACCATCACCCGCGCCTCCGTCGCACTCACCATTACCTACGTCCGCTACCATCACCCCTTCCCCGCTCGCGCTTGCACCCACTATCGCCATACCTCCATCTAACCCTCCACTCATCACGCCTCCGTCCACTTTTATATCCCCACTTCCGCTCGCGCCCACTGCCACTAACCCCTCGCCTATTATCCTTTCCACCACACCCTCTTCCGCACCGCTTATCCATCCCACTGGGCCTACTAAATCACTTATCCTGAGCCCATCTGAGGCCGCGGCAGCTTATAATTTCGCCCTACGGAGCGGGCGCATGTTCCACCGAAACTATCCTTCCACTTCCAATCCCCAGTCCTCCCAACCGGCTGCCGAGCAAGAAGAGGCCGAGCCACTACCCGGGACCCAATATGATTTGTTACATCATTTGGATAGGGTGCCCGCCAAGATATCTGTACTGGAACTGATTAAGAGATCTACCCCTCACCAAGATGCATTAAGAGACTTTCTTCAAAAGGTGATGGTTAGTGAAGACATGGCAGTTGATAGCTTACCTACCGCACTGGCAACAATCTCCAAGGGGCCAGCCATTACTTTCTCTGAAACCGAGCTAGCACCACCAGAAGCTCAGCAAATGCCGTTGTGCATTACTATCATTCTAAACAAAGTCAGCATTGACGCAGCATTGGTTGACACAGGGGCATCTATCAACGTTTGCCCGCTCAGCACTCTAAGGGCTTGTAATCTGTCAGAGAACTTCTACGCCCAACTCCCACTACTATAGCTGCTTATGACAACTCTCGACGGGCATGTCACGGGATTGTCACCATTCAAGCTGAGCTTGGGCCTCTTACTATTCCCATTGAGTTTTACGTGCTGGATATTCACCCTATGTTCAAGGCTATCTTGGGTCGTCCGTGGATCGATACCCTCAGCGCCGTACCCTCCACTGCACATCAATGCATTAAATTCCCTTTCCAAGGGAGGGTCGTCAAAGTCAAAAGCTTATCCACGGTCCAATCAGTGAAGGCTATTTCAGAGAAAGTTCTTCCCACATTGTGGCCAAGCAGTCGGCCTGTTATGTCAGTGCTAGATCTCGACTTTCCTTGGGCTTACGCACCTCGCAAGCCCGTCACTGCAGCAGTTGACATCAAGGTGAAGCCCCAGATCCGAGATTCCAAGGGCTGGGACATTATACTGAAGCTAGGCTACCAACCGGGGAGAGGCCTCGGTGCTCAATTGCAGGGAAGAACCAAGCCCATCCCCAAGGGCAGGAAAATGAACAGAAGAGGTCTCGGCTACCGAGAGACTGCATTGTCCATGATGGGTGATTCCGGGCCACTCACCTGGGACTACCGTCAACACTTTGTTCGAGGGCCTCCCAGCCCGGCACATTAGCTCACAGCCAGCTCCGCCAAGGGAAGATACAGTCTGTCCGATTGCCAGTCCACCCCCAGTGCTAAGGGGGCCAGTTGATGATGTGATTGACTATGGTCCAGCCCTTCAGGGGCTATTTCATGAAGAAGACTGCCAGCAGCAGCAAGAGGTTCGGCTTGTTCAGTGGAGGCCGAAGAAGCAGCCAGACCGGCATCTACAGGAGAAGGGGAGTTCACCGATTGTCTTTTCTTGGTCTCCCTCCCGCTTTCAATCTCTCCTCCAGCAATGGGAATTCTTACCCCGTCTTCCTCCTATCATGATAAATCCATCCTTCATTGATCCTCCTGAAATTCTGTTTGTTCCTTGTGCTTGCGGGCATTGCCCGCCCATTGATCTATCCACTCTATTCACTCCTCCTCCTCCCAACGCCCAACTCCACGAGATGTGGTTCTCTCCTCCGATCCATTCTTCGATTGCATCTTCCCCGAGCTGTTCCCCATGCAGCTCCCGCCTCCTCCATCTTGTTGTGTGGTCTCCACTGATCCCCAAAAAAACGTCAAATTCGAAACGGAGATTTCAGTGGAAGATTATGCTACCTTGTCTCCATCCTCCTCCCAGGGGCACGAGTCCCCTGCTCCTTCCCTTCCACTAGGTCTTCTTTCTCCTAGGTTAGGATTAGGGTCTATCGAGTCTAGGGAAGTAGAGTCAGGTAGGTCTAGAGAAGTAGGGTCTTGTTCTAGGTCGTCCAACCCTTCCTCCTCTGAGCCGCGCTCGCTTGCGCGTCCTCCAAATCCGTCCCTGATAGGTTCTTGCAAGATCTAGCTCAGCGTTGTCATGCTCTTTTAAAGTGTCCAGAATTTGTTGCTACGGCAATCATGATTGAAGATGAAAGGAAATAGAGGAGGTGTGGAGCGATGACGGACTCGGTGTCTATGAAATCTTGGACGAGAAAGATCCGATCAACGAGGACAGCAACGTAGATGACACTGCCGATTTGTATGCACAAGGACTTAAGAAATTCGACGAGCCATCGTCGGCAGTGGATGAACCTACGAAGGAAATTAATTTGGGAACTGAAGAAGACCCAAGGCCCATCATTATTGCCGCTAATCTCCCTTCGCAAGTAGAAGAAGATTTAATTAAGGTTCTGAGGGAGTATAGCGATTCTTTCGCCTGGTCTTATGAGGACATGCCAGGTCTTGACCCCTCTTTAGTGGAACATCGACTTGTGCTTAAACCAGGGGCAACACCTGTGAAACAACGGTCAAGAAGATTTCACCCCCACATGGCCTTAAGGATCAAGGAAGAGGTCGACAAGTTATACAAGGCCAGATTCATTAGAGTTGTTCTATATCCTCAGTGGGTGGCAAACATAGTCCCTGTTATCAAGAAAGATGGAAAGGTGCGTATCTGCATCGATTTCAGGGATCTCAATAAAGCATGTCCCAAAGATGATTTTCCACTGCCTCACATAGACGTCCTGGTCGATAGCACCGCCGGGTACGAATCTTTATCGTTCATGGATGGTTACTCAGGCTATAATCAGATACGTCTCGCTCCGGAAGATCAAGAGAAAACCTCCTTCACCACGCCCTGGGGTACGTATTGTTATGTGGTTATGCCGTTCGGTCTGAAGAACGCGGGTGCCACCTATCAAAGGGCGATGATGGCCATCTTCCACGACATGATGCATATCTATATGGAAGCCTACGTGGATGACATTCTGGTGAAGTCAAGGACCAAAGAAGAACACCCCTCTATTCTGGCTAAGGTGCTGCAAAGAGCCAGGGAGTACAAGCTTAAGATGAATCCGAAGAAGTGTGTATTCGGAGTCTCTTCAGGGAAGCTGCTAGGTTTCATAGTGAGCAAACGGGGGATCCAGATTGATCCTAACAAAGCTCAGGCCGTTATGGACATGCCTCTGCAATAGAACATCACAGAACTTCGAGGATTGATTGGTCGATTGCAATTTATCAGAAGATTCATATCCCAACATTCTCAAAGGTGCCGTCCGTTTTATAAATTGCTTAAGGCGGGGGTTAAGTTTGAATGGAATCAAGACTGTCAGAAGGCCTACGAGGACTTAAAGGAATATATATCCAACCCCCCGGTTTTGCAACCTCCTGTCCCTGGGAAACCCCTAATCCTATACATCTCGGTTATTGAGGACTCCCTAGGGGCGGTCTTAGCACAAGTAGACGATGAAGGGAAAGAGCGGGCCGCTTATTACCTCTCTCGGTTGTTTAACGCAGCTGAGTCTAGATACACAGCTATGGAGAAGATTTGTGCCGCCTTAGTATGGGTAGCTCAGAAGCTTAAACATTATTTCCTTGCCCACCCAGTCAGGTTGATCTCTAGAATGGACCCGATCCGCTATCTCTTAGAAAAGCCTGTCCTTTCTAGTAGGTTAGCTCGCTGGCAGAGCTTCCTCTCCCAATTCGATATCACTTTTGTCGTTCAGAAGGCGGTCAAAGGGTACGCCATCGCTGAGCATCTTACCCATCTCCCCATTCCTCACACCGACTCTATTCAGGACGATTTCCCTTATGAGCATCTCTCTGCTATCTCTCATCATCCCTTTTGGTCTCTGCACTTCGATGGTGCACTCAATTCTCAAGGCCGAGGGATCGGCGCTATCCTGCTCACTCCAGAGGGAGTGACTATTCCCTTTGCTTATCAACTTCGATTTCCTGCTACCAACAACATCGCTGAGTATGAAGCTCTCCTGGCCGGATTGAAGCACGCCTATCTCCTGGGCGCGCGCTATTTGAATATCATAGGAGACTCTCAGCTCGTCCTGCGGCAAGTTCTGTCCACTTACCGCACTCGTGACCCCAAACTCAAGCCATATCAAGATCTGGTCACGCTCCTTGCTAGGCAATTCCGTAAGCTGATTTATATCCATACCCCCCGTTCTCAGAACATTCTAGCTGATGCTCTAGCATCACTTGCTTCCTCTCTATCTTTTCCTCTCAGTCGGAGCACTGAGACTATCTTCGTTCAGAGATTGGACGCACCCTCTCTTCAGGATCCTTGGTTCATCAACCTTAGGAAAGCTGTAGAGGTGAGGGCTGAGAAGGAAGATCTCAAGGAAGTATCTCTAATGGAGCTAGAAGAGATTTTGGACGAAGAAGAATTGCCTTGGTATCACGAAATTGAGTTGTTTTGCAAAGAATGGTCATTCCCAGAAGGGGCAAACGCCGAGCAACGTAAGTCAATAAGGAGAGCCGCCTCAAGGTATACATTGTTGCAGGAGAACTATACAGGCGCGCTACTAATGGAATGCTCATGAGATGCTTGGATGATAATGAAGCTTGGAAGGTGGCTGAAGCAGCCCATTCTAGTGAGTGTGGAGGTCATGTCAATGGCCAGGCTCTAGCGAAGAAAATCCTTAGGCAGGGCTACTATTGGCCCACTCTAGAGGAAGATTGCTCCCTCTATGTTCGGAGGTGTCTTAAATGCCAACTCCACGCTGATAAAATCCATGCTCCAGCTTCATCTCTCCATCCTCTTTCTGCTCCTTGGCCATTCTCTATGTGGGCTTTCGACGTTGTCGGCCCGCTCGGTGATCCTAATTCTCAGATCAAGCAGAAATCCTTTATCCTTACCGCCACTGAGTACTTCACCAAATGGGCCGAAGCGAGGCGTACGCAGAGATTAAAGCTTCAACGGTGTGCCGCTTTATCATGAAGAATATCATCTCGCGGTTCAGAGTGCCAAGCAGCATCATCACCGACAACGGACCCCAGTTTGTATCTCAAGAGCTCAAGGACCTATGTAAGAAGTTCAATATTACATTGCATCATTCATCTCCATACTATCCTCAAGGCAACGGTCAAGCCAAAGCCACTAATAAAACCCTTCTTAAAATCATCAAGAAAACATGCGAATCTCATAAGTTTTCCGATTGGCCAGAGAGATTAGTGGAAGCTCTGTGGGCTTACCGCACCTCCGTCCGTACTCCCACGGGACAAACTCCCTATGCTCTTACCTACGGGATGGAGGCTGTGCTCCCATATGAGATCTTGATCCATTCCCTTAGAGTGCAGCTCGATAAGGAACTTAATCTCGATGAACGTCGAGAGGCGTTGCTCGTCCAGTTGGAACTCTTAGATGAGAAGAGGATGAACGCGGCCGATCACGTATCCGTTTATCAAAAGAGAGTTTCGCGTTATTTTCAAAAGAAGGTAATTGAACGGAAATTTCAAAAAGGTGATATGGTTTTGAAACGCAAATTCATTCGGTCTGCAGGTCCTAGGTCTAAATTACAACCTAACTGGGAAGGGCCGTTTGTTGTAAAAGAGGCTTATCCAGGGAATGCTTATCGCTTAGTGAACGCAGAAGGTGAGGAGCTCTCTCACGCTTGGAATGGGTTGTATCTTAAGCGTTTCTTTCCTTAGAGTCTAAATCCGTGCCACCCCGGCAGCAAGATGTTCCTCCCTTTTACGATAAAGAGTCCCAAGTGAGGCAATCACACACTACACGACGTCCCTGGTCAGGTTTTCCGCTTTAAAAGACACCGTTTCTCCTTGGCCATGCTTTGGGGGAAAGTCGAAGTCCCTGTTCGTTTCTTCCTTCGGCTGAATCCAGGGGCAAGAGGTGAATAAGGAGGCGATGACCAATCTAGGCACCCTAACGAGAGGAGGTCTCAAATAGGGGCAGTCCGTTATGACCTGATGCCACAAGCAAAGAAACAAGGAAAAAAGAAAGCAAAGGACAAAATCAAAAGCATCATCTCAAAGGTCTATTGAATATGATTCCAAAGCTCCAGAAAGGCAAGAAAAAGAATATAGGCATGACAAGAGTGGCAGTACAGTTCCCCGCGGGACGAATGAGCCCGGTCGCACGCATGCCTAGAGTGGACTAAGGTTCAATGACGGACACAAAGTCCCGGCGCAACAGACCAAATTTCTAATGGGTTGTCTGGAGAGGAACCCAAGTCCTAAGAGCTTCTAGATCTGGCCTAAGCTTACCCCCGCATTCTAGTTTCCTTTTCAGGATTGAGACTAGTACCCCGGGTATGGCCCTGGTAGAAACACCGTCATGAAAATCTGGGCCTTGGTCAGGGTTTGTCACCTCATTGCACGCCAACCTCGGGACTCTCAATACGATACGGAGGGCTCACGTTGCTAGGGGAAAGCACTGATTTTTAAAAAATCCAAAAACAACATATATTTCAAAATCCAAAAACAACATATATTTCAAAATCCCAAAAATAACATATATTTTCAAAATCCAAAAATAACATATATTTTCAAAATCCAAAAATAACATATATTTTAAAATCTAAAAACATCATATATTTCAAAATCCAAAAACAACACATATTTAAAACACCAAAAACATCAAAGGTCCAAAATCAAACAAAAAAATAACATATTTCAAAACCCAAAAACATCAACTATTTTCCAAAATCTCACAAAAATTCAAATATATTTTCCAAAATCCAAAAATGCCATCATATGCATCGCATGCATCGCATTATTTCTGTAATGTTTCCCGCCTAGTTAATAAGGCTCCACCCCTTGACCAAATATCAAGAAACCGTCGTTATCTAACTTGCTTCAAGGCAAGGGGTTGAGTCTAAGAACAGATCTAACTTGTTCCATGTTTAAGTGTGTGCAGAATGCAAGATCAAGACCAAAGCTCAAATCTCACAACTATGCAGGTTCAAGACTGTGACGCGCCAGGTACAGGCCGTCACACTCATATAACGGTCCATGCTAGACCGTTACATCTCTTCAGGCCTTCGCTCTGATTCTCTCAGCAGCTCTCTCTCTAACGGCCTAGGGCGCGACCGTTATTCTTCCTAACGGTCTATCGTTGGACCGTTACTTCCTCCAGAAACCCAAACCCTCAGGTCTTTCACCCCGACGGCCTATCTCCTACCCGTTATATCCTTATAACGGCCCTTCTCAGATCCGTTACACTCTCCAGAGGCTCTGTTTTCCAGGCCGTTCTAAGCCAAGTCAAGCCACAACTCATGCTCATTCAATTAAGGCAATCCCATCTCATTCAATTAAACTTAATGAAACAAAAGATTAATAAGATTCCAACTCTGATTGTCAAATACATCTTTCATAAAAGCAAAATCAAGCTACATTCAATTTCTTATCCGAAAGAGGGCGGATCTTCCTCAACTCTTTGAGGTAGCCACGGCGCGCTTCGTCGTTCTCTTCCACTACCTCTTGCCACGGGCGCACCTTGCTGATCTCCCACATGGTCAGCGCGTTCCGGACTGCTCTTTCATCTTCCTCGGTCCCCATCTTCCTAGGTAGAAGGGGAGGGTAGTGTGATAGTGCAGGAGCTTCAATCCGAGGTAGTCCGATCTGAAGATGGCACCGGTGCGGGTTGTAGATCGCCATGGTAGTATTTCCCACTAGCTGGAGGTCCAGGCCTTGACGCCGCGGTATTCTAAGAAGAGTGCTCCGAAGGATTCTTGGTCGCATGATGAATTTCTCCATTGGTAAAGTATTGAAGAAGAGGCGCCATTCATCCCGAGTTTTCTTATCCGCCGTCTTGCATTCAACCTGTGAGAAAATCCGAATACCCCTCCAATGAAGAAGAGAGGGTGGCTCCCGAAGATACGGCTAGAAGAAGTAATATCCTCCTTTGGTTGGAATTTGATTCTCACTCCCATCCAACACTCAAGGAGTATCATGGAGCCGAACAGAGGTCCTCCTAGGCAAGCCAAGCTTAGTCCTTCATAAAGGTATGAAAGGATTGCTTGAGAGATGGACATTCCCCGCCACAACCCACTAATAATGCTGAGATTTTGGATATCTAAGAGGTGGTCGGTTGTAGTGAAAAGGAAGACTCCGCATAAGCAAACCGCCACCGCCTTGGCTATGGCTTCATGTCTCTCCCACTTGTTTTTGCAATGAGACACTATCCATTGTGCCAAGGGTATCAAGTGAATGTGGTGTGGGCTGATCATGGTCCTCACGTCCTTTGGATTATGGATGAAATCACTCAAGATCAAGGACGGGTCAATAGGCTCAACGTGTAGCAAACTAGGTCTTCATCCCCCACCTTAGTCTTAGGAAGGGCTAGGTAGGTTTCTACCTCCTCTAATAGGACTGTTGCTTTGAAGGAAGGGAAGATGAAGGTATGTGTTTGTGGATGCCACAATTCTATGAGGGCTGAAATACTAGGCCAATCTAATGACAATTTCTGGAAATTCTTGCCTAAAACAAAGAGAGGTTGAAGGTGCCATGCTTTAAGAATTGATGTAACCTCTAAAGGGAGTGCCTTTACCATGGGAGCCACCCACTTCAGATTAGAATAGCATCTTGGACCAGGAAGAGGCTAAGAATAAGAAGAAGGTCATGAGAAAGAGATGAAGTACAGGGAATTTCTGAACTTGGTTAGGTCATGGAAGCTTACCACTCTTTGAGCATTAGAGCTTAGGTGCTTGGGGAATGAGGTCAGCCTTTGTAGCTCTCCATACTCCTTTCTTGCAGCTTTGGGTCCGGTATAGATCTTCTCCTCTATAGCCATCACCTCGAAGCTTCTCTTCATCTTGTTTCCTGCCCTTTAGAAGAGGTTTTTCAGCCCTTCTAGCAGAGAATTCAGAAAGATACGATTTTGACTAAGTTTCCAAGTTTTAAAAGTCTTGATTTTGGCTTTAAAGAGATAAGATTCGGATTGGAAGGCTTTATCTTAAGTTTGGGAGAAGACTAGCACGGATTGGAGGCTTCTTATCTCGGATTTTGCCCCTTGCGGCTCAATCCGTCTCGGCGTACAATTCATTCTCTAACGGTCTATCGTCGGACCGTCACTTTCCTCTGACGCGCCAGCTCTGGGCCGTCACATTTCCTGTGGGTTTAATTTGGTCTAACCTTGTTCTGTCAAGCTTAACGGTCTAGCATCAGACCGTTATATTCTTATGACACGTTCTCTCTGAGCCGTTACATTCTCTGCTGATCAGTTTTGGCGTCTTCTTGGTCAATCATTCTCAACGGTCTTGCTCATGACCGTTATCTATCTCTGATGCACTGCGCTTGAACCGTCGCATTTCCTACACATCCCATGCATACCCAAGTCTATACATCATTTTGAAGCCTGTACAGTATTTTGAAGTCTGCACATTCATTCTTCATGTTGAAGTCTACACATCATGTTGAAGTCTACACATCATTGTTGAAGTCTATACAGCATGTTGAAGTCTGTACATCATTTTTGAAGTCTGTACAGCATTTTTGAAGTCTGAACATCATGTTGAAGTCTAAAGTCCATACATTGTACAAGTCCATGTTGTGCCCCTATGGTCATTTGAGTCATTCTGTGGTCACTTGGGTCATTCGACATCATTCTACGGTCATATGTATTCTGTGGTATTCTTGGTTTTGATAATGGCTAAACACTATTAGTCATTGTTGTTTTCCACTCTCATGTGACTGACATACGTGATGGTTCGATCATGATAGGTACACAATTACATGGACAAGAAAGATAGTGGAGTCGGCAAAGTGAAAGCTCGTGGATCGCGCCCAAGCAAGGATGCGAAAACAAGCACAAGTCGACACGCGATATTCGGCTCGTCATCCATATAAGGTCAATGCACAAAGAAGCATAGCCAAGAGAATCCAATGCCATAAACTCCGTTGATATCTTTTAGACTATCAAGGGAGATGCCACCGACATGCACGGGCTGCTAATGGAGTTGAACGACGGAGCTAGAACGGAAATTGGACCGACCCGGGATAAGCCGGGTTCTGCCCAGCTGGCGGTCGACCGCCAGCACAGGGGCGGTCGACCGCCCCAGCCAGCATCCGCCAGTCTGGTCGACCGAAATTCCCAGGGATCACCCGAATGCAAGTTTTACAGTAGCGGTCGACCGCCAGGAGCTGCAGGTCGACCGCCAGCCCCGAGCCTTCAATGTTGACTTTGTTTCCAACTTCGAAAAGGGCCATTCAACATGGATTTCTTTAATCCAAAAGTCACCTAATCACCCACAAATTGTGGATCTGGTCTGAGGCTTGTCTATAGACCATTCAAGGTCTATAAAACCAATACAAGAGGGTTGGAAACCCCAATGCTTCAAGGCTTCAAGAGAGATCAAGGGAGGCCATTTTCGAGGTACTGTAGCACCTCCGTGAACAGTACTTCGGGCTGGAGTTCTTCATCCATCCAAGGTGTTTCAAGGTGAGATCTGAAGCAAGCAACCTCCACCAAAGCTAGAAGCACTCAAGGATAAGAAGGGTGATCAAAGGAAGCCACAAGAGGGTGTTTCAAGAAGGAAATCAAGCTACTCCGGGAAGAAGTTCTTCATCAAATCTTCAAGTGATTGAAGCTACTTCAAGAGGAAATCAACTTCAAGCCAAGTGAAGAAAAAGCTGCAATCATCTTCCTCTTCCTCATCTCAAGGTGATCCATAGAAGCTGCAAGGGTGTGTTCAAGGGAAAGGAGTTCGAGTTACTGTAGCTGTGAACAGTACTCCGGGAAGAAGCTCTTCATCATATCTCCAAGTGATTCAAGCTACTTCAAGAGGAGATCAACTCCAAGCCAAGTGAATCATCAGATTCAAGCTCCAGCAAACTCAGACAAGATCTTTTCTCTTTGAACATATTTCATATCTTGTTTGAGTGTTTTCATATCTTGTTCTTTTCCATTTCATTCAAACATTTGGAACTGAAGATCGTCCCTACCTGTGGTTAGTAGGAAGGCAATCGGAAGCTGTCCGATCTGCGGTGTTGACGTCCCTACCGGCGGTTAGTAGGAAGGCAATCGGTGGTCTTTCCGATTTGCGGTTCAGTGCGTGGCACTAGTGAACCTCACCGGATTTGGTGAGGGGTGGACGTAGGACTGGAGATTCAGTCCGAACCACCTTAAAATCTCGTGTGTTGTGGTTTGTTTGTGTGATTGCTTTGTGTTAGATGCATGCTTAGGTTCGAATCTATATTAGTAATCATCTTGCTAAGCAAATCACTGTGTCTTCGTTTAGCTAGTTATATTCCGCTGCTATTATCATTCTAGCTATATAGAGGGTTGCATTACGAAAAGAGGGGCAGATCTATTCACCCCTCCCCTCTAGATCCGCTGTCCACTACACAACAAGTGGTATCAGAGCCTAATCTCTCATTATGGGGTCCAACGACCTTGAGGGAAATGGTGGATCAGCATCTAAGGGTTATTTACCTGAAGGACACTCTGTGAACAGACCTCCTTATTTCACTGGATCTAACTATCCTTATTGGAAACATCGCATGCAGGTGTTCATTCGCGCCCAAGACTACGAACTTTGGCGTGTGATCAGCAAAGGTCCGTATGAGCTTACGGATAATGAGGACTTGTGGACCAAAGAACAAATACGGCAATCCACCGTCAACTGGAGTGCTAAACATATCATGCAATGCTCACTCCATCCAGTTGAATTCTCAAGAGTAGCCACCTGCGCAACTGCGAAATTGATGTGGGATAAGCTAGAGGTAATCTACGAAGGAACCTCTCAGGTACGAGAAACAAAAGCCAATATTTTAGTTTCTGAATATGAAATGTTCCGCATGAAGCCTGATGAATCAATTCAAGATATGTATGCTCGCTTAACTGTGCTTACTAATAGTTTAACTGATTTGGGAAAGAAATATACAGAGCAAGAACTTGTAAGAAAAATTCTCAGATCATTAACTCCAGCATGGCACACGAAGGCAACCGTTGTTGAAGAATCAAGAGATCTCGCAACCACCAAGGTAGATGAACTCATTGGGTCATTAATGACCTATGAGATCAACCTCAAGAACAAAGAGGCTGAGGCACCTAAGAAGAAGTCCCTAGCTCTTAAAGCTGGACCCAGCCGTCAAGATACTTCTGATGAAGGTGAGGATTCGGGAAGTGAGCGAGATGAGGATGACGTAGCCATGCTCACACGTAAGTTCAAGAAATTCCTGAGAAAGGAAGGTAAGAGCTTCATGAGAGGAAGGTCAAGGGTAAGAAATGGTTTCAAATCTAATTTTGAAAACTCTAAGAAATCTGACAAAATCATTTGTTATTCTTGCAACAAACCAGGGCATTTCAAGAATGACTGTCCCGACAGATTCAGAAAAGCTGACAAATGGAAGGGCAAGAAGAAGAACAAGGCCATGGTGTCCACATGGAGCGATGAAGAGGAAAGTGATGACGGAACTAGCTCCTCGGACAAAGAAAAAGAAGATTTCTGCCTTATGGCCAAAGGTGATGAAGAAACTGAGGTAAATTCTCCATTTGAAGATTATACAATTGATGATTGGGAGGATGCATATATACAACTCATGGAAAAATATGAAATGTACAAAAAGGAGAATAAATCATTGAAAAAGAAAATTAACTCATTTGTGCATGATCATGACATGATGATAAGAATGCTCTACTTGAAACTGAAATTGAAGATCTTAAGAAAATGATTGAGGATTTGGAAGAAGGAAGAAAAGAAATGGCTGACTTGGAAACTGAAAATGAAAACTTGAGAAATGAGATTGATAGCATTAAGCTAAAAATGCAAACCTATGAAAAGAACAGCAAACTGAGTAATGAAAAATATGAAGCTGTAAAACATGTCAACACTCAACTCTTGCAAAACATTGAAAACTTACAAAAAGAATTGAAGGATAAACAACAATCCTTGGAAAATTTTGTGGATGGAAAAGAAAACCTAGATGCTTTGCTAGGTACTAGGATGAATTTCAACAAGGAAGGGTTGGGTTTTGAACCAACAAACAAAAGGCCAATTGGGCTAAAAACAGTCACATTTGTCTCATCTTCCGAAGCCTCCACCTCAAACATAACTCCCACACAAAACCAGCAAAAACAAAAGGAGAAAGGAAAAGAAAAGATTGAAGGGGGAGTCACCAACATTCCCAAAAAGCCTGTCCAAAGACCTAAGAAAGGTCGACCTTCCCCGCAGCATAGGTCAACACATTCTTGGCCATTGCATGCTCAATCTTCCAGATATCACCAAAACTGGATTGCACATTCATATAGGCCAACACCACCATACTTTTGGAGAAATTGTGATTCATGTGTTCATCAATCCTATAACTTTCAATCTCCTAAGTGGCAGAATAATCAACCCAAAAATAACCAATGGCCACAATGGGTTAAGAAGCCAACTTCATCAAACTTTCACAAATTCCAACCAAGAACCTCCAAACAGAAAATGAATGTCAAAGTTGAAAAGAAAAACCAAATCCCTACTCTAAGCAAACAAAACATGAATGTTAGAAAAGTCTGGATTCCAAAAGAAATGGTTTCATGCTTTGAAAATTTGAAGAGTATGATGGGACCCAAATTTGGTTGGGTTCCAAACACATTTGCTTAATTGCTTGTGCAGGAGTGTCTTGCAGCCATACATAACAGGTGGTACCTTGATAGCGGCTGTTCAAGACACATGACCGGAGACAAATCAAAATTTTATCTCTTGGAGGAAAAGGAAGGAGGACATGTCACATTTGGAGGGAACAACAAAGGAAAAATCATTAGAACAGGTAATGTAGGTAAGAACCTCTCCAACTCCATTGGAAATGTGTTGCTAGTTGAAGGTTTGAAATATAACCTACTAAGCATAAGTCAATTGTGTGATAAAGGTCACAAAGTGTTGTTTGATTCTCATGAATGTAAAATCTTTGAACCAAAATCTGACAAGGTAAAATTTTCTGGTAAGAGAGTCAACAATGTTTACATGATTGACTTAGATGATCCTGCTTATTCAAACCTTTGTCTTGCTGCACCAAAATCTGAAATTGCATGGTTATGGCATCGTAGACTAGGACATGCTAGCTACAATGTCTTGCATAAACTCTTGAAGCATTCAATGGTGAAAGGTTTGCCTGAACTATCCTTTAAACAAGAAAATAAATTGTGTGATGCATGTGCCCTAGGTAAACAAACTAGAAAATCATTCAAGGGAAGATCTGAAAATACATCATCCAAACCACTCGAGCTAATTCATATGGACTTGTTTGGTCCAACCAGAACTGCTAGTTTAAGTGGTAGAAAATATGGATATGTCTTGGTGGATGACTTTTCTAGGTTCACATGGGTTTTCTTTCTCACACATAAAATGATGCTTTTGATGAGTTTCAGGCACTCTACATGAAGATAAAGCAGGACGGTGAGTTTAAAATTTCCAAGATTCAATCTGATCACGGTGGTGAATTTGAAAATGCTAACTTCTATAACCTTTGCAGGGCCTGAAGGGATTTCACACCGATTTCTTCACCAAGAACGCCGGAGCAAAATGGTGTAGTTGAAAGAAGAAACCGAACACTTGTAGAGATGGCAAGAACCATGCTTGCTGAACGGCAACTTCCAAGGAGATTTTGGGCTGAAGCGGTAAACTCGGCATGTTACATTATCAACCGCTCTATGGTAAGGCCACACACCAAAAAGACTCCTTATGAGTTGCTGAAAGGTAAAAAGCCTTCTCTCTCACATATGAAAGTGTTTGGGTCAAAATGCTTCATCCACAACAATGACAAAAGAGACTTAGATAAATTCGAGCCCAAGAGCGATGAAGGTATATTCCTTGGATATTCTGATAGATCTAGGGCTTATAGAATTTATAATATCAAAATCAAACTGTGGAAGAATCACCCCATGTTTCCTTTGATGAATATCATGATTCTAACAATGATAACTCTTGCAGGAAAAATGATGAAGATGGGGAATTCCTAAGCATAAGGACAAGAGTGATCCTCCACAAGAAGAAATAAAAGAAGATGGTGACCTAGCTGAATCAAGCAATGCAAGGAATCAAGCTCCAGAGAAGGTAACGATTCTACAAACATTAGAATTCTTAAGGATCATCCTTGGAGAATGTCATTGGTAGCTTGAATGACCCACCTAGAACTAGGTCACATTTTAAAATTGTGGAAGAATTAGATCAACTTGCTCTTGTCTCGCAGCATGAACCCAAAAATATTGATGATGCTTTAAAAGATGAAAACTGGATAAATTCCATGCAAGAAGAGCTAAACCAGTTTGAGAGAAACAAAGTTTGGCATCTAGTTCCTAGACCTTCATCACAATCTGTCATAGGCACTAAATGGGTCTTTAGGAACAAACTAAGTGAGGATGGCAAGATAATAAGAAACAAGGCTAGATTGGTGGCTCAAGGGTATAATCAAGAGTTTGGGGTAGACTTTGATGAATCTTATGCCCCTGTTGCTAGACTCGAAGCCATCAGAATTTTACTTACCTTTGCATGCTCCCTTAGAATAAAGCTGTATCAAATGGATGTCAAAAGTGCTTTCTTGAATGGCTTGATCAAAGAAGAAGTCTATGTTGAGCAGCCCCCTGGCTTTGAGAATTCTAACAATGCAGATTTTGTATACAAGCTAGACAGGGCACTTTATGGACTTAAGCAAGCACCAAGAGCTTGGTATGAGAGACTAAGCTCGTTCCTCATTGAAAAAGGGTACACACGAGGTAAGGTAGATCAAACACTTTTCACCAAGAAGCAAGGTAAGAACATCTTGATTGTTCAAATTTATGTTGATGACATTGTGTTTGGTTCTACAAAATCTGAAATGTGTGAGGAATTTGCTAACCTCATGACTAGCGAATTTGAGATGAGCCTAATGGGAGAACTTCAATTCTTTCTCGGTTTGCAGGTCAACCAAGGAGAAGATGGTTGCTTCATAAGCCAAGCCAAATACATCAAGGAGCTGCTAAAAGATTTGACATGGCAAACAGCAAAATCATTGCAACTCCGATGAGCACCTCAACTTCACTGGATTCGGATGAAAATGGTAAATTGGTGGATGCAAAGGTCTATAGAGGTATGATTGGCTCTTTGCTTTATTTGACTGCATCCCGACCAGATATCCAGTTTAGTGTATGTCTTTGTGCTAGATTTCAAGCTAGTCCTAGAGAATCTCATTTGACTGCCGTCAAACGTATCCTTCGATATCTTGCCGGCACTCAAGATTTGGGATTGTGGTATCCGTCATCATGTGATTTATCTCTTATATCTTATTCTGATGCGGATTACGCTGGATGCAAGCTGGATCGTAAGAGTACTAGTGGCTATTGCCAGTTTCTAGGCGGGTGTTTAGTTTCTTGGGCCTCCAAGAAACAACACTCGGTTGCCCTCTCAACCGCGGAGGCAGAATATGTTGCTGCGGGGAGCTGTGGCACCCAAGTGTTGTGGATTAAACACCAACTCCAAGACTACTTGGTGGATCTTGGTTGTGTCCCGATTCTGTGTGATAACACTAGTGCTATCAACCTTGCAAAAAATCCAGTCCAGCACTCTAGGACTAAGCATATTGAGATTAGGCATCACTTCATTAGAGACGAGGTCAGTAAGAAAAATTTTGAACTGCATTTTGTTGATACTCTAAATCAAATTGCTGATATTTTCACCAAGCCCTTGTGTAATGACAGGTTTTCAACACTCAGAAGGGAGCTTGGTCTTTGCCGACCTCAGGCCAATATGAATTTGAAATGATGATCATGCTCAATTAGTTGTGTGTCTTGCACGTTGGCATTCATGCATTGTTTATATGTCAATATGTCATTTTGTATATGTGTCGCATTGCATGTAGATGCATAATAATGAAATGAGTTCATGATTCATAATGCATTGCATGGTCTGTGTAGCATCCTTCTGCATGGCCATGGTATATCAAATGTTGATGTATGGAAAGGCAGGTTATGCTTGTCTAGACGCACTCAATATGCGTGAGGTTTCACCTCCGCCAAGTACCATGCGTCATTGTCGCATATAGGCCATATAGTAAGGGGGAGTTGTCATTTTGCAGCATTTATACATGAGTTTCATATCCATTCTGTTGCATTTAATAAGTGTACAACCATATGTTGGGTCATGCATTTCATGTCTACCAAATTCATGTCCACCCCTGCACGTTTCAGGTCATTCTCCTCTTGACACTTATCATTACACTTGCTTGCACACATAACTCTTCGCGTATCCATTGCATATCCTTAGGGGGAGTTTTGTTGATTCTCATAACCTCTTGCAAACTGCACTTCAGTGGCTTACAGTCTGGTTTGAGTTCACGAGACAGATGGACATATGGTGTAAGAGCTTTCTATTATATGCCCTAATGATTGTCCATTCAATGAAAATGGTTCAGATTTAATGATTTCCTTGTAGTTCTGATATATCTTGTTTGAAATCATCTATGTTCTGAAGCTTTAATAGACCTTAACTAGAGACTGCATATTGTGTTTTGCATGACTATCCTGATATCTGAAAATCCAAACGTCTTGACAACTTTGGTGATACACTCAGGCTTAGTATTGCTTCTAAACATATTGATGAGCTGGAATTCCTGAAAATCATTTGACAGAGCAATGATATTGTTGCACGGAGAAACATGTCATGTCATCAAATCAAGTGACAAATGATATGTCATGATGTGCCTCTGTTATCTCTGTCGTCATTCTCTTTGGACTCTAGGCAGAGCACTGGCATAATTGCTGAGAAATATATCCTCTCATCAAAGAAATGAGATTGGATATGTCATGACGTGACTTTGCTATCTCTGTTCATCTTGAAGCATGACAGTCAGTCTTACCAAATTCCTAGGAATACTGGCGTCTAAACAACGTGTATTCTTACGGCTTGGAGGCATGTACTAGACTTGATTGCTCGTAAAATATGAGTCTTGTGCCTTCAAATGCACATGATATTGATAATCAAACTTGTTGAATTCCTAAAATTCCATGCTTTAGTCATGATTGTTTAGCCTCAATACATGCTTTTGTGTTATTGCCTTTGTCGTTATTGAATATGGATATATAAGACAAGGGAAGGTTAAACACTGCCATGATATGCACCTTTGGTTCATTTCTATTAAATCTTGGATGTAGCTGCTTTTCGAACTCTGTTGATGAATTCGGATTTCATTAGATTTGAACCATATATGTTGTTCACGGTCTGTTTCAGGTTTGCATATAATGGCTTGCTCTTCACTCCTTTCAGCTCTGGTCTCCAGATATTTCACTTTATTACTCCTTTTTGCTGTTGGCAAAGGGGAGAATTCTTTGTGTGAGTCCTTTGTCGCGTTAGCTATGCGTTATGCGTTAGCTATGCGTTATCGCGTTGTCTTTGGGGGTTGTGTGAATGGTGTACGGGGAGAGTCAAAGGGGGAGAATCCATTGCTCATTTTTGTATCTCATATGTGTATATGATGGGGTTTGCATAATTACATAGCATCCATATCTGCATTCATAATTGCATTCACATGCTATTACTATCATGGATCTTGAGCTGCACACAGGTTGCATATGTCATAATCTTTACCATATTTGCCATATTAGATATTTCTGCCATATAATGACTCACAGTGTTGCCATCATCAAAAAGGGGGAGAATGTTGTGCCCCTATGGTCATTTGAGTCATTCTGTGGTCACTTGGGTAATTCGACATCATTCTATGGTCATATGCATTCTGTGGTATTCTTGGTTTTGATAATGGCTAAACACTATTAGTCATTGATATTTCCCACTCTCATGTGACTGACATACGTGATGGTTCGATCATGACAGGTACACCATTACATGGACAAGAAAGACAGTGGAGTCGGCAAAGTGAAAGCTCGTGGATCGCGCCCAAGCAAGGATGCGAAAACAAGCACAAGTCGACACGCGATATTCGGCTCGTCATCCATATAAGGTCAATGCACAAAGAAGCATAGCCAAGAGAATCCAAGGCCATAAACTCCGTTGATATCTTTTAGACTATCAAGGGAGATGCCACCGACATGCACGGGCTGCTAATGGAGTTGAACGACGGAGCTAGAACGGAAATTGGACCGACCCGGGATAAGCCGGGTTCTGCCCAGCTGGCGGTCGACCGCCAGCACAGGGGCGGTCGACCGCCCCAGCCAGCATCCGCCAGTCTGCAGTCTTTCAGCTGGCGGTCGACCGCCAGCCAGTGGCGGTCGACCGAAATTCCCAGGGATCACCCGAATGCAAGTTTTACAGTAGCGGTCGACCGCCAGGAGCTGCAGGTCGACCGCCAGCCCCGAGCCTTCAATGTTGACTTTGTTTCCAACTTCGAAAAGGGCCATTCAACATGGATTTCTTTAATCCAAAAGTCACCTAATCACCCACAAATTGTGGATCTGGTCTGAGGCTTGTCTATAGACCATTCAAGGTCTATAAAACCAATACAAGAGGGTTGGAAACCCCCAATGCTTCAAGGCTTCAAGAGAGATCAAGGGAGGCCATTTTCGAGGTACTGTAGCACCTCCGTGAACAGTACTTCGGGCTGGAGTTCTTCATCCATCCAAGGTGTTTCAAGGTGAGATCTGAAGCAAGCAACCTCCACCAAAGCTAGAAGCACTCAAGGATAAGAAGGGTGATCAAAGGAAGCCACAAGGAGGGTGTTTCAAGAAGGAAATCAAGCTACTCCGGGAAGAAGTTCTTCATCAAATCTTCAAGTGATTGAAGCTACTTCAAGAGGAAATCAACTTCAAGCCAAGTGAAGAAAAAGCTGCAATCATCTTCCTCTTCCTCATCTCAAGGTGATCCATAGAAGCTGCAAGGGTGTGTTCAAGGGAAAGGAGTTCGAGTTACTGTAGCTGTGAACAGTACTCCGGGAAGAAGCTCTTCATCATATCTCCAAGTGATTCAAGCTACTTCAAGAGGAGATCAACTCCAAGCCAAGTGAATCATCAGATTCAAGCTCCAGCAAACTCAGACAAGATCTTTTCTCTTTGAACATATTTCATATCTTGTTTGAGTATTTTCATATCTTGTTCTTTTCCATTTCATTCAAACATTTGGAACTGAAGATCGTCCCTACCTGTGGTTAGTAGGAAGGCAATCGGAAGCTGTCCGATCTGCGGTGTTGACGTCCCTACCGGCGGTTAGTAGGAAGGCAATCGGTGGTCTTTCCGATTTACGGTTCAGTGCGTGGCACTAGTGAAACCTCACCGGATTTGGTGAGGGGTGGACGTAGGACTGGGGATTAAGTCCGAACCACCTTAAAATCTCGTGTGTTGTGGTTTGTTTATGTGTTTGTTTTGTTATAGATGCATGCTTAGGTTCGAATCGATATATTAGTAATCATCTTGCTAAGCAAATCATCGTGTCCTTCGTTTAGCTAGTTATATTCCGCTGTAATTTGTTCCATCTAGCTCTATAGAGGGCTGCATTGCGAAAAGAGGGGCAGATCTATTCACCCCTCCCCTTTAGATCCGATGTCCACTACACAACAGTCCACACGTCGCTCAAGTCTGTACATTCTTGATCCAAAGTCCATACATTCTTCAAGTCTGTACATTCTTGACCCAAAGTCCATACCTTCTCCAAGTCTATACATTCTTGATCCAAGTCCATACATTGCCCAGGTGTGCACAACCCCAAGTCTGTACATTCCTCGTCCGAAGTCCATACGTTCTTCAAGTCTGAGCACCCTTTGCTAAAAAGAAGTCTATACGTCGTTTGGTCGTCTACACTCGAAGTCTATACATCACTTTGGCAGGGTCTGTACACTCATGAGTATAGTCAGTGAATTCATAGTTCAATCCTGCTCTGCCATCTTTAACGGTCTAGCATTTGGCCGTTACTTATCTCTGACGCCCCGGCTATGGACCGTCACTCTTCCTGCTGCTCAGTTCTGAAATTTTGGGCTCTGTCCTCTCTGACGGCCTCCATCTAGTGCGTTACTTGCTCCTGACGGTCCGGACCTAGACCGTTACATTGTCTGCTGCTGAGATTGTGCTATCCCTTTCTGCCTCTATTCCGACCTAGCGGTCTCACACACTTTCCATTCTATTTCTCCTGTCCATCATTTTCATCCACACATCATCTTATCTATACATTCCATCCATACATGTCCACATGCATTTCCTACATTTCCAATCACATATTCACACATTTGTTCCTGCATTCATCACATACACACATCCGTTCACACATTCACAAGAACAAACAAAAGACCAAAAAAAAATTCTCATTCCATTTTCATCATAAGTTATGTACAAGTAATAAGAAAATTGAAAAAAATTCATCACTCGGCCGGCTTATCCGCCGGGCCGCCATCATCATCTCCGCCCTCGGGTCTCCGTGTGGGTGGTGCTATGGAGGCGCTCTCCTCCTGCAGTCCTTTCTCTGCCCTCTCATTCCTCCGCTGGCCAGAGGAGCTAGCGAGGAAGTCCCCTATCGAGCCGCTCGGGGTAACGCTCCTCCGTGCCCCACTCTGGGAGGCACTCCACTCCGGTCCCCGGCCCATCATCCTGACTGTGCGCTCCATCGTCCGTAGCTCGATCTTCAGCTCGAAGATCTGACGCCGCGTGTCCCGGGCCTCGGTCCGGTAGCGATCCAAGTCCGCGGTCCCAGTCCGGAGTCGCTCCACCTCAGCTTGTGACCGAGTCAGCTCTGCCCGGAGTCGCTCTGCCTCCGTCCGAGCCTATTTCACCTCGACCGCTGCTGTGGCTAGCTCTCTCGCCTATAGATCGCATTTCATATAGTTAGTTGCATAAGCATTTTAATTCACATAAATATAAGCATTTTAAATCAACGCATTTAGCATCTTACCTGCTCCGCGAGGGTGGCCTCCGCCTCCTCGGCCCGGGCAACCGCTCGGGCAAACTCAGCGTCTCGCTCGGTCCTGCCTCCCGCAGGCTGTGAGGATGACGACGGAGCATCCGGTCCCGCTCTTTGGGCTCCCTCGGCCCGCTGCATTTAGAAATCATGATTAGTCAATCGCATTTGCATCATTTGCATCATAAAGCACAATCATTTTAAAGGTTTTGGGAATCTTACCAGAAGCTCCAAAGCGGTCCGGTACTCGTCCCGCTGCTGGACGGTGGCGTGAAGAAGCCCCTCGAGCTCGGCTATCCTTCCCTCGTGGTCTAGCTGGATTTAGAAGAATGAGTCATTGCATATAGTATATAGCATTGTGTCATATAGAAAGAGTTTAGGGTTTAGAAGTTACATACTGGTTGTCGGGTACCTCGGTACACACCCGGTCCCCGTACAGTCGAGCGAAGGCTTTCAAGTACGCCTCATCGCTCTCATCCCGCTCCTTCACTGCTCTGCCCCGCTTGTTTCAATCGTGGACGAACTTCACCTTCCGGGCACACCAATCTATGTTGCCGCTAATTCCCTTCGCTGACTTGCCCGGGCGCTCGTCACTGCGGCGTGGAAAGGTCACCTCGGGCTGGTGTAGTCCCCGAGTCCTCAGAATCAACCGGTAGTGGAGTGGCTCGATGATATGGATGCAGTGCAACCATATGTCTCGTCCCCGGTACGAGAGGGCTGCCTCCACCCATGGCTGTCCCTCGTAACTCTCACCTCTGTACGGGGTCCATCTCACCTGAAATCATATTAGTCCATTCATCAAATCAACATTTAGAAGCATATAAAAGCATATAGAGCATTTAGAAAGCATTTGTGAGTTCGGGCTTACCGCCGTATGCGGGAAGGAATCCAAATCATCCTGGATCGCCCGGGTCAATCTGATGATCGACCCTGGGTCCCTCGTAACCACCCATCGCCTCGCGATCGGGATGCGGCCGGCGTGGAGTAGCGTGCCTCTCCCGATGCCCGGGAGGTACATGTAACTCCAGATCTGCATTTAGAAGTCAAGTCAGTCAATTGCATAATCACAGCATAATCATAATCATATAGAAAGCATTTAAAGCACATTTACCTATAGGAAAGGCGAGAAGCCGCCCAGCATCGTCTGTCGGTCCGTCGTGCTGAGGGACTCGAACAGGAAGGCTAAGACTGCCGCTCCCCGGGCGTATTTCCCAACTCTGCCCAAATCCTGGATCATCGGTAGCAGTCTGCAGCTGATGACATCTGCCCGAGTCGCGAATAGGAGCTTCCCGAACAGTAGCATCAGGAAGCGCCTCAGGACACGATCTCCCTCTGGTCCCGCCTCTGCCGCCACTCGTGGGCGCACCTGGTCAATCACTCTACCCAGATGCTCCTCTGGTAACTCGCCCACAGCTATGGCTGCTCCTCTCAATCCCAAGCTCTCCTACAGCTGTGATCTCGAAAGCTGAGATGACGTCTGCCCCGGTCTGATCAAATCCAGCCCCAGCAGCTCCTGGGCCATCTCTCGGTAGTCTCGGTAAGTCCATCCTGTCACTGCGGCTCCGTGCACCCGCAGTCCGGCAATCCTCGCCATGTCTTCCAACGTCGGGATCATGTGACCCCACGAGAAGATGAACGCCCTGCTGACTGGATCCCATCGCTCGTGTAAAGCGTATAGCAGTGGCGTATCCATCCGGATCACCTCGATGCTCAGCACCTCGGCGAACCCCATGCCGGCTAACCTCTCTCTCTGGTAATCGGGCAGTGCCTGGTACACCGCCTGGATCTGAAGCCAAGAGATCCTCGTCCGTCTCTTTCCCTGCATTCATTTTAGAGCATAAGTTAGTCAATTGCATCATAAAATCAATGCATAAGCATTTAAAATGAAAAAAAAAAACAAAAACTGAATAATTGAAAACATAAAAAATAAGTTCTGGCCTCTGGTGGTTATAACGGCCCTGGGGTGGGGTGTTACTTGTATCTAACGCACCAAGGGTGGCGCGTTAGGCTTGTGACGGTCCCTGGAAGGACCGTCACATTCTCTGCTAGAGGGCGTTTTTCCCTCGCATTCCGTGACTTTCCCACTTTGGCCAAAAGGCCTACAATGGATCCTAATGTGTTCATAGACCCATTTTCTACCCCCCATTCACACATGCATGCACATAAAAACACAAAAAAATTAAAATTTTGGAAAATGGGGTGGGCAGCCTACCTCTCGGTCTTGGCCCCTCTTCCTCTTCTTCTCCTGTTCCCTGGGTTCTACCTCATCCAGGGGAACCTCCCCTTGATCCTCCTCGACCGTGGGAACATCCTCCTCCACCCTTGGCTCTCTCCTTGCCCTAGTTTCTTCCTCCACGGGCAGGACGGTCTCTCGCTCTATCCGGCGGTGAAGGCGACGAATCGCCTTCTTCTTCATCCCTCTCTCCCTCTTCTTCGGTGGCTGGGAACCCTTGTCGCCGGCCATCTGGGTGGTGGTCGCCGGTGGTCTCCTCGGTTGGGGTTTTTTTTTTGGGAACGCTTTGGCGTTTGAGGCTTGAATGAATGTTGAATGAAGATTGTGACCGTTCGGTTTGTTTTTTGAACGCTCAGGAAATATGACGGTCTGTCGTCCGACCGTTACAGTCTCTAACGCGTACTCCTGAGACTGTTACATGGATTTGAACTGTTTTATTGAAGAATGTAAACCGCCTAGTCTCTAACGGCCCTTCCCTGGCCCGTTACTTTATGTAACGCCCTCTCCACAGATCGTTACAGCTTGCAAGTTGCTTGATGAATAAAATGGTCTATTTAATGCTTGAAAGATCACATTTTCTTCCATAGTGCATATTATTAATGCTTCTCACGCGTATGAATGGTTATGCCTTGTTTTATGCTCATATCTATTGTTGTCTAACCTTTTCCCTCATGAATGAAGTTATGAACAGCATCATGCTTTGCCGGTCGTCAGGCAGGTAAGTCAGGTATTGTATCTTGATTCTTTATCCTTTAATGCATTATTATATGATATCTATGATATATTACCTCAAGAACCGACTGATCATTCATGTGTTCTAGGATCTGATGTTCCCCTTAAACAAAAATGATGATGATCTAAGTACACATGTTTAATCGTTGGATAGGCCGTTAGGTTGGAAAAATTTAGGGACGATGGTTCTGTCTTGCACGTCGTGGTTGCAGATGGTGTCCTGACCCTGATTTCTCCGGTCTAGCAATATTATTCTCGAGTATCTTGTTATTTTATCTTTCTTTGCATTCGTTTTAACGATTTCTTTTTCTTTAGCCCAGCATGCATCATACGCATATTTGAGCATTCATGATCTTCATCTGTTCAAGGTATCTCAATGATGGTGAATAGCAGTGTTCTTGATCTCGAATAAGGAGAGACATTCCACTCTAAGTTGGAAAGTTTCCTTCGATCTTTTTGCTTGATTTGGTTGGCTGAAGATTCCTGTCTGGAGTTTAGTCAGTTCTCTTTCCTTTCCGTTGCCTCCGGCGGCTAGCCGTGTTTCCTTTCCTTAATTGTTAGTTTCTCCAGACTTGCATCCTTTGGTTAGCTATTTCCTTGTGATCAGTTCGAAGTTTTCCAAAAAATTCCTATCGCTTGTTGGTGAAGAACGGGTGTCGTTTACCTTAACGCCCATTTTTTGGTCCACTCCACTTCATTTCCGCTTCATCTCCATGTTCCATTTCGCTTTCGCTTCACCTCCGCTCGCTCCCCTGCAAAGAAGACGTTAAGGAGGGGCATCTGTTGACACCCGTTTTTTGACCGATAAGTCGGGTCATCTCCTTGTTCACTCTATGTGATGCTCCAAGTTATTCATTCCTTCGTTGAGTCTCCTTCATCAGTCTGAAGTTTATTTCATGGGTCTTAGCTCCTTGGTTGAGTATGGTTCCGCGATTCCTCGTTTGATGAAGCTTAGCAAGCTCTCTTATCATTTGGATCCTCATTGTTTCTAACGGTATGCACCTGGGGCGTTACGTTCATCTAACGCATTGTCCCTGGGCCATTACATCTTGAAGAGTCCTACGACTTAAGGGCTTTGTTCCAATCCTTATCCTTTTGCCTATCCATTGAGTATAACGGTCTGTCGTGCAGCCGTTACTTTTCTCTAACGCGTTCATCCTTGGCCGTTACTTTCATTCAAGAGTCCTATTCTTTTGATCTTCGTCCGTTGATCTTATCTCTTTTGAGATAAGATCGAATGTGATGGTATCCCTCTAACGCGTTATTTACCTCTGACGGTCTGTCGAGCAGCCGTTACATCAAACAGAGAGTCCTGGCAGTTCAGGCCTTTTCTCTGCTACTCCGTGGTCGAGATAAGAGTTTGATCTGGTGATTTCTCTTCCAAATATGATCCTCAGAACCTTCTGTTTGTTTCTATGGACTCTTGGTGATATTATCTTTGAGTTTTTGCTAAGAGTTATCCTTTTTTATCGCTGGATTATCCTCTGTTCGACCAGAGATTTTGAGGGCCTATAAATAGCACCCTTAACTTCATGGCCCGAGAGAGGAAGATCTGGAGTTTACGTCGAAGTGCTGCCGCATCCTAGAGCCACATCCAACCAAGGAGAACTGTTCCTCAAGTCCATCTGCTTCACGGTGAAGGGAGTATTCGTTTCATTGTGTTTGAGTTTCCATCGTTGTCATACTTGTGTTCTTCCTCCTTCTCAAAGCATTGTCCCCCTTCCTTATTCCACGTTCTGCATCTATTTTCATCATCTAAACATCTTCCCTATCTTTTAAAACGCCTAGAGGGGTTAAAAAACTAAAACTTTCCCGGTACTTCCCTTTCCTTTTGAATGATCTTAATTTCCTTAAGAATTGATACTACGCTTGTTTAAAGGGCTGATCTGGGTTTGTTTTCTTGTATTTCACGTTCTTTGGCAGGTTTACAGGTTCATCAAACGAGGCCCAAGTCTTCTGGCCGGCTGGAAGATTTGGAGTTCAAAGAATTCATAAGCTATTTCTGTAGGTTGTCTGACGGTCTTGAGAAGACGCGTCAGGTTCATATAACGGTGCATCGTGTGACCGTCACACTCCTGTGACGCACCGGGGTCTGGACCGTTACATTCAGCTGATCTGCAGATTTCACTGGTTTCTCTCTCCCGTGGGTGGGTGCTTCATCCACCTATTTCTAAGGTATTTTCAAGTCTTTAGCTTGTGTTTACTTTGGTGGCGATCACGTTCTTTCCTTAGTATTGGGCATTGATTTCTCTTTCCCACTTCATATTCCTTTGCTTGCTCCACCCACGCGGTGTGTTTTATTTGCTTTTGCTCCACGCCTCGGCGTGTGTTTTTCTTTACTTTCTTTAGATTGGTTTGATTGAGATAGCATGCCCATGCTAGAGCTTGTTTGGATTGTCTAGGTTCATGGTTCACATGTCCTTGGGTTGATTGAGATCATTGATTTTTGCTTATCATCTCTATCATACATCACAAACCCACAAAAAGAAGGAAGCAAATAAATCAACATCAGGTGTATTCGATTATCCTATCGGGTATATCTGGTATCCGAGATCCGGGTCGTCATAGTTGGTATCAGAGCGTTGTTGTGTGAAGTACATGGGAATTTCATATCTGTGGTTACCAGAGTCGTTAAAGTCTAGTACAGTCTTCAGCTGGCTTTGGTTTTACGGTTCAGTGTCGCTTGGTTTTCGTGTATTGTCTTGTATGTGTTGTTCTAGCATTGTGCGTGGTGGTTTTGCTCCCTTCAGGGTGTGACGAGGTGCCTCTTTACCGTTGTGATGTCTGTCTCGATCATGTCGTACTTGGCAGTGTTCGTCGGAAGGCTTGAATCTGCGATACGTTGTTCAAGGGTTTCTTTGTAAGTTGTTCAGGTTGCTGTTGACCTTTGGCCTTGATCTGATGACCGTACACGTTTCCACGTTGTTTTGGTCATCCCGGCTTGAGTCTGTTCAGCTCCTGATGTGTCCTGCTTCTGTTGAAGTGCTCGACTAGATTCCGTGATTGAGAAGTTGCTCAGGCGAGCTAGGATTTTCCCTTCCCGTTGAGCTTTCGTTGTTGAGCTTGATGCTTCTCATCCCATCTGGTGGAGTCTTTTCGAGGTTGGCCTTGGAATTACTGTCTTAGTGGTGCCTTTGTCCTGTGTGTACTTAAGTGTGGACAGCCTTACTCTGAGCCTGATCTGTACGTCATTTTACGGTTGCTTGGCTTTGGACCTAATCCTTGTGTCGAGAGCTGTCGCGTGCCGTGTTCCGTCGTGCAGTGTTCAGTGGCCGATGTGTTGTGAGGGCTCATTTATCGTTACAAGACATGGAGGTAAGCTGAGATTAGCATTTTTCCTTGTGCTTTGTGCTGAAGCTGCTGCTCTTCTCCTGTTACACTTAGGCTCTTGTGATCGGGTGTTCGCTGGATCGGTGCTCGTGGCGTGTTATTTGCGATCTTCATAGATTACAATGGCGCCTGGTGTGTGCTGAGATGCAATTGTCGAGGTTGTTCTGTTGCCTAAGTGCGTTCCTTGTGTGCGCGGCGGAAGCATGTGGGTTGGCTACCCACTAGTCCAGGATCGTTGTTGTTAGATTCTGGCCGATCGAGAGATTTGCTTCTTCTCGATGTGACTTCATCTTGGCTTCTTGTAATACCCCGATTATTTATTAAGTTTTATTGAGCTTTTATTAATTGAAAATTGAATTAAAATGGATTAATGTTTGAATTTTGAAATATTAATATTTAATTCATTAGAAAATAGAACCTATAAAATTTGACTACCTTAGAAAAATCTGTAAAAATAGTAATTGGGTAAAAGATCATTTTTATAGCAATTTTGTCTTCTGGACTTGACCCAAATTAATTACGTAACCTTGTCTAATTAGAGGATTAATCCTGAATTTGACTTTCACCTACCCTTTACCTAATCGTAACTTAAAACGTGAAATTCGACCTTATTACTCAACCAAATGATCTGAAATCAAGGGCAAATGGAAGGCCACGAGGTAAGTAACATTTACCCTCAATCAATTTGAGGTAAACCTAGCCCTAAAACGTGCTGCCGACATAGATTTGGTCGAGTCAAGGATTCCGGCGCCGTTTCTAACACGAAACTTGCAGCGCCAAATACTCCCAACTCCGAAGGCTCCAGAAGCCCCATGACCTATAGAAATGTAGCTCTTCGACTCTAGTTTCATTTGGTAGCTGGGTCAGCCGACGAGGAGTCCAGATCTGGGAGCATTCGTCGTTTTGGTGGAGGGTGTTGGTAGTTCGTCGTTCTTCATCTCCAGCCCTTTAATCCGTCGATTAAGGTAGGTACCCTTAACCAATTGAGACTTGTAAATATAGTATCTTGATCAGCTCGACGAGAGCTATCCAATGGGACTGAAAGCCCCAAATTTCATTAGGTATCCGTGGAGATATCAAGCTTTTTGTGAGCTGCTGTCAAGCTTGTTCTTCATTCTAGGGTTTCGAAGTCTTTCTCCGATTTGAGGTAGGTTATAACAGCCCAACTTCTAATTAATATACATGAATGTAATCAGTAGCTTGTTAGCTTTCTTTTGACACCAAAATCCCCAAATTCTGTTGTGTATGTTGGGAGAATTTTTAGATTTAGTGGATGTATGTCAAGAATTAGGTCTTCTTGTGTTCTACATAGAATAGGTTGTGATTAAATGGGTTTCTGATGAAATTCGTGCTTTAAAACTCATGCATTATGACCCTCATATGTCTAGTAAGATTCCTATAGCATGGGGTTTTGATTTCAACTCATTTGGACCTCAAATGGGTGAGTTTACATGTTTTCCGGAGGCCCCTGCCGTTGCTGTTCTTGCAGGGGTCGACCCCTGGGGTCGACCCATTTTCTGGGCAGCCCTACAGGCCCGAGGGTCGACCCCAGGGTCGACCCATCCTGTCCCTACAAGGGGTCGACCCATCTACAGAAAGTGTGGGGGTCGACCCCTGGGGTCGACCCATCTTCAGAAATTGTGGGGGGTCGACCCCAAGGGTCGACCCATCCAGCAGGCAGACCCCATTTTTACAGGGGTCGACCCATGTACCAGAAACCTAGTTTTCATCGTTTTACGACCCGTGGATCGATCCGGATCATTAGGGGATCGACCCATTGAACTTAGACCAATTGAAAACTATACTTTTGAAGAACCAGTGACCTGTTCTGGAAACCTTATGATTTCAATTTACATTGGTTCCTACTTGCAAATATAGTGTAAAAACATGCCGTTTACCATCTTCATTTCGACTCATACATTGGTTAAATAGAAACCCACATAATTAGTGGTTACTGGTGTAATTAAATCTCTGTTAATGCATTCTTTTTCCTTCCTGTACAAGCTTGTTCCTTTACCTTATCATCTTGAATCAGCTTTTGGCAATTGTCTTAATGCAAATGATAATGGATAATCTTTGACATATTAACTTGATAATTAGGATTAATATGTTGATTAGCT
The DNA here is from genome assembly GCA_022559845.1 of Amorphophallus konjac. NCBI lineage: Eukaryota > Viridiplantae > Streptophyta > Magnoliopsida > Alismatales > Araceae > Amorphophallus > Amorphophallus konjac. The sequence continues at coordinate 47,367,601 of CM040126.1, forward strand.
TGTTGGATAGCTGCTGTACTACAGTAGCGCAGCATGATTAACTCTTATTGTGACTTGGTTTTCAATCTTCTTGATGATTGTGCTTACCTTGAAATTCTGAAATGAATCTCCTTCCTACTTGAAATTGTTATTGCTACATGGTTCAAACCTTGGAATTCTGGCCATAAATTGTGGAAGTCTAGATTCGTGGGATCTTTGATCCAAAGAAATCAATGCCTGGCAAACAATTAAGGGCTCGGTCTAGTCCTGGGAGGAGCGCCCGAACACTACGTGTACCCCCGGGGAGGTGATTGACTAGGTGTGGCATTTGGCACCAGTACTATGACATGGGTTAAATCTAGGACTGGCCACTACTCTCTACTACTCTCTACTACTCTACTACTTTTCACTTTCCACTCTTCACTGTTCTATACTCTACTTGTTGTTACTTACTTGCTGTTACTTGGACGTGGAAATGAAACTACACACGTGCTTGACATGACTTGAATTATCTTGATATGGCCAACTCTTTATCGTTATCTCCTGTAGTAAATTCTTGTCTTTGTTATTCCTCTTAAGTATTACCATTCTGTTCCTTTATATTTCTTGACCTTGCAAGATCTTTAAATTTTGTTTCATTATATCATCATTACTCTTTTATTGCATTATCCTTTGTAGCATGATATTTTGAAAATGTAATTAAACTGCTAATCACTTATACCTATCTGTTATTTCCTACTGAGCGTTAGCTCATAGTTGTTGTTTCCCCCCTTTCCAGGCTTTTCAGGTGACGCGCTTACCGATGGGGAAGGGCAGGAGTGATGTTTTGAGTGTATCAGTTAGTTGTGTTTAGAGTGTGTTGTGCTTCAGTTATATTATTGTGGTTTAGAGTTGTTATCCCAGTTGTATTGAGTTGATTTGAGGATTATGTACCAGTTATGTTTTGTTTAATGGTCAATAAGTTATTTCCATTTCTTAGCATTTGTATATATTTAGATTAGTTCTCTCTCTTTCCAGCTCGTTTCTAACTGTACGTCCCGATATTCCGCGTCGGGGCGTGACAGTTTAGTTGGTATCAGAGCCCTAGGTTTCATATTCCTAGGTTCCCTAAGTTTAGGTTTTCTTACATTGCATCCCAATAATCGGTATATCAAAAGGTGTTGTCCGAACGTTAGGCTACGCCTATTAGGAAGGTCGCATACTTGCGCGAGTGGTCTTCGGACCGATTAGCTCCGCCAGGTACCGAGTTTTTGGTCGTGTTTAGGTGCATTAGACCTCTAACCTTGTTAAAGTCTAGAACCTGACCTGGTGAGATTGGGTAGAAACTTGGGTTAAGTTCGTTCCTTAATCGTGTTATTATCTATTTTATTGGACCTAAGTAATCTATTTCTCGTGTAGATGGCAGCCGAACGTGCTGAATGGAGGAACCTGCAGCGCACGGTTCAAGGCCTGACTCAGGCGTTACATCAGGTAGCTCAAGCTGGAGCAGCGGGTCATGGCACCGGTGACTTATACCGGAACTTTCGAGGAATGAACCCGCCAAGATTTGCTGGTTCGACTAACCCAGACGAGGCCGAGCATTGGCTCAACGAAATGGGGAGAATTTTTGAAGTCATGCAATGCACCGACCAAGAGCGTGTCCTTCTTTCTACCTTCCAATTGGAGCGGGACGCGCGTACTTGGTGGGATTCCGTCAAGGCAACTCTAGGCGATCAACAAGTCACATGGGAAGAGTTCGAGGAATTCTTCAACGACAAATATTTTTCCGATCGTGTACAAGAGAAGAAGGCGGCGGAGTTCGCGGCTCTAAAGCAGCGAAGCTTATCGGTGGCCGAATATGAAGCACAGTTCTCTCGGCTTTCGCGCTATGCTACTCACCTTATCTCCACAGAAAAGATGAAAGCTAAGCGATTTCTCAACGGGTTGAAGCTTCACTACATCAATCAACTGGCGCCGATGGAGATCTCTACTTATTCTGAGATGGTGAGAAAGGCACAAGTTCTAGAAGATACCTTAGAAATGACGGAGAGGATCCGTGGGCAAGGCATGAAGAAGGAACAACCAACTCCTAGACCCGGATTTGGCACTAGCAAAAAGAGGCCCATGAGTGGGTCTAGTTCATGGACCGGATCGGGAACGTGGAAAGGCAAGATGCCAAGAAATGAAGAGAAGAAACCCGGCCCTATTGTTCCATTCAAGGGCAAGTGCAAGTATTGTGATCGTCCAGGTCACAAGATGGAGGAATGCTGGCGCAAGCTAGGTGCGTGTTTACGATGTGGGAGTAGGGAACACCGTATCCCTGACTGCCCTCTTCTATCGGAACAAGCTACACCGACAAAACCTCAAGTTATCAAGAAGCCGCAAGGAAGGCTCCAAGCTTTACATGCGGATGAAACTGGGATTTCTGATGATGGCGGACTCGTCGAAGGTACCCTTACTATAATCGACAAGCCCGCATTTGTTCTCTTTGATACTGGTGCAACGCATTCTTTTATTTCTCAGAAATTTGCGAAGTCGTTATCTGTCGAACCTATTATGATGAATTCTCCATTGGTTATATCAACTCCTATTGGTTCTGGAGCGGCTATTCAATATTACTATCCTTCTAGTAAGGTTATTATTGATGAACGGAACTTTCCAGCCGACTTAGTTTGCATGGATATGAAGGATTATGATGTAATCCTTGGAGCAGATTGGTTGGCCAAGTATGAGGCCAGTGTTCACTGCAGTTCTAGCTCAGTGACTTTTACTGGACATTCTGGTTTATCTTTTACGGGGATCAAGCACCATAACCCCGTATCGCTCATCTCTTCTCTTCGAGCCGACAAGCTGATGAGGCGAGGTTGCGAGGCTTTTCTAGCCTTTGTCCATGCTACACCGGAACAGCGAGTTGAGATAAAGGACACTCCTATTGTCCGAGAATTCTCCGAAGTCTTTCCGGAGGAACTACCAGGACTTCCGCCTGAGCGGGAAGTTATCTTCTCCATTGATATTGTTCCTGGCGCGTCTCCTATTTCTAGAGCTCCTTACCGTATGTCCCCTGCGGAGCTAAGGGAATTAAAGCAACAGCTGATGGAATTGCTCGAGAAGGGCTTTATTCGTCCGAGTACTTCACCTTGGGGAGCTCCTGTATTATTCGTCAGGAAAAAGGATGGTTCGATGAGATTATGCATCGATTATCGGCAACTGAACCAGCTAACTATCAAGAATAAATACCCATTGCCGAGGATCGACGAATTATTCGACCAGATAGCGGGAGCACATTATTTCTCTAAGATCGATCTTCGATCTGGATATCATCAGCTGAGGATTAAGGAAGATGATATTTATAAAACGGCTTTCCGCAGCAGGTATGGTCATTTTGAGTTTGTCGTTATGCCTTTTGGTCTAACGAATGCACCAGCAGCTTTCATGCAGTTAATGAATAATGCATTCCGGCCTTATCTTGATCAATGGGTCGTGGTATTCATTGACGACATACTAATTTATTCCAAGACTGAAGAAGAGCATGCCGAACATTTGAGGATGGCATTGCAGATATTGAAAGATCATCAACTATATGCCAAATTCAGTAAATGTGATTTCTGGCTGCAAGAAGTGTCCTTCTTAGGACATATCATCACCAAAGAAGGTATTTCAGTTGATCCTTCGAAAGTGGAGGCAGTAAGGAACTGGGATCAGCCTACTACAGTGACCGAAGTGAGAAGCTTCCTAGGCCTGGCAGGCTATTATCGGAGATTTATTCAAGACTTCTCCAAGATTGCGGTACCTCTCACTCGATTGACCCGCAAAGACAACAAGTTTGAATGGTCCGAGGAATGTCAGCAGAGCTTCAAACATTGAAGGATTGCCTCACTACTGCACCCGTATTGGCTTTACCTTCTGGCGACGGTGGTTTCGTGGTCTATACCGATGCTTCTGGTATTGGCTTAGGCTGTGTACTCATGCAGCATGGTAAGGTGATTGCCTATTCTTCTAGGCAGCTGAGGAAGCATGAAGAGAATTACCCCGTTCATGACTTGGAACTTGCAGCAGTTGTATTCGCCTTAAAAATTTGGAGGCATTACTTGTATGGAGAAACATTCACAGTATTTTCAGATCATAAGAGTCTGAAGTATTTATTTTCTCAGAAAGAACTTAACATGAGGCAGAGAAGATGGTTGGAGTACTTGAAGGACTTCGACTTCTCGATTGAATATCATCCCGGTAAAGGCAATGTGGTGGCAGATGCATTAAGCCGGAAGCCTGTGGCTAAATTATCAAGTCTCATGTTACAAGAGTGGAGGCTATTGAACAGTTAGCTAGCCTGGATCTAAATGTTGATAATGATCGGGTTATAATTGCACAGATTCGACTTAAGCCCGAATTATTGATGGAGATCAAATCCTTGCAAGATAATGATCCCGAGCTGGTTGAGATCAAGGGAAGTTTGAGCAGCAGACCCGACTTCATGGTGGCTGACGATGGAAGATTGTTATTCCAGGGTAGAACTTGTGTACCTGATGAAGCTGAGTTAAAGAACAAGATTCTGGAGGAAGCACATAGATCCAAATACACTATTCATCCTGGAGGCACTAAAATGTTCAAGGATTTGAAAAGGTCCTTTTGGTGGCCAAATATGAAAAGGGAAATTACAGATTTCGTGAGTAGATGTCTGGTTTGTCAACAAGTTAAGGCTGAACATTTCAGACCGGCAGGAAAGTTGAAACCACTCGACATACCCCAATGGAAGTGGGAAAGCATTGGCATGGATTTCATTATGGGTCTACCTAAGACTCGTGGTGGATTTGATGCGATATGGGTGATCGTCGATCGCTTGACAAAATCGGCTCATTTCTTACCCATTAAGTCCAAGTGGACAGTTGATGTATTGGCTGCTTTATATTTGAAGGAAGTGGTAAGGCTCCATGGTATACCTGTCAGCATTGTGTCTGATAGAGACCCGAGATTTACTTCACATTTCTGGAAGGGACTGCAAGAGTCTCTTGGTACTCGTCTGAATTTCAGTACTACTTTTCATCCACAGACAGATGGACAGACTGAAAGAACCAACCAGATAGTGGAAGATATGCTGCGAGCTTGCATGATTGATTTCGGAGGCAGTTGGAGTAATCACTTGGCATTGATTGAATTCGCCTACAACAACAGTTACCAATCCAGCATACAAATGGCTCCATTTGAAGCTTTGTATGGAAGAAGCTGTCGTTCCCCGTTGTGTTGGGACGAGGTGGGTGAGAAGCAATGGCTTGGACCGGATCTTGTTTCAGAATCATCACAGAACATCCGTGTTATCCGAGACCGGTTACAAGTGGCTCAGTCAAGACAGAAGAGTTATGCCGACACAAGGAGAAGAGCATTAGAATTTCAAGTTGGCGAGCATGTGTTTCTGAAAGTCTCTCCTTCGAGAGGGATTCGAAGATTTGGCATTCATGGCAAGCTGAGTCCGAGGTATATTGGTCCATTCGAGATCCTAGATAGAGTGGGAGAAGTTGCTTACAGACTGGCATTACCGCCTCAGTTATCTGGCGTACACAATGTTTTCCATGTGTCTATGTTACGGAAATATGTGTACGATCCCACTCACATCATTCAACATGTGGATTTTGAGTTAAAGGAAGATTTGACTTATGAAGAAAGACCTATCAAGATTCTAGACCGGAAACAGCAGCAACTCCGGAATCGGTCTATACCGATGGTCAAGATTCAGTGGAGTCGGCGTGGAACCGAAGAAGCTACTTGGGAATCGGAAGATACTATGCGGAAGCGGTATCCCGACCTATTCTAGGTGATCTATCTTTTCCCTACTTTCCGTATATAGTGCAGTGAATTTGGAGGACCAAATTCTTTAAGTAGGGGAGGGTGTAATACCCCGATTATTTATTAAGTTTTATTGAGCTTTTATTAATTGAAAATTGAATTAAAATGAATTAATGTTTGAATTTTGAAATATTAATATTTAATTCATTAGAAAATAGAACCTATAAAATTCGACTACCTTAGAAAAATCTGTAAAAATAGTAATTGGGTAAAAGATCATTTTTATAGCAATTTTGTCTTCTGGACTTGACCCAAATTAATTACGTAACCTTGTCTAATTAGAGGATTAATCCTGAATTTGACTTTCACCTACCCTTTACCTAATCGTAACTTAAAACGTGAAATTCGACCTTATTACTCAACCAAATGATCTGAAATCAAGGGCAAATGGAAGGCCACGAGGTAAGGAACATTTACCCTCAATCAATTTGAGGTAAACCTAGCCCTAAAACGTGCTGCCGACATAGATTTGGTCGAGTCAAGGATTCCGGCGCCGTTTCTAACACGAAACTTGCAGCGCCAAATACTCCCAACTCCGAAGGCTCCAGAAGCCCATGACCTATAGAAATGTAGCTCTTCGACTCTAGTTTCATTTGGTAGCTGGGTCAGCCGACGAGGAGTCCAGATCTGGGAGCATTCGTCGTTTTGGTGGAGGGTGTTGGTAGTTCGTCGTTCTTCATCTCCAGCCCTTTAATCCGTCGATTAAGGTAGGTACCCTTAACCAATTGAGACTTGTAAATATAGTATCTTGATCAGCTCGACGAGAGCTATCCAATGGGACTGAAAGCCCCAAATTTCATTAGGTATCCGTGGAGATATCAAGCTTTTTGTGAGCTGCTGTCAAGCTTGTTCTTCATTCTAGGGTTTCGAAGTCTTTCTCCGATTTGAGGTAGGTTATAACAGCCCAACTTCTAATTAATATACATGAATGTAATCAGTAGCTTGTTAGCTTTCTTTTGACACCAAAATCCCCAAATTCCGTTGTGTATGTTGGGAGAATTTTTAGATTTAGTGGATGTATGTCAAGAATTAGGTCTTCTTGTGTTCTACATAGAATAGGTTGTGATTAAATGGGTTTCTGATGAAATTCGTGCTTTAAAACTCATGCATTATGACCCTCATATGTCTAGTAAGATTCCTATAGCATGGGGTTTTGATTTCAACTCATTTGGACCTCAAATGGGTGAGTTTACATGTTTTCCGGAGGCCCCGGCCTTTTCTGGGCTTGCAGGGGTCGACCCCAGGGGTCGACCCATGCCCCAGCAGCAAGGGCCAGCCCGAGGGTCGACCCCTGGGGTCGACCCATTCGGCCCAGCGTGAGGGTCGACCCAATGGGTCGACCCATGCTGCTGGATTTGAGGGGGTCGACCCCAGTGGTCGACCCATCCAGCAGACAGACCCCAATTTTTTCAGGGGTCGACCCCAGGGGTCGACCCATGTACCAGAAACCCAGTTTTCATCATTTTACGACCCGTGGATCAATCCGGATCATTAGGGGATCGACCCATTGAATTTAGACCAATTGAAAACTATACTTTTGAAGAACCAGTGACCTGTTCTGGAAACCTTATGATTTCAATTTACATTGGTTCTTACTTGCAAACATAGTGTAAAAACATGCCGTTTACCATCTTCATTTCGACTCATACATTGGTTAAATAGAAACCCACATAATTAGTGGTTAATGGTGTAATTAAATCTCTGTTAATACATTCTTTTTCCTTCCTGTACAAGCTTGTTCCTTTACCTTATCATCTTGAATCAGCTTTTGGCAATTGTCTTAATGTAAATGATAATGGATAATCTTTGACATATTAACTTGATAATTAGGATTAATATGTTGATTAGCTTGTTGGATAGCTGCTGTACTACAGTAGCGCAGCATGATTAACTCTTATTGTGACTTGGTTTTCAATCTTCTTGATGATTGTGCTTACCTTGAAATTCTGAAATGAATCTCCTTCCTACTTGAAATTGTTATTGCTACATGGTTCAAACCTTGGAATTCTGGCCATAAATTATGGAAGTCTAGATTCGTGGGATCTTTGATCCAAAGAAATCAATGCCTGGCAAACAATTAAGGGCTCGGTCTAGTCCTGGGAGGAGCGCCCGAACACTACGTGTACCCCCGGGGAGGTGATTGACTAGGTGTGGCATTTGGCACCAGTACTATGACATGGGTTAAATCTAGGACTGGCCACTACTCTCTACTACTCTCTACTACTCTCTACTACTTTTCACTTTCCACTCTTCACTGTTCTATACTCTACTTGTTGTTACTTACTTGCTGTTACTTGGACGTGGAAATGAAACTACACACGTGCTTGACATGACTTGAATTATCTTGATATGGCCAACTCTTTATCGTTATCTCCTGTAGTAAATTCTTGTCTTTGTTATTCCTCTTAAGTATTACCATTCTGTTCCTTTATATTTCTTGACCTTGCAAGATCTTTAAATTTTGTTTCATTATATCATCATTACTCTTTTATTGCATTATCCTTTGTAGCATGATATTTTGAAAATGTAATTAAACTGCTAATCACTTATACCTATCTATTATTTCCTACTGAGCGTTAGCTCATAGTTGTTGTTTCCCCCTTTTTCCAGGCTTTTCAGGTGACGCGCGTACCGATGGGGAAGGGCAGGAGTGATGTTTTGAGTGTATCAGTTAGTTGTGTTTAGAGTGTGTTGTGCTTCAGTTATATTATTGTGGTTTAGAGCTGTTATCCCAGTTGTATTGAGTTGATTTGAGGATTATGTACCAGTTATGTTTTGTTTAATGGTCAATAAGTTATTTCCATTTCTTAGCATTTGTATATATTTAGATTAGTTCTCTCTCTTTCCAGCTCGTTTCTAACTGTACATCCCGATATTCCGCGTCGGGGCGTGACACTTCTTGTGCCTTGACTTTGTCTGTTGCCGTGCTGTTGCGGGAGTTATTCTGCTATCGATTTTAGCCTTTGCGAGTGTTGGGGAGTTTATCGGCATTTTTGCTGATTGAGTACCCTCTACTCTGCGTTTCTTCTCATGGGTGTTGTGCTCTCGAGGCATGTCGGTGGTCCTTGAGATGCGTTCCCCGAGATTGTGGCGTTCCTTGTCGTTTTCTCGTTGTTGTGGGTCTTTCTTGGCGAGCTGCTCGATGCATGACTTGTTCTCTATAGTCGTGTGATCAGCTACCGTTGTGTTTTTATGTGACCCTGCTTGCAGTCGTGTTCCGTAGTTCTGTATGATGTACGGAGCTGGAATCCTACGAGTATCGCTGCTGTGTGATTTTGTGTTTCTGCCTTGGACCATTCTCTTGTCAGTAGCTTGCCGTACTCTTCTTTCCTGGTAGAGTAGCTCGCGACTCGATCAGATTGTGTTGTATGATGAGGACTGACTTGATTGTGCTTGTGGTCCAGTGGTGTTATTGTCGTTGGTGTCCTGTGTGCCAGGTATTCCCTGCCACCGTTGGCACTGGTGCCGATGATGTGGTCGAGCTTGCAGCTGAGTGGACTGTGTTTCCTTGTGTAAGCTGCTGCTTGCCATGCTGTCGTTGTGTTCCTCGGTTTCGGTTGTCTGTTGTTGTGGCAGTTGTGTCTCCATTTCTGGTGAGACGTGAATGACGTTGCCATGTTTAGGAGGTGTCGGACTTGTGTTCAGTTGTGTTGTGCTCTGCCCAGAGCGTGTGCTTGTGATGGTAGTCTGACTGTGTTCCTCTGAGCTGTGTTTCTCGAGAATTGTGTTGTTTCGTGGTTGTATCCGTTGGGTTGTCCATCCGTGCTTCTTCCTTCTTGTTAGTCCTTAATTTCGAGGATGAAATTTCTTGAAGGAGGGGAGGATGTAATGTCCCGGATCTTTGCTGGATCCTTGGTGGATCTTTGTCAGATCTTTATCAGGTCTTTCGGATCCTTTTTGGAGAGTTTCGGATCCCTGTTGTAGCTCCCGAGTTAAGTTTTATGAGCCGTATGGGTTTTTCCCTCGTACTAGTTACGGAACCCTACGGTAAGTTTATTTCTCAATTCATCGACTCGTGGACGCCGCAGTTGCGATGTACTCTTCGAGCCGATCATTGCGACTATTTTTGCGTATTTTTCTGAATTAGGGCATTTTTGACGTATTTTACGAAATTTTGGAAATTAGATAAAATTTCTAATTCCTTTTTTTATAACCCCCCCTCTCTCTCTTCTCACTCACGCCATCACTCTCTCTCTCTCTCCCGTTCTCTCTCGTTCTCTAACCCTCTCGGCTCCGGCTGTGGACGGAGACGGCCGTGGGCGAGGTGACGACGCTGGGGAGCTGCTGAGGCACGTGATGGAGGGAGGATCGGTGCGGTTTGGGTGCGATCCTGAGCGGTGGATTCAAAGCCAACGGTTCGGTTCGCGATGTGGTTTTCAGCGTGGTTTAGTCGCTTCGGCGCTCGGTTTCATCGGTGGAGGTAGGGAGATGGACCGCCACTTCGTCCCGCACATTTTCCCTACTTTTGTGTGTAGTTTGGTGCTCGATCAGGGGAGATCGGGCCGGTTTAGTGAAACCGTCGTTTTTGGAGTTTTCAGGGTTCGCCAGAAAACGGCAACCATTTGCGGCGTGGTTAGTGTTAAAATGACCGCTGGGATGTCTGGATCCCATTCACGTCAGTTTCGTGTCGATCGATTGTCATTCGGGGCCGGTAGGAGTCCGGGAACCCTGGTGACCCGTTTTGGGTCGATTCGTCTGAATCGCCCCGTTCTTGCGTTTTAGCCCGTGCATGTTGTGACCGACGTCACGCGGTTCGGGGAAGAGCGGAGAGGACGCGGAGCGCGCGCGGGCTCCTCTTTTCTTTCTTTTTGGTGTTTGTTTGCTGCAACACAGAAATAAGAGAAGAGAGAGAAGGGGCCACCACGGGGGATTGCTCCGGCGCGGCGAGCGGGACAAGTGTGATATAGCAAAATATGGGGTTTAAACGGCCATAGCGGGAAGTGACTCGCCGCGGCCTCGGGGGAACGGGAATGGTGCAAAAATTAAATAACAAGAATTGAAACTGCCATTGGGGAAGTGACTCGCCGCGGCCTCGAGAATATGAGCAGATAATAAGATGACAGAATATAGAGAGAATACAAAGAGCGGGAATTTAAACGGCCATTGGGAAAGTGACTCACCGCGGCCTCGAGAACACAAACAGATAAGAATATAACGTATAAGAACGTGAATTTAAACGGCCATTGGGGAAGTGACTCACCGCGGCCTCGAGAACACGAATAGATAAGAATATAACATATAAAAAAGGGAATTTAAACGGCCATTGGGGAAGTGACTCGCCGCGGCCTCGAGAATATGAGCAGAATATAACAGAGTATAAAGAGAATATAAGAACGGAAATTTAAACGGCCATTGGGGAAGTGACTCGCCGCGGCCTCGAAAATAAGATGTGATCGCCAGGGGCCGAAAGACCCCAAAATAAGAAAGTGATCGCGCCTACCTCAAGAGCGGGAGATGGCGGGTTGCTTCTTCCTCTCCCTCCGGCCGGCCGACGGAGAGGGCTTTCCTCGGCTACCCTTGCAAAACAACGACAAACAAATGACAAGTGGATTAGAAAGATGGAGGTGTAGTATTCAAATCCTTGCGATAAAAATAACGAAATGATGGCAAGACACACACCTGGTTGGTGTTATCTTTTAAACCCCTCTCGGACTCGAGTAGGAGAAAAATGAGATGATGGATGCAAGAAGTATAAAAGAAGAGGCGCCCTTATGAAGGGGGATAGAGGATGCGAGATGATGAATGCAAAAGAACTACGAAGAAAAAAGGGGAAGAAAAGGCTTATTGGATGAGCCGAGGGTGAAATCCGGCGGAGCTCCGGCAGCGTGGGGACGACGTGGAAGCGCGGTGGATGAAGACAACCTTCCTCTCGCGAGCGTGAGCACCCGAGAAGCCGACAGAACCTCCACCTACAAAAGAACCCACGGGTTAGAAAATGACTCCGTAGCCTCTGGGCTCCGGCAGCCTATCGGATCACTTCTCAGCTCCCTCAGAACTGAGGGGGTGGGGCTCTATTTATAGAGCTCCGGAGGGTGGAGGCGTCCAGGACCCTGGACACCTCCATCAGGGCCGAAATAATATTTTATTCTATTTTTATTGATTTTTTGGAATACTTTTGTGGAGGCGTCCAGGGTCCCGAACGCCTCAAGCAGGTCCACCGAAAGCCGACGTCGGCCGCACGCGGTTTGGCACAACGCGTGGTTTTGTGAGTGGCGCCTCGTGATTCAGAAATGGGCGCGTCCAACTGACCGGACGTCTCTATAATTTAGATTTTTTCACACACGACAAACCGTCGTTCGGTGGCCGGCGCCCTTGAGGGAGTTGATGGAGGCGTCCAGAGGCCTGGACGCCTCCAAAATTATATTATTTTTTATTTTTCTTTTGTCTTTTATACCAGGGCTGGCATTTTAATTTTTTATATTTGTTTTTTATGGAGGCGTCCAGGGGCCTGGACGCCTCCATTAATATATATATTATTTTTTTTTTGTTTTTATTTTATGCCAACTGGCATTTTACAAACATTTTTTATTATTATTTTTTTTATTTTTATGGAGGCGTCCAGGGGCCTGGACGCCTCCATTAAAATATATATATTTTTTTTATTTTTTTTATTTGGTTTTGGGCCCTGAGAAAAGAATAAAATAAATTAAAAAGATGGGGGCGTCCAGGGGCCTGGACGCCCCCATTGAGACCCACCCGGGTCCTCAAATCAGGCATCGGCGGCCGCCCGGTAGACCCCCTTCTTGATTCCGGAACCTCTTGATGCGTCTGACTGGTGTTGATGTCGTCCGAATGCCGTGACGAGACGATTCCGGATGCCAAAAAAGGCAGAAGAAGACCCAAGCAAAGGAAGCACTCGAGCGATTCAAAATGCGTAAGCCGTTGCGGGGCGTTTGTATAGTAATATGAGACTTTCTCAGGAGACGTCAAGAATGGCGTGTCTACAGCTACCCCGCCTTAGCGTCTGCTTTGCAAGGGAGCGACACGTAGTGGAATGGTATCGAAGTGGAGTGGAGTGAAGTGGGAGCGGACTGATAAGTTGATGCCAAGGTGTGATGAGACACGCTTTTGACGTTACTGTTTGGAATCTTTCCTGGAGTTTCAATGAGGCGACCTTGAAGAAGGTCTTTCAAATATTGACGATTGCTTGGACGGAGATCAAATAAGGGAGGGTGAGATGTGCGCTCAGGCACGAAACAAAAGGAGACCAACTTCTCGGTGTGGAAGTACCTGGGTCATAAACCGGAGGTTTCACCTTTGGGGAGCGGTTACCAGCCAATGTGGAAGTGATGCGGCCAAGGTGGGTCAAAAAAAAGGTAAAGGAATATCTGAGGGTCTGTCCAAACAAGGGTCTCCTTTGGAAGAGCAGCGTCGGGGCTGTCTCAAGGAAACTCAGTATTTCATTCGGAGTGGAATATCTCATATTTGTGGGAATTGGAGCACAACGGCTTTCACAATCGAATCACTTGAATGATCTTCCGCAATAAATCAAAGTCCTATATGAATGCATGCTGGGTTCAAAGAAAAATTTAAAACAAACTAAAATAGAAAATAGTCAAGGGTAATATTGTCAACTTGTGAAGAACGGGTCAGGATACCGACCCGGTGAGCTGATACTGGGCTGGGGCCCGTTTATCCGCGCATCAACTCACTGAATGGAACCGTCGTCCCCATGCTACCACAAATTAACGGCCTATCCGTACAACCCAAATTCTTCCGAAATCATCACTGTTTTTTTGTTGAAGGAGAACTCAAATCCCAGATTTGTTCGGGTCGCAAGGTCCTTGACATGTTCTAGCAGCGTAGGTATCGTATACTATGATGCATGACATGGTGGGACCAACCATTGAAAGGTGGGACAGGAGACTGGACAAAGATGTCCGTTAGTAAAACCTGCACAGGCCAGCAGGGATCAATAACATCAGAAAGTAGCAGATTTATAACAGAATCACACCACAATGGAAAGGAAATCTAGCCAAAATCCTGACACTGACCACTGATGTGACATGTTCTGTCCTGTAGCACCCTTCCCTTCCTATAAGAACTCCCCTTAGGCTAGTTCATTCAAATGCACCAAGGTGGGTTTTGGAAGCTCAGGAGAGGAAAGAGGGGAGAATCTAGAGATTTCAGGATGGAAGGAGAGTCTTCCCGCGTTATGAAGCGGAGCAGGCCTAGCAGCGAGATCAGGCGACTCTCCGACCTCGAGGGTCATCTGAGTGGGACGATCTTGTCGCATATGGTAAGCTGATTCATTTCAAATTTTTCATGTGAACCTTCTTCTTACTTCCTTCATTTCTTCTTCTTTCCTCTTCCAGCCATATCCACTCTTCCCAGGCCCGAGGAAGTTTTCCAAGCTGCCATGGCTTTCAAAGCTGACTTCCAATATCTCCATTGGCATGAGGGCCGTACTCTCGAAGTGGCATCTGCAGGGGCTCCTTATTCACGCCAAGCATTACGAGAAGATTCGTATGGACTGGGCGGCTATGGGCGCACTAGTGGAGATCTGGCATCCCCAGACCCACACTTTTATCTTCCCGACCTTCGAGGTGACCATCCTCCTCGAGGAGGTGGAACTTCTGCTCGGATTGAAGAAATTCAAGAGTGACGGGAAGGTGAAGGCTATGCGGATGCTGACACGGGGGACTTCTGAAAGCGTCCTTGGAAGCTTCATGCCGCCCGACGTAGCCAGAAAGGTCCGTACTCAAAAGGGGATCGATCTCCAAAAGCTCGCGGAGTGGGTCATGGACGCCCTGAGAGGGTCACCAGACGATGACTATTTGGAGGGAATCATGAAGGGGTTCACCATTTGTCTGACGGGTGCTCTCTTGTTCCCTTATACCGACAACATGGTGGAGGAAGACCAACTGGGTGCTATCTGCGGGATCTGGCGTGGAAAGAGGGTGGGACCCGCCGTCTTTGCCTATCTTTACAGCGGTCTTACTGCCTCGAGCATGGGTAAGCCTCCATTTGGTTGTGCACTTGTCTTGAATTGCTGGCTGGATTTGCATTTCAAATTCGACCACCGCGAGGGAATGCCAACTGCTTCGAAGCTCTTCCAACAAAGCCCTCTTCATCATATAGCCGACGTGTTAGGCTTCGGTGGTACTGTAGTGAACCGCGTTCCGTGGCTGAAGAAACGTGAAGACTGGCGGTCTCACTTCCGCACCGTGACACAAGGCTTTTTTACTTGCGCACCGGCATGTTTACTTTCGCTAGATCTCCTCATGAGGCCTTCTCCCGAAGTTGATCTTCAACTGATCGGCGCGACCGAGTTTGTTCTTTACAACGCGCATCGGTGCTGCCTCCAGATTGGCATCCCACGCCATTCGTTCCCGCCACCGACTGGCATCGTTCCTTTGAAGAAGAGGGAGTTAGGTACTGAAGCGGACGCGAAGGAAGCGAAGGCCATTAAAGCTCCCTGGAAGACAAGTGTTGCGGGAAAGGTATTAGCGCATGTGGTGGAAGAATGCGAGCCGTGGAGGGCTTATGTAACCGAACTGGGGAGGTTAAGGCCTAAGGCGCCTAAACCCCTGATGTAGCTCATTCTGCTTTCTGATGGAATAAAATCTGGCATTTGGATGTTTCGGACCCCCGTCCCCTTAACTATTATCTTTTTTGTGGTTTTTCTTTTTCTTTCCTTTTTTTTTCTTTTGTTTGGATTATATACATACTCTAACCCCTTTTTTCTTTTTATTATTTTTTTATTATGGGGGCGTCCAGAGGCCTGGACGCCCCTATTTTTTTATAATTTTTTTAAAAAAAAAATTTTTTTGGGGGCGTCCAGGGTCCTGGACGCCCCTAATTTTTTACTTTTTTTTTATTTTTTAATTTTTGGTTTGGGGGCGTCCAGGCGCCTGGACGCCCCTAAGTTTTTTTGAATCCTGGACGCCCCTAAGTTTTTTTGAATTTTTTTTAAAAAAATAAAAAAGTGGGGGCGTCCAGGCGCCTGGACGCCCCAATTAAAGCACAAATTATATATAGGGGGGCTCCCCCCCCCCTTACTCACTTACTGTTCATTCAAACGATCCGGTCAAACCAGACAGACCCATTCTTCGCCCCAATGGAGTTAGGAGGCCCGAACCGAGGTGGAGACAAGCGTAAACGACTGGCTCGTCGTCCGAGGAGACTGAGAGACGATGCTGAGGAGGCCGTAGCAGAGGAGATTGCTGCGGAGGAGGAGATGGAGGTGCCGCTTCTGGCCGCGGAGGCCGCTGCGGATGCTGGTGACGCGGGAGAGGACGATCACGACCCGGTAAGTACTTCGAAATTCTCACTCTGTGGTTCAATAGGCTAAAACGGGCGTGCGAGAGGCTGTGAGAGAAGGCCGGGTAGTGAGAGAAGGAGGCGTCCAGGGGCCTGGACGCCTCCACTTTTTCTTTTTTATTATTTATTTATTTATTTATTTACTTAAATAATAAAATAAAATTAAATTAAAAATAAGGAGGCGTCCAAGGCCTAGGACGCCTCCATAATAATATATATATATTATATATATTTTTTTGTTTTTGGTTCTTGGATTTTTTTTCGAAAAAAGAAATAAAGAAAATAGGAAGGAGGCGTCCAGGGGCCTAGACGCCTCCAAAAAACAATATATATATATATATATATATTAAAAAAAATAAAATAAAAAGAATAAATAGTATATACAGTGTTATTGTTTATTACTGTTCATGATGCTGATGTGTTCTTTGTTGGTTTTTGTGGTGTGCAGGGTGTGATGAAGGGCCGGATTAACTGGTCCTTGGTGGTGGCAGCATACCGTGGGCTGCCGGATTTCCAGAGGGCGCGTGTGGACGCCATGGGCTTTGGAGCTTTCCTTAGGATCGAGCCCTTCCGGCTCGACCTTCCTCTTATCCAGGCATTGAGGGAGCGGTGGCACGCACCGAGCCGGGCGTTTTTGATGCCGTGGGGGCACATGGTGCCGACACTAGAGGACGTGGCTCGGATTACCGGGCTACGGGTTAACGGAGAGGCAGTCAGCGGGGTCACCTACCCCGACTACCGAGAGAGTGCCCTGGACTTGCTGTGGTTAGAGACGAGCGTGACTGATAGAGACAGCAGGGTAGTTGGCCGAGTGGAGATCATGGAGGCGCTCGGATTCGTCGACCCGCGCCAGCGGGTTAGCGAGACTGGAGCGGAGTTCTTGGCTCGACTGGAGGGGGATGCTCATGCAGCTTTCACCCAGGATCCGAGCGAGAGGGAGCTGGTGGACCTAGACCTTCGGAGGTTTCTTTTCTTTTTCCTGGGCCGCCTTCTGCTGGGGACGAAGGGGGATGGCATCCACTGCCGTTTCCTCGGGATCTTGGCGGATCTGGACAGAGTGGGACACTACGCGTGGGGAGCGGCTCTGCTTGCCCATTTGATTGCTGATCTCTCCCAGACTTCGGAGAAGGAGACGATAGACAGTGGCTTCGCACCTTTCCTCCAGGTAAACATTTTATTTATGCATTCCCACAGTTAAATATACAATTATTGTACTAATGATGTATGATGGATGCAGGTGTGGAGCTATTACTATTTCCCGATGGGGAGGGCTAGGCATGGGAACAGGAGGGCCGTGCCTCTGGCGCGGCAGTGGAGGCCGGTCATGGTTGCAGCACCCCACGGCTACCAACTGGCATCACTTCGTCGGGAGCTGAGCGAGTATCCCGAGGCCATGGTATGATGCGTATGATTTTTTTTTTGTGTTTATGCATGTGACTGAATGGTAACTAACATAATGTATGTATGGTGATGCAGGTGGTGTGGAGGCCCTACCTGGGCATGGGCGATGCTGGCCAGCTCTGGGTTGTAGCGGGTCTTCCTCGTTTCAGGCGGGACGTGTGGGTCCATTGTCTGAACGAGATCGAGCCGCTGCGGCTTAGACTGGTCATGAGGACGTTGGGGCTGGCCCAGGAGTGGGTTGATGTAGATGCGCCGGCCCGCATTGGGCGGAAGACCAAGGGGAAGGCGAAGATTGTGGACTGGCGTATGCGCTTCCCAGCACAGTACCAGGATTGGCAACAAGGCGGGGTCCCAGTGGTGTCCCATGTACAGGACAGCACAGATTACATGAGACGGTACCGAGCTACGTACGGGGACCGCCTCTCCTTGGGTGGTATGGCAGGGGTAAGTGTGAAATGAAAATGCTTCACCCTTCTATATGTATATGCATGTGGTACTGACTTATGTGCAATGCAGGATGCTCGTGACAACATGATCGCCGACCTGCGGGCCCAGCTGGCGGACGCCAGGCGGCAGTTGGTGGCCATCCGACAGGAGTTGGAGATCCTGGTGAGTCTATGCAATGCATTTTTTTGTGACCTGGATTTTTGATGCTTAGCCTTTGACTGACGTTTTCCCCGTGTTTCAGCGGGCCCACCAGACAGCGGCAGCCGGGATGGCTGGTGGAGCGGGTTCCAGTTCGCGGGGCCCTCCTCCGGAGGTTTCTGCCCTCCAGGAGCAGCTGGCGCACGCGGTGGCTCGGGCTGAGGAGGCCGAGCGTGACCGCGAGGCTCGAGTGAGTGTTTGCTTGGCCCCGACCCTTTTCTAGCTACTTTCCTTCTATCACTGTTCTCTTACGGTGCATGCGTGCTTTGACAGGTGGCCGAGATTCGGGAGGCCATGGCCCGTGCTGTTCATGCTGAGCAGGAGCGCGATGCCTGGGTGGCAGAGCGCGATGCCTGGGTGGCAGAGCGCGACGCCCGGATTGCGGAGCTGGAGGAGGAGCATCGACGGGAGGCTGAGGAGCTCCCTCGTGACGTGCTGGATCTGCGGATCGCCCTCGAGCTGTCGAGGAGAGAGGCGATGAGGGAGAGAGAGGAGAGGGAGAGGGATAGGGAGAACGTGGAGAGAGAGAGGGAGAGCGTGGAGAGAGAGAGGGAGAGGGAGAGGGAGAGAGAGAGGGAGGAGCGACAACGGGATCAGACCGAGAGGAGGGCTCTAGAGGCCCAGCTGCTGGAGCTCCGATTGAGTCTCGGCACGGCGGAGGGGAGGCTTCGGGAGAGCGAGGAGCGGTACCAGAGGGCGAAGGAACGCGGGGCGCGACTTCGTCAGTCTGGTTCTTTTTCCATGGGCAGCTATCTGGTCTCTTCGGTCGAGGAGCGTCGTCGCACCTTCGAGGCTGGAGTGCCACCGCAGGGCGAGGCGAGCACGGCTTCTCAGGGTTCGCAGAGGCCCCCTAGGGATCCCCGGCAGAGGAGGGAGGAGAGAGATGACCAGGAGGGTGGTGGTGAGAGTTAGAGAGTTGCTTGTACACGTCACCCTTCTCACTGTATGATGTACTTTCGGCTATTATATGAAATGGAAATGGCTTTTTTGTGTTGTGTGTACCTTTCTCTCTCCCACACTTTCTTCTTTGCACTGAGTTGTCCTTTGAGGCACGCTCCGCGAGACCTTGCCCTGAACAGCGGAGAACTACGCTTTGCACGGGGGATTTTGTTTCCTTTTCCCCCTTTTGGGTGCGTCCAGGCGCGAGGACGCGTCTTAATCCTTGAATTCAAATTTAAAGCATCGAGTGGCCTTTCTTCTCCCGTGCCTTACCCGCAAACGAGCCCGCCTTCTGCCGAAACTCGCTTGCCCCCTTTCTCGTCTTCCTCCTCTTTTGATTTGATGGAGTTCGGTGGGCCCGATCATGGTGAAGGTGGAGAGGGACGAGGAACTCCTCGCCCGAGGAGGGACGCGCCAGAGCACGGAACGGCGTCCATGGAGGAGGAAGGGCCGCTTCGGGCCCCCGAGGGACCCGAGGGGCCCGATGGCGCGGGAGGAGGTGAACACGGTCCGGTAGGTCCTCCGATCTCTTCCTCTTTTAATTCATTTTGGGTTTTGAAGCTAGCCGCGCGAGGGGGAAAGGGTTCGGCGAGTGTCGCACTTAAATGATGGACGCGTCCTAGATAGGGGACGCGTTCTTTTTGACTGATGTGGGACCCCTTTCTTGGTGCAGGACATGGCAAGGACCCTGGGTCTGGCCGATGAGTGGGCGAGTGCGGACGAGCCGAGCCGCATCAGGAGGGAGAGTCGCGGCAAGGCGAGGCTCGAGGAGTGGCCCGTGCGTCTCCCTGGACAGCAAGCGGGGATACTGGTGCAGGACAGTGCCGGCTTCCTGCGGCGGCAGAGAGAGAGCTACGCGGGGCTTCCCCAAGCGGGGGACACGCATGGCATCGGCGGCTCGCGCGCCCAACTGTCAGAGACTAGGCGGCAGCTGGCCATCGCTCAACATGAGTTGTCGCTCCTGGTAAGTTATGTGCCGCACTTTTAACTTCAGATTTTGGAGTTTCACTGACGGCCGTTGTTTATTTTGTTCCAGCGTGCCAAGCAGACAGCGACGGTGGGAGTGGCTGGCAGATCTTCCAGTTCCTCGGCCCCTTTTATCGAGATTGCCTCCCTCCGGGAGCAACTTGCCGGTGCGGTGGCCTGCGCGACCCGGGCGGAAGAGGAGCGTGACGCCTGGGTGGCGACTGTAGCGGAGCTGCGGCATCGCGGTGAGGAGAGACCTTCTCCAGACATCCTGGAGTTAAGGGTTCTTCTGCAGATGATGAGGAGAGAGGCAGAGAGAGAGAAAGCCGAGAGAAGGTCCGAGCGACAGCGGGATCTGACCGAGAGGAGGGCCTTGGAGGCCCAAGTGAGGGAGCTCCAGCTGGGCCTTCAGGCCATCGTGAAGAGGCTAGGAGGGATGGAGACGCGCTACGAGAGAGCGCGAGAGTTCGGGGAGCGACTCCGCCAGTCCGATCGTGGTGAGGACACGCGTCACACTTTACGACGGAGTACACGGATCTCGCCGGCATCCCTTTGGCTCGGCGACCAGTTGACAGATTAGCGGAGCTATCATCACTTATTTTATGCTTTGGGCCATGTTGGGCCTTGGTTTGGTCCGTGTGTGGACAATTTTCTTTCAGTCATGGACCTTTTTTGAGGCCAATTAGGTTTTATTTGTGTTTTGTAGGCTTGCTAGAGGCTAGGGAGGTTAATGGGCCACCTTGGTTCACTCTTCAAGCCCATTTGGGCTGGGCGCCTAGGAGAAAGCCCATACTGGGCCTTTTCCTCCTTGCTCCACTACCCAGGCCTGTTATCTGGGGATCCATTAGGGTTGGAGAAGGAGGAGGGCGCACCCACCCTTCCCACCTCATGGGAGGTGCGCCCCCCACCTTCCCTCCTTTCTTTTAGGAGGCAAGTGCGCCCCCTCCCCTATTGTGTAGGATTTCAAATTAAATAGGCTCTTTTTGTATTTTTATTTTAGGAAACTAATTAGGGTTTCCCCTCCCACATATAATATGTTGTATTTTCTCTTTTGGAAATCAATCAATGAAGAATTAAGTTTGAAAAGCCTTGTGCGCAGCCACCATCTTGAAAGGGGCGATCCCTTCCTCCTCCTCCTCCTTGAGGGTGCGACGCCCTCACCCCCTCTCCAGTCCTTGGGTGCGACGCCCAGGGGTAGGAGACCTTATCCAAGGATCCCAACGCCAGCAACCTTCTTCCAACATTCACGGCGACGAGTTCGGTGAAGCGACGGCGCACGCGGGATCTTCATCTTCTTCCCCGGGCGTCCCTGTGCTGACAGCAGATCAGGTGTCCAAAGTTCGGTCTGGTGCGTCTACTTCCCGGCGGCGTCTCTCTCAAAGGTCTTCACGACTTTTGTACCCCTTCCTGTCACCGTTCCAACCCCACCGGTTTCGTCTCAAAACTCCACCCACAGCGAAAGTTCCCTTCATACCTACTTTTGGTGCGCTGGCTGTCACCCTGACAGTCCCGCCTGAACCAGAGCCCTTTTGTCCGCCCATTTACGCCACCTTCCCGTTGTTTTCTGATCCCCTTCCCTTCTTAACATTTGTTCCCCTCCCAGTTACGAATCCAACCTAATTGGTCTCGCCTCAAAACTCCATCGGGGCTGAAAGTTGTCTTCAAGAACACTTTTAGTGCGCAATCCTGCGCTACAGTACCCGAGCGGGACTGCCAGCAACGGGCCTCCAAAGGAGGTACCCTCTCCCGTCCACGGATCGACCTGCAAATTGGTGGCTCGACTCCTCACATCCCACCACACCTCCAGTAGACATCTCGGGTCAGAACTCTTTCTGTAACCCTGCGCCCTTGTCGCCCCATCCAAGGTCACCGGTCTGACCACTCCGTAGGCAGACTGTTTCTCCCGGTTTACAGCGCTCTCTGCACCCAGATCTCCCACGGGACCCCTTCGGCCGCGGCTGTCCTTTGTTGACCGCCCCTGTCAGCCATCCACCAGAGAAGACGCCGCCCCAAACGCTGTCCGGACGTCCACGTACCAGCATCAGCTCCGCCGGCTGTCACTGCGACCAGTCAGCAGCCGTTCGCCGGGTCGACTTCCTTCGGCGCCGTAGCAGCAGCCCGTGGATTCCCCTTCCGGCTCGACATCCCTACAGTGTCTCGTGGTGACGTGGACCACCTCACCACCCACTACAGGGACGAGCGATCGTGCGAGGGTCGGCTTCCGGCGTCATTCTCATCACCGGCTGCTGCCCGTCAGCCCGTGCACCGGCCGCCCCATGGACTTTGTGATTGTAGCCTTTTACCTCCCTGCGAGGAGTGGGCCGTGTTTGTATTTGTATCCGTCTATCCACGTGTATCGGGGTGGTTGGACTCGGCCGGGGTTCCTTCCCCACGCCTAGGCGTGGAGGTACGTGTCTCGCTCCCTCCTTTATTACTTGCTTATTCCGTATGCGATTGAATGTGCCGCGCGAGTGAGTGTAGGGCCTAGCTAGACTGTATTTATCACTGCTGGTTGAATGACGAGAGCGCCCACCTCCCTTGGCCCTAGTCGAGCACCGAGCTCGGACTAGACTCCCATGTCGTCCAGCGGCTTCTCGCCCGTTGTGATCCCGTCGCGCCTCCCTCCTTGGGACGGCCGTGGTTCGGAGTTATGTTGAGAGACGCCTCCACCCGGAGGGAGTTCACGTTAGTCGGTCACACCGGCTTGCCTTGTCACGTGCGCGTGCTGGTCGCGTTCTTTAGCGTCCTAGGCTAGCTAGCGAGTCAGTCGGTCCCGCATCAAATTTTGGTATCAGAGCATATTGTCCCGCATCAAGTTTGGTATCAGAGCATATTGTCCCGCATCAAGTTTGGTATCAGAGCTTAGGGAACCAGTTTGTTCTAACAAATTGGGGTCTTAGGTCATTTGAGGCCTTAGAGTTGTCTAGGTTGCATTGAGTCTCTTAGTTCATCTAGGTAATCTACCATTGCATTGTCTTTTTAGGTTTATGTCTAGTTAGAGTTATCCTTGTCTCGTTGAGTCTTGCATGTGTTTTGAGTTCCCAGTGCATCTCGATGGCTAGTTCTTATTATTCAGTTCCATACCACCGACCCAACCTTAGTAGGGTGCATCAGGTAGAGGGAGCCCCGAGTAGTCCTGTCCAAGGCAACAGGTTCGTGTCCGAGTATATTAAGGAGTTTGATGAGCACCTAATGCGATATGGGACTCAGGAGGATGAAATCAGGACTGTAGTTCATTTCCGTCGGGGTCTGCGCGAGCACCTCCGGATTGAGTTATCCCGCCGCCATGTGCAGACCCTGGGGGAAGCTTACCAGGTTGCTCGTGAACAGGAGCAGTTTGAGCTCGAGTTTGCTCCGGTCCAGCACCCCACACCCACATACTCTCGTGGGTCGTATTCTCGAGCTACCCCTAGACCATACCCTCGGGGACCCGTGGCCCGTCCACAGGAGTCGGCTCGTCAGGACTCCTTTACCTCTAGACCTCACTATTCCCATCCGAGGGACTATCACCCTCGATCCACGGCTACAGCCTCTGCCCCTCAGCTTCAGCAACCTACTGTCTCTACCCACCCTCCGAGGGCTTGTCCACTACCCGCCACCACCTTGGCCGCTCCCCGAGACCTGAGGTCCGATATGCCATCCGTGAAGGCTGACTTCCAAGCTTCCTTTGATCGATACCTGACCCGCGTAACCCCTTATAGTAAGCTCATATCCGTCGGTTATGAGGCTGATCCGGGTCTTGAGGCGGAGTATTTGGATGAGTCGATAGAGGACCAAGATCCCATCCAGTATATAGAGGACCCCGTTCCCTCACTGGGGGTAGATGCTTCATCCTTCGACCCACATCTCGAGCCATTACTACCTCTCAAGGGTGAGCTTGTCATTGGGGAGTTTTTAGCTAGCTGGTTAAGGGAGGGTCCACATCTAGATGTCTCGATCACCTACTACCCCTCCATGGAGCCAACTCTCCCAGTCATACCCCTTAACTCCTTTCACACCACTTTTCGGTCCTTCAGCTTTATAGAGAATGTGAGGGAGTTTCTTAAGAGTTTGGATTGTCAGTGGGAGTTGACATACATGTTGGCCTTAGGGTCTGACCAACCCTATAGTCATAGCTTCATACTCCCAGCTTTGGGGTCTATTACCTCGGTGTACACCATAGGGCCTATCACTTCCGAGGTCCTTCTATTCTTTCCCATACTCGATGAGGTTGCCTTTCTCCCATCTTATGGCATTACTACTCCGAGGGAGGAACCTTGTCTTCCTGGCCCTTATGATTCCCTTGCCCCATCTTTCATAGTGCCTAAAGGTGACCATTTGCACCTTGGCGAATATCCGACATGGGCAAGTATAGTGAAGGGGCATGTTAGGACAAGTCTCCATTTCTTTGACCCTTTTGATCCTTTTCCTATTGAACCTCCCGATCCATATTTCCTCACCCCTTGTGACGAGGAGGTCCATTATCACTCCCCTTCCATGCATGGATCCACACCCCAGAGTTTGGTTAGGAGGGAGTCACAGGTGATCCATTATCACTCTCCTTTCACTCCTTTATCTCTCTTTCATGAATCATCTCCTCCACAATCATATAGGGGTTACATGGTGAGTGAGTCTGGTCATATTGGTCCCCCAAAGTCTGGCACACTTGGTAGGACACCCATGCATGATAGATACAACTTTGGTTGTCCAGGACCTCCCCGTGTTGTCCAATCATATAGGAGTCATAAGCATGCTAGGTCCATGTTTGGATGTCCAGGACCACCTCTGCATTCACATAGGTATGAGTCTACATATCTTATTCGGAGTCTGCATCATCACCACCTCAGGGCCAGCAACGCACGTTATATGGAATTAGCTGATGCGCATCGACACACCCGTGAGTTCCGCGAGGGAGAGTATGTCATGATCAGGGTCAGACCTGAACGGTTCCTTTCGGGGGCCGTAAAGAAACTCCAGGACCGCGGTGCCGGACCCTTCCGAGTTCTGAGGCAGATTGGGTCTAACGCGTATGAGATTGAGCTGCCAGATGATTATGGGATCAGTTCGACGTTCAACGTCTCTGATCTAGTGGCCTATCGGGATCCAGCAGTGATTCCCAGTGAGCTTCTTGGGCCTCCCCTTCCTGTTGTGAGCGATACACCTTCTGAGAGTCCACCTCCTCCAGCCCCATTACAGAGACGCGAGCACATCGATTGTATACTGGATGAGCAGGTGACCACCACCAGGAGCGGGGCCTACCAGCGCTTCCTAGTGCGTTGGAGAGGGCGCCCTGAGACAGACGACACCTGGATCACGCGGGGAGAGCTGGAGCGGATTGATCCGGACTTGCTGGAGCGTTACCTGAGCGACCGTGACCCTTACTCGACGGGGTCGAGTTCTTCCCACCCGGGGAGAATTGGTGAGGACACGCGTCACACTTTACGACGGAGTACACGGATCTCGCCGGCATCCCTTTGGCTCGGCGACCAGTTGACAGATTAGCGGAGCTATCATCACTTATTTTATGCTTTGGGCCATGTTGGGCCTTGGTTTGGTCCGTGTGTGGACAATTTTCTTTCAGTCATGGACCTTTTTTGAGGCCAATTAGGTTTTATTTGTGTTTTGTAGGCTTGCTAGAGGCTAGGGAGGTTAATGGGCCACCTTGGTTCACTCTTCAAGCCCATTTGGGCTGGGCGCCTAGGAGAAAGCCCATACTGGGCCTTTTCCTCCTTGCTCCACTACCCAGGCCTGTTATCTGGGGATCCATTAGGGTTGGAGAAGGAGGAGGGCGCACCCACCCTTCCCACCTCATGGGAGGTGCGCCCCCCACCTTCCCTCCTTTCTTTTAGGAGGCAAGTGCGCCCCCTCCCCTATTGTGTAGGATTTCAAATTAAATAGGCTCTTTTTGTATTTTTATTTTAGGAAACTAATTAGGGTTTCCCCTCCCACATATAATATGTTGTATTTTCTCTTTTGGAAATCAATCAATGAAGAATTAAGTTTGAAAAGCCTTGTGCGCAGCCACCATCTTGAAAGGGGCGATCCCTTCCTCTTCCTCCTCCTTGAGGGTGCGACGCCCTCACCCCCTCTCCAGTCCTTGGGTGCGACGCCCAGGGGTAGGAGACCTTATCCAAGGATCCCAACGCCAGCAACCTTCTTCCAACATTCACGGCGACGAGTTCGGTGAAGCGACGGCGCACGCGGGATCTTCATCCTCTTCCCCGGGCGTCCCTGTGCTGACAGCAGATCGGGTGTCCAAAGTTCGGTCTGGTGCGTCTACTTCCCGGCGGCGTCTCTCTCAAAGGTCTTCACGACTTTTGTACCCCTTCCTGTCACCGTTCCAACCCCACCGGTTTCGTCTCAAAACTCCACCCACAGCGAAAGTTCCCTTCATACCTACTTTTGGTGCGCTGGCTGTCACCCTGACAGTCCCGCCTGAACCAGAGCCCTTTTGTCCGCCCATTTACGCCACCTTCCCGTTGTTTTCTGATCCCCTTCCCTTCTTAACATTTGTTCCCCTCCCAGTTACGAATCCAACCTAATTGGTCTCGCCTCAAAACTCCATCGGGGCTGAAAGTTGTCTTCAAGAACACTTTTAGTGCGCAATCCTGCGCTACAGTACCCGAGCGGGACTGCCAGCAACGGGCCTCCAAAGGAGGTACCCTCTCCCGTCCACGGATCGACCTGCAAATTGGTGGCTCGACTCCTCACATCCCACCACACCTCCAGTAGACATCTCGGGTCAGAACTCTTTCTGTAACCCTGCGCCCTTGTCGCCCCATCCAAGGTCACCGGTCTGACCACTCCGTAGGCAGACTGTTTCTCCCGGTTTACAGCGCTCTCTGCACCCAGATCTCCCACGGGACCCCTTCGGCCGCGGCTGTCCTTTGTTGACCGCCCCTGTCAGCCATCCACCAGAGAAGACGCCGCCCCAAACGCTGTCCGGACGTCCACGTACCAGCATCAGCTCCGCCGGCTGTCACTGCGACCAGTCAGCAGCCGTTCGCCGGGTCGACTTCCTTCGGCGCCGTAGCAGCAGCCCGTGGATTCCCCTTCCGGCTCGACATCCCTACAGCGTCTCGTGGTGACGTGGACCACCTCACCACCCACTACAGGGACGAGCGATCGTGCGAGGGTCGGCTTCCGGCGTCATTCTCATCACCGGCTGCTGCCCGTCAGCCCGTGCACCGGCCGCCCCATGGACTTTGTGATTGTAGCCTTTTACCTCCCTGCGAGGAGTGGGCCGTGTTTGTATTTGTATCCGTCTATCCACGTGTATCGGGGTGGTTGGACTCGGCCGGGGTTCCTTCCCCACGCCTAGGCGTGGAGGTACGTGTCTCGCTCCCTCCTTTATTACTTGCTTATTCCGTATGCGATTGAATGTGCCGCGCGAGTGAGTGTAGGGCCTAGCTAGACTGTATTTATCACTGCTGGTTGAATGACGAGAGCGCCCACCTCCCTTGGCCCTAGTCGAGCACCGAGCTCGGACTAGACTCCCATGTCGTCCAGCGGCTTCTCGCCCGTTGTGATCCCGTCGCGCCTCCCTCCTTGGGACGGCCGTGGTTCGGAGTTATGTTGAGAGACGCCTCCACCCGGAGGGAGTTCACGTTAGTCGGTCACACCGGCTTGCCTTGTCACGTGCGCGTGCTGGTCGCGTTCTTTAGCGTCCTAGGCTAGCTAGCGAGTCAGTCGGTCCCGCATCAAATTTTGGTATCAGAGCATATTGTCCCGCATCAAGTTTGGTATCAGAGCATATTGTCCCGCATCAGGTCGCTTTGCCGCCAGTGGCTTCTTTGCCACGCCAGGGGAGGAGCAGCGAGTCACTGCTGCGGAGCAGGCGCCCAGAGGCGAGGCAAGTGCTACTGCACGGGGATCCCGGAGGCTTCTGAGGGACCCTCACCTCGGGGGAGAGGAGGAGAGTGCCCAGAGAGATGAGTGATGGTGAGGATTGGCAAGCTAGTGGACCCGCCACCTCTCTATGATTGTAGTGTTTGTGACAGCTTATGTAGAATTATGAATGGAGTGATTTGATTTTCTGCTGTTTATTTATTCTTTTGTGCGTTCCTTCTTTCCTACACTTCTTCTCCTTTGCACTGTTCCCATGTGATAGGTCTGCCGAGACTCCGCTCCAAGCGGAGAATCGCGTTTTGTTGTGACCAATTTCCACGGGAATCTGCCGTCGAAGTCAATACTGACGGCCCTAGTTTCTTTTCCCGAATGCTGTGTCAAATTTTGCGGACGTCCTCCAAATTATGATAGGGTATCCCTAGACAACATAGGGGCTATTCGTCCTATTCTTCGTCCAGTCAATCACCCTGTGCGAGCGGTGAAGCGACACATGGGACTGCTTGGGCGGTGCCTCATTGCGAGGGCTATTATTGACAGGTGATGGAGGCAATCTTGGCCCGTACTCTTTCCATTTCTATAAATTCTTGTCCCTTTTATCCTCCCAGGTATATCGAGAGCTAACTCGAGGAGCACAAGTTCTTACGGGAGAGGAGGAGTTCAAAATTCTGAGAGTTGGATGGAGGGCGAATCTTCTCATTCCTCGAAGAGAAGCAGGTCCAGTGGTAGTAGTTCCAGGAGGCTTTCAGACCTTGATGGGCACTTCAGCGAAAGGGCCCAATCTCAACTCGTAGGCCAAGTTTTCTTGCCCTTTTCTCATTCTTTCTTCCTTTCTTCCGACCAAACCTCACCCCCATTCCTTGTATGTGTAGGTTGTGATGAAATCACAACTCTTATGGGAGTTGGTAGTAGCAGCGTACAGGGGCCTCCCAGATTTTCAGAAGGCGAGGCTAGACGTGATGGGATTTGGTACCTTCCTTCGGATCGAGCCGATCCAGCTCGACCTAGTCCTGATCCAAGCCTTGTGTGAGAGATGGGACCCAGTGAGCCGGGCATTCCTGATGCCCTGGGGGCACATGGTGCCCAGCTTGGAGGATGTGGTCCGGATCACAAGCCTGAAGGTAGAGGGCGAGGCAGTGACCGGAGTCACTTACGCGGACTACAGAGAAGGTGCCCAGAAGTTACTGGGTTTGGACCTGGATGGTCGGAAAAACAGGTCGGTAGCTAGGGCGTCCCTCATGGATGCATTAGGGCTCACCGACACTCGTCGGCGGGACGATGAATCCTCAGAAGAGTTCATGGAAAGGATAGAAATAGGATGCCGCACCGTGTACTGCACAGATTTCGGCGACTGGGAAAGATGCAACATAGATTTGAGGAGATTTCTCCTCTTCCTTTTGGGGAGATTGGTACTGAGCTCGAAAGGGGACGGTATCCAATGTTGCTTCCTGGAGCTACTGTCAGACCTTGAAAGAGTAGGGTATTATGCCTGGGGAGCCGCCATGCTGGCACACTTGTTTGCAGGCCTATTCCAAGAAACGGACTGTGAGATGACTGTGAGTGGTTTCACACCATTCATCCAGGTATTTTTGGTTTTGCTTGTTTTGTATTTTTTTTGTGTTTTTGCAAAGTACTGATGACCTGTTCCGAGCAGCTATGGAGTTATTATTACCTCCCTATGGGGAGAGCTCGGCATTGGCGACCCGTGATGGTGCCGTTAGCCAGGCGGTGGGAACCCATCATGAGTGCGGCACCCCTAACCTACCAACTGATGGTGCTAAGGCGGGAGCTACAGGAGTTCCCTGCAGCGATGGTAAACTGGAGACCCTACTCAGACATGGTTGATGCTGACCAGCCGTGGGTTCTAGCGAGTCGTGCCCGGTTCGGACGGGAACTGTGGATGCACTGCCTGAATGAAATCGAGCCACTTCGGCTACGATTGATTATGAGGACTTTAGGACTGGCTCAGGAATGGGTGGATACGGCTGCGCCACCTTGTGTCAGGAGAAAGACACGAGGACCGGCGACCTGCATTGACTGACTCGTGCGATTCCCCGAACAGTATGAGGACTGGCAACGGGGTGGCACGATTGTAGAATCACAGGCGCGGGATAGCGAGGACTACTTGCGTCTATATAGGACAAAGTACGCAGAGCGGCTCCAACCCCGGGGACTTGCGGAGGTAGGTTTCCCCTTTTTCTTTTTTCTTCTTTCTCCTTTTTCTCTTTTTTTTGGTTTTCCGGTGGAAATGCTGACTCGTATGGCTGCAGGATGTCCGGGATGCCATGATAGCAAATTTACGAACTCGCTTGGCGGAGATGGAACAACAGTTGGGCGATGCCCGCGGAGCTACGAGCGCCTTGGTAGGTGTACAGTGCGCGTTCGTAATTAAATCCTCAGATTCCTGATGTTGGCTGCTAACTCACGCGGTCGTAGCATGCCCAGATTGGCGCGGCTTCCCCAGCGATGGGAGTAGGTGGTGCCTCTTCCAGCCTGTGGATTCCCACCTCCGAACTTAACTTGCTTCATGAGCAACTTGCTCACGCCACGCAGCGTGCTGCGGAGGCAGAAGGGATGCTCCGTATACAGGTAAAAGTTTCAGTGTTGGGTTCTCTTGGTTTACGCCTTATCGCGTATCTGAGATGGTACATTTGGCAGGAAAAGGAGACGGAAGGAGCGCTTGCCCAAGCTACGCAGAAGGAGGCTAGGATAGCAGAACTGGAGAGGGAACTGCGGCATCATCCTGATGACGACTCCTCTAGGGATGCCGTGGAACTGAGGATCACTCTCCAGTTGGAGAGGGAAGACCGTGAGAGAGATCGTGCAGAGAGAGAAAGAGCCAACAGATTGACTGAAAGGGAGGAACGAAGGGCCATGGAGGCCCAACTATTCGAACTCCGAATCAGCCTTGGCCTTGCTGAACAGTGGCTGAGAGATGGTGAGGAGCGCTATCGAAGAGCACGAGAGCGTGGATTTCGTGTTGGTAGCTTCTCTGCTGCTTCCGTGGATCAACGCCGGGATGTGGGAATAGGAAGGGGAGTACAGAGCGGTAGGAGTACCGCTTTTCGTAGTTGGGTAGCACCTTTAAGAGTGTTTTGCCCGGAGAGTAGTGGGACGAGTGATGCAGAGAGAGAGGGCGGAACTTGATGTAATTTTTTTGGTTTTTTGGAATAAAATACAAGGTTCGGTTTGTTTGATTTTTCACCTATACTTCTGTTGCCTGAATCCCTGCACACATCACTGAAACAAATAAATCAGAATTTCTGTTCTGACTTGGCCCCTTGCTCAATAAGCAAATGGTCACTGTGACTGTCCTTGATAACTGGTCAAGGGGCCAAGCCTTTATTTAACGAAGGCAAGGGAAAGATGCGGTGATGATAAATGCGACAGGCAAGCACACGAATGCAAGCGGTATTAAAAGTGAGATGCTGCACGCAAATGTAATCATGCAAACTTGATTTGTTTTCTTTTTTATATTTGATATTTTTTTGTTTTATCATAAAAAGATTTTTTTGTTTGTAAATATGTACATTTCTCTGTTCCATTTTTTTTGCTTTTATCATTTCAATTTTTTTTATTGCTAACGCCCGGCAAGCACCCAAATGGCACCTGACCTACGTGAGACAGGGGTTTCTTACTAACCTCCCAGGTATCCTAAGTGCATATCTAGGTTGATTTGGGCCTCTAGACCCCTCGAATGATGATCCCGCCGGCTAAGACTTACCCTGATGACAATACCGTCATGCCATGCTTAGGCTCCCAATCGCTTCCGACCACAGGGATTCACCCAAAAGGTGTTCGAGGTAAATGATTTGCCCGACCCGGGTCTGTTTCCTCACAACTCTAGATGGTATATGATGGAACACCCTGGAACCCTAACGACCAACCGCGCGACGCTGACCCGGAATCAGACGCCGTCGCACCCATAGGTGACGCGCTTGCATTGGCCTAAGCCCGAGGTTAAACAAGAAGACATCAAGGTGGTAAACAGGGGTCTTGACCAACCAGAAACACAGAGACTCCTTCGCAGCGATAGCTTTTACTTTTCAAAGTAGGCAACCAAATGTGTATATTAAAATAAGGTCGCAGACCCTGGGCAGTTTTTCACCTTTCAGAAACTCCATCGAACCTTCATCTTTAGAGGGAGAAGGAAGAGTGTAGGGGATAAACCTCCTGAGAGGACCGGCAAAGCCGTTAACCCGGTGAGCGAATAAGGGCCCATTAACTCTTTCCTTTCGGACAGCTTCGAACCAAATCTCGAACATTTACATTCCACGGCCCCTTTTGTGGATTCAGACTTTTGCTTTGAGGGGTTCCGTTTATCGCAACAGGCACGGTCACGACCAGGCTTTTCTCTTGATTTTGACTTTGTATTTCTTTTTGTGAGGGAGATATAGTCGTTTGACATTTGTGGGCTCCCTTTTTGTATGCCTGCGAGGACAATACCCTCTTCTCGTGCACTGATCGATGCTCGAGGAAATGGATCCTACTCTTGTCCTTGGGGTTTGAGTTTCGGTTTCTCATGCTCAGCGTTTTAAGGGCGCCGACTGTCTCATTTGGTCGAAGAGAAAAGAATAAAGTTTACAGCTTCCGGAGATCTTCTAGGTGTGGCCCTACCATAGGTGATGCTACCAACTTTTTTTTTTGAATAAAATACATAAGTGAACACATGTTAGCTTCCTTCGAGCGAGCATAGGCCGACGTGGCCGGACAGGGATCTCCACGGTTCTGGCAAACCAAGACCCGGTGCCTACCAAGCCTTAATGGGCCCTATCCTAACATGAAGGTTAGATGCAGAGACTTAACTATATGGTGACTGCCGGGCATCGGCATTTTGAATTTTCCATATTTTTAGTGGTTTTCAATATTTCTTTATTTTTTTGATGTTTTTATCTTTTCATCATTTTTTTTTGTTTGTGCTAAGGGTAGTATTTCTTAAGATAAAGCCCATTCCAAGGGTGGGATAACTCGGTCCCTTCGGCGTTGATTAGCTCGTAGGCGTTGCCAGGGTACACGGCTTGAATTACAAATGGTCCTTCCCAATTGAGTTGGAGTTTAGAACGCGGCCCTCCAGGTTTGACAAAAATTCTTTTTACGACCATCTCACCGACTTTGAATTTTCCTTCAACGACTTTCTTTTGGTAAAAGCGAGCGAGTCTATTCTGATACACACGCGCGTTTTCGGCAGCGGCCAGTCGCTTCTCATCCAAGAGTTCCAACTGGGCGAGGAGTGAATTACGACGATCGTCGAGGGGAAAGTCCTCATCCAATTGTACCCTGAGAGAAGGGATCAGAGTCTCATACGGGACTACCGCTTCCATACCATAAGTAAGGGCAAATGGAGTCTGCCCGGTGGGGGTACGGATTGAAGTGCGATAGGCCCATAGAGCTTCGATAAGCTTTTCTGGCCAGTCTGAAAACTTACTAGACTCGCAGGTTTTTTTGATAATTTTGAGCAATGTTTTATTGGTGGCCTCCGCTTGGCCGTTACCTTGTGGGTAATATGGCGATGAATGATGCAATGCAATTGCGTACCTTTTGCAGAGGTCCTGTAGGTCCTGAGAAATGAACTGTGGCCCATTGTCGGTGACGATTGTGCTTGGGACGCCGAATCTGGCGAGGATATTTTTTATGATGAACTTGCAGACTGTTGATGCCTTGATTTCCGCGTAAGCTTCGGCTTCGGCCCATTTGGTGAAGTATTCCGTCGCAGTAAGGATGAAAGATTTCTGCTTGGTGAGGGAATTGGGATCACCTAGGGGACCAATGATGTCGAATGCCCACATGGAGAAAGGCCATGGGGAGGATATTGGATGAAGTGAGGAAGATGGTGAATGGATTTTATCGGCGTGAAGTTGACACTTGACGCACCTACGGACATAGACAGCACAATCCTCTTCCATAGTGGGCCAATAAAAGCCTTGACGAATGATCTTCTTGGCGAGCATCTGACTATTCACGTGGCCACCACACACACCCGAGTGCGTCTCTTCTACACATTTCCAAACCTCATCGTCACCAAGACATCTTAACAGAATACCAGTAAGGCTCCTCCTATAGAGTAGACCTCCAACCAATGTGTATTTCTGAGCCACCCTTCTTATGGCTTTCTTGTCCTCTGTGGTGGCCTCTTCAGGATAAGACTGATCTTGGCAGTATTTGACAATTTTATAGAACCATGGTTTCTCTTCATCAGCCAGTTCTTCTTCGACCTCTGCCAACATGATTTCCCTCTTTTCAAGGATATCTTCCTGCATGATCTTCCTTGCTATCCTGTCTTTGATGTTTACGTAGGAAGCATCATCGATCGCAGGGGCGTGAAGTTTGTAGATGGAAATGGACTTAAACCATCTTCCTAGATGGAACCTTATGGATGATGCCAACGAGGCGAGGGCATCGGCGAGAATATTCTGATGACGAGGGACATGAACAAAGATCAGTTTGGCGAACAGTTTGGCAAAGGCAGCAGTGAGTTCTTGGTATGGCTTGAGTTTGGGATCACGAGTGCGATACTTAGTGAGCACCTGGCGAAGGATGAGTTGACTATCACCTACGACTCGTAACTCAGTGATACGAAAAGAATGGGCGAGTTCTAGGCCAGCTAGAAGAGCTTCATATTCGGCTATATTGTTGGTAACTGGGAATTTGAGCTGGTATGCCAACGGGAATGTGAGGCCTTCAGGCGACAGGAGGGCGATGTCGATTCCTCTCCCTTGAGAATTCAGAGCTCCATCAAAATATAGCGTCCACATTGGGTCATCTGATTGGTTGATGGACATTAGTTCCTCATCTGGAAACTCTGATTGGACGGGATCGAACTTGGGGAGTGGATGGTGAGCGAGATGCTCGGCTATGGCATAGCCTTTAATCGCCTTTTGCTGGATGTAGGTGATGTCGAACTGAGAGAGAAAGCTTTGCCAGCGTGCTAGCCTATCCGTAAGGACGGATTTCTCCAGAAGGAATTTGATAGGATTCATCCGAGCAATCAAGTGGACCTCATGAGCCAAGAAGTAGTGTTTCAATTTCTGCACTACCCAAACGAGGGCAGCACAGGTTTTCTCCATGACGGTGTACTTCTGCTCACAGGGATTGAGAAGTTTGGACAAGTAATAGGTTGCCCGTTTCTTGCCTTCTTCATCAGCTTGTGCGATGACGGCTCCCACGGAGTCATCCAAGACTGAGACGTAAAGGATCAGAGGTTTTTCTGGTTTGGGTGGAATGAGAACGGGTGGACTAGCCAGATATTCCTTCAACCTTTCAAAAGCTTTCTGACATTTAGAATTCCAGTGGAATTCTACTCCTGGCTTGGTCAACTCGTAGAGAGGTCTACACCTTTGTGAATGTTGAGACACAAACCGACGAATAAACTGCAACCTCCCGATTAAACCTCGGACTTCCCTCAAATTCTTGGGAGGCGGCATATCCCTGATGGCCTTAGCTTTGTCGGGATCTATCTCGATCCCTCTTTTACTCACAATGAACCCCAGCAATTTACCCGACGACACACCAAACACACACTTTTTCGGGTTCATTTTCAATTGGAACTCTCTTGACCTTTGCAAGACCTTAGCCAAAACTTCTGGATGTTCCATCCTGGTCCTTGATTTCACCAATAAGTCATCCACATACACTTCCAGATATATGTGCATCATGTCATGAAATATGGCCATCATCGCTCTTTGGTAAGTAGCTCCAGCATTCTTTAACCCAAACGGCATGACCACGTAACAATATGTTCCCCAAGGGGTAGTGAATGACGTCTTCTCCTGATCTTCTTCTGCCAAATGAATTTGATTGTATCCTGAAAATCCATCCATGAAAGAGAGGGTTTCGTAGCCTGCCGTGTTATCAATCAGCACATCAATGTGAGGTAAGGGAAAATCATCCTTTGGACACGCGCGGTTAAGGTCCCGGAAGTCGATGTAAATCCTGACTTTTCCATCTTTCTTCATGACCGGGATAATGTTCGCCACCCATTGAGGATAAAGGATGACTCTAATGAACCTGGCTTTGTGGAGCTTATCGACCTCTTCCTTCATTTTTAAAGCCATCTGAGGGTGGAAACGCCTTAACCTTTGTTTTACCGAGACGAACCCTGGTTTTAGGGTTAAACGGTGTTCGATCAAGGTTGAATCCAGACCCGGCATATCCTCGTAACTCCATGCAAACGTGTCCTTATATTCCTTGAGGACCTCAATTAATGCCTCTTCTTCAGAGGGTGGTAGGTTGTCACTTATGAGGATGATCCTAGGGTCTTCCTCAGTTCCCAAGTTGACTTCTTTGGTGGATTCTTCTACGGCGGTTGATGGCTCGTCGAATCTCCTCATTCCACTAGCGTATGCGCCCGCCGCATCCTCATATTCTTCACCCTCATCTTCAGTGGGGCATTCTTCATCCGTGATCTCGTAGACTCCATACCCTTCATCAGATGCACAGTCGCCCTCGCATTCTATTTCGGGTAGCTGGATGGGATTTTCTAACAACTGGGGGATGGCAAGAAGGGCCTGACACCTGGCGGCCAAATCCAGAAGGAATCGATGAGGGATCTGCCTCCCCTTGGACTTCTTCCTAGGTACTACCCTCGGCCTATCATTCCTAGATTGACTGACAATATTTACAGAAGAAGAGGAAGATGAAGAGGATGGTGTAGAATGTACAGGAGAAGACCCCTCAGAGGAGGGGTAGAAAAGGTCGCTCATCGGACCTTGGACGGGTGGTCCGCAAGGCGGTACGCACCCGTGGGAGATGTAGGAGGTTTCCTCAACGAAGATGTGTTGTTGGGGAGTTTGAAAATTGACATTTTTTTTTCGTTTTCATTTTTAATGACAAAGCAGTGAAAAGAGATTGGAGGAGAGAGAAAAGGGGTTATGGCTAGAGGATTGTAAGGCTCATAGAGTAGATCATGGTTGAAGACCTGGCGCGGGTTGAAAAGACCGCGCAGGTATGTAAGCAAAGAAGGGGACCTGGGAAGATCATCAGACAATTGTCTGGCCCAGGAAGAAGATATCAGCAAAGGCTGAGACGAGTGGATGGAGAGGATGGCGGCTAATGAGCCGTCGACGGCAATGCTGAGGACGGATGAAGATCCGTCGATGACAGAGTCCTTCTGGCGAGGACGAGGATAGTTTGGAACCTTGGCAAGAGTGGTAATATTCTCTGGTATTTCGGGGATCAATGGTGGTCCTTCAAGCTGCGGAGATGAGAACATCCTTTCCAGTGCAGCGGAAATGTCCCGTATGTCGAACCATTTGTCCCACTCGCATTCCGGATCTTTGATCTTGCCTCTTTTGGTGATCCTCGGACATTTTTCAGCCAAATATACAGCATGTGATCCCCCATATGCTTCCCGTGGGTAATCTCCCATCTGAACAACAGGTCCTCTGCTGAAGTGGTTTGATAGAG
The DNA here is from genome assembly GCA_022559845.1 of Amorphophallus konjac. Lineage (NCBI taxonomy): Eukaryota > Viridiplantae > Streptophyta > Magnoliopsida > Alismatales > Araceae > Amorphophallus > Amorphophallus konjac. The sequence continues at coordinate 47,404,837 of CM040126.1, forward strand.
TCCATGTGAGGGACTCCCAATCTGCCTTGAACGGTCCTTTGAAGCCTAGGCCAAACCTACGGTTCGGCCTAATTTTTTTTGGCGGCTTGAGCATACCCTGTAACTATGCGCCCAGACCTTTTCCCTGTTGATAGCCGATGTTCCTCATAATCTCCCAACCTTTGGAGTGAAAAGGGAGACATGATGTTGCGGTTGCCCTGACCGGCTCCTTTGGTGCTAGTGGAATGTGAGATGGATCACGCACGTCCAGCAGTGATAATATGGGCCGATGAGACGGCCAAACAGAAGGCAGAGAGGTGTTGATAGCATCCACTGTGTGAAGGACAGGCGTACTGACCACTTTAATAATTCTCCCATTGTAAGGAAACTTCATGCACTGATGGTTGGTGGAAGGCACAGCGTCCATGGCTTCGATGTAAGGGCGACCCAGTATAGCCTTGAATGTGGGGTCCATATCGAGGACATGGAATTCCGTGAGAATTGACATGGGGCCTAGTTCTGCCTTCAGAATAATCATCCCCTGCGGTGGCCTTTTGCTATTGTCATAAGCCGTGACCGTGATCGAGGAAGGTCTTATTTGTTCCTCGTTGACCCCACACAACTGAAGAGTGCTCATGGAGATCACATTTATGGATGCACCCGTGTCCACAAGACACGGGTTTATGGATACCCCATTAATTTTTATTGAAATGCACAATGCATATTTCCGAGCTTCCTTGGGAGCGAGCTCGTAGTTGTGAAACATGATGGCTAGTTGTGTGTCTGTTGGGGTCAGGACGGTCGAAATCTTCTCCACGGGGAGGTCTTCATTAACCATGACCTTTTGAAGATATTCCATCAAGGCCGCCTGGTGGGATGTGGATCTTTGAAGTAGCTCTAGGATGGAGATCCGGGCAGGTGTCTTGTCCAAGTGTTTCAATAGATCATACTGTGTTCCAGGGGTAGCTCTTTCTGGTTGTTCTGCATCATCCTTCTCTGGCTGAGATTGCTCGGGATTCTGACTGTTGTGGGGGAAAACCCTGTGGAAAATCCTTCCATTCCGGAGCACCATTGCCTGCGGCTTTTGTACCTCTGTGGGGGTAGCAGTGGGTTTTAACAGGGGTTTGAGGGGTAGTAGTGGAGGAATGGTTGATGAAGCAGGGGTGATGACGGGAGCAGGGATTCTGATGAGGGGTTTGTTAGGTGGAGGCATGGCGGAGGTAGAGGGGATATCGCGCGGATTATGAAGGATAAGGGGTTTGGAAGGTGGAGGTGGAGGTAAGGTTTGAAACGGGTAAGGGTTTTGAGGTGGATGGTGGGTGATGAGTGGTTTTGAAAGCATTAGTGGTGATGTGGTGGAGAAAGACGGGGTTATGTATGGTTGACGGATGATAAGGGGTTTAGAAGGCGTAGGGGTAAATGCGGTAGAGGTGGATGGTAAAGTAGGGGAATGAGAGAAGATGAGAGGGTGTGAAGGCGTAGTAGAGAGTGTCGGTTGATAGGAGATCGGGGTACGGATGAGAGGGCGTAATGGTAGTGGAAATGGTGAAGGCGATACTGACGCGGGTTGATGAGAGAGAGGTGCTACCCGGGCAAGGTGAGGGGGTTGCATGACGATAGGGTTGGAGGTAGAAAGAATGGAGGTACTTTCCTGGTGCCACACCTGCTCTCTCCCGACTTCCGAGAAGGAGGAGATGGGGTTAACCTGATGATTGGGCTGTAGGTGCTCCGGTAATGGATTCTGGATTATGCCCATGTCGGGCTGTTGCTGTGGGGCCTGCTGAGGCTGTTGTTGTTGTTGTGGTTGCTGCTGCTGCTGCTGTTGTAACTGCTGCTGTGGCCTCTGAGGAGGTCTCCTAGCCTTGAGAGCCGCGACGTATCGTCTCATCTCATCCCAATCTATTTGATGTTCATCATTCATATCATGGATGTAATCTTTGAAATGGAAGCAGTAATCCACTGTGTGTCCTGGCTGCCTGTGGTAGATGCAGTATTTGGAGGTATCAACATTGGGGGGCCACGCGGGCCTTTCTCTGGGTAGGGTGAGTTGATTTGATGCCATGAGGGCATTAAAAATATCTGCTAAGGTTTCCGGCAATGGTGGATAGTAGGCTCTCTTGGGACCGAGCGGCCTCCTTTGTTACTGTTGGGGACCATAGTTCCCCGGGGGTGGAACTTGGTTGTACTGAAGCGGTGGTTGTTGTTGCTGAGGTTGTGGTTGTTGTTGCTGGGGTTGGCGTAATGGAGGCATATTATCCTGGGGTGGATTATTTTGGGGTGGAGGACGAAGAGGGAAAGGACCCGGTTGAAGGGGAAGTCGGGGCATTTGTGGAGGCCTTGGGTTGACTGCATAGTTGACATTGTTGACCGCACTGACTTGCTCATTTGTCACGACCCCTTCTGTGGCTCCGCCCGGGACACCAGCGCCTGTCTTTCTAACCACTTTGGGCTTCGGCGACTCAAACATGTTCATGATGGGGGAGTCTTTTAACTGGGTTTGGATGTATCGGGCCCTTTCATAGAGTTCCTCCATTGTAGTAAGTTTATTCATGGCCAGGACATGTCTGAACTGTGGGGTTGCATTAGACACAATCATCTTCACTTGTTCAGGCTCGGAGAGGGTATCCCTTATTCTTTCCGCCAGAGACCTCCATCTATCAGCATATCGGACAAAATCCTCGTCGGGTTTCATCTTTTCGGCCACTAGGTCGGTAATGGAGAGTGAGGGACCGACCCTATCCCTATATTTCTGCAAGAACCTTCTCTTGACTATTTCAAAATTCTCGGCCTCGCGGGGCTCCAGAGAATAGAACCACTCAAGCGCGGGACCATCCAATGATCTCCGAAAGAGGTATGCCAGGGACCTCTGATCGTTTTGCCAGTAAGAGGACTCATACATGAAATCCTTGAGATGAATGAAGGGGTTGCCGGTACCATTGTATCTGCGGTACGTGGGCATTTCGGAGGGAGGAAGATGAATGACGGGAAGGATTGGCAAAGCAACCTCCGGGGTGGCTTTCACGTCCACCATCCTTCTCAGATTTTGAAACTGCTCGTCCATGCGGTTGAACCTATTGAGGAGCGATTGGGCGAGCTCCTCTGGAGGTGAAGGTGGCACTTGCCACTGGGGGAGAAACTGTCTCCCGGAGACTTGAGGGGGGAACCCAGAATGAGAGGGAGCTGTCGGACCGCCGACAGTTGGCCCCGGCTGAAGCGGTGTCTGGGGAACAACGGGAGTTTGAGATTGTGATGGGAACTGGAATGAGGGTGGTTGTTGGCTCGCTTGTCCTTGAAGCGAGGGAGACTGGATGGCTTGCGCCAATGAGGGAGATGGAATGGCCTGCACGGACTCTTGGAGAGGTGCGATGGCCGGAGTTGACTCCTGGGGCGTGGGGGAAACAGATTTCCCTTTTAGAATGGACTGGAAGGCCCGGAGCTGTTCAGAGGTAAGCTCCGTGTTGGCGAGGACGCCCAGTAAGGAAGTGATATCCTGTGGCGGGGACGTGTCCCCGGCAATAACCTGCACCTCATGCGAGGGGTCATGAGAAGGACCCGAGTCCATAGCATAGACTCGCGGGTCGGCTGACAAACCACGGCTAGGGTGGTTCTCCTCAAAAGACTCGTGAGACATGCTCACAGTTTTCCCAGAACGCAAAAACATACACTAGCAAGTAGGTAGCAGAGATTATCAAACAAGTGGATGCCTTTACGCCCTTTTTTGTGTTTTGATTTTGATGATTTTTTTTTGTATTTTTAGCGAGATCCGAAGTTCACACAAAATGGGGACCCTAGTTTGTTTTTGTTTTACCGCCGTGTCAGCTAGGGTCTCTCGTCTCACCACGAATGAAATGACTAACTCCGGGGAGCTTCAATGGTACAACCAGCCCAGTGAACGAAGAGGAGATTCTTCGATGTCGGGGACTTACGGAGGTCCCAGTGTAGGAGATTCTAGTCCGTTGAGAGGAATTCCCAAACGGAGAGTCCTTCTTTCACCGAGAAAGGGTGATCCTCAAAAAATGAAAAAAAGGATAGAAAAGAGGAATGGATGTATGCAATGGAATGCTGACAGATATATGGAGTGGGAAAACAACAGAAATAACAGACATATAATAAACAAAGAACCAATCAAAACTGACGGTGCTGCCGTGAGCACAACGGGGGGGCGCGCGGGCGCGAAGGTGGAGAGGCACGGGTGGTGCCGAACTTGCAACGGTAGCCGAAAGGAAGCAGTAGTGTCCCACCGTGATCGCCAATCTGTGAGCGACGTCACGCGGTTCGGGGAAGAGCGGAGAGGACGCGGAGCACGCGCGGGCTCCTCTTTTCTTTCTTTTTGGTGTTTGTTTGCTGCAACACAGAAATAAGAGAAGAGAGAGAAGGGGCCACCATGGGAGATTGCACCGGCGGGGCGAGCGGGACAAGTGTGATATAGCAAAATATGGGGTTTAAACGGCCATAGCGGGAAGTGACTCGCCGCGGCCTCGGGGGGACGGGAATGGTGCAAAAATTAAATAACAAGAATTGAAACGGCCATTGGGGAAGTGACTCGCCGCGGCCTCGAGAATATTAGCAGATAATAAGATGACAGAATATAGAGAGAATACAAAGAGCGGGAATTTAAACGGCCATTGGGGAAGTGACTCGCCGCGGCCTCGAGAACACAAACAGATAAGAATATAACGTATAAGAACGTGAATTTAAACGGCCATTGGGGAAGTGACTCGCCGCGGCCTCGAGAACACGAATAGATAAGAATATAACATATAAAAATGGGAATTTAAACGGCCATTGGGGAAGTGACTCGCCGCGACCTCGAGAATATGAGCAGAATATAACAGAGTATAAAGAGAATATAAGAACGAAAATTTAAACGGCCATTGGGGAAGTGACTCGCCGCGGCCTCGAAAATAAGATGTGATCGCCAGGGGCCGAAAGACCCCAAAATAAGAAAGTGATCGCGCCTACCTCAAGAGCGGGAGATGGCGGGTTGCTTCTTCCTCTCCCTCCGGCCGGCCGACGGAGAGGGCTTTCCTCGGCTACCCTTGCAAAACAACGACAAACAAATGACAAGTGGATTAGAAAGATGGAGGTGTAGTATTCAAATCCTTGTGATAAAAATAACGAAATGATGGCAAGACACACACCTGGTTGGTGTTATCTTTTAAACCCCTCTCGGACTCGAGTAGGAGGAAAATGAGATGATGGATGCAAGAAGTATAAAAGAAGAGGCGCCCTTATGAAGGGGGATAGAGGATGCGAGATGATGAATGCAAAAGAACTACGAAGAAAAAAGGGGAAGAAAAGGCTTATTGGATGAGCCGAGGGTGAAATCCGGCGGAGCTCCGGCAGCGTGGGGATGACGTGGAAGCGCGGTGGATGAAGACAACCTTCCTCTCGCGAGCGTGAGCACCCGAGAAGCCGGCAGAACCTCCACCTACAAAAGAACCCACGGGTTAGAAAATGACTCCGTAGCCTCTGGGCTCCGGCAGCCTATCGGATCACTTCTCAGCTCCCTCAGAACTGAGGGGGTGGGGCTCTATTTATAGAGCTCCGGAGGGTGGAGGCGTCCAGGACCCTGGACACCTCCATCAGGGCCGAAATAATATTTTATTCTATTTTTATTGATTTTTTGGAATACTTTTGTAGAGGCGTCCAGGGTCCCGGACGCGTCAAGCAGGTCCACCGAAAGCCGACGCCGGCCGCACGCGGTTTGGCACAACGCGTGGTTTTGTGAGTGGCGCCTCGTGATTCAGAAATGGGCGCGTCCAGCTGACCAGACGTCTCTATAATTTGGATTTTTTCACACACGACAAACCGTCGTTCGGTGGCCGGCGCCCGTGAGGGAGTTGATGGAGGCGTCCAGAGGCCTGGACGCCTGCAAAATTATATTATTTTTTATTTTTCTTTTATCTTTTATACCAGGGCTGGCATTTTAATTTTTTATATTTGTTTTTTATGGAGGCGTCCAGGGGCCTGGACGCCTCCATTAATATATATTTTATTTTTTTTTGTTTTTATTTTATGCCAACTGGCATTTTACAAACATTTATTATTATTATTTTTTTTGTTTTTATGGAGGCGTCCAGGGGCCTGGACGCCTCCATTAAAATATATATATATATTTTTTATTTTTTTTATTTGGTTTTGGGCCCTGAGAAAAGAATAAAATAAATTAAAAAGATGGGGGCGTCCAGGGGCCTGGACGCCCCCATTGAGACCCACCCGGGTCCTCAAATCAGGCGTCGGCGGCCGCCCGGTAGACCCCCTTCTTGATTCCGGAACCTCTTGATGCGTCTGACTGGTGTTGATGTCGTCCGAATGCCGTGACGAGACGATTCCGGATGCCAAAAAAGGCAGAAGAAGACCCAAGCAAAGGAAGCACTCGAGCGATTCAAAATGCGTAAGCCGTTGCGGGGCGTTTGTATAGTAATATGAGACTTTCTCAGGAGACGTCAAGAATGGCATGTCTACACATGTGGGCTTTTTAGCCTCCAGACATTGTTTTTCGTCATTTAGCTCTGTATCCCCTGCGCTTCGGCATGCATGGGGAGTGGAACGGGCCGATTCGGCGTTTCCATTGTTTCCCCGCCGTGGCCGGTGTAGCAGTCGTTTCAGATACCGTCACAGTCTCTGACGGCCCTACGATAGACCGCCACAGGCTCTGGGCGTTTCAATTTTTGTGAGGCTGTGGGAGTATGACGGTCCATCATTGGTACGTCACAGCCTTCTGATGCATCCAGGTAGGTGCGTCACAGCCATTTCATTTTCTTGAACGGCCCAGTCCTCATGCGTCATAGCCCTGTAACGCGCCTTCCTTGGGCCGTTACATGCTATTTGACCGGATTTGACCGTGTCAGTCAGTTCATGTAGCGGTCGTTCCCCTGTGCGTCATAGCCTTGTAACGCGCCTGTCCTAGGCCGTTACACGCTGTTTGGCCGAGTTGGGTGGCTGTGTCGGTTGGCTCTAACGGCCTTGCCCCCATGCGCCAGGGTGCTGTAACGCATCCGTGATGGACCGTTACCTGCTGTTCGACCAGTTTTTAAGCTTGGGCCTGTTGGCTCTGACGCACCTGTCCTGGTGCGTCAGGCTCGTGTAACGCGCCTGTGGTGGTGCATTACAGCCCTGTTGTGGTTGTGATGGCCGTTGGGTGGTTCGGTGTTCGCCCGTGTGTTGGGCAGTCATAGGTTTGCGTTCTAGGGCTTTGTTTGTGTGGCAGTGGTCTTCTGGATCGGTCGGGTTAGGTGACTGGGTGCGGTCTTTTCCCTAACTGCGACAGTTCCCTAGCGACGCAATCTAGAACTGCCAATGCCCTTGCCTCTGGTTGCGTGGCGGCTATTCCTTGACTACCGGGTCTGCCTAGCGGTTGAATGACGGTCCGTTCGGTTAGAGTGCTGTTATTGCCGTTTCGGTTTCTGCTTGTCTTGGCTTGGTCTCATGGTTTGCCCGTGACCCGTGGGTGTCTGTTGACGTCCTATGAGGGCAGTAACCATGATGGGACAGCCAAGAATGCTTGTGCTTGCTGCGTGTGGGTCTGTGCGTCGGTTGTTTGTGTCGGTGTTATCTGGCTCCGGTCAACCGAGGATTACCCAGGGGTTGACCGGTGGCTTTGTGTGTCTCGGCGGTTCTGTCCAGCTCGAGACATTGGTTCTGGATACCTTGAGGTGCCATCCTACCTCGGTCCGTGTGTCCAGGCGTGCTGAGGGTTCTCGGTGTTCCCTCAGGTCTCCGTGTGTCATCTCTTGCAGAGTGTGTCATTTCTGTGGCTTAGGAGTTAGACCGATTGGCGACTTGTTCTGCTGTTCGTGACGATCTTACCTTTGAGTCGTCCGACTCAAGGATCGTTGTGCTGGTAGGTCTAGTTGCCTTGTTCTGAGTCGGTCGGCAGTTGTATGTACTGCCATTAGTGCTTGGAAGTACGGGTCACAGTGTCTGTTTAACCTGTCTGTACTTCGGCACTTATGTTTTGGGTCTCTATGTTCGTGAGCCTCCACTTTCTGTTACCCTCGACTTTCAGTTGTCGACCCACCTCAGGAGTGGTGGGAGGGGTGTTCCCGTTAAACGGTTCCTAAGCTAGTTCCGTGGGCTTCTGGCTCGGTTACCGTAGCATCCTACTGGGGGAGAATACTAGCTAGAGGCCTGGCTTAGGCGAGAGCCAGTGTGTGCACACGTGGTTAGGGGCTTGTGGACGAGGCGCCGATGGGTGTTCCCCTGACTAGTTACTCGAATTCGGTTGTTGTTCTGGTTTGGGTCCGGTCAGCGTGTACTGGAGTCTCCGCCGATTTGGTTAGGTGTTGTTAGACTCGGTACGTGGAGCGCAGCATAAGACGTCAGTGGATGCAGCTGGCTATGGAGAGGCACTCCCGTCACGTGACACGTGACTCTCGACGTTTCTGTGCATCGTGACCTTCCGGGGTTAGCCTTTCTGTGGCTGTATGATGGGAATCGACGCCGAGCTAGTACTTTTCATATTGCATTTATATCCTTTAGTTTATTTTTATATCCACGGGAAAGTATACGTGCAATTGTACGGCTTTATCGGCCAATGCGTCACTCCCGTAGATTATGTGGGTTTCTATGTAATTTACCCATGGGACCAGTAAGGGGGCCCTCAGCCCTTTCCCATTGGTCCACCTAGACCATGTGGGGCTGGTCAACCAGCCTAGGTGGCCTTCTAGATGAGTGGACTAGTCATATGCCACATGGGTAGACAAAGGGTTAAGAATGTCAACATTCTACACCCATCCCACCTACCCCCATTCAACCTTCCATTCAAAACCTACCCATAGTCAATAGGCCGCCCCCCCCCCCTTCATTTTTTAATGTTTTTTTTTGTGTTTGTGGCATGCAATCCCAGCCCTTCAATCCCCATCCCTAGATCTAAGGGTGGATAATTGATTTGGTTGGAATCATCTAAAAGATTGTATTTTTATGTGAAAATCAATGAAAATCAGAATTTTGTTGAATGAGCAAGAGCTAGCTGCGCCCCCAGCCCTCTCTCCTCTGGTTCTCCCCTTCCCAAGCCTCCATTCTAGAGTGGTATCTCCTTTCCCCACCCTCCGGTGATCATCGGTGCCGCCGCCGCCGCCGTTCGTGCCGCCATCGAGCCGCCGCTGCAGTTCTATCCGTGCAGTACCACAATAACTTCCACGAAATTCCCACCTCAGCCATGAGCTCAGATCGAGCTGGTAATTTTACTGGGTGTTCCAGAGGTGTCAAGAACATCTCCTAAATTTTGGTTTGTCATTCAGATCCCGTTTAGTATTTTTGGATTTTCGTCCACTCTTCCACTTCTGTTCTGTCTGCTGTCTGTTTCCATTTTCACCCGCCCTGAGTTTTAGGTCTTAGGCCCACTTTTTGATTTTTGTTCATCCCACAAATTTTACTGGTGTTTCCTTCCGTCCACCCCTTCATTCACAATTTTTATTAATTTTTGGTTCGTCCATCTCGTATTTTCTAAAAATCGTTCTCAGTCCCATCTACAGTTCTGTCCACCTGTTCCCAGATCCGACCACCAGTCACTCCAAAAATCATATCAAATCACCCCCACCTCCAAATCCAATTCCCAAAATTGTCCCCGTTCCAAGGTTTGATTATCTACAACTTTGAAGAAGAGCTCAAAGTCCGAATCCCACTGTAAGTAGGCGGTCAATGGCCTTTTACAGGGATCTGATATGCTGATCTGAGATTTCTGGAGCAGTGGAGCAGAAGATTGAAAAATATCTAAGGCCCTGGTCCGCATAGGTTCAGAGGAATCCACTAGCCCTATGTTTGAGGATTTTGAGTCCTCTTTCCAACGGCACTGGTTTCGTCGCATTCCGGCGACGGGGCTGATCACAGCGGCCATTTTCGTCCGAGCGCGCGCTGCAAAACAGCAGCAACCAGCCCGTGGGCAGCAATTCCGACGGGTACCGAACGGAGCCGCCCGACCTCCGATCGCCGTTCCAGCGTGCCGCCAGCCCGGGGATCGCTTCTACCAGTGTCCCCACCACAGCGGTGACACCGGGTCCAACACGGCACCTCCGGACAGCGCGTGGGCCCCACGGTCGTGATTACGCGTGTAGCCGAATCAACACACGAAGCTGCCCGTCATCCCGAATTCGGTCCTCCCGGGCCCATTTGTGTCGCCCTTTACCTCCCTGCGTGGAGTGGGCATATTCCCATTGCTGTAATTATTGTGTGTTAAGTTCCCCGGGAGTACGAGTTTCGGCCGGGTCCGTCGTCCCCACGCCGAGCGCGTGGAGGTATCGTTCTCGCTCCCTACACTCGGCATTTGCTTATTTTCATATATACTTGTTTATGCCGCTGCTAGAGAGCATGATAGGGTAACTAGCTCGCTTTCTATTTGTATCACCGCTGCTGCGAGAGTGAGCATTACCGTCCCGTGACCCGATCCGGGCACGAAAGAGAGAGCCGACCACCCTAGCTCTTGCCGGTTTCTCAACCGCGCACGTCCGACGCTTCCCTCGTTAAGGGACGATCGCGAGTTTGTCGTGTCCGTGTCTCGTCCCACATCAATTTGGTATCAGAGCGAGTTGAGTCTAGGGTGTCAAAAAAAAAAAGAGTGTCATTTACGTCTAGTCATTAGTCGGTCTAAGTCGTGTTTAGGGTCATCATTGTTTTAAAACAAACAAAAAAAGTGTCTTTTCACATTTGCATCCCTTTACTCGGTATATCAAAAGGTGTTGTCCGAACGTTAGGCTACGCCTATCGGGAAGACCGCACACTTGTGCGAGTGATCTTCGGATCGATTAATTCCGCCACGTGCCGAGTTTTGGTTACGTCTAGGTGCATCATCTTGTAGTGTGCATTTGCATTAGTCGGTGTCTCCTACTCCGTGTCTTGCATGCCCACTCGTCGAGGTACTCAATACTCACCCCCACCACCACCAATGGCGGAATCCCGAGTCTATAGTTCCGATGAGGTGGCCACTATGTTCCGAACTCTTATGGGAAAAATGGATGGGTTGAGTGATCGCTTTGAAGTGCTAAGCACCCGAGTGGATAGGATGGAAGGGTTGAGTACCCAAGTGAATGATCTAGGCACCCGCCTAGAAGAGAGGGTGAAGGCCGTAGAGGATAGGGCCGCCGGGTCAAGCCAGTCCGTTCAGGGATTAGTCGGGAGAGTCACCGCACTAGAGAAAGGACCAGCCGAGACACACCCGATTGTCCCAGTCCAGGCACCCGCCCCACCTACACAAGGTCAACCGGAGCCGGTTCATCAACCCGCGACTCCAAGGGTTCAAGGGGTAGCTACTAGGAGGCACGAAGTCCCCGAGGTGCATGACTACGAGTCCGATAATGAGCATCGGGGACATGGTCGTGATCATCGCCATACACGGCGTACCCATGACCAAGATATGGATGAACGGGCCATTCGGACCGTTCGGGCCGACCCTCCCACCTTTGACGGGTCCTTAGACCCGAAGGTCTACCTTGATTGGGAGGCTGGTATGGATCGATATTTTGAGTGGTTCGAGATGTCGGACCAACGAAAAGTCAAGTATGCCAGGATGAAACTTTTAGGCCAAGCCTAAACCTATTGGAGAAACATGGAGAACCTATTGTTTCATCGTCAAGAACCCCCGATCGATACATGGACCGATATGAGGGAGAAACTTAGGAAGAAGTACCTCCCTACCTCCTACCGCCAGCGTCTTATAGAGAGGTGGCAAAGTCTCACCCAAGGAGACCGGTCCGTCTCGGATTACATCGCCGAATTTGATGAGTACTACTTGCGATGCGATGCCACGGAGGAGGATTCCCTTACCGTCTCTCGGTTTCGGCGTGGTCTACGCCCGCACCTACGGTATGAGCTTCTCCGCCGCAAGGTGGACAAGTTGGAGGATGCATATCAAGTTGCTCTCGAGATGGAGCAATTCGAGGGCGAGTTCGAGTCTATTCCTCGGTGGAGTCCCGCTCCTTCCCGTAGTGATTCCCGTGGCTCCTTAGGTTCATACCCGAGGGGACCCATGGCTCGTCCTCAGGAGCCCACCCGTCAGGAGCACTTCGCTCCTAGACCTCGACCTCCCCCACCACGGGATCTACCTCCACCCCATCCACCGGCACCCATTGCCCGTCCCCCGGCACACATGGCCCGCCCCCTGGCCCCGACTCTTCCCCCGCTATTGCCCACGGCGCCTACACCTCCACCCTTGTTACCTACGCCCCCTACCCGTCGGGAGGATAAGGGTAAGGCCCCTCTTATCGGGGAGAGTAGTCGATCACGAGTGCAGTGTTTCCACTGTCACGGATTTGGCCACATTGCCAGTGAGTGTCCCGCTCGCGCCACCCTAGCCTTAGGTATTGGAGGGTCCGCACCTCCCGAGCTTGAGTATGTCAATTACGTGGCCGATGAGGCACTAGCCGATGAGTACTATGCCTTGGGGGAAGAACTGGGCGACCCTTCTGCCGCTCAGGATACCACCACCTAGTGGGCTTGATGCTACCACCTTCTTCTAGAGTCGTGCATGAGTCGGTGTGTTTTCCTTGTGTGGTTTATTTTGTGTGGTGTGTTTTGAGTCGATTGTTAGTGTGGTTTGCATACGTGTGTTAGTGCATGGTGAGTCTGCATGTGTCTTGTGCAAGCTCATTGTCGTTCTCTTATGAGTAAGAGGCGAGTGGACTCACTTGATGAGTATGGGATCGGTTCTACTTTATACCCGGATCAGTCACCTACAGGGACTCAGCGGTGATTCCTAGTGAATCTTCGAGCTACTTCCTTCCCTTTTGAGAGTGCCCCACTCGGAGTGTCCACCTTTAGCCCATAGCAGTTTGTGCATATCACGTATATATGGAATGAGCAGGTACCGATCACTTGGAGTGGAGCATACCCGCGCTACTTGGCACGGTGACGGATCCGCCGGAGTACTCGAGCATCCCTACCCCTACTCGACGGGGTCGAGTTCCTCCCACCCGGGGAGAGTTGATGGGAATCGACGCCGAGCTAGTACTTTTCATATTGCATTTATATCCTTTAGTTTATTTTTATATCCACGGGAAAGTATACGTGCAATTGTACGGCTTTATCGGCCAATGCGTCACTCCCGTAGATTATGTGGGTTTCTATGTAATTTGCCCATGGGACCAGTAAGGGGGCCCTCAGCCCTTTCCCATTGGTCCACCTAGACCATGTGGGGCTGGTCAACCAGCCTAGGTGGCCTTCTAGATGAGTGGACTAGTCATATGCCACATGGGTAGACAAAGGGTTAAGAATGTCAACATTCTACACCCATCCCACCTACCCCCATTCAACCTTCCATTCAAAACCTACCCATAGTCAATAGGCCGCCCCCCCCCCTTCATTTTTTAATGTTTTTTTTTGTGTTTGTGGCATGCAATCCCAGCCCTTCAATCCCCATCCCTAGATCTAAGGGTGGATAATTGATTTGGTTGGAATCATCTAAAAGATTGTATTTTTATGTGAAAATCAATGAAAATCAGAATTTTGTTGAATGAGCAAGAGCTAGCTGCGCCCCCAGCCCTCTCTCCTCTGGTTCTCCCCTTCCCAAGCCTCCATTCTAGAGTGGTATCTCCTTTCCCCACCCTCCGGTGATCATCGGTGCCGCCGCCGCCGCCGTTCGTGCCGCCATCGAGCCGCCGCTGCAGTTCTGTCCGCGCAGTACCACAATAACTTCCACGAAATTCCCACCTCAGCCATGAGCTCAGATAGAGCTGGTAATTTTACTGGGTGTTCCAGAGGTGTCAAGAACATCTCCTAAATTTTGGTTTGTCATTCAGATCCCGTTTAGTATTTTTGGATTTTCGTCCACTCTTCCACTTCTGTTCTGTCTGCTGTCTGTTTCCATTTTCACCCGCCCTGAGTTTTAGGTCTTAGGCCCACTTTTTGATTTTTGTTCATCCCACAAATTTTACTGGCGTTTCCTTCTGTCCACCCCTTCATTCACAATTTTTATTAATTTTTGGTTCGTCCATCTCGTATTTTCTAAAAATCGTTCTCAGTCCCATCTACAGTTCTGTCCACCTGTTCCCAGATCCGACCACCAGTCACTCCAAAAATCATATCAAATCACCCCCACCTCCAAATCCAATTCCCAAAATTTTCCCCGTTCCACGGTTTGATTATCTACAACTTTGAAGAAGAGCTCAAAGTCCGAATCCCACTGTAAGTAGGCGGTCAATGGCCTTTTACAGGGATCTGATATGCTGATCTGAGATTTCTGGAGCAGTGGAGCAGAAGATTGAAAAATATCTAAGGCCCTGTTCCACATAGGTTCAGAGGAATCCACTAGCCCTATGTTTGAGGATTTTGAGTCCTCTTTCCAACGGCACTGGTTTCGTCGCATTCCGGCTACGGGGCTGATCACAGCGGCCATTTTCGTCCGAGCGCGCGCTGCAAAACAGCAGCAACCAGCCCGTGGGCAGCAATTCCGACGGGTACCGAACGGAGCCGCCCGACCTCCGATCACCGTTCCAGCGTGCCGCCAGCCCGGGGATCGCTTCTACCAGTGTCCCCACCACAGCGGTGACACCGGGTCCAACACGGCACCTCCGGACAGCGCGTGGGCCCCACGGTCGTGATTACGCGTGTAGCCGAATCAACACACGAAGCTGCCCGTCATCCCGAATTCGGTCCTCCCGGGCCCATTTGTGTCGCCCTTTACCTCCCTGCGTGGAGTGGGCATATTCCCATTGCTGTAATTATTGTGTGTTAAGTTCCCCGGGAGTACGAGTTTCGGCCGGGTCCGTCGTCCCCACGTCGAGCGCGTGGAGGTATCGTTCTCGCTCCCTACACTCGGCATTTGCTTATTTTCATATATACTTGTTTATGCCGCTGCTAGAGAGCATGATAGGGTAACTAGCTCGCTTTCTATTTGTATCACCGCTGCTGCGAGAGTGAGCATTACCGTCCCGTGACCCGATCCGGGCACGAAAGAGAGAGCCGACCACCCTAGCTCTTGCCGGTTTCTCAACCGCGCACGTCCGACGCTTCCCTCGTTAAGGGACGATCGCGAGTTTGTCGTGTTCGTGTCTCGTCCCGCATCACGGTACTCTAGGTCGGTGTTCTGTCGCCTCCGCGACGTTCTGGTCGTGCACGGGGCAGTGTGCACGACGTTCTGGTCATGTTGTCGGTTGTCGGTCTAGGTTTTCTTAGGCTTTCTTGTTGTCCTTGCGGGTCTTCACTTTAGGCCTGGCGTTTTGTCGGCAGATCGGCAACTCCTGACCGTGTCAGCTCTGAGTCACCTTCCTGCTGTTGCTTGGAGTAGTTTGGGGTGCCGAGGTTAGTTCGGTAGCCGTTGTTTGGCACGGGCTCTTCCCCCTCTTCCTTAGCTTGCTCCCTACTCCTGCTACCCGTCTATTCCTTTTCTACGTTCTAGTGTAGACTTGCAGCTTTCTAGTGTAGCTTTCCTGTTTGGCTACTACTGTCGTTTACCTACAGTTTTAGCGTGTTACTGCGTGTTTTTTAGTGGGGATCCGCGTGACCCCTACTGAGCCAATGACACGAGGCTCACCCCTACTTTTCAGGTGGGGTGATGTTCATTCTGCTTCCGTGGCTCCTGGATCTGCGTGCTGTTGTGGCCAGCTGGTACCCTCGTCGGGTTTCCCCCGACTCTCTGGTACGTCTTTCTTCTCTGTCGACTGTACTTGGTAGACTTGCTGTCTTTCCTTTGGACTTGACTCTAGGTATATAATTATTAATTGTAATCTGTTAATTAAAAAGTAATTTTATTTCTGCTATTTCAGAAACTCGGTCTAATGAAATTTAATTGCTTACTACTATATCTGTCAGTTCAATGTACTACATGACAATCCTTTTTCCCTTCGGAGCTTTACCGCTCTTGGGAGGCCTCGCAGGTTCCAAGTGGTTTCAGGTGTATTCGATTATCCTATCGGGTATATCTGGTATCCGGGATCTGGGTCATCACAATCCACGTAAGCTTCCATGTAGACATGCATCTATTATAAAAAGGAATTTTCTTCCGGGGCCGGGTGTTCGTGGAAATTCCCGAACTCTTATCTCCGGGTATTTTTCGGGGGAAATTGTCAGGGTACAACAGCATCATATCGTGGAATATAGCCATCATCGCCCTTTGATAAGTGGCACCAGCGTTCTTCAATCCGAATGGCATGACCACATAGCAATACGTACCCCAGGGCGTGGTGAAGGAGGTTTTCTCTTGATCTTTAGGAGCGAGATGGATTTGGTTGTAGCCTGAATAGCCATCCATAAATGACAATGCTTCGTACCCGGCGGTGTTGTCCACCAAAACATCTATGTGAGGCAGTGGGAAATCATCCTTGGGACATGCTTTGTTAAGATCCCTAAAATCAATGCAAATACGCACCTTTCCATCCTTCTTGATGACAGGGACTATATTTGCCTCCCACTGGGGATATAAAACGACTCTAATGAACCTGGCCTTGTACAGCCTATCAACCTCTTCTTTTATTTTTAAGGCCATGTGGGGGTAAAATCTTGTTGACCTTTGCTTCATGGGTGTTGCCCCTGGTTTAAGCACGAGTCGATGTTCCACCAAAGAGGGGTCAAGACCCAGCATGTCCTCGTAAGACCAGGCGAAAGAATCGCTATACTCTCTTAGAACCTTGATTAAATTCTCTTCAACCTCTGGAGGGAGATTAGCGGCAATAATGATGGGCCTGGGGTCTACTTCAGTTCCTAGATTTATTTCCTTCGTAGGTTCATCCACTGCTGACGATGGCTCATCAAATCTCTTTAAACCCTGCGCATAGAGATCGGTGGTGTCGCCTACGTCATTGCCCTCAGGATCCACCGGGTCCTTCTCATCCATGACTTCATAGACTCCTAATCTGTCGTCGCTCGACACCCCATCTTGCTTCTCATCGCCATCTATCACAATCGTCGTAGCTATGAACTCCGGGCATCTAAGGAGAGCGTGACATCGTTGAGCTAGATTCTGCAAGAACCTATCAGGAATGGATTTTGAAGGACGCGTCGGCGGGTGCGACTCAGGCAAGGAAGGGTTGGATGACCTAGAACAAGACCCCTACTTCTCTAGAGCTAACAGACTCTACTTCCCTAGACTCGACGGACCCTACGTCTAACCTAGGAGAAAGAAAACCTAATGGGAGGGAGGCAGCAAGGACCTCATTCCCCTGGGAGGAAGTTTGAGAGAAGAAAGGGTAATCTTCCACTTAGACCTCCATTTCAAATTTGACATTTTTTTTGGAGATCAGTGGAGATCATGCAACAAGATGGAGAGGAAGGCGGAGGAGGAAGTCTAAGGGGATATTTAGATGGACAGAAGATGTCAAGGAAGGGATCGGAGTAGGAGAAGAAAGGAGTGGATAGATCGACCGGCGGACAGCAATCGCATGTCCTGACAATGAGGAAATCGGTTGGCATTTCAAGGAGTAATGGATTGATCAAGATGGGAGGTGAGTGAGGTATGGATGCCAGCTTTTGAAAGAATGAAGACAAGCGGGAAGGGGACCAAGTGAACATGACGGGTGAGCTCCCCCATTTCCACAGGCGATGAACTGGCTTCTTCGGCTCATAACACACAAGCCGCACCTCCTGGTTTCTCTGGCAAATTTCTTCTTCATAAAACAACTTTTCAAATGCTTGGCTGAAATCAATCATATCGCCGACCGGCCCCTTAGGCAGCAATGGCGGGCTGCCGACTGTGTAAGCTGTACTTTCTTCCTTGGGTTGACATGGTGGCGTCTTCAAAGTGCCTGGCTAGAGAGGGCCTTTAACAAAATGCTAGCGGTAGTCCCATGTCAATGGCCCAGAGTGGCCCAAAATTTAGAGTGAGGATTCTCGATAACCGAGACCCCTCCTGTTCATCTTTCATCCTTTGGGGATTGGTTTGGTTCACCCTTGCAACTGTGCGCCGAGGCCTCTCCCCGGCTAATAACCCAGCTTTAATATCATATTCCACCCCTTTGAATCTCGTATCTGGGGCTTTATTTTGACGTCGACTAGCACAGTGACGGGCTTGCGTGGCGCATAGGCCCATGGACAATCCAGACCTAAAATTGAAATAACAGGCCGCGTGCTGGGCCACAGGGTCGGCAAAATCTTCTCGGAGACGGCCTTGACAGACTGGACCGTGGACATGCTCTTTACTTTGACCACCCTCCCTTGAAAAGGGAATTTGAGGCATTGGTGGGCAATGGATGGTACGGCATTGAGATTATCGATCCACGGACGACCCAAGATAGCCTTGAACATAGGGTCGATATCCAGCACATAAAATTCAATGGGCATAGTGAGAGGCCCGAGCTCGACCTGTATAGTGACCACCCCGTGACATGCCCTCCTAGAATTATCATACGCTGCAATAGTAGTCGGGGTGGGCTTGAGCAGATTTTCTGACAAGTTACAGGCCCTTAGGATGCTGAGGGGGCAGACATTAATAGAATCCCCTGTATCTACCAGCGTTTCATCTATGCTGACTTTATTGAGAGTGATAGAAATGCATAGCGGCATCTGTCGAGCTTCAGGGGGTGCCAGTTCAGTTTTAGATAATGTAATCGCTGGCCCTTTACTGATTGTGGCCAGAGCTGTTGGTAGGCTATCCACTTCCATGTCTTCATTCACCATCACCTTCTGAAGGAAATTGCGGAGTGCATCCTGGTGAAGTGTGGACCTCTTAATCAATTCCAGCACAGAAATCTTAGCATGCACTCTATCTAGGTGATGTAGCAAATCATATTGTGTCCCGGGCAGGGGATCTGCCTCTTCCTGATCAGCGGCCTGTTGCGAGGACTGGGCATTAGGTGCAGGAGCACCGGTGGAAGGATAATTCCTATGGAACAAACGCCCGCTCTGCAGGGCAAGGTTTTGGGCCGGCACGGCGTTAGATGGGTTCAAGATAAGCAGCTTGATGGGCTCGACGGGGTGGATGAGTGAAGGAGTAGAGGGTGTAGTGGAAGTAACGGGGGTGATAGGAGTGGGGGTGGTAATAATAGGTGTTATGGGGGTATTGGAGATGACAGGTTGTGGAGGGGTGACGGGTGAAGGGTTTGATGGAGGTGTGGTAATGATAGCGGGGGTGATGGATAAAGGACGAGATGGAAGGACGGGTGCGAGCGCTAATGGTGGAGTGGAGATAGGGGGAGTAGCAGTGGTAGTTGGCGGTAAGACGAGTGGTGTAGCGGACGGAAGAAGGGTTAGTTGGGTGTGAGGATAGTGGTAGCAGGGGGTGACAAATGGTTGCGGTGGTTATGATGGAGGGCCATGAGTTGCTGGATAGAACCGTCATCATCATAAGACCACCCAGCGTCGGGAGTCGGGGGTTGAACTAAATTAATCTGAGCCGGTGCCGGCGGCTGAGGCTGCGGAGCGGGAGGATGGTTGGGCATGGGGTTTTGATGAATCCCCAGATCTTGAACTGGCTGCTGCTGCTGCGGTGGCTGCTATTATGGCGGCGGTGCTTGTTGCTGCTGCACTTGCTACCTTGGCGCTTGCCTTCTTTTCTCTTTAATTTCCATAATGGCATTGTGCATCTCGGCTCAATCTATCCGGTGTCCTTCATGCAGGTCATACACCAAGTCTCTGAACTGATAACACCCTTCAATCGTATGTCCAGGTTGCCTGTGGAACATACAATATTTTGTCTGATCAACGGTCGGGTTCCAGTTGGGCCATTTCGGAGGAAGTTGGATTGCACTAACTGACATGAGAGCTAAGAAGATGTCCGTGAGAGTTTCGAGCAAAGGAGGGTATTGAGCTCTCTTTGGAGTCGGGCACTTGTTGTTGGTGTATCCATTGGGTGGAGGGACGTTGTGGTATTGCGGAGGTTGCTGAGGTTGCTGTGGAGCAGAGAAGGTATTTTATGGAGCGGCGAAGGTAGACTGAGGGTTTTGTGGTGTGGGAAAGGCATTTTTTGAAGTGGAGAATTGGGGATTGTGTGGGGCTTGCGGGAAGCGAACTGGCGCAGACTGGTTGGGGAAAGGGAATGCAACGGCTTGCACTTGTTTGTTAGTTTAGACTCCCTCGGTGACGGGCCCCTGAGGTTTCCTATTATACTTTGGCTTTTGGGCCTCAAAAGGGGAATGGATAGGGGAGTCCTTAAACTGGGTTTGAATGAATCGCGCCCGGCTATATAGTTGATGCATATTAGAAATATCATTCATGGCCAGTATATTGCGGAATGTGGGAGTAGGATTGGAAATCAACAACATGACCTTTTCTTCCTCCGGAATATGACCTGGCACTCGGGTGGCCATCTGCCTCCATCTGTCGACATAAGTAGCAAAATCTTCATCCGCCTTCATTTTCTCGGCCACTAAATCTGTAAAGGAATATTCCGGGCCAACCCGGTCTTGAAATCTCTGAATAAATTTCTCTTTTACCACCTTGAAACTTTCGGCATCTTCTAACAGCAGAGCATAAAACCATTCCAGTGCAACTCCCTCCAATGACCGGTGAAACAGATACGCCATGAGGCGATCATCATATTGGAACTGCGCCGACTCATAGATAAAATCCCTGACATGAATGAACGGTTTGCTATTCCCGTCATACTTGTGATACGTGGGGAGCTCAGACTGTGGAGGGAATCGAATATTATGGAAACTGGGAACCGGATAATCAGCTATAGATTACGGGCCAACTCGCTTTTGAAGGAAATCGAGTTGGTGTTGCATTGCGGCGCATTTATCAAGCAATTCCTGCTCCCGAGATGGAGTAGGTAGAATGAAAGGAGCGGACTCAAGACGAGGGGCTGAAGGATAGACAGCAGGAGGGGGAGGCCCGTAAGAGGAATATTGGGCCGAAGCATGACCCGAATTAGGATAGATCTGGGCCACCCCTGCCTGAGGGCGAGTGAAGTCGGATGGGCCGACAAGAACTTGCGGCACCAATGGCATGGACCTATAAGAATCCACCTGGACAGGTGAAGGGAGGATGGTCTTCCCTTTGTCAAGAGTTTGATGGGCCGAACCGGAGGGCTGGCCCGCCTCCAGAGTATTGGACAGGCCCCATGTAGTCATGGGAGATGGGGCAATGAACCCCTGCAAGGTCTGGTAAATGGCTTGGAGTTGGGCCGGATCCAACTGGGCCATCATCTGAAGAACATGATTAGCGGGACTCGTGGAGGAGAGGGAGGGCTGCGCGCCTGCCATAGAGACGGAGGACGGGGGAGGGGCGGACCCCTCTCCGGACTGGAGGGAGACGACCCGGGAAGGGTCTTTTAGAAGCCCCTGGGGAAGAGACTCCTCCTGGGAATGGGGAAAATTAAAGGAAGACATGCTTGACTCAAACAACGGATTGGAGTAAAGTGTGGAAAAGGAACTGCCCCTAGGAGATGACTCTATGGAACAAAAATAACTCCACATGCAATGTAACACCTTGAAAAATGCAAACAACAAAAACAACCACAAATGAGTGACTAGACCTAACTAATTCCAATATTTATGAAAACAAGAAAGGGATGAGAGGCACTCAAAGTCAACCAAGTTTTGATGATGCACCAATCTTTTACTTGTTTTTCCTTTAGAACCTTAGTGATTTTAATTAAAATGTGCTCTCCAACAATAGGTTCCTAATAGGAAAGGATATGGGTACTTGGTTAACTCTAGGTGTAAACTCTCCCTCACTTATGCAACCTAGACACGGGGTGGGCAAAGTTACAACCGGCCCGGCGTCCGTGAGGGAATCCACGGCTCGCGGGGACTTACGGAGGTCCCTGATGCGATCACCTAGTCGACCCCAAGGAATATGGAGGCGAGAGGCTCACACACCAAGGTAGGAAATGCAACTATGATATGAATATGAATGATCCTATGTGCACCGGGGTGCATGCAATTTCTAGCCTAATAACTAGCAAATAATATGCAAACAATGATATAGATATATGCCACAACAACAGGAGGAGACCAGATAGCACCCAAAAATAACAACACAGTCAAAAAACTACGGAAATAACAGCAACCTCGGGATGCGTACCTATAACTGGAGAAATGGTCTAAGATGAGACCGCCACAGAGATAAGACGGTCTATTTCTAGACCACTTTTAAGCCAGAAACGGCCGGACTATAGACCGCCAGGGAGACCAGAGAGTAGAAAAACAACAGGAGATAAAACGGAAAAATCGAGGAAAACACAAGGGCAACTGGGATGAATGAACAGAAGCAGGTCAAACAGAGGCTCAACACGATTGGCACTAGATGTCCCACCGTGATCGCCAAAAAATAAGGGGTGTTGATGTTTCTTTCCTTCTTCTCTTGTGTGAGATGTGTGAGTGTGATGAATATGATGATGTGATGTGGGTGAGCAAGTAGTGCACTAACTCAAGCAATCAACATGAAAATCAAAGCATAGGGCATGTCATCAAATATATGGCAAAAATGTAAAAGGAGGAGTAAACACACACGCCGTGGGCGTGGAGCAAGAAGATGAAAGAAAGCACACACCGGGGGTGTGGAGCAACTAAAGTAAGAAGACAAGCAAGATGATGATCAATGCCCAAAGTAAAGAATGATGTGATCGCCACCAAAGTAAATAAAATAGCAAAAACTCTAATATGTACCTTGGAAAGAGCCGAGTGAAGTCACCCGCCACGAGAGAGAGAAAACCCAGATACTGTGTTGAGTTATGGTTTTGATGATGGCTGTGATTGTTAAGTTATCGTTTTGATGATAACTAAACTTAATGTGTGATTACGTGATGATAACTAAACTTGCATGGTTCGGATGGCAAATGACAACGATTACATGTCTTGATCCTTGGTTTGCATATGATTGGTGTTACAAGAGGCAAAAGGTTTCATAACCTCTTTAATGTGAACAAGCATGGTATTAACCCTGACTATCTTGCTTGCAGGATTAAACTCATGACAGTTACCTGGTGAACCAAACGTGTGGATAAGCACCCTACTCCTCTACAATCCAAAACAGGTGGTATATGTCATTTACTGTCAAGAACCATTGGTGAGACTCTTACTTTGTCTTAGCATCAATCTCACCATGTGTATCTCATATACCTCTCCTTAATACACCTCATTCATGCACATTAAACATGAAACCCTTCTGGCCATCGTGCGCCCTCGCCCGCAGATCGACCTGCGTGATCAGGTCGCGGGGATCGACTTGCCCGGTCAGGTCGCGGGGGTCAAGAGGGGCAGCGCCCCTTGCGGGGGTTTTCAGGGGTGGAGCCCCCGGAACAAAATTTTGATTAATGCTCAAATGGTTTGCATGAACTTCAAGCATTTATTATATGGATGGTTGAGCTATAGTTCTAATCAATTATCCATGTGTTTGCAGGTCAAAGACTCAGTTGACACCTTCAAGACTGTCAAGGGTGATGCCACAGACATGAACGGGCTGCTAAAGGACTTAAGCGACGGAGCTGAAGAGGTTAACGGACCGACCCGGGAAAACCCGAGGTCTGCCCAGCTGGCGGTCGACCGCTAGCTCAGGGGCGGTCGACCGCCCCTGCCAGCAGCTCGCCGCCTACAGGGATTCATAGTGGCGGTCAACCGCCAGCCCAGTAGCGATCGACCGGAATTCCAAGAAACCAACGGCCAATAGTTCTCTCAGTAGCGGTCGACCGCCAGCCGCTATAGGTCGACCGCCAGCCCCGATAAGCCAAAAATATTGACTTTTGTCCATCTCGAAAGAAGCATCTCCTCTTGCTATTGTTTAATCCCAAAGCCACCAAACCCTCCAGAATTTGTGGATCTGGTATAGGGCTTGTCCATAGACCTTCCAAGGGTTATAAAACATCCTATTAGAGTCATAACCCTAATTATCCAAGAGATCCAAAGGGGAGGCTGTCCAAGGAGGAAGAAGAGGTACTGTAGCTCCGTGAACAGTACCTCGTGCAGCAAGCTCTTCATCTATCTCCAACCCATTCAAGGTATTTCTGAAGCCATCTACCTCCAAGAAGGTGTAGAAGCAATCAAGGTTCAAAGCTACATCCATACACCTCTTCATCAACTCAAGGTGATCCAAGGGAGGAAGAAGAAGGATGCTAGGAGGAAGAAGGAGCCATTCAAGCATCATCTGAAGGTACTCTAGCTCCATTTGAAGTCAGCAGTTTCAAAGGAAGAGAACAAGCTCACAAGCATCAAGAAGATACATGGATTTGTCCAAGGAAGAAGGAAGGGTACTGTAGCTGTGAACAATACTCCGTGCAAGAAGATCTACATCAAATACAAGGCCATTCAAGCTGAGTCTCAAGCTATTCAAGTGAAGAAGGAATCAACGTGAACATCCAGAGCACACACTCAGGGGGAGCCTAAATTAGGAGCTTTCTAAACTGTGGTTTATTCATGTTGGTTTTTTGTGCTTTATAGTTTCAGATTTGTGTTTCTTATAAACTGCAAACTCGTGTGTGTGTGGATCGTTGTTGGATCAGTGGTCGTGTGTGTGTGTGTGTCGTACTTGATTCGTGTGTGCGTAGGTCTTCTTAGATCTACGTGTGTGTGTGGATTTATCCAGATCTCAGTGTTTGTGTGTGTGGAGTGCTGCACTTGTCGCAGCGTGTGTGTGTCTTGTTGATCCGCTTGTTCGATCGTGTTAGAGATTTCATCTCCGTGTGTGTGTGTGTTTTGGGGCGCGTCCCCGTGTGTATGGGCAGGCGTCGTCCTGCGTGTGTCGTTGGAGCGCCGTCTCCGTTTGGGGATTTATCCCCGAGTGAAGCCTCATCGGGTTTGGTGAGGGGTGGACGTAGGATTGCCGTCGTTGCATTCGAACCACCTTTAAAATCGTTGTGCATTGTGTGTTATTTGTGTGGTTTGATTGTTTTTATTGTATGGTCGTGTGGGAACGGAAAGTTTGAGAGAATTGGTTAATTGGTTTTCATTTGCTAATTATTGTTTATCACATATTTTGTAAAAAGGGTAAAAGTTTTCGTAAAATTTGTTATCACCCAATTCACCCCCCTCTTGGGTGTCATTGATCGCGAGACTTCATATTGCAGTAGCAAACGGTCTAACAGACGATCGCCAGAAGATAGCAAACGCTCCTACGATAGACCGCCAGATATCTACAAACGGCTTGATGAATGACCGCCAGAGCACCCAGAACAATGAAGTGGAACTTGGATCTCCACCCATCCTAGCCGGCCAGAAGAGTTGGACCTCGTGCAATGAGTCTTGTAAACCAACAAGAGAATGTAGACACAAAGAAAAATGACCCAATAAGCCCTTGGCCAAGTGTAGTATCTATAATGCAACTAAGCTAAAGTGCATAAAAGGAAGGGTGAATACTTGGGGGGTTGTGATTTTTTAACCCCTATGGGGCGTAGAAAAGATAGGAGTATGTTTTGAAATGTGGTGTGAGTGCAGAGAACGTGGGAGGAAGAAGAGGAAATATGCTATAAAGATGCAAGAGGGAAAGACCAAAACTAAAGAAAAAGACTCAAAACTAAACCAAAGGAACTTGATACTCCCTTAACCAGAAGCCTTATGGACGTGGAAACAGCTTCTCCCTGGTTGGTACTCGCTCCAAAACGCAGCAGCACTTCGTGGCAAGCTCCAGAAATCTCCTCCTCAAGCCATGAAGTCAATGGTCCTATTTATAGGCCCTCAAACCCAAGGTTCGAGTTGGAGGGATAATGACTCGAAAATGGGCCTGAACCTAGATAAACCTTGAAGATAATACTCCCAAGAGTCCATAGAAACCAACAGAAGGTTCTGAGAGCCCCTATCTAGAGAGAAATCAAGGAATCATGGACTCTAGTTCATCCATGGCGAAGCAGAGGAAGAACATGCAGAGCAGGACTCTCTGTCTGCACTAGCGGTCTCGTGATAGATCGCAAGGCTCCAGAAACGGTCATCTGATAGACCGCTAGACAAAGGCGTCCAGAAAAAGATAAGCTTAAAGAGACCAAACAGGATACTCTGCCTGCTAGCGGTCTAGCGATAGACCGCCAACACCCATCAAACGGCCATTCGATAGACCGCTAGGCTAGAGGACGTGGCAAAAGAGATAAAGGCCAATAAATCTTCAAAATAATCCACAACTAAATCCTCATTAGCCCTTATCTAGGCCCAATAAGTTGAAAATCACGCAAAATCAATGGAGCTAGGCCCAACTAGGGAGAGTGACCCATAAAATTAAGCCATACGATGACCAAAAATGGCCCAATAAGCGGTGAATAACCTGGGACATCATAAAATAGATAAGGAGATGACCCAACTCATTGGTCATAAAACGGGTGTCAACAATTGCGAAGGGGGAGAGAGAGAGATTGGATGGCGGAGAGTGTGAGGGGGGCGAGTGCAAAAGAGTGTGAGAGATGGGGAGAGGAGGAGATGGAGAGAGGAGTTAAACGGTGGGGGTGTGAGCTGGTTTAAACGGTGGGGAGTTGCGGTGTGAGAGATAGAGAGAGGGAGAGGGATAACCGGTGGCAGGGAAAGGGAGGTTTAAATGGTGGGGAGTGGGAGAGGTTAAACGGTGGGTGCGCGGGGGCTTTAACCGGTGGGGAGTGGGAGAGGTTAAACGGTGGGTGCGCAAGGGGCTTTTAACTGGTGGGAAAGAGAGAAAGAGGGAGAGAGGGAGATCACCGGTGCCCGGGTGCCACCGATTAAAAGAGGAGGGGGATTTAACCAGTGGGATAGGCCACCGGTTAAATCCCCCTCCTTTCCTTTTTTCTCTTCTTTTTTTTTCTTTCTTCTTTTCTTCTCTCTTTTTTTTCTTCTTTTCTTCAACATTTTTCCCTTTTTTATTTTTTTATTTTCCTTTTTTCTCTTCTTTTGACCCTCGGACTTCCACGCTCCGGACTATATCTTCGAGGACGTCGGGACCTCGCTCAATTTTATATTCAATTCGTCCCTCGGAACGTAAATTCATGATGGCACGGTGTCATGTGTAGGATGCATCCCCACCATCACTAGAGTTGAAATTCAGTCGCCAGGGCCTCTTGCTTTGTTTCTTCTTCTTCCGCCAAAAACTTGCTGCAAACGCGAAAATTTTGGGTGTCCACAAGAACATATAGTATAGAGAATATAACATTAATCCATAAAGAGTAGTCCTAAAGGTGACATGCATAGCTTATGTTGAGAGATTCCTACCTCTGCGACTCAAGCCTCTAGCTAGTTACATCCTCCCAAGTTCCATCCCTTGGGATGAATGAGATAGAAAATGGAATAACATAAGATAGATCTTAAATGGCTATGAAATTCATTGAAGATATGGAATTAGAATATGATTTTGAGGTCTATAGGATGATTACCCTGTAGAGAACAACTTTCTCTTAGATGAGGAACCCTTAGGAGCACTCTAAATGCTAGATTCGGAGCAAAAAATATTCTAGATGAAGATGTTCTTATAGAGGGTTTGAGAGAGCTACGAAAATGAGAGGAAAAAAAAGAGATAAGGGAAAGTGAGGATGATAGATTTAAATGTCACCGTCATAGTGGAGAAATCTCCCCGCCATACTAAATACAAATTCCAACGCTAAAGCCAAGTCTTCCACGTTATCCCTTTGAAACTTCTAGAATGAGTCACCTGATAACACATTGATGCAGGACAGGGTAGGAGGTCTATTTGCATGCAGGCAGATGTCATGAAACTATAAATTTAATTGACATGCATTATATCCTAGTACAGATATCACCAGAAATATCAGGACTCAAAGCACTCAAATCATAATCTCACCGCATGAAGTGGTCCTTATTCCCCTCTAACACATGGCTATATTTCTCCCTTCAGAAAAGTTAATCAATCTTACTTAAGAATGAAATGATATATATTGATATAGGCTAAACAGAGGTCTGGATGATAGTTGTAGCTTGAGTCCATGGTAAATCAGCTTGAGAATTTCAAGTGGTAGTTACCTGTCCGGCATGGGAGTGCTACTTGACCAAAATAGAGAATAAATGGTTAATGGACCAATAATAAATAATGATCACCATTGCATGAGGAAGGGTGTGGCTGTCCACGGTTGATGGCAGTAGCAAACGTCGGCTCGCAGAGGCCACAGAAGGGTGATGCCGGTGGTGGAGGTCGCAGTGGTGACCGGCAAGGTCGACCATCCTATTCACAGGTGAGCCAAAAGGGTGGAGACGGTGGTCAGCGCCATAGCCTGGCTGCTGCGGGTTGGCTGGCGAGGCCAAGGCGACGGCACCAGAGTAGGGGATGACCAGTGGCGGCCGACTATGGAAGGCGCTCACCTGCGAGGTCGCTCACAAGGGAGCAGAGATGGCATGGGGATGCTGCCAGCAGCTGATCACGTCAGTGGAGGGGCAGAAACGGAGGCCAGCGACGGGGTCGACGTTGGGGTGGCCTGGCTACTGGCAGTAGCCGGAGACCACCGCGGGGGCTCGACAACATCATGCCACAACGGTGACACCGGTGCGTGGCAGAATGGCCAGAGGTAGCCGGCTATGGGACGGGTGCGCCTGTGGCATTGTTCACAGCGGAGAAAGAAGAACGGAAAGATGTACAGTGGGTTTGGGAAACTTTCGTAAATGAAAAGAAACTGAATGAGTAGTGTTGAACAGTGAAGTGTGGTATGGTGGAGGAAGTGGGCGACTGTAGAGATAGAGGGAGAGGAAGATAACGGCGGGGGGGTTTCGACCTCACGCCGGAAAGAAGAACGGGAGTGAGTTTGACATCTCACGAGAGGAGGAACACAGTGCTCAAAATTTCTCTTAACCATTGTTTCTCTAATTAGGGTTAGCATCCATCTATTTATAATAGTCAATAAAATTACATTGAGGTCCACAAATATAATAAAATTACATATAATCTTTGAAAATCAAATATTCTCTAACTAACCCAGAAATAAAATGAAACAACAATAAATTAATCAACTAATTCAGATAACGCCTGTTGGGCTTTGTGAGCCTATGGCTGTGTCTTAGCCCACGATCTCTATCACACATGTTAGATAATATCTTACATTACCCCTTTCTTCTTAGTACAGCCACAGTTAAAAATGCCACCTCATCTCTTTGCATTAATGAGTGGCAAAAGTGTAATTTCATCCACTACCTAATTTCATATATACCATTTATGGTCTAGTACATGATAGAATTCACAAAAGTACTTACCATGAGATTTATATATAATTTAATTATCTTTTCAATAAGTATAATATTGATTCCATTATGATATTTCTATGTGTAATAATCCTAATATGGATAATAATGGATCTTGTTATGATAGCTAAATGTATATTTATTTATTTATTTTTCACAATGATAATTCATCAAAGATTGCCTATAATCTACTTGCACTATCTAGAAATTTACATCGTCTAACCCTTTAACTTAGATGATGTATTGTCTAACTCTCCAACTTAGATGATATTCCATCTACTTTTCCTTCCACCTAACTTTGTTTCTATCTAACTTTTCAAAAGCCATCGTCTACTTTTAGAAAACTCCAAAACTTAGTGTCGAACTGCTCTACACCTATTGTCTA
This sequence comes from Amorphophallus konjac, assembly GCA_022559845.1. Taxonomy (NCBI): domain Eukaryota; kingdom Viridiplantae; phylum Streptophyta; class Magnoliopsida; order Alismatales; family Araceae; genus Amorphophallus; species Amorphophallus konjac. The sequence continues at coordinate 47,434,135 of CM040126.1, forward strand.
ACTCTACATTCTGTTATTTGACATTTTCGACCTAATTAAGTGACATAATCTCAAAAAATACTTAGCAAAAAATTTGTAGATAATTGAGTTGTCTTTTCAATGAGTCTAATTTCACCTCATTTCGACATTCTTATACAATGTTATGCTACAAATAATGGGCTACTCATTTAAAATTATGAATGACACTTAACTACCTAAAACCAACTAAATGGGCTGACTTATTTGTTGTGTCCCCTGGTTTTGATGATAACAAATCATAAATCATTAGTAGATATTTGAGGAATATCTAACATGTTTTGGTTTGATGAAAAGACTAATCAAGTGCAAGAGAATTTCTCTAAGTGATGTCTCGACACCATCTGATGATGTCTCGACACATCTAGAAGAGATCGTGTTGATATAGGAACGGTTAAGCTCCAACAGAATAGAATGTGTCGACACATCTAACCCATGTCTCGACACCCCAGAAGAAATCAAGTTGAAGCCGTTGTCTGTCTGGGCTATGGATTAATTGATGTCTCGACACACTGAGAGAAAAGTGTCAACACACCTCAAGCCTCACTTCCTTATGGTGGACGTCTTTCGACACCTTCGTGTGATCACTCGAATCCTGGCGTGTAAAGACTCGACACCTTCGTGTGGGATCTCTACACATGACGCACATGTCTCGACACCGTTTGACGATGTCTCGACACAGTTATGATGTTATCTCAGAACCAAGCACATATGTCCCGACACACTGTGAGTAAAGTGTCGACACACTCTTGTTTGACCAGAACGGGTCTGAAGCCGATAGAAGCTGTTTTCAAGATCCGGAACTTGTCCTGGAGGATCCGTCCAGTCTGGAAAAAGCCGTCAAAGAGGGTACTCTGTCGAAGGATGATGGTCTGGCAGAGAAATCCTCTGAAAGGATTGTACTTTTCCTGATATGGTCTCCTACCTACCCACATATCTGCAGACTCGACAGAAAAAAAGTCAACTTGGCAAATAGAAGCAAATCAAATTATGTGGATGTGACATTCTAGGTTTTGCTTGAAAAGTGGACAACGTTGGTGTCGCCCCCAGTCTCCATTATATCTAGAGCATGAGCTCCAGTTCGACAGGAAGGCAAGTAAGATAAAGGAAGAGCAAAAGACTTGTTGATGAAGCTATCTTCTTCCTGGTGATGCTGCTGGCGTGAGTGCAACAAGAAGAAGACGATCATCTTCCTCACAATGAGGAAGTCTATAAGCAAGCAGGAAGGCTTCGTGAAGCTCCGTCCAGAACCCTTGAAAGTTGAAAGCTAGATCATCCTTCCCTCGCAAGGGTTGTGGTGAAAAACCAGAAAGAGCAAGAAGAGAGCCAAGAAGTCCTCAAGCTCTTTCCAGACAGGAGATCTCTTTTCATAATGCCTCATTACGATACTATATCTGGTTGTTTCATTTTCAGTTTGCTTTTCTTCAAAACACACTTCATATCATTCATTCCCTACCTGTGAGCAGGAAGACAGACGGTGTGGTAACCGATCTGTGTGTTTTGGGTTGTTATCCCTCAAACTGTGTGGCAGCGGAGTTGTGAGAGTGTATCTCTCTGTTAGAAGCTGTGAATCAGCGGATGTGCTTTTGCACTAGTGAAGCCTCACCGTGTTGTGTGAGGGGTGGACGTAGGTCTCTAGATTGAGACCGAACCACCTTAAAGATTGTGTCTTGTGGTTTGCTTTCCTTTATGTTCTAGCGGTAGAAGCTTGGTAGGACCGGTCATGGATATCATTTGTGTGACCAGCTTCTTAGCTATTAACTAAATATCTATCTTATCATCATTTGTGTTAGATCCTTTTTTATTTCCGTAAAGAAGGGCAAAAAGGGGGCTGATCTATTCACCCCTCCCCTCTAGATCTGCCTATCACCACTCAACACGTGGTATCAGAGCTAGTCTCTCTGTATGTGGTCTAACGACCTTGAGAGAACTGGTGATATGGCAACTAAAGGTCCTATGACCGAAGGGCATTCTGTTAATAGACCTCCCTTTTTCACTGGGACAAATTATCCTTACTGTAAAAATCGCATGCAGGTCTTCATTAGAGCCCAGGATCATGAAGTCTGGCGAGTGATCAGCAAGGGACCATTTGAGCTGCGTCCGGACGAAGATACATGGACTAAAGAATAGATCAGGCAATCAACTCTGAACTGGGGTTCCAAGCACATCATACAGTGCTCCCTTCATCCAACTGAGTACTCAAGGGTGTCAACTTGCAACACTGCAAAAGAAATGTGGGACCACCTTGAGGTAATATATGAAGGGACACAGTAGGTATGTGCAACCAAAGCTAACATGTTGGTATCTAAATATGAGAAGTTTAGAATGAAATCTGATGAGTCCATTTCGGACATGTATGCAAGGCTAACCGTACTCACTAATGGCTTGACTGAGCTAGGTAAGACTTATTCTGAGCAGGAGATAGTAAGGAAGATTTTGAGATCACTAACTCCTATTTGGCATACAAAGGTCACAGTGGTTGAAGAATCAAAAGACTTAACTACCATCAAAGTAGAAGAACTCATAGGGTCCCTGATGACCTATGAGATGAATCTGAAGAATAAAGAGGCTGAGGTAAGTAAAAAGAAGCCTCTGGCTCTAAAAGTTGGACCAAGCTCCAAGGATTTATCTGAAGATGAAGAGCCTTCAAGCAGCAACACTGAAGAAGATGAAGTTGCTCTATTGACAATAAAGTCCAGAAGATTTCTAAGAAAGGAAGGTACATACCTCACTAAGAAGAAGCCCCAGGTAAAACGAGGTTTCAGGCCAAGACCTGAAAATGTTAAAAGGTCTGAAAAGTTTGTCTGCTACTCTTGCAGGAAACCAGGACACATCAAGTTTGAGTGTCCAGAAGGAGCTAAGAAAGCTATGCCTAAGTGGAAGAGCAAGAAGAAGTAGGCCATGGTGTGCACTTGGAGTGATGAAGAAGAAGAAGAGACTGAAGACAACTCCTCTGAAGAGGAAAAAGATGATCTCTGTCTAATGGCCAAAGGAGACAAAGACAGCGAGGTGAGCTCTCCCTTTGAGCACTTCTCTACTGATGATTGGGAAGGAGCTTACTTCGAATTGATGAATAAGTATGAAGTGTACAGAAAATAAAACAAAGCCTTAAAGAAGAAGGTTGACTCATGTAGCCAAGATAAAACTCTCAATGAAAAGATAATATCTCTGGAAATTGAAATTGAGGATCTAAGAAAAATGAATGAAAATCTTGAAGAAGGAAGAAAAGAGATGAAAGATTTAGAGGATGAAAATGAAAGACTGGGAGATGAAATTGATGAACTGAAGCTAAAGATGTAAAGCTATGTGAAGAACAACAATCTCTACAATGAAAAATCAGAAGCCTTCAAACAAGTCAATTCACAACTGCTGAAAGAAAATGAAAAACTTCAGAAGGACCTAGCAGATAAACAAACTGCTCTTGAAAAATTTGTTGATGGAAGTGAAAACTTGAATGCTCTGCTAGGAACTAAAATAAACTTCAACAGAGAAGGGCTAGGGTATGAGCCAACCAAAAAGAAAACTTTTAGGTTAAAAACTACCACCTTTGTTTCATCTTTCGAAGCATCAACCTCCAAAATAATACACCATGAAAATGTTGAAAACAAAGGAAAAGAAAAAGTAGGAGAATCAATCAACAAAACTTCTCAACAACCCAAAAAAGGTTAACCAACAATCCCAAACAGGCCGACACCCATACAAGCATCAGCCTGCACATTTCAATAAAAGAATCAGTTACAATGGTGGAACAGGTAGGGACAATCCACGAAACAGGTCGACACTCACATGATCAAACGTCCAACACATTGTAGCATGCACGCCATATAGTCTATACACTGCAACGTTTGCACATCATGCACTAGCAAGTCTGCACATTGTCAAAGTCTACACATTGCACTGTACATCGGACCAAGTCTGTATAGTCTCATTTAAAGTCTATACTGTGCATACTACATCGTCAAAGTCTATACAGTGCACTGTAGCTTGCATTCACTCATTCCGTCTCATGAAGCGTCTCACGGTGTGTCTCACATAGTGCTCAAGTATATACATTGCATCGTCTCATGTAGCGTCTCATACACTTAAAGTCTATACATCCGTTACAGTGCACACACCGTCTCACTTAGCGTCTCATGCTAAGTATATACATTCGTTGTGCATAGTCCATGCACTCACTTCAAGTTTGCACATTCTTCTGTTATGTCCAAAGTCTGTACATTGCCATGCTTCAGGCTGAGCAAGTCTATACACTGATGCACGAGATCAAGTCTGTACAGCCAATGCCTGCACACAATGTCTATACATTCATTTGTTGATATTCGAGCAAGTCTGTACATCGTCAGTCTGCTCATGCATCGTCTTGGTGGTAAGTCTATACATTGGCCAAGTCTATACATCGCCACTTGTTCTTGCATGTGAGCAAGTCTATACATCCACCGTCTCACTCAAGTCTATACATTGCAGCCTTTGCATTGCACATACATTGAAGTCTATACATTGCATCGTCTTGAGACTAAGTCTGTTCACCTCTGTCTTACTTAGAGTCTATGTGCATACCTTCAAGTCTATACATTGTAAGACCAAGTCTGTGCATGCATCGTCTCATGCATCGTCTTTCAATTCTATACATTGTGTGCCTTGAGCATTCAAGTCTGTACATTGGTTTTCTCATACACATAAATGTCCAAGTCTGTACAATGCTGCTATGGCTGTGCATCGTTTGTGGAGAGGGGGATTTCTGCAGCCCACTCAAAGAGCAGCCCAACAAGACCCAACAGGGTCCAACGAGGCAAGCTCACCTGAGTGACAGCCCACAGGGCCCACTTAGGGAGGAAAAGCCCAATGAACAAACACTCGAGGAACCAACCCTCCCCGGCGGCCCCTAGGCTCGGAGGGCCCGAGTAATGGTCAGGTCATAAGGAGGGTCCGGCCCAAGCCGTTTTCCCGCCCGGGAGAGACAGGCATTCGCCGACCTATCCGACCCCTCTTCCGCCGAGCTACGCTCATCGCCCGGACAGGGCTGGCGTTTCAGAAGCTCGGCCAGACCGGATATTATTCGCTCGTGCTGCCGTTAAGAGTCCCCAACGGACAGGGGAATCCAGAAGCCGCCGGACTTTGAGGCGATAACGTTCCCACGATAAGGCCATGAAAGCCCACGTTGAGGACGTAACTTCCGCCAGAAACCCCTCAGCTTGCAGGACTCCTGAAGGCGGCGCACTATTTAAACCAAGGATACCCTCCGGTGGAAGGTAAGGGCCATCAAGGCACTCATACACCCAAACTCCTGAGCAAGATCCGCTTCACCCCTCTGGTGGAGAGGAATCTCGCGCACTAGTTTTTCTCCTCCCCATTATTGCTTCCACCACAGCTCTACTGACTTATCCATCGGAGGGTTTTTCCCCAAGGAAACCCCCAGGGCCCTCTGATACGTTTCCCTGTCTTGCAGTTCATCTTCTGGTGAGCCACAGCCCGCTCAGGACACAGCGCGAGATTTCGCCACTTCATCTGGCGCCATATGTGGGAAACGCACGAAGAGCCAAGATGGTGAGAAGAAGCTCAGGGAGGAGGTCCGCCGGCGAGAGGGGTAGGCCGTGGTGACGACAGGAGATGGCCCCTCTAGGGCCTCACAGAACCCTCCCTCCAATGCCAGCGTCCCCACCAACGGGCCGCCGCCCCCTCCGACGGTGACAGGGGCACCCCCCAACGGTGGCGACGAGGTCTTCCAGGCCCTCAATAAGAAGCTTGACATCCTCGTGGAGCTCATGAGGGCCCAGGCGGCAAGGGATGCCAGGTCCCGCGCCCCATCTGGGAGCCCCCCCCGTCGAAGTGCGTCCCAGCATACCGCTGGGGGCCGCTTCACCCTCCGCGGTCAACAGCTCATCCGCAACAACGTGGGAGGACCCTCGCAAGCTCCGCCCCCGGAGCAAGAGGCTTCCTCCACGCCCAGAAAAGGGAAACAGGGGGTGAGGCCTTCGCGCCCGGGTGCTGACGTTCCTGAGGATCGCCACGACGCTCCCCCCAGTCCCACGGCACGACCGCAGCCGGAACTATCCCTCCGATTGATGGATTTCGAAAGACGTTTTGCAGAGCAAGAGCGCGCCCTCCGCGCCCTGCAAAAAACCTCTTTCCCAGAGGACGAGGAGAAATCCCCTTTCTCTGAATACATCTTGAAGGCAGAGGTGTCTCCCAGAATCTCCATTCCGACCTTCAAGCTCTATGATGGCCAGGGCGACCCAGCCGACCACTACGACAGCTTCGACGCCCTGGTAACTCTGCATGGAACGCCGGATCCTATCAAATGCCGAGCCTTTGGGGCCACCCTGGTCCAAGGCGCTCAGGCATGGTTCCGGGCCCTCGCCCCTGGGTCCATCCGGGACTTCAGGCAATTCGGGCGAGTCTTCAAGGAGAGCTTCGCCGGAAGCGCCCCCCCAAGGTCAGTAGCGGGGCTCCTGGCCCTCAAACAGGCGCAAGGGGAAAGGCTCCGGGCTTATGTCCACCGATTTAAATCGGAAGCCCTCAGAATTCCCCGCCTGGATATGGCCTCGGCCATGACCGCTCTGACCGGGGGCACCCGGGATGAGAATCTCCGCCGCGAGCTGGTCCTCCACCCTCCCTCGACCCTTGCCGAGCTAGTGACTCTGGCACTGCGCCACGCCGAGTGCGAGGAAGTACTCAGCGCCTGCCGAGACACAACCGGCTCGGGTTGGGAGGGGGACAAGAAGCGGGCCTCCGAGCCAAATCCTGGCTCGGGCAAGAAGCGCGATCAGGAAGGAGAGCGCAAACGGAAGTATGAGTGGTACACCCCGTTGACCGCGCCAGTCTACGAGATCTATGAAGACATCAAAGACTCGGGACTCCTCCGCCGGCCCGAACCAATGAGATCGAAGAACCGCAAGCGCGACAGGCATTGCCTGTTCCACGGCGACCATGGGCACCACACCGGCGACTGTCACCAGCTCCAAGACGAGATCGAGCGTCTCATCCGTCAGGGGCACCTGGCCTGGTTTGCAGCCGTGCGCAAAGAAGACCGAGACGCCGCCGAAGAGATCGACAACGCCCCCCGAGGGGTCCACATCAACGTCATCTCTGGAGGAACGGTATCGGGCGGCGACACCAGCCGAGGAAGGAAGCGTCATGCCGAGCGGGCCAGCCAGGTCTTAGAGCCCTCCAGGGGCCCGCCGAGGGAGCCCCAGGTCATAGTCTTCTCCGACCAAGACCTGGAAGGGCTGAACACCCCGCATGATGATGCCCTCGTTATCTCGGCCACAATAAACCATTGTAACGTAGATAGAATTCTGGTTGACAATGGGAGCGCCCCCGATGTATTATCTTATGACTGTTTCCTCAAGATGGGGGAAGACCCATCCAAGCTCCGCCCAATCCGAACACCCCTTTGCGGGTTTAACGGCCTGGCCACCTACCCCGAGGGAGCCCTAAGCCTGCCGGTCACCATCGGCACCCCACCCAAAACCGTTACGGTCATGGCGGACTTCATAGTGATCAAGGGTATGATAGCGTACAACACCATTTTCGGCCGAAAAATCCTCAGCCGAATAAAGGCCGTACCATCTACCTATCACCAGAAAATGAAGTTTCCCACCAAAAACGGGTTGGGGGAAGTCCAAGGTAACCAGGCCACGGCTAGAAGGTGCTACAACATCTCGGTGGAAGCCTCAAGGCCGGACGGGAAGGATAAGGGCCCCAAGGGAATCGAGGGAAAGACCGTAACCACCGAGCCCGGTGGCGAATTGCTAACGGTATTCCTAAACGATGACCCGGCCCTCGGAGTAAGGATCGGAGCCGACCTACCACCTAAGGAACAGCAGCAATACAAGAAATTCCTTTCTGTGTACGTTCAGGTCTTTGCTTGGTCCGATGATCAACTCCCTGGCATACCAGAGAAGACAGTGGTGCACAAGCTCAACCTCGACCCTACCGTGAGGCCCGTACAGGAACGGAGAAGGAAGCATGCGCCCGAGAAATAGGCATTCATCAAGGCGCAGGTCACCAAGGGACAAGTGACTGGCCTCTTCAGACCAGTCCGGTACCCAACGTGGCTAGCCAACGTCGTCCTGGTGCCAAAAACCACAGGCAAATGGCGAATGTGCGTGGACTTCACTGATCTGAATAAGGCTACCCCCAAGGACTGCTATACGCTACCGAGCATCGACCAATTGGTTGATTCAACCTCGGGCAACGAGATACTTAGCTTCCTAGATGCCTATTCGGGTTATCACCAGATCAGAATGAATCCAGAAGACGTCGAGAAGACCGCCTTCATCACCGACTGCGGCGTGTATTGCTACACCCGGATGCCCTTCGGGTTGAAGAACGCTGGAGCCACATATCAGCGACTGGTAAATCACATGTTTGAGGGATAGCTAGGTCGGAACGTCGAGGCTTACATCGACGACATGCTCGTCAAGACCCCCAAGGCCCAAGACCACCTCACCGACCTTGCCAAAACCTTCGGCGCCCTCCTGAAGTACAACGTGAAGCTCAACCCCGCCAAGTGCACCTTTGGAGTAAAATTCGGGAAGTTCCTGGGTTTCCTGGTCACTCAGCGCGAGATCGAAGCCAACCTCGACAAAGTCCAGGCCATCCTGGACATGCGCCCGCCCACGTGCGTTAAAGACATCCAGCGTCTGACAGGGCGTGTCGCCGCTCTCAGCCGTTTCCTGTCCCGTGCGGCCGAACGATGCTTGCCCTTCTTCAAACTGGTGAGGGGACCCAAGCTAGCATCTGCTACATTCGCATGGGATGAGGAATGCCAGACAGCATTCGCCGAGCTTAAGAAGTTCCTGGCTTCGCCACCAGTGCTCTCCAAGCCCGTCCCAGGCGAAGTTTTGCTGCTCTACCTCTTGGCGACGCCATCCACGGTCTGCTCGGTCCTAGTTAGAAATGACTCGGGAATCGAAAGACCGGTCTACTACACCAGCAAGGTGCTCAATGAGGCCGAACGGAGGTATCCCGCAACCGAGAAACTCGTGCTAGCGTTGGTTACCTCCGCAAGGCGCCTCCGACCCTACTTCCAGGGGCACCCCATCACTGTGCTAACCGGCGAGCCGTTGAAGAAGATTCTGGCCCACCCCGAGGCCTCAGGGCGACTCGTCAAATGGGCCATTATGCTCGGAGCCTACGACATCTCGTACCGGCCACGATCAGCAATCAAAGGCCAAGCGCTCGCCGACTTCATTGCCGAAAGCACCATCCCGGCCGAAGATAGGCCTCCGACCACGACCGAGCCAACCTGGGAACTGTTCGTCGATGGATCGTCCAATTCGGCAGGCAGCGGTGCAGGGATCCTCCTGAGGTCCCCCGAAGGGATAGAGTTACAGTACGCCTTGAAATTCCACTTTCAGGCATCCAACAATGCTTCCGAGTACGAGGCCCTTATCTCGGGAGCACGCATGGCCCGACGGTTGGGGGTCGAGCGAGTCAGGATCCACACCGACTCTCAGCTAGTCGCAGGTCAGGTCAACGGTGAGTATGAAGCTCGAGAGGCACCCATGATCAAATACCTTCAGTTGGTCCGGAGCCTGGCCCAACAGTTCGAGGAATTTGGGGTAGTCCGGATAGCTCGGGAGCAAAACTCTCGGGCGGACGCCCTCTCCTTGGCCTCCTCCCTAGACCCAGAAGGTACACGATCGGTCCTCCTAGAAGAGCTAGAGCGCCCGAGCATCGACACGGAGCTCCTCGCTATTGACTCGGCCACTCCAAGTGACTGGCGCTCCCCCTACCTATCCTGGCTACAGGACTCCCAAGAGCCCTCCGACCCTCGGGAAGCCCGCCGAATGAAGTATCAAGCTCGGCGCTTCGTCGTCCTCGACAACACTCTCTACCGAAGATCGTTCTCCGGTCCCCTCCTGAAGTGCCTCGGTCCCGACGAAGCAAGCCGAGCCATCCAAGAGATTCACCAAGGCCTGTGCGGAGCGCATGCAGGAGGTCGGCCGCTAGCCAGGATCCTGCTACGGCAGGGGTACTGGTGGCCCACCCTGCAGCGCGACTGCACGGCTCACGCACGGCAGTGTGACCGTTGCCAGCGGTTCGAACATTTGGTCCATCAGCCGGCTACGGAACTTGTCACCCTAACCGAGCCTTACCCTTTCGCTCAGTGGGGAATCGATATCCTTGGGCCATTCCCGACGGCCCAGTCCCAGAAGAAGTTCATCATCGTTGCCATCGACTACTTCACCAAGTGGATCGAGGCCGAGGCTACGACAAGGATCACCGAGACAGTCGTTTGGGGCTTTGTTTGGAAATCGATCATTTGTCGCTTTGGCATCCCCCGAGTGATAGTAAGCGATAACGGTCGGCAATTTGACTCTCGGTATTTCCGAGACAGATGCGCCGACCTAAATATCCACAACCACTTCACTTCGGTCGCCCACCCTCAGGCCAACGGGCTGGTTGAAAATGCCAACAAGACTATCTTGAAAGGCATAAAAACCAGACTCGGCAAGGCTAAGGGTAGCTGGCTCGAGGAATTGCCTAGCGTACTATGGTCGCACCGAACGACCCCCAGGACGGCAACCGGTGAAAGCCCTTTTCAGTTGGTATATGGCACCGAAGCCGTCGTTCCATTAGAGATCGCCAATCCGTCTCTCCGAGTGATCAGCTTCTCACCCGAGGCAAACGGGCAAAAGTTGCTCGAGAACCTCGACCTGGCAGACGAACTCCGAGAGATCGCGAACGTCCGAGCAACGGAGTACCAGCACCGCCTCACTCGATACTACAACGCCAAGGTCCGAGACAGACGTTTCCAACTGGGGGACTTCGTCCTCAGGAAGGCCGAAGCCTCTCGACCACTAGAGGCGGCGGGCAAGCTGTCCCCTAACTGGGAAGGCCCCTACCGAGTGGTCGAGACGCTCGGAAAAGGTGCGTACAGGTTAGCAACAATGGAAGGGGAACCCATTCCTCGGACATGGAACGCAGCTGCACTACGCAAATTCTATTTTTGAAATTGTACAGCAAGATGGACGGAATAAATCCCTTTTCTTTTCATTCCAAACCATTGGTACATCAGATAGGCAAATGCCAGTACATCACATAGCAAAAAGCAAAAATCCGTCTAACACCGCTTCAAGGGGCCATCGCACGGCTGACTCGGTCTTGATCTCCTCGCGTCCAGCCACTGACTCTGCCTCGTGTGGAAACTGGCTCGGACAAAAGGTGGTCGAGCCAGTTGGCTCGGGTGGCCCGTGACAAAGGTGACAGAGGGACTGCAGAAGGGAGGCCACCTTTAAACGTTGAGGAAAGCTACCTCCCAAGTTGGCAACAACCAAGAAAAAGGAGCGCCGTGAAGGCCTCCCCTCTTCCAATCTGCCAACTCCTAGGAAGGAAGGAGAGAGCAAGCAGCCCCCGAAGAGTGAAAGAAATGAAGAGCAGAAGAGGGAAAAAGAGGCTGCGGACGGAGGAAGGCTTCGGTGAGGAGGGAGCTTGATGCGCCCCCCCCATGCAGAGGGGGAGTGGCGGCAGGTTTCCCTGATACCCCCATCCGTCCTCCGCCTCGGCGTCCACCCGGAAGCCTCGCCGGAGCTAAGAAGAGGCAAACGGCGTGCTTCCACACGCCGTAGCGCTCCCCAGATCCGCGCGGCGACCGTCGGACCCGTCTCGTGCACGCGCGGTGACCGTGGGATCCGTTCAACGTTCCAGGACAGCGGGAGCCTGCCGCTTCCCGTCGTCGGCAGCGTCCCCCTCCGCGGGACCCTCCATGCTTAGATTGCAGCGGCGTAACGCAGAGTGAAGAAGAAGGAGTAAGGACAGATCGTCGGCGAGAATCCTTAGCGTTAAGGAGGAAGGAGCGCCCTTCGGTCTCTCTTATAGGCCAAGGGAGGCCGCACGCCTTAAATGACTCCCCCCTTTAAAACACGCCAAGGGATCCCCCTTAATGGTCACCTCCAACTCCTCGATCCCCGCCCTAGCGGGATTCACGAAGCGGCCTGGCATTCAAGGCGTGAAGGAACGAAAGGACGCCCCGTCAAAAGTCTACCAAATCAGCATGCGAAAATCGCGCAGAACATATCGGCACCTCCCAACTACTCCAGATACGCCAACCAAATCACGGCAAAGATGGTACCCAAACAAAGTAAGTCGTTCATTATCACACAAAAAAGGAAACTCTCTAAAAAGAGGAAAGAGAGACAAAAAGGGAAAGAGGCGAAACAAGGCAAAATACATCAGGCCTCGAGCCCACTTGGACGCTCAAGAACGGCGGAAGGGGACGCGTCATCCCCGCCACCTTCGGTGACGGCCGGCTCGGACACTGACCTCGCTTGTACGAGAATTGTCTCGGTCGTGAGCCCTCCCGAAACGTCCGGAGCCGGTGACCCCGATGGAGGCGATCGCTCCGAATCTTCCCCGACTGACGATGAGGAGCTAGAAACCGACTCATCCGAGTCATAACGCTGGCCAAAGGGGAACTCGATCACGGAGTTTTGCTCGTCGGCGTAGTTCACCGCACGGTGATAGCCCTGCTTGAACCCATTTCGAGCGCCCCGGCGAAGTGCTACCTCGTACTAGGGTAGGGCGGCTTCCACCAGGTCGGCCGAGTAAGCATCCGAGCTCCTATAACGCTCGATCGCCTCCACCTCGATCTGCCCCGCCCTTCCGACGAGCTCGACCCGAGCCCGCTCCCCCTCGGCCGCACGCTCCTCCGCCCTCGCCAGACGCTCCTCTACCTCGACCATCCTCCGCTCGGCTTCGCTCGCACGCTCCTCCGCCCGGGCCCGGTCCACCTCAGCCTCAGCTCGGAGGTGCTCCGCCACCTCCGCCCGATCTAGAAGCTCGGCGCGTTCGAGCTCCCAGCGATTGTCTAGCTCGAGGCGACGCAGACGCTCCTCCTCCAAGGATCGGCTTGTTCTCTCAAGAGACTCTCGGGTCTTGGCGAGCTGTTCGGTCAGCACCCCGACTTCCAGTCGGCTCGCCCGCGCCACCTCCCGGAACGCGGAAAACTCCTGCCGGAGCCCCTCATGCTCCCCCTTGAGTCGGGCCAGTTTCCTTTCGCATCCTCCAAGGGTCCAGGCGAGTTTCGACTGCTCCGCCTCCGTCCGGGCGTGCGCCTCCGACATCAAAGCCGCTGACCGAGCTATGACCAGGCCACCCTCCATCAGAACATCAAGGATCCCGGGGGGGGTATTGCGCCTTTCTCCCCCCTTCGTCCTTGCGGCGATCGACCGGCAGACCCGATACAGGTCGCCCGTAATACCGAGCCTTTCCAAGGGCTCCGACAGAGGGGACCGCTCCGCCCAGGGCACCCCGCCAGAAGGCTCTGCTCGAGCGACGGAGCCTACCGCCTCGCGCGCCACGGTCGGTTGGGGTTGCGACGCCTCCCCGGGTGAACCCCCAACCTCGACCGGTGCCGCGGGACCGACCGCACCGGGAGCTTCAAGCACCTGGGGCTGCAACGCCCTCGCGGGTGAACCCCCGGCCCTGCCTGTCTCGGCCCACACCTCACCGACCGAGACATCACCGCCTCCGACCGATCCCCCGGTCTCGGCGTCAACTACCTCGGCATCGGCCCCCTCTACCCCCGTGGGGGGGAGAGCCGATCCATCGCCGCCCTCTGAAGGGCCCCCGGTCTCCTCGGCCCCCTCTCGCCTGGCAGGTGGGGGAGCTGGCCCCGAGGGGTCGGCCCCATCTTGCCCCCGAGAGGGGAGCGCCGCCGAGCCGGAGTCACCCCCCGGTGGTAGAAGGAAGACCTATCTTCTTGGCCCGTTTCCTGGCCTTCGCGGCCTCCCGCAACTTTCCCGCCATGGGATCCTTGCGCTTCGTACCAGTTGGTCGTGAAGATCCCCCGGGGGCCACCCCCTTGCCCTTATCTCGGGCTTGGGCGCGACCCGCAGAAGCATCTGGTTCGTCGGCCGCCGAGTCATCTTCTCTCAGATCGATGACCTCAGTAGCTTCCTCCAGAGGTTCCCGCCTCACGTCTGCAACAAAGGAAGAAGACCCGGTCAGGAGAAGGAAAGTAACTACCACCCCAGGAGAAGAACCTCGAGAGCGGTACCTGTCGGCGTCAACCGCGTAAGAAAACACCGTTCGATGTTCTCCGGCGTCACCAGCTCCTCGGTCGACTGGCGATTATCCAGCAGACGAGCGGCCTGCCGCTCCACGTGGGGAGGGAACTCCTCCTGGCGAGGGGGAACATTCGGATGAAAATTGGGTGAAACCAGACATCTCCAAGACTCGTCCATCGCCTCCGCCTTCACCCAGAAGAATTGGGTCTTCCACCCCTTGTGCGAGGAGTCCTTCGCTGCGAGTGAGATGCAACTCCTGTTCCTCCTCGCCTGGATAAAGTAGAAGCCCTTCCCCGCCGACGGGTGCGCTTTCAACGAGAAAAAATAGTGAAAGAGGTCCAAGGAAGGAAAAATATCGTGCTGACGATAGAGAATCCGAAAGGCGGAGAGAAGGAGATACGAGTTGGCCACCAACTGAATAGGCGCCAACCGGAAAAACTCGAGAAGCTTAAGTACAAAAGGCTCGAAGGGAAGGCAGAACCCACTCTTCCAAGCCAGAAGAAAAGTGTAAATGTGCCCCGTACGGCTTTCCAGACTCGTCTCATACGGGGCGGCGACAGCAAAGCTATACCTGAGAGGCAAGCGAAAACGATGCTCCAGCTTCCTCACCTCGGCTTCCCCCAACTCACTACAATTGGGGACGGGCTCCCGCCTCACCTGCCCGATTTCCAAAGGCAGATCCGCCATCGAGCTGGAAGATGATCCCTCGCGCGAGCTCGAAGACTCTGGGGGGGAAGGAAGTTGTCGGACCGCCTCCGTGGTTACCCTCGCCAACTCCTCAAACGCCGCCGCAAGACTTTGCATCTCCATTGTGCTCTCACGGCGCATCAAGGAGCCCCAGAAGCAAAGAAACTAAGGAAAGCCTAAAACCCTGAGAAGCCTAGAACGACGAACATCGCCCAACGCCTATAAAACCCTGGAGGAAGGCGGCGCATCGTTTCGTGCTCCGAGAAAAGGGGGGCCCCTTCGTTCCAAATCCGCCAGGATCATCATTACGGGCCCAGGCGACCACTACACGTGGCTCCATAACACCAACAGAATTCCACCCACCTGAGCCACGCCGGTCCAAAGCCTCAAAAACTACTCGACCGAGCCTCCATGGCTCGGGAGTAGGAGGGGGACAAGTGGAGAGGGGGATTTCTGCAGCCCACTCAAAGAGCAGCCCAACAAGACCCAACAGGGTCCAACGAGGCAAGCTCACCTGAGTGACAGCCCACATGGCCCACTTAGGGAGGAAAAGCCCAATGAACAAACACTCGAGGAACCAACCCTCCCCGGCGGCCCCTAGGCTCGGAGGGCCCGAGTAATGGTCAGGTCATAAGGAGGGTCCGGCCCAATCCGTTTCCCCGCCAGGGAGAGACAGGCATTCGCCGACCTATCCGACCCCTCTTCTGCCGAGCTACGCTCATCGCCCGGACAGGGCTAGCATTTCAGAAGCTTGACCAGACCGGATATTATCTGCTCGTGCTGCCGTTAAGAGTCCCCAACGGACAGGGGAATCCAGAAGCCGCCGGACTTCGAGGCGATAATGTTCCCACGATAAGGCCATGAAAGCCCACGTTGAGGACGTAACTTCGGCCGGAAACCCCTCAGCTTGCAGGACTCCTGAAGGCGGCACACTATTTAAACCAAGGATACCCTCCGGTGGAAGGTAAGGGCCATCAAGGCACTCATACACCCAAACTCCTGAGCAAGATCCGCTTCACCCCTCTGGTGGAGAGGAATCTCGCGCACTATTTTTTCTCCTCCCCATTATTGCTTCCACCACAGCTCTACTGACTTAGCCATTGGAGGGTTTTTCCCCAGGGAAACCCCCTGGGCCCTCTGATACGTTTCCCTGTCTTGCAGTTCATCTTCTGGTGAGCCACAGCCCGCTCAGGACACAGCGCGAGATTTCACCTCTTCAGTTTGCATACTGCATACATGACACATAGCAAGTCCGCACAGTACACACAAAATCTATTTTGCACACATGCACTCAAGTCTACACATCATGCACTCAGGCTTAAGTGTTAAGCATAGAATGTCTGTACAGCCTGTGCATCCTTTCGACATAAAGTCTATACATTGTGCATGGTTCAAAACAAGTCTGCACATTGTCTGTTGCATGCACGCATAGTCTGCACATTATGTGCTGCTATGCTCATACATCATTTTAGCAAGTCTGAACATTGTTTGCACATCGCACGTAGAGTCTGCACACAGTACCTTAGCAAGTCTATACATTGTGTATCATTCAAAGCAGAGTCTGCACATTGCTGCATTCTAAGTCTGCACATTGATGTAGCACGCATGCAAAGTCTATACACTCATAACCTTAGCTTTGCATTCACAAAGTCTGAACATGCCATAGCCTTGCACACGTGAAGTTTGTACATGCTTCAGCGTTGCATTCACAAAGTCTGTACAATGCCTTAGTCTTGCATACATGAAGTCTGTACATGCTTCAGCGTTGCTTGCATGAATTAAGTCTGTATAGGGTTTTACTGTCTTAAGCTGATACTCCTTTTGACTGACTGACAGAGCTGCTGCTCGAGGAGTTTAATGGTTGGGCACGTGATCCGAGGCTGGAAGGGCTGACAGGATGATGACACGTGGCCAAAATATTTGGGCGGGAATCGAGGAGAGCACACGCCCTATCTGTCTGCTGCTACTATAAAAGGAAGCCTTCTTCCTCAGAAGAAGACTGATCGAAATAGAAGAGGCAGAAACAAAGAGAATATAGCCTGAACGATCCAGAGAGCAGAGAAGAATAAGAAAAAGGAAGAGGGAGAGAGCGTGAGTTGAGAAGAAGAAAGAGAAAGTCAGATAGAGAGAGGAAGAGGAGCTTACCTGAAGATCGTCCTACTGGAAGTTGGATCAGATCCACTCCAGTCAGCCCTTTTGAGAGCCACATTGTGCTTTATCTTTTCCAGCTTTCAGTCGCTGTTGTTCTCACTTCTGTTTTCTTTTATACCCTTTCTTCAAGCTGTTTGTCAGCGGAGCAAGCTGTGTTACTCAGCACTTGCAGTGGAGGATTCCACTGGACGGCTAAGCTGTATTGCCCAGCGGTTTGCAGAGGAGGATTCCTCTGGACAGCAAGCTGTGTTACTCAGCGGGGCGAGGTGGATACATCGGACAGCAAGCTGTGAGGCTCAGCGGTTTGTAGGCAAGCTGTGATGCCCAGCGGTTCAAGCTGTGAGTCAGCAGTAATCCACACTCGGGTTGAGTGTGGGGTGGACGTAGGTCTGGAGGACCGAACCACCTAAAAATCTCTTGTGTACACTGTGGTTTGATTTCTTACTTGCTTTCGCTAGATGAATGCATAGGGATGATATGGTTTGATTTTCTATATGTGTTCATCTCATTGCTGCGCACATTAGATGTTTGCTTAGGATCGTGTGAGGGTCAATTCAAGTGTGTTGTCTTGCCAAGATCCTTCTAAGTATTCTCAGAATATCTCTGCAACAGTTTTTAATTCCGCTGTTCTGAGCATTAGATTTTATTTGAGTGAAATTTTTAAAGGGTTGATTCATTCACCCCCCTCTGAATCCACTGCACCGAACCCAACACTTGGTATCAGAGCGGGTCTCTGACTTAACAGATCTAACAATCTGCAGAGGATCCTGCTAATTTTTTGGTGCATTGCAAAGTGAGTTTCATGTGTTCTGTGTTTTGTTTCACCGGTTTACTGTCTTGATTTGCTCATCTGATTTCAGTGCATTCATCATATCTCGAAGGCTAATCCTCCGATATTCAGAGGTAATAATATTGATTCTTGGTTAGAAAATTTTCATCGGTATGTAAAATCTACTGATCCTAATCTTTGGAAGGTAATAACTCATGGTCCACACAAATTATCAAAAGATAAATCTAGATGGACTGAGAAGGATAAATTGAAAGACACTGTCAACACTAGAGCATTAGTATTAATGAAAGAATCAATTGACAGAGCTCTAATCGAATGTATTTCTTCTTGCAGGTCTGCCAAAGAAATTTTGGAAAAACTAAAGCTTATCAGGAATCACAACAAATGCTTGATGGTTGATCGGCGAAAGGATGATGAAGAATCATCATCTCAGGTAAACTCTGGATCCGAAGAACTTTCGATTGATGATCTATGGAATATAAATGAGGAACTTAATGATAGATGTGAAAAATTAAAATCTGAGAATAAAAGATTGAAAAAGAAATGTGATCAGATAAATTTGAAAGCTCCCTGTGAAAACTGTCCAAATTTGAAACAATCTTATGATACATGTATGCTAGATGTTCAAAACTTTAAGGAGCAAAATGGTTCTCTAAAAATTGAAAATCAAACATGCTTGGACAAGATATCAGAACTTGAGAATCAGCTGAATGAGAAGAAAAATGAGCATCTAAAAAGCATGCAAGAGCTGACTGAAATTAATTCTGTAATGGACAAACTAAAGCTTGAACATGCTGAAGTTCAAAAAGATAATGAAGATCTCAAGGCTAGTCTGAATAAAATCAATAAGGAAGTAATGCATATCTCTTCTGTAGAGTCAAGCTGTAATATGTGCTCGGTTCTAAGAGAACGAAATGAAGATCTCTATAATGAAAATGAATGGATGAAGAAATAAATTGCCGTGTTTAAAGCGGATCACAGAAATCTGCTTGCTGAGAAAATTAAAGTGGAAGAAAGGGAAGAGGAGCTAATTGAAAAACTGGAGCTGATGTCTGGAAGAGAAAGATGTGCTGATAATGAAATTCAGGCTAAAAATTTTGAGGAAGAAAACATTGAACTGAAAGCTGAAGTTGTAAAATTGAAATGGTTAAACACTGGTATGTCCGAGCAACTTCTCATGTTAAAGAAAGGAAACATTGTCTATGATAAAGAATCAGAAAAGTTGAGCAACTGGGAACAAGAAATTGAGAAGTATTTGTGGACACTAAAAAATTGCACACCGAGATATCCTGCTCGGCCCAGCATCGACAACGGCACCGAGTGAAGAAGCCCCGGAGGGACTGGTCATCCAGACTCCCCAAATATGCACACTGCCGTGAAGCCGTCTCCGGAGTCACGACAGTGAAGAGAAATCAACCACCAAGAGCCCCCACAATCCATGGGCCTCGAAGAAAATTAAATGGGCCACAACTCGTGCTCACAACGGGCTCAGAACTGCCCATTTTAGCCCTTCAGTGGCACAGCCCTTGGCCCTCCAGCGGTACACCCCTGGGCCCTTCAGCGGCACAGCCTTTTGGCCCTTCAGCGGTACACCCCTGGGCCTTCAGCGGCACGCCCTTGTGCCCTTTCAACGGCACACCCTGCAAGCCTTCAACGGCACACTATTTCAGGCCTTCAACGGCACACTATTTCAGGCCTTCAACGGCACACTATTTCGGGCCTTCAACGGCACGCTATTTCAGGCCTTCAACACACTATTTCAGGCCTTCAACGGCATGCTCTCCTGGCCATTCAGTGACACGCCTTTTGGCCCTCTCAGCGGCAAGCTTGCTGTGCCTGCCAGCGGCACGCCATTCAGGCTCTTCAACGGCACGTTCCGGCAAACGAAATCTTACGCCCATGCCCTACGGATTCTTGGCGCGCAGTGGACCTGCTGAGGTGTCGCCCGGGGAGAGAGCCACGCTGCCTACTCCTCCTGCCACCCAGGACAAGGGAGTCAACTCCCATTAAATGCCCGCCGGACGCTTCCCGCCTTCGGAGGCTCCCGCCGCCCAGGGTATAAAACCCCTCTTCGCTACGAAAAGAGAGGGGGGACGGACGGACAGAGAGGCAGAAGAGAAGAAGAGAAAGAGAAGAAGAGAAGAAGAAGGAGAAGAGAAGAAGAGGGAAGAGAGGAAGAGAGGGGAGAGGCCCCGCCGCTCCGCCCACCGCCGCCGTCTGTGCGAAAAGAGAAGAAGAAGAAGAGAAAAAGAGGAGCATGTCGCCTCGATCACCACCGCCTGAGCGAGAAGAAAGAAGATGGAAGAGAAGAAGAGAAGAGGAGCCGGCGTCCCCCCCCCCCCCGACCGTATCTTGTTCCTTCTTGCTTTCCCTTTTCCCCGTTTTCCCTTTATTACAATGTATTAGTCCCCTCGGGGCATTTTTCTTGTGAGAATAGGAATAGAAGGCTTGCGAATATTTTTGATGTCTTTCTAAGACATTTCTCGCGTGTTTGCATCCCTTGGCGTTTTCCTCTTCCTCTTCTTCCCCGTTGGTTTGGCCTCCGGCAGTGAACTTTACCCCATGGCGTATCCCCCTCGTAGGGCTTTTGGCCCTCACCCTCGCCCGTCCGCCTGTGGGGAGTTTCTCCCCTCTCGGCCCCTCAACGATCCGCTCCTCCAACGCCCTTCAGCGGCACGCTGTCGCCCAGGGCCCTCTCCGGCACGCCCCATGGGCCCTCCCCCGCTGTCGCCCAGGGCCTCTTCGTCGGTACAGTCCAATCGCTCCTTCCCCGGTGCGCCCTGGAGTCCCTTCTCCGGCACACCCCAATCACTCCTTCCCCGGTACACCCTTGGAGCCCCTTTGCCGGCACGCCCCCCCTACGGGCCTTCCCCGGCACGCCCCAAGCCACTCCTTGCCGACACACCCCCAACCCTTTTGCCCGGTGCTTCCCCGGCCAGCCGGGGAGAGGTTTCCTGTCCGGCGTTCCCTCCAAGTTTTCCGAGGTTTCATTAAGGTGTTGCCGCTCTCGGGCGCCCACCTCCAGTTGTCGGGTTCCGCCACTCTTTGTGGGCGCGTTCCCTATATCTCCCTTACGCTCGAGTTAAGGGGAGATGCTACCAAATTTTCGTTAGAAATGATAACATATTAAAAAGATAAAAGGAAGCAACCAACAAATGGAACGACCACACGTTAAAAAGGACTAAAAGAAAGCAACAAACAAATAAAAAAAGGAGAACAACGGTAAAGCTCTTTAACCGAGTCAAGGTAACCGTAATCAACATAAAGAGAGCCAAATCGAACGACAACTAAACAACTTGAACATTCGTCCTCATGGGAGAAAGAATGGAAACCGATCAAAAGAAGAAAAGAAGAAACCCATGCAAACTTAATAAAACCAAAGAAAAGAAGAAAAGAAAAGCCTTAAAAGAACTAGAGGGAGAGTGGGCCCTCATCGGTATTTCCAACCTAGCCCTTCAGCGGCACACTCCCTAGCCCTTCAGCGGTACACCCTTTTACCCCTTCAGTGGTACACTCCTCAGCCCTTCAGCGGTACACCCTTTTAGCCCTTCAGCGGCACACTCCTCATCCCTTCAGCGGTACACCCTTTTAGCCCCTCAGCGGCACACTCCCTCAGCCCTTCAGCGGTACACCCTTTTTAGCCCTCTAGCGGCCCACTCTCTCTCCAAAAATATAAATAATGATAATAATAATTATAATGATAATAATAAATAAATAAAAATTATGATAAATAAATAAATCTGAATATTCATAAGAAATAAACAAAAAATGTGAAATAGTAATAATAATAGTAGAAAAGAAGAACATAATAATAAAAATAAAACAAAATAAAACAAAAATCATCCAGAACAAATACATAAAGGGGAATAAACAGCACCAAATCTTACGACTAAAAATTCCAGATAAAGAAGATGGTAAAAATCTATATCGCAGCCCCGACTCTCCCGTGGCCCGGTGCTGAAGGAACAACGATGCCGCCCTTCTAGGTTGGGTCTGAGTCTCGGGAATGATCCCAAACTGGCCATGACCCGACCTCGCCTCGGGCCGACATTCCGATTAAACCGGACTCATTTCTCAGGTCGGATCCCTTCCGAGCCACTACGAAAATTGCCGCACGTTCGGCAGACATTTGAACGGGTTCACCTCGATTTCCGCCGTGTTTCTATTACGGACCTGTGTCTGAACATGAAAAGACGAGTGAGCAACCAACATGGCCGACGGCTCCCACCCCGACGTGGTCGTAACCCGGTATTGCTCTGGGCCGATAGCTCGCCAAATCGGATTCACCCTATTGGGATTCGTTCCCCCCCCCCCCATTTTCATTGAAATTGCCGCAAACTCGGCATACATTTGTACGGGGTTGTTTCTATCTACGTCGTACCATCAATATGGACCCTCGTCCGAATATCAAGTGGTCCGCAAGTGACCGACAGAAATCTGAATAGAATGAGATGGCTCCTGTCATCCCTGGACCCTTTGCATGGGAAGGTTAACAGGGCCCCCGTGGGCCATGCTTAGACCTCGGGCTTGTCCCGATTATGGTCATTATATGACTCATATCCTCGGCCTATAGCTCGCTCCCTTCAAACACGTTTTTGATTTTGTAATCTAGTCCCGGGACTCTTCCCCGTTGCCCTCCGGCACCGGAATCATTAATGATGCCCACGCAAGCCCCATTTGGACCGCGGGATGCGCCCCCGGTATGGTCCCGACTCGATCTTGCACCGGGCCAATAAATTCGCTAGTTTCCTGCTACACTAACCGAGATTTAACTAAATATTTTCAGTGTCTCGGAATAATATATTTACCGTATCACGGCATACATATGTTCCAGGTCCTCCTGCGACGATTATGATATTCTCAAGTCGGACACCGGTCCGAATATTAAACGGTCTCCCGAATGACCGACACGTTTCAAACTTCCGCTTCCCTAGACACAGGGCTTTTCAGCCGATTCAAGGGATATTCCCTCGTTGCCCCTTGGCACCGAAAATATTAATGACGCTCATGCAAGTCTTGTTTCGACCGCGGGGGGGCCCACCGCAGTATGGTCACAGCTTGCTCTTGCACCGGGCCAACAGATTTACTGGTTTTTGACCGCTCCAACCGAGGCTCAATCGAACGTTTTCCGCTCTTCCAAACAATAAATTTGCCATACCTCGGCATACATGCGTTCCGATTTTCCCGCGACAACGGCGATTTTCTCGAGCCGGACATTCGTCCGAACATTAAATTGATGGTGACATCGAGGCAAGACCGTCCGCATTTTGTTTGCATTTATGTCCTTTCATATTTGTATGTATACCCTTGTGTTATATGGGTACGCAATTGTAAGTCTTAGTGGGTTTATATGTAAAATTCCCATGGGCCCAAGCAAGGGGACCCCCAACCCTTTCCCATTGGTCCACCTAGACCATGTGGGGCTGGTCAACCATCCTAGGTGGCCTTCTAAAAGAGTGGAATGTCAATTGCCACATGGGTAGACAAATGGGTAAGAAATTCCATGGTAGGCTACCTACCATTTCAAACTTGCCCCCTTGTCTCCCCTTGGTCAATAGCCCCCCCCCCCCCTGTATTTTTTATTTAATTTTTGTGTGTGTTGGTCACACTTGATCCCAACCATCCAATCTCTTCCCCTAGATCTAATGGTGTAGATTAGATTTGATGTAAGGCATATAAAAGGTTGTATTTTTCATTTGTTAGCATTAATGAAAGAGAAAAATTGTTGGAATTGCTTGAAGCTTCTTGCGCCCCTCTCCCCTCTCTGGTGTTCATCTTCTCCAACCCCAAATTCTAGAGTGGTTCTATCTTCAATCCCCTCCCCTCTATCTCCGGTGATCATCTGTGCCGCCGCCGCCGCCGTTCGTGCCGCCTTCGAGCCGCCGCGGAGCCATCTTCAAGGTTCTGTCCTGCTGGATAGAGGTGTAGTCCACGAATTCCTGCTCTCCACCACGTGAAGATCTCAAGCTGAAATTTTGAGGATGTGTTCTTACCTTGAATCCCCACCTCCAATTAACTTTTCACGTCCAAATTCCTTCATTTAGTAATTTTCTATTTTCGTTCATCTTTCACTCCTAGATCTGTCTTGTCTCTATCTACAGTGACAGCAGTTCTGAGTTTCTCATCTCCAACCATCTTTTTTGATTTTTCCAAACCCTCCCAATTTTACTGGGAGTTATGCCCATCAACCCCTCACTCCATGCATTTTATTAATTTCTGATCAGCCTTCTATCCAATTTCCAAAAATCGTGTTCTTCTTCATCTACAGTGCTGTCTACCAGTTTCTAGATCCGACCACCCTCCAGTGTTAAATTCCTAAAAAATCATAGCCTCCTCCAAACTTGTCACAAAAAATATTTCCGTCTTCCTTGTTCCATTTCATACAACTTTGATGAAGAACATAACTTCAGATTCTGGCGTCTATCTATCGGTCAACGGCAGTTCTCAGACAAGTTCCCTACAGATCTGAGAGTTCGGCTACTGTACACCAGGAACTCAAAAATTTAATAAAGCCCCAATCCGTGCAGATCCAGGTCTGATCTCCAAGCCTAGGTTGAAGGACTTCAAGTTAGCTTTCCAACGGCGCCAGTTTCGTGTCGATCCGACATCAGGGCTGATCGCAGCGTCCGTTCTCGTCGGAGCGC
Organism: Amorphophallus konjac; assembly: GCA_022559845.1. Lineage (NCBI taxonomy): Eukaryota > Viridiplantae > Streptophyta > Magnoliopsida > Alismatales > Araceae > Amorphophallus > Amorphophallus konjac. The sequence goes on from CM040126.1 coordinate 47,458,437, forward strand.
GCGCCGAAAAATAGAACCGGCAGATCCATGGCCGGTTATTCCGACCGGTGCCGAACGGAGCTACCCGGCCTCCGGTTGACGTTCCAGCATGCCACCAGCCCAGGGAACGCTTCATCAAGTGTCCCCACCACAGTGGTGCCACCGGGCCCCACACGGCCCCTCCGGACAGCAAGTGGGCCCCACAATCATAGGTTCGGGTGCTGCCGAAGAGACGCGAGAAGCCGCCCGTCAACCCGAATTCGATCCTCCCGGACCCCATTGTGTCACCATTTACCTCCCTGCGTGGAGTGGGCAGTGCTTCATTGCTGTAACAAGTGTGTAATATTATTCCGGGAGTACGGGTTTCGGCCGGGTCCGTCGTCCCCACGCCGAGCGCGTGGAGGTATCGTTTTTGCTCCCTTCTCGGCATTTTGCTTACTTCATATATATTTATTTATGCCGCTGCTAGAGAGCATGTTTTAGGACCTAGCTTGCTATATATTTTCATATCACCGCTGCTGCGAGAGAGAGCGAAGCCGTCCCGTGACCCGATCCGGGCACGAAAGTGTGAATTGACCACCCTAGCTCTTGCCGGTTTCTCAACCGTGCACGTCCGATGCTTCCCTCGTTAAGGGACAATCACGAGCTCACCTAGAGTCCGAGGACTGTATTCCTCATTCAAGTCGTGTCTGTGGTCCGTCCCGCATCAGTTTGGTATCAGAGCGAGGTTGAGTCTAGGGTGTCTAAAAATAAAAAAAAGTGTCATTTACGTCTTGTCATTAGTCATTGTCTAAGTCGTGTTTAGGGTCATCATTGTTTTAAAACAAAAAAAAAGTGTCTTTTTGCATTGCATCCCAATAACCCGGTATCTCAAAAGGTGTTGTCCGAACGTTAGGCTACGCCTATCGGGAAGGTCGCACACTTGCACGAGTGATCTTCGGATCAGTTATCTTCGCCACGTACCGAGTCTTGGTTTACGTCTAGGGTCCTTAGTGTGCATGCATTCCAAACTTGCATAGTCGGTCTAGTGTCTTGTCACAGTGTGTATGCATGTCCATGTCCGCTACCCATGGCCGTTCCCCAAGACCATGCGTCCGAAGGGACATCCTTTGTGGCCCAATCCAACGCCTTCATGGCCCGACCATTAGCTTTCACTCATCTCGTTACTAAAGCTACCCTATCCAATGGGTCCACAACGAGACTCCATTTCGCTCATAAGGATTCAGATAATTGGGTTTCTCTTGATATCGTTGAGTCCCTCTCCAAGGTGGGTAAGATTATCCGCGATGGGGATTTTGCTTTTGTCGAGTTTGAAAGGATGATCGGCTCCACTCTTTACTGCGATGGTGCATGGTGCAACCTTGGTACGCTAACAGGCCCATACATTATGTTAGGGTGACCTTGGTTGGAAGAGAGGAGAGCGATCTTTGACCGGGATACGAGGACCTGCACCCTATATCCACCTCACCTACCCGGCAAGTTCGTCTTCCACGACATCCTTCGGCCGACCATCTCCGTGTCACCACCCGTCCACTCGTATCAGTCCGCTCCGCCTACGGACCCATGCTCACCACCCTTTCTTTCCAAACTTGCTTCGGAACCCTCTCATTTGGAACCACCCAAGCCCGAGCCACCCGTGTTTCTAACGGGTACGCTTTTCATAGCCGAGCCGCTTCTTAGTTGGCTCAAGGATGGCTTGGTCCCACATCCCTTCCCCTTCAGGGACCCCACCTTACCTTTAGTGCCAGTCAATTCCTTCCATACCACATTTCGATCTAGTTACCATGTTGACACGTTGGATAATCTTGTCATGGGATTAGATTCACAATGGAAGTTGACGCACCTACTGGCCTGAGGCTTTGACCAACCCGCTAGTCTTAGCTTCACCCATCCGGCCTTAGGGTCCATTACCTCTGTGTGCACCGTGGGGTGTGTCACCACGGAGATTCTTCTACTCCTCCCGATGCCGGCCGAGTCCGACTTCATTCCCTTTTGCCCAAGGGAGGAATCTTATTTTCTATACATGTCTGTCGTCCCACCGCTCATAATGTATGACGGTGATTATGAATTCTTAAATTGGGACCGAGTCATGGGGGAACCCACTTCATGGGGTCATACCTTCTTCGACCCTTTTGACCCCTTCACTAGTGAACCTCCCGAGCTTTCATACTCACTCCACTTCTTCCGCGGAGTTCACTATCCCACCTTTTCCACTCGGGCCAAACAACCTCTACATAGCCATAGGTTCGAACCATCATTTAGGGGTAATGAAGACTTTGGTTTCCCCGATCCATCTAAACCACCCGCACCTCCCGGACTTTTCGCATCCAAGCCCAATGTCCATGATTGGTGCATTGTAGTATGTCTAGGAGTTCCCCATGACGTCAACCTCCGGTTACGTCAAATGCATGCATGGCACATATTCGGGTGTCCTGGTCCGCCGTCACCCATGTACGGGTCGGACTAACATTAGGTGTGTCTAGGTCATAGATGAGTCAGTGTATTTTCTTTGTGTAGTTTGCATATGTGTGTTAGTGCATGGTGAGTCTGTATGTGTCTTGTGTAAGCTCGATGTCAGTCCCTTATGAGTGTGAAGCGAGTCGACTCACTCGATGAGTATGGGATCGGTTCTACATCTATACCCGGATCAGTCACCTACAGGGACTCAGCGGTGATTCCTAGTGAGTCTTCGAGCCGCCACCTCCCTTTTTGAGAGTGCCCCCATTCGGAGTGTCCACCTCTAGCCCATAGCAGCTTGTGCATATCGAGTATATATGGAATGAGCAGGTGACGGTCACTTGGAGTGGAGCATACCCGCGTTACTTGGCACGGTGACGGATCCGCCGGAGTACTCGAGCATCCATACCCCTACTCGACGGGGTCGAGTTCCTCCCACCCGGGAAAAATTGATGGGGACATCGAGGCAAGACCGTCCGTATTTTATTTGCATTTATGTCCTTTCATATTTGTATGTATACCCTTGTGTTATATGGGTACGCAATTGTAAGTCTTAGTGGGTTTATATGTAAAATTCCCATGGGCCCAAGCAAGGGGACCCCCAGCCCTTTCCCATTGGTCCACCTAGACCATGTGGGGCTGGTCAACCATCCTAGGTGGCCTTCTAGACGAGTTGAATGTCAATTGCCACATGGGTAGACAAATGGGTAAGAAATTCCATGGTAGGCTACCTACCATTTCAAACTTGCCCCCTTGTCTCCCCTTGGTCAATAGGCCGCCCCCCCCCCCTTGTATTTTTTATTTAATTTTTGTGTGTGTTGGTCACACTTGATCCCAACCATCCAATCCCCTCCCCTATATCTAATGGTGTAGATTAGGTTTGATGTAAGGCATATAAAAGGTTGTATTTTTCATTTGTTAGCATTAATGAAAGAGAAAAATTGTTGGAATTGCTTGAAGCTTCTTGCGCCCCTCTCCCCTCTCTGGTGTTCATCTCCTCCAACCCCAAATTCTAGAGTGGTTCTATCTTAAATCCCCTCCCCTCTATCTCCGGTGATCATCTGTGCCGCCGCCGCCGCCGTTCGTGCCGCCTTCGAGCCGCCGTGAAGCCATCTTCAAGGTTCTGTCCTGCTGGATAGAGATGTAGTCCACGAATTCTTGCTCTCCACCACGTGAAGATATCAAGCTGAAATTTTGAGGGTATGTTCTTACCTTTAATCCCCACCTCCACCTAACTTTTCACATCCAAATTCCTTCATTTAGTAATTTTCCATTTTCGTTCATCTTTCACTCCCAGATCTGTCTTGTCTCTATCTACAGTGACAGCAGTTCTGAGTTTCCCATCTCCGACCACCTTTTTTGATTTTTCCAAACCCTCCCAATTTTACTGGGAGTTCTGTCCATCAACCCCTCACTCCATGCATTTTATTAATTTCTGATCAGCCTTCTATCCAATTTCCAAAAATCATGTTCTTCTTCATCTACAGTGATGTCTACCAGTTTCCAGATCCGACCACCCTCCAGTGTTAAATTCCTAAAAAATCATAGCCTCCTCCAAACTTGTCAAAAAAAATATTTCCGTCTTCCTTGTTCCATTTCATACAACTTTGATGAAGAACATAACTTCAGATTCTGGCGTCTATCTATCGGTCAACGGCAGTTCTCAGACAAGTTCCCTGCAGATCTGAGAGTTCGGCTACTGTACACCAGGAACTCAAAAATTCAATAAATCCCCGATCTGTGCAGATCCAGGTCTGATCTCTAGGCCTAGGTTGAAGGACTTCAAGTTAGCTTTCCAACGGCGCCAGTTTCGTGTCGATCCGACATCGGGGCTGATCGCAGCGTCCGTTCTCACCGGAGCGCGCGCCGAAAAATAGAACCGGCGGATCCGTGGCCGGTTATTCCGACCGGTGCCGAACGGAGCCGCCCGGCCTCCAGTTGACGTTCCAGCATGCCGCCAGCCCAGGGAACGCTTCCCCAAGTGTCCCCACCACAGTGGTGCCACCGGGCCCCACACGGCCCCTCTGGACAGCACGTGGGCCCCACGGTCACAGGTTCGGGTGCTGCCGAAGAGACGCGAGAAGCCGCCTATCAACCCGAATTCGGTCCTCCCGGACCCCATTGTGTCGCCCTTTACCTCCCTGCGTGGAGTGGGCAGTGCTTCATTGCTATAACAAGTGTGTAATATTATTCCGGGAGTACGGGTTTCGGCCAGGTCCGTCGTCCCCACGCCGAGCGTGTGGAGGTATCGTTTTCGCTCCCTTCTCGGCATTTTGCTTACTTCATATATATTTATTTATGCCGCTGCTAGAGAGCATATTTTAGGACCTAGCTTGCTATATATTTTCATATCACCGCTGCTGTGAGAGAGAGCGAAGCCGTCCCGTGACCCGATCTGGGCACGAAAGTGCGAATTGACCACCCTAGCTCTTGCCGGTTTCTCAACCGTGCACGTCCGATGCTTCCCTCGTTAAGGGACAACCACGAGCTCACCTAGAGTCCGAGGACTACATTCCTCATTCGAGTCGTGTCCGTGGTCCGTCCCGCATCATAAATGGTCAGTACACGACCGACATGACCGCGAATGGTTTTCTTCTCGCCCTCGCGTAAGGATTTCAATACCTCGTAATAGTCCTTTCATGCAATTAATTTCTTGGCCATGAGGCCCTGAATCCCGGTGATTAATCAAGGGTGTTCCCTCGTATGGGGGATGTAAATGACGCCGTGACCTTTATGGCGCGGTGGGTTTTGGTCCCGACACGAACTACACAATCGTCTGACCGAGTTTCGAGCGCACCATGGGCTCTTCGGAGCCCGAACAAATTGTCACTTCGGTGACTGGCACGCCCACGCACTCAATAGACGAACTACTTGAATAAGCAAATTTTAGTGCGTCCACAGTATAAAACTACAAACAAAGTTCTAAGTGAATGTGTCAATTGCAGTGAATAGGAGATAGCCAGTTATGAGCTTCATATAGCATATTTAGATAATAAGGTTCAGGATCTAGAAAAATTAACATCCATGTCTGCTAAGAATGAAGGAAAAATGAAAGCTGTCATGAAAGATAAAAATGACAATTCAAGAGAGGGGATAAGTTGCTGTTCTGATGTTAAGGAAATCACTAAAAACCATCTATACACCACTTTTGTGTAAAGCTCTGATGTAGCTGGTACCTCAAATCAATCCCCAAAATAAAATAAAAATCAGAAATCACCTTCAACATCTATTTTTCAGTTCAAGGCCCAGAAGAATGAAAAGCAAACAAAAATTGTTGAGAATAATCAGAAATTGAAAAGGAAGGGTCAAACAAAGAAGGTAAAGAATATTTCTGGTTACACCCTAAGATCTGCCAACTCAGTTGAAATTGATGGGTCAATGCATAATGCTCATGCCTCATGTACTCATTCACATGCATCTAGTCAGTCTGTTAGTAATCATGTTGCCAGGAAATCACAAGTGTCATGTCACTATTATGGCAAGATCGGGCATGTAATGGATGATTGCAGACTGTTGCTTGAAGATGAGCATGCTAGTGAAGAAATGCATTCTAGGAATCCAATTGATAGAAACCATGCCACTAAGAAATCTGATGCATCATGTTATTACTGTGGTAGGCGTGGTCATCAAATGAATGCATGTTTTATAATGAAAGAAGATAACAATGTGAATTCTAGATTTTTCACACATGCTCGTGGCCCATATAGATACATATCTATTTCAAGCCAGCATACTATTTATTTCACCTGTAACAAGCCAGGGCACAAGGCAAATGAGTGCTGGACTGAAAATTATTGGGGTAACAATAACTCAAAAGGCAAGCATCTTAGGTGTTTTGAATGTGGTAAGCATGGGCATGCAGTCAAGGACTGCTGGTATGCTCAGGGAAATCACTTTAATTCCAAATTTGTCAAATTCCCTGCAAATAGAAATTTTTTGGGTAGAAATAAAGCTATTTTTCAAGAAAAGACACTTGTATGTTCTGAATGTGGAAAACCTGACCACCGAGCTTCTGAATGCTAGTGGGCAGGTAATGGTAAATCAAAATTTCATGCAAGTAACAGAAATCTTCATGCTAACTCACATAGATTCCATGATTATAACAATGTTCACAAAAAGAATTCAAGGGCTGTTACATCATGTAGATACTGTGGAAAATTTGGTCATTCCATGGATAGTTGTTACCTAATGGATCATGTTGATAACATGGCTAAAAGATTATTCAGAACACCTGTCAGAGTTAACGCAGGACCCAAGACTGCTTGGGTTCCTGCAGGATCAAATTGATTATCATGTTACAGGTGTGCCTTGGAATGAAAAAGAGGGGAATATAAACAAAGGTACTCAACAGGAAGACCCCAAGATTCTGCTTTTCAGGTTTGTTCTGAATACTCATCCTAAATTCTATAATATGAAATTGTGAACTTGAAATGATTACATATCATGTTGATTTGTTAAATTGAAAATTTCTGAAATGGAACTGCCCAATCATGTTCATGGTAACTCACTTATGTCTGAAGTGCATGGATTATAATTGAATGTCAAACTTGAAATCATGTGATGTGCTTTTATCATACATCATGCACCTAGTCAGGGGGAGTTAAATCATTCTTGATTAATCATATTGTTGCTCATACTTTGTTACAGATATGATGCAACTAGACAGGGGGAGCTTTTTCTGTCTCATTTCTTCATTTCTTGAACTCTCTCTGTCTAGGTATCTGATCCATTCGCTACACTTGAGTGGTTCACCTAAAATTCCTTGCAGTCATTACCGAAATGGCTGATCAGTTCGCTTTCCAGACTCAGCTACTGGATTCAATCTGAGGAACAACCTTGATGCTCTTCTCTTTCTATTTGTTGCACTACCAGCTGACACTCATCTTTCACATACTTCTTAGCTGGTGTGACTGACTTAATTCTATTGTTGACTAGTTGGTCAGTTATTTTTTTTAACTTGATCTGAGGAACACAAGTTGCATGTCATACAATCTAGTCTGAATCATGTAGAAATTCCTATCATATAGGTTTAAGAATAACCATTGAATCAGACTGATATAAGAACTATGTATTCTCAGATTTGCATTTAAATATCTTGAAAATATCTGAATGATAAGATTTAATGAACTTTAACCACATGTGTCATGAGAACCTTAGACTCTCTCATCTGATATCTGAAAATTTGAAATCAATGCTACTTTGGTAGAGATACATAGAGTGAGTACTGTGGTTAAACATTAACTTGAGAAATGTTGACTAAATGAAAAACTGTGAATTCAGAGCAATGACTTGGTCACTGAGAAACTGAGTTCTTCATCAATGAAATAAAATAACTTATGTCATGAAGTGCCATAGTTATCTCTGGTGAAAATTTATTGAAAAACCTGACAGAGCAATGGCATATTTGTGTCAAGTAACTGGGGAGTCTGGCCTCTAATCAAGGCGTCTCCTCACGTAAAAAGACATTTCTATTGCTAACTCTGGTCTCAATGTTGAGAGGCAATGACAGTTATCACACTGAGTAACTGGGTCACTTCACCTGAGACGTGTTGTGCCTCATGTAGAAAGGTGTTGATCAACCTAAATTGCTCATGTAATGTATAATATGCTTCAAATGAAAATATTTTGCAAACTCTTTCAACTCATGCTCCTGTAAAAAGTGTTTAATCTCAATACTAATCTGTGTAACTCTCAAATCAGTCATTGAGATCTTGTGTGTAAGATGAAGATGATTAGTCATGAGTATTATCTGGTTATTTGGTTCACCTTTATTAAAACTTGAGTTCAGATATGAGTATTGAATTTAATTGATAAATATGGTATACATCATAATTAAATCAGGTTGGTCAAGTTGCTAATTCATAACCCTCTATGATAAGAGAGTCTTTTCATGTTAAGACTTATTGTAGTTGTGCATGCCCTACAATCCCTCATGATATGTTTCATCTCTGACAACTTGTTCAATAGAAACTGTATTGACAAATCCTCTCTTATCAGTTTTCTGACCATACAAATGTGAGATGCTACTCCCATTATTATCTTGTTCACTTGCTGTCTTCTGAACTTCAGAATCCTTATGGTGGTGGACTTCAGATTGATTCATTGGCTAACCAGAGTTCATTCCTGCGCTTCAAGGGAAGTTATGGATCATCTGCATTTAAGAGGAGAGTAGTTCTGCATGCATATTGATAGGGGGAGTTTTCTTGTCATAAGGGGGAACTCCATTTCACTGAACCATATTTCATTCTCTGTATTTGTGTGCTGGATTTTGTCTCTCAAACCATCTCCTTTTTGCTTATGTCAAAGGGGGAGAATAGTTTGACGAGTCAGTGTGACTCATTATGTTGCCATCATCAAAAAGGGAGAGATTGTTGTGCCCCTTGTGCCTTGATGATTATGTGGTGTTTTAATGATAGCAACATGAATGAGTCACCATATTGGTTTGTTAAGAACAACACATTGAGTCACCATATTGTTCTGTGGAGATATATGCATTAACTGTGAGCATGGTGCATCAATAGTGTGGATTGCATTGCATCGGTGCATATTCTGCATTGAGTGGTCTTGCATTGCATCGGTGCATCAACAGTAGCTACAGCATGAGTTAGTGCATGGCATGATCTTCTGTGCATTGTTGGTTCATGCATATTCAATGTCTGCACACCATAAAGTCTGTATAGAGTCTTTGCCTAGATTACATCAGACAAGTCTGTACACTCTTCAGGTACATCATCTCAGCAAGTCTATACATTGGACTTGAGCATATAGGAAGTTTGTACAATGTCTGCATAATGAATTTCAAGTCTATACATTGCATGAACGCACACACAAGTCTATACATCTGTTTGCCTTGCTTCATGCAAAGTCTGTACATCGAGCAAGTCTGCACATTGTAGCATGCACGCCATATAGTCTATACACTGCAACGTTTGCACATCATGCACTAGCAAGTCTGCACATTGTCAAAGTCTACACATTGCACTGTACATCGGACCAAGTCTGTATAGTCTTTTTTAAAGTCTATACTGTGCATACTACATCGTCAAAGTCTATACAGTGCACTGTAGCTTGCATTCACTCATTCCGTCTCATGAAGCGTCTCACGGTGTGTCTCACATAGCGCTCAAGTATATACATTGCATCGTCTCATGTAGCGTCTCATGCACTTAAAGTCTATACATCCGTTACAGCGCACACACCGTCTCACTTAGCGTCTCATGCTAAGTCTATACATTCGTTGTGCATAGTCCATGCACTCACTTCAAGTCTGCACATTCTTCTGTTATGTCCAAAGTTTGTACATTGCCATGCTTCAGGCTGAGCAAGTCTATACACTGATGCACGAGATCAAGTCTGTACAGCCAATGCCTGCACATAATGTCTATACATTCATTTGTTGATATTCGAGCAAGTCTATACATCGTCAGTCTGCTCATGCATCGTCTTGGTGGTAAGTCTGTACATTGGCCAAGTCTATACATCGCCACTTGTTCATGCATGTGAGCAAGTCTATACATCCACCGTCTCACTCAAGTCTATACATTGCAGCCTTTGCATTGCACATACATTAAAGTCTATACATTGCATCGTCTTGAGACTAAGTCTGTTCATCACTGTCTTACTTAGAGTCTCTGTGCATACCTTCAAGTCTATACATTGTAAGACCAAGTCTGTGCATGCATCGTCTTTCAAGTCTATACATTGTGTGCCTCGAGCATTCAAGTCTGTACATTGGTTTTGTCATACACATAAATGTCCAAGTCTGTACAATGCTGCTATGGCTGTGCATCGTTTGCATACTGCACACATGACACATAGCAAGTCTGCACAGTACACACAAAATCTGTTTTGCACACATGCACTCAAGTCTACACATCATGCACTCAGGCTTAAGTGTTAAGCATAGAATGTCTGTACAGCCTGTGCATCCTTTCGACATAAAGTCTATACATTGTGCATGGTTCAAAACAAGTCTGCACATTGTCTGTTGCATGCACGCATAGTCTGCACATTGTGTGCTGCTATGCTCATACATCATTTTAGCAAGTCTGAACATTGTTTGCACATCGCACGCAGAGTCTGCACACAGTGCCTTAGCAAGTCTATACATTGTGTATCGTTCAAAGCAGAGTCTACACATTGCTGCATTCTAAGTCTGCACATTGATGTAGCACGCATGCAAAGTCTATACACTCATAACCTTAGCTTTGCATTCACAAAGTCTGAACATGCCATAGCCTTGCACACGTGAAGTCTGTACATGCTTCAGTGTTGCATTCACAAAGTCTGTACAATGCCTTAGTCTTGCATACATGAAGTCTGTACATGCTTCAGCATTGCTTGCATGAATTAAGTCTGTACAGGGTTTTACTGTCTTAAGTTGATACTCCTTTTGACTGACTGACAGAGCTGCTGCTCGAGGAGTTTAATGGTTGGGCACGTGATCCGAGGCTGGAAGGGCTGACAGGATTATGACACATGGCCAAAACATTTGGGCGGGAATCGAGGAGAGCACACGCCCTATCTGTCTGCTGCTGCTATAAAAGGAAGCCTTCTTCCTCAGAAGAAGACTGATCGAAATAGAAGAGGCAGAAACAGAGAGAAGATAGCCTGAACGATCCAGAGAGCAGAGAAGAAGAAGAAAAATGAAGAGGGAGAGAGCGTGAGTTGAGAAGAAGAAAGAGAAAGTCAGATAGAGAGAGGAAGAGGAGCTTACCTGAAGATCGTCCTACTAGAAGTTGGATCAGATCCACTCCAGTCAGCTCTTTTGAGAGCCACATTGTGCTTTATTTTTCCAGCTTTCAGTCGCTGTTGTTCTTGCTTCTGTTTTCTTTTATACCCTTTCTTCAAGCTGTTTGTCAGCGGAGCAAGCTGTGTTGCTCAGCACTTGCAGTAGAGGATTCCACTAGACGGCTAAGCTATATTGCCCAGCGATTTGTAGAGGAGGATTCCTCTGGACAGCAAGCTGTGTTGCTCAGCGGGGCGAGGTGGATACCTCGGACAGCAAGCTGTGAGGCTCAGTGGTTTGTAGGCAAGATGTGATGCCCAGGGGTTCAAGCTGTGAGTCAGCAGTAATCCGCACTCGGGTTGAGTGTGGGGTGGACGTAGGTCTGGAGGACCAAACCATCTAAAAATCTCTTGTGTACGTTGTGGTTTGATTTCTTACTTGCTTCCGCTAGATGAATGCATAGGGCGATATGGTTTGATTTTCTATATGTGTTCATCTCATTGCTGCACACATTAGATGTTTGCTTAGGATCGTGTGAGGGTCAATTCAAGTGTGTTGTCTTGCCAAGATCCTTCTAAGTATTCTCAGAATATCTCTGCAACAGTTTTTAATTCCGCTGTTCTGAGCATTAGATTTTATTTGAGCGAAATTTTTAAAGGGTTGATTCATTCACCCCCCTCTGAATCCACTTCACCGAACCCAACACAACAATACCCCATGTTTGCACCAACAGGTCGACACTTTCAGTACAGGAGGTCGACACATCCTTCATCCAAAGAAAGCCATAGATGGATAAAACATGAGACAGGTCGAGACTCTACCTTCTATAGGTCGACACCTCCATGGGTTAGGAGCAGTTATGTTTCCTATGGTCATAGGTTCACTCAACCTCAACAACCTAGGCACTTTAACACCTCCTATTCCTCTAGACCAACCAACTGGAACAAATGGTCTAACAAACAATCCTTTTCCACCATTCTCAAAAATCATAAAGTCCAAAAGACTAAGGAAAAGAAAACCAAGAACTCCCAGCAAAGCAAAAATCCTAAGAAAGTCTGGATTTCAAAATATGTGCTATCTTGCTTTACCGAAATGAAAAAATTATTGGGACACAATTGTCCTTGGGTTCTAAACATTGTCACTTAATTCCTTGTGCAGGTTTGTCTAGCAGCCGTGCATAATCGCTGGTATCTTGACAGTGGCTGCTCAAGACACATGACTGGAGATAGAACTAAGTTCTATCTCCTTGTTGAAAAGGAAGCTAGACATGTCACATTTGGAGGAAACAACAATGAAAAAATCATCGGTACATGTAAAGTTGGTAAGAAACCCTCCAACTCAATTGATAATGTATTACTTGTTGTTGGTCTAGAGTATAACTTGCTGAGCATAAGTCAACTGTGTGATAAAGGTCATACTGTAGTTTTTGACTCTAATGAATGTAGGATCTTGCACCCTAATTCAAAAGAAATCAAGTTTTTTGGTAAAAGAGTCAATAACGTGTACATGATTGACTTAGATGACCATGCTCACATAAATCTTTGTCTTGCTGCACCCAAATCTGAATTAGCATGTTTGTGGTATAGCAGACTAGGTCATGTTAGCTACAATATTCTTCATAAATTGGTGAAGCATTCTATTGTCAAAGGTCTACCTGAAATAAAATTTAAAATGAACACTAAGATTTATGATGCATGTGCTCAAGGAAAACAAACTAGAAAGTCATTTAAAAGTAGAACTGAAAACTCATCATCTAAACCACTTGAACTATTCCATATGGACTTGTTTGGTCCAACCAAAACAGCTAGCTTAAGTGGTAAAAGATATGGTTATGTTTTGGTAGATGACTTTACTAGATTCACTTGGGTATTTTATCTTGCACATAAAAATAATGCCTTTGATGAGTTTCAGGCACTGTACATGCAAGTGAAGCAAGACGGTAAGTTTAAGATTTCAAACATAATTTCAGATCATGGTGGTGAATTTGACAATGCTGACTTTGAAAATTTGTCTAGGTCTGAAGGAATCATTCATATAATTTCATCACTAAGGACTCCTGAACAAAATGGGGCATTTGAGAGGAAGAACAGAACCCTCATAGAGATGGCACGCACAATGCTTGCTGAAAGGCATCTACCAAGGAGATTTGGGGCAAAAGTGATAAACACTGCATGTTATATCATCAACCGCTCAATGGTAAGGCCACTCACCAAAATGACTCCGTATGAGCTGCTAAAAGGTAAAAAGTCATCTCTCTTTCACATAAAAGTTTTTGGGTCAAAGTGCTTTGTTCATAACAATGATAAAAGAGTTATGGACAAGTTTGAGCCCAAGAGTGAAGAAGGGATATTCCTTGGGTACTCCGATAAGTCTAGAGCTTATAGAGTCTATAATCTTAAGACCCTTTGTGTGGAAGAATCCCATCACATCACCTTTGATGAAATTGGTCTTGACAACACATGCAGGGAAGATGATGATGGGGAATTCCTGAACATAAAAGGAAAAGAGGAACTTCCACATGAGGAGATACAAGCAAATGAAGATCAAGAAGGGCCAAGCAATGATCCGGTCACCAAAGCAGATGAAGGTAACACTCAGCCTGATTTAAGAGTGTTAAAAGACCATCCCTTAGAAAACATCTTAGGTAATCTCCATGACCGAACCAAAACTAGGTCTCATTTCAAAATTATGGATGAAATTGAACAACTTGCACTTGTATCTCAAACTGAACCCAAAAATGTTGTAGAGGCCTTAAAAGATGATAACTGGATAAACTCCATGCATGATGAATTAAACCAGTTTGAAAGAAACAAAGTTTGGCATCTAGTTCCCAGGCCTCAAGAGAAATCTGTCATAGGAACTAAATGGGTTTTCAGAAATAAACTAAGTGAAGATGAAAAGATAATAAGAAACAAATCCAGATTGGTGGCTCAGGGGTATAATCAAGAATTTGGCATAGATTATGAAGAATCTTTTGCTCTTGTTGCTAGACTAGAGGCCATTAGAATTTTGCTAGCATTTACATGTTCTCATAAAATCAAATTGCAGCAAATGGATGTTAAGAGTACTTTTCTAAATTGTCTTATTAAAGAAGAAGTCTATGTAGAGCAACCCCCCGATTTTGAATGCTCATATTTCAAAGATCGTGTTTATAAGTGGGACAGGGCTGTTGGGTTAGATGGACGCAGTCTATCTCCACAGAGTGTGGATCTAGAGGGGGGTGAATAGATCAACTTGCCTAATTTAAAACTACTGCAAGTTCTAAAGCGGAATTTAGGCAAACATCAGTTAAGCTAAATAAAAGATGCTAAACAAAAGGTCGAAAGCTAGACATGAGCATAAGCGATGCAATCAAGTAAGCTGAGCAAGAAATTCCCATCGCACACAGATCACACAAAAGCACAAACACACTGCACACACAGTTTTTAGGTGGTTCGGCCAACGACCTACGTCCACCCCATACTCAACCGAGTATGGCTTCCTGCTGCGCAGCACAGCTTGCGTCCACTGGGCTTTACAGCTTGGCCAAACACTCCGCTGATACACAGCTTCGCTGGGCACTACAGCTTGCCGACCAAAGGATCTGATCCTCTACAACCGCTGGGGAAATACAGCTTAACCCGTCCAGTGGAGACTACCACTGTAAGACCGCTGACACACAGCTTGAAGAAATAGTATACGGAAATGAAAGACAGAATCAAAATGAAAACAGAAAAGCTCAAAAAACAATATAGCTCTAAGAGCAAAGCTCAGCTCTGGTTTTGAACCACGAGACTGAGATACACACTATCTCACTCTCACTCTCGATCAGCTCTCTCTTAACTCAATCTCTCACGATCTCTTCCTCTCTCTTTTTCTCCTTCTCTATTTCTTCTTCTTCTCTCTTTTTATTTTCTTCTGCTGGATCGTGGAAGCTCTTTCTCCTTTTTCCCTTTCTTCTCTCAGCTCCTGCTCTCTGGCTTCAATCACGATCAGCCTCCATCTGAAGATGAAGGCTTCATTATATACCAGCAGCAGCAGCAGGCAGGGCGTGTGCCCTCCACGTTTCCCGCCCAGCAATTTGGACCACGTGGCAGCATCAGGGAAGGGCTTCTTCCACATGTCACCATCATAGTTCCTCATCCTCCTTGGATCACGAGCCAAGTCAGCCAGTCTATGTAAAGAATCCCCAAAGACTAATCATGTCTTTGTGCGTTCTCGCACGGAAGCATATGAAGTCTCAGGGGAGCATCTATGGCTTCTGGACAGCATCACCTGTCAGACGGTCATACAGAGACTTATCAACTTGGTGTCGATACTTTGTAAAATGAAATGCATTGTATATACTTGTGAATGCGAATGCCATGTACGGACTTAGAAAACAAAGACCAATGTATAGACTTAGAGAGCCAAAGGTAGTGTATAGACTATTCTTTTAAATACCAAGAGACTAGTCATGACTTTGTGCGTTCTCGCACGGGAGCATACAAAGTCTCAGGGGAGCATCGATGGCCTTTGGACAGCATCACCAGCGTCAGGGGAGCATCCGGAGGGACAGGCGAGCATGCGCGTCTGTTGTACAGACTCTACCAATGTATAGACTTGGTGGATAGTGATGCATAGCCAAACGGATGTATAGACTTCACTGTGAATGCATGAACAGTGAATAAGTGTATAGACTTGATCAAGAGAGACGCTGGCCAATCGGAGCATTAGCAGCCACTGGAGGGCATACTCGGTCCCAGGAGAGCATCCGGAGGGGACAGCGAGCATGCGCGACTGACGTATTAGACTTATGAAGAGTGCGTGCATCTACAGTGCAAATGTATGGACTTTAACAAAATGCCTAACACAGTCCGATGTACATACTTTGCCTTAGACTCTAAATGTGAATGTATGGACTTTATGAATGCATGCTACAGTGCCAATGTGTAGACTTGATGAGACATTCACGAGTGTATACACTTGGCCAAACGTAGGGAAAGGTATGAGGAGTGTATAGACTATGCTTCACTTCGAGCAGCCACAGTGATGTATAGACTTGGCCTTTGAGATGTGGCTGTACAGACTTTGTGTGAAAGCATGACCAGGCTTTGGCTGTATAGTTGGGGTCCAACTGTGGATGTATAGACTTGAGTGAAGTGAACGCTTCGTGAATGAGTGTATACATTTTACCAGATCAAGGGCAATTCGGATGTACAGACTCTGAGGTTCAAAGCCAACGGTGCGTTGACGCTGTAACATGATGCGTTGACGCTGTGCACACTTAACCAATTTAATTGAGATGCAGTGTGTGGACTTATGACAGTAAGAATTACAGACAGCAGTGTATTAAAAACAAGGAACACATAGTCAATCTGATGGAGCAATTTCATCAAATCAAAATCAATTACCAATCAATCAAAACAATGGTGTTGCCAAAGAATAGAGCAAGTGTCAACATCATCAACATAGAGGGGTCACAACAATCTCCCCCTTTTTGATGATGGCAACCCCATATGAAGTAGAGTAGCAACAACCTGTCATAGATATATATGTTTGATGAAAGACATGATGTGTTATGCAGATTGACATGCAGATGCTATGAATGCATGCAACTCACTGCCTCAAACTCTCCCTTGGAATGAATTCAGAAATGACTTCAGAATTCAGACAGATATGCATTCTCCCCCTAGACATCCCCTAGACAATATTACAGATATGCATTCTCCCCCTAGACATCCCCTAGACAATATTCTCCCCCTTTGCCATCAACAAAGAGGAGGAAAAAAAATAATTTTTATGGAGGAAACACGAGAAGAACTGACTGGCATTCTGAACAGATAGTTCATGAATAAGCATTCTAAAGCATAGAGTCTTCAGTCAAATGAATTAGAAACTGCTGTCAGAAAGAATTCGGGTTTAAGAATGATAAACCTGGAGTTCATGCACTACAAGTAATAGATAAGGGCACTGTGCATGATAAAACAGTAAACCAGAATCATATTTGCATAAAAGATTCAGTTTCATAATATCTTACTTTCATAGTCTCAAAGAATTATTGAGAGAAGCCAAGTCATATATTGAAACTAAACAAATTGACACTCATGAACTTTTCTTTTGAAGGAGCAGCATTATCAATATTAGATTATATTGAGCATTCAGGTACCATAAGTCTTTCTGCGTAAGGGTATACGTTTATAAGACGCCAATACCCCTAGATACTCAACAAGATGGACCATTCTGCATATGATCAAATTCAACAGAACTGAGTTACACCTTTTTATGTGAGGGTACACGTTTATCAGACGCCAGTTACCCCCAGGTACTTAGTGAAACCAGCCTACTGTTTTGAACATTTTAAACAGAGATAGCTGATACACTTCATGACATGAGTATTGTCCACTTCTTTGATGGATCACTCAGTTTCTCAGTGATTTATCAGTCATTGCTCTGCCAATATTGATTTTCAATGATTTTCAATATTTTCAATAGCTTTCTTAGCTGTCCTTTTTATGTTTCAGAATGACTTGTTCAAGAACAATACATATACTTAACCTTTCTAACATGATTTCAGATGAGTTTTCAGATTTCAGATATGATTAGCTTTGTCTAACATGAAATAAGAAAGAGGTTGAGAGTTTTATCAATTTTCAACTTTCTTATATACTGATTGCAATCTTTAAACTCCAACCATTATAAGATTTAAACCATTACATCAGTCTTTGAACAATTCAAATTCTTATAAATGAAGAAGTCCATTTTCTACTGCTTAGAAATCAGAACTGACCAACAGATTGCCATAATGTCAGAGACAAGTATTCAGAATTAAAGGTTGAATGACTTCAAGAAGGTTGAAACCACTCTGAAGTTCTAGCAATACTCCCCCTGTCTGTATGCATGCAACAAGGCAAGAATTAATTGAGAGAGAGCTTATGCATAGGTCATGAATGAATGATTTGCAAAGACATGCAAAAACTCGACAAGCTCCCCCTGAATAGCTGCAATACAGGACAGTTCTACATCCGCATTCACATCCACATGATTTATCCAAGCAATCAAAAATAAGTCCACATCAGAGATTTTATTCACAGCAATTAAACAATCATTCATCATGCTGAAATTTACATAAGCCAAGTTCTCTTCTAAGAAACTTAAATTTTTCATTCGCAAGAGGCTTAGTTAAAATATCAGCAATTTGTTTTTCAGTTTCTATGAAGTTCATTTCAATCTCCTTTTTATTTACAGCATCTCTAAGAAAATGATGTTTTATCTCTATATGCTTAGTCCTAGAATGGTGAACAGGATTTTTAGCAAGGCATATAGCACTAGTATTGTCACATAAAAGTGGAATGCATCCCAGATTTATCTGATAATCCGCCAGTTGGTGCTTAATCCAAAGTACTTGGGCTGCACAATTATATGTTGCAACATACTCAGCTTCAGCTGTGGGTAATGCTACAGTGTGCTGCTTCTTAGATGTCCAAGACACTAGACAGCCACCAAGGAATTGACAGTAGCCACTAGTACTTTTTCTATCTACTCGACACCCAGCATAGTCTGCATCAGTGTAGGCTAGAAGCTCTAACTCACACTTAGCAGGATACCAGAGACCTAGTTCTTGGGTGCCTAGTAAATACCTAAAAATCCTTTTCACAGCTTTAAAGTGAGTTTCTTTAGGACTTGCCTGAAATCTAGAGCATAAACACACAGCAAATTGTATATCAGGCCTAGAGGCTGTAAGATAGAGAAGAGATCCGATCATACCTCTGTATAGCCTTTGGTCCACAGGTTTACCTTTAGAATCTTCATCCAAACTGGTTGATGTACCCATTGGAGTGGCTATTTCCTTGAGGTTGTCCATTTTGTACTTCTTCAATAAGTTCTTTACATACTTGGACTGAGAGATGAAGGTGCCATCTTCTGTTTGTGTAACCTGCAGTCCAAGGAATAGTTTCAGCTCTCCCATTGAGCTCATTTCAAATTCATCAGTCATTATTTGAGAGAATTCCTCACACAATTTGGGGTTAGTTGACCCAAACACAATGTCATCCACATAAATCTGAATGATAAGAATATCTGGATGGCTTATCTTGGTAAACAATGTTTGATCAACTATACCTCTTGTGAAGTTCTTGTCGGTAAGGAATTTGCTCAACCTGTCATACCAAGCTCTAGGAGCTTGCTTTAAACCATAGAGAGCTTTATTGAGCTTGTAAACATGTTTAGGGAAATCTAAACATTCAAACCCAGGAGGCTGTCTCACATAGACATCCTCATTAATTTCCCCATTTAGAAAAGCAGATTTCACATCCATCTGCTGAAGATTTATTCCTAGGGAACATGCATAAGCCAATAAAATTCTTATTGCTTCTAACCTAGCTACAGGGGCAAAAGACTCTTCAAAGTCTATTCCAAATTCCTGATTGTACCCCTGAGCTACAAGTCTGGCTTTATTTTTAATAACATTCCCCGCTTCATCAGTTTTGTTTCTAAATACCCATTTAGTCCCTATGACTGTTTCATGATCAGGAGGTGGAACCAAATGCCACATCTTATTCCTGTCAAACTGATTGAGCTCCTCATGCATGGCATTAATCCAATGCACATCTTGGAGAGCACAGTCAATGGACTTGGGTTCTATGTTTGAAACAAAAGCATAAACATTCAGTTCATGTTGAATTCTTAAGTGGCCTCTAGTCCTAGGGGGGTCATGCAGATTTCCAATAACATTATCTACAGGATGATCCTTGAGATATCTAATATTTGCAATTGGACCATCATGAACTTGATTTACCTCCCCCTGAACTGTAGGCTCCTCTTCATTAAGCTCTTTATGTTCTTCTTCATCCTCGGATTTGTCTGCAGGATCTCCTTCCTTCAGAATTTCACCATTGTTTTCATTCCTGCATTGACCAACATTAGAATTTGCCAAGGATTCATCAAAAACTATGTGTGGAGATTCTTCAACAGTTTTAGAGTTCAGATTGTACACTCTGTATGCTCGGGTGTTTTCAGAATAGCCAAGAAAAATTCCTGGTTCTCCTTTAGGTTCAAATTTATCAAGATCCTTTTTATCATTTATGTGAATAAAACATTTACAACCAAAAACCTTGAAGTGAGCAATAGAAGGTTTCTTACCTTTTAATATCTCATATGGTGTTTGCTGGGTAGAAGGTCTTACCATGGCTCTGTTAATTACATAACAGGCAGTGTTCACTGCTTCAGCCCAAAATTTCCTTGGTAGACCACCTTCAACAAGGAGTGTACGACCCATTTCCACTAGGGTTCTGTTCCTTCTCTCCACAACTCCATTCTGCTCAGGTGTCCTTGGTGAGGAGTACCTGTGGTTGATTCCATTCGACCTGCAGAATTCATCAAATTGTGAGTTTTCAAACTCACCTCCATGATCAGACAATATGTTTTCAATTTTCTGATTTATTTTAACATAGAACTCCTGAAATTCTGAGAAAGCATCACTCTTATTAGATAAGAAATAAACCCAAGTATACCTAGAAAAGTCATCTACCATGACAAACCCATACCTCCTCCCTGATAGGCTGACAGATCTAGTTGGCCCAAAAAGGTCCATATGTATCAGCTCATAGGGTTTGGAAGACAGATTTTCAGTTCTAGACTTAAATGACTTTCTAGTTATCTTTGATTGAGTGCATGCATTACAGATTTTGTTTTCTTTCTTGAATGAGACTTCAGGAAGTCCTCTAACCATGCCATGCTTATTTAATTTGTGTAAAACAGTGTAGCTAGCATGACCTAACCTACGATGCCATAAAAATGCTATGTCTTCTCTACTGGCAGTAAGGCAAAGGTTAGTGTGTTGAATTTCATCTAAATTTATCATGTAAGTATTATTTATTCTTTTTCCAGAAAATTTGACAATATCAGAATCAGGTTCAAAAACCTTACAGCATTGAGAATTAAATAGAACATTGTAACCTTTATCACATAACTGGCTGATGCTAAGTAGATTATAGGCTAACCCTTCAACCAGCATAACATCATCAATGCAGCAGGTAGAACACTTACCTACTTTACCTCCAATAATCCTACCCTTTGTGTTGCTTCCAAAGGTGACAAGGCCTTCTACTTTCTCAGTCAGTATGCAAAATTTGGCATTATCTCCTGTCATATGCCTGGAGCAGCCGCTATCCATGTACCACAAGTTGTTCTTGGCTGCCAAGCATACCTGCATACACAATTAGGTAGAGAAGTTTGGAACCCAAGACTGATTGGGCTCCAATGTAAATGAACTAGAAGCAAAACAGGAAAGCAAGTGTTTCGGAATCCACATTTGTTTAAATGTGTTTTGTTCAGTGGATCCTACAGATTTTCTTCTATTGTTGTTCCTTTTCTTCTTATTGTTCTTTTTCTTATTGGCAGCAGCATGATTATTGACGGTATTGTTATTTCTGTGCCAGTGCCTTGGCCAGGGCATGTCCACAAAATTTTGGCCATAGTAGTTCCTGGGCTGGCTATGAAAATATTGATTTCTAGATGTCCAGTAACCATACACATTGACCCAATTTCCACTGTAAGGTCTTTGATTTTGAGCACCCTGGTATGCAAGGCCTGTAAACCTACCCTGAGTTCTAGACCAATTTGACCTATTGAAGTAGGTTGGCTGTGCATTGTAGTGGGTCTGAGCTCTGGGTTGATAAACATAATTGGGTTGACTCCTAGCTGCACTTTGTCTCCCCTGTACTTTGGACCTTGCTGATCTATACACAGGTTTGTATTGGGTCTTCTGAAGAGGTGGAGGTGTTGGTGGAGACTGGGTTACCTTGACCTGGGGTTTACTGGACTGTGTAGGTTGACCCCTAACCTGAGTCTGAGCCCTAGGATTCTTCTTAGATGTGCTAGCTCTACTAGGCTCACTGAGTTTTTGTTTACCCTTCTCCTCAGCACTGGTCTTTTTCAGATTAGCAGTTTTGTTCATTAAATTTGTTGAGTTCATGCTAATTAGAGGTCCCTTTTCCTTTTGAGCAACAAATGAAATTGTTTTCATTCCGAAAGTTTTTGTTGCACTAGAATTAAATCCTAGGCCCTCTTTTCTGAAATTAACCTTTGACCCTAACAAAGTATTTAAGTTATCTGTTCCTTGGGTCATTTTCTCAATGGTTTTCATTTTATCCTCATTATCTTTCTGAAGTTCATTAATAGCCTTTTTCAGCTCATTGTTGACATTGAAGGCAGCTTCATATTTTTCAGAGATGATTTTTACTTCACTTTCACATTTTTGAATCTTCAGCTTCCATTCATCAATTTCATTTTCAAGCCTTAGATTCTCTTCCTTAGAAGCTTTTAACTCATTTTTGATTTCATCTTCTTCAGAGCATGAGAGTTTCAATTCATCAATCTCAGATTCCAAACATGCAATTTTATCAGTTAGTGTTTTATCATTTTGCATAGAATTGATTTTTCTTCTAAGATGCCTATTTTCTTTTCTAATATCATCAGCTCTATTAGCTATGTCATGATAAGCATCTACCCAATCAGCAATTGTGAAGTTTTCAAATCTAGTGATTACCTCATCTGTGTCCTCCTCTCTATCTTCGGAGCTTTTTGCCATAAGGCAAATAGGCTGTTCAGATTCGGCTTCACTATCTGAGCTGTTATTGAAAGAGCCTTCATCTTCATCACTCCATGTGGTGATCATAGCTCTTCCCTTCTTGATTTTCTTCTTTGACATGTCCTTATGTTTCTGATTGTCTGGACAGTCAATTTTCAGATGCCCTGGTTTCCTGCATTGATAACAGACATTAGCTTCATCTTTCTTTACAGGTTTAGATTTATACCTTTTATCCTTTCGGCCACCACTGTATTTCTTCTGGCTGAACCGTCTTGCTCCCTTTCTAAGAAATCGCCTAAACTCTCTAGTCATCATGGCTATCTCAGATCGAGTCACTTCTTCTTCTTCATTTAGGCTCTCCTCTGATGATGAAGAGCTGCTGGAGCTGGATTTTGTTGATTTACTGGAACTAGCCTTCAGCGCTATCGGCTTCTTCTTCCTCTCGGCTTCATCTGTCCTTGGCATGTTTATCTCATATGCCATTAGTGAGCCAATCAGCTCATCAGATCTAGTATTACGCAGGTCCCTTGACTCCTCCATCACTGTTGCTTTGGTGTGCCAATTGGGAGTCAGGGAGCGCAGAATTTTCCTCACTACATCATACTCTGCCTGAGGTTTCCCAAAACCTCTGAGGCCATTGGTTATGACAGTCAGCCGAGCGTACATTTCACTGATGGACTCGTTCTGCTTCATCTTGAAGGTTTCATACTCAGATACAAGAAGATTGGCCTTCTGCTCTCTTACTTGAGATGTACCTTCATGAATTACTTCCAGCGCATCCCACATCTCCTTAGCTGATTTGCAAGCAGATACACGGGAGAATTCTGTAGGATGCAGAGCGCACTGGATAGCATTAATAGCACTCCAATTCAGCATGGATCTTCTGATCTCCTCCTTGGTCCATACATCTTCATTCGGGGACAGCTCATAAGGTCCCTTGCTGACAATCTTCCAAATCTCATAATCCTTAGCCCTGAGGAACACTTGCATACGGTTCTTCCAGTATGCGTAGTTTGATCCGTCAAAGAATGGGGACTTCGTTGTTGAGTGACCTTCGGCAGTCATCCCTCGAGCATCCATCTCTGCCTATTCTCTTCGGGCGATGAGTCCCTGCAGAAGAGTTAGGCTCTGATACCAAGTGTTGGGTTAGATGGACGCAGTCTATCTCCACAGAGTGTGGATCTAGAGGGGGGTGAATAGATCAACTTGCCTAATTTAAAACTACTGCAAGTTCTAAAGCGGAATTTAGGCAACCATCAGTTAAGCTAAACAAAAGATGCTAAACAAAAGGTCGAAAGCTAGACATGAGCATAAGCGATGCAATCAAGTAAGCTGAGCAAGAAATTCCCATCGCACACAGATCACACAAAAGCACAAACACACTGCACACACAGTTTTTAGGTGGTTCGGCCAACGACCTACGTCCACCCCATACTCAACTGAGTATGGCTTCCTGCTGCGCAGCACAGCTTGCGTCCGCTGGGCTTTACAGCTTGGCCAAACACTCCGCTGATACACAGCTTCACTGGGCACTACAGCTTGCCGACCAAAGGATCTGATCCTCTGCAACCGCTGGGGAAATACAGCTTAACCCGTCCAGTGGAGACTACCACTGCAAGACCGCTGACACACAGCTTGAAGAAATAGTATACGGAAATGAAAGACAGAATCAAAATGAAAACAGAAAAGCTCAAAAAACAATATAGCTCTAAGAGCAAAGCTCAGCTCTGGTTTTGAACCACGAGACTGAGATACACACTCTCTCACTCTCGATCAGCTCTCTCTTAACTCAATCTCTCACGATCTCTTCCTCTCTCTTTTTCTCCTTCTTCTCTATTTCTTCTTCTTCTCTCTTTTTCTTTTCTTCTGCTGGATCGTGGAAGCTCTTTCTCCTTTTTCCCTTTCTTCTCTCAGCTCCTGCTCTCTGGCTTCAATCACGATCAGCCTCCATCTGAAGACGAAGGCTTCATTATATACCAGCAGCAGCAGTAGGCAGGGCGTGTGCCCTCCACGTTTCCCGCCCAGCAATTTGGACCACGTGGCAGTATCAGGGAAGGGCTTCTTCCACATGTCACCATCATAGTTCCTCGTCCTCCTTGGATCACGAGCCAAGTCAGCCAGTCTCTGTAAAGAATCCCCAAAGACTAATCATGTCTTTGTGCGTTCTCGCACGGAAGCATATGAAGTCTCAGGGGAGCATCTATGGCTTCTGGACAGGATCACCTGTCAGACGGTCATACAGAGACTTATCAACTTGGTGTCGATACTTTGTTAAATGAAATGCATTATATATACTTGTGAATGCGAATGCCATGTACGGACTTAGAAAATGAAGACCAATGTATAGACTTAGAGAGCCAAAGGCAGTGTATAGACTATTCTTTTAAATACCAAGAGACTAGTCATGACTTTGTGCGTTCTCGCACGGGAGCATACAAAGTCTCAGGGGAGCATCGATGGCCTTCGGACAGCATCACCAGCGTCAGGGGAGCATCCGGAGGGACAGGTGAGCATGCGCGTCTGTTGTACAGACTCTACCAATGTATAGACTTGGTGGATAGTGATGCATAGCCAAACGGATGTATAGACTTCACTGTGAATGCATGAACAGTGAATAAGTGTATAGACTTGATCAAGAGAGACGCTGGCCAATCGGAACATTAGTAGCCACTGGAGGGCATACTCGGTCCCAGGAGAGCATCCGGGGGGGACAGCGAGCATGCGCGACTGACGTATTAGACTTATGAAGAGTGCGTGCATCTACAGTGCAAATGTATGGACTTTAACAAAATGCCTAACACAGTCCGATATACATACTTTGCCTTAGACTCTAAATGTGAATGTATGGACTTTATGAATGCATGCTACAGTGCCAATGTGTAGACTTGATGAGACATTCACGAGTGTATACACTTGGCCAAACGTAGGGAAAGGTATGAGGAGTGTATAGACTATGCTTCACTTCGAGCAGCCACAGTGATGTATAGACTTGGCCTTTGAGATGTGGCTGTACAGACTTTGTGTGAAAGCATGACCAGGCTTTGGCTGTATAGACTTGGGGTCCAACTGTGGATGTATAGACTTGAGTGAAGTGAACGCTTCGTGAATGAGTGTATACATTTTACCAGATCAAGGGCAATTCGGATGTACAGACTCTGAGGTTCAAAGCCAACGGTGCGTTGACGCTGTAACATGATACGTTGACGCTGTGCACACTTAACCAATTTAATTGAGATGCAGTGTGTGGACTTATGACAGTAAGAATTGCAGACAGCAGTGTATTAAAAATAAGGAACACATAGTCAATCTGATGGAGCAATTTCATCAAATCAAAATCAGTTGCCAATCAATCAAAACAATGGTGTTGCCAAAGAATAGAGCAAGTGTCAACATCATCAACATAGAGGGGTCACAACAAGGGCTTTATATGGCTTGAAGCAGGCACCTAGAGCTTGGTATGACAGACTAAGCTCATACCTCACCGAACAAGGGTATTCAAGAGGTAATGTAGACCAGACATTATTCACCAAGAAACAAGGTAAGGATATCTTGATAGTTCAGATTTATGTGGATGCCATAGTGTTTGAGTCCACTAAACCTCAAATGTGTGAGGAGTTTGTAAAACTCATGACCAATGAATTTAAAATGAGTCTAATGGGTGAGCTTTAATTCTTTCTTGGCTTGCAGATTAATCAAAGCTATGAAGGCTATTTTATCAATCAAGCCAAATATGTGAAGGAGTTGCTGAAAAAGTTTGATCTGACAAACTGTAAACCATTAAGAACTCCAATGGGGACTGCCACTTCACTGGATGCAGATGAACAAGGTACACTTGTAGATGCAAAGAGGTACAGAGGTATGATCGGGTCATTACTCTATCTAACTGCATCTAGACCAAACATTCAGTTTAGTGTTTGCCTTTGTGCTAGATTTCAGTCTAGTCCTAGAGAGTCCCACTTGACTGCTGTCAAGCGTATTTTTAGATACCTTGTCGGCACTCAAGAATTGGGATTATGGTATCCTGCATCCTGTGAACTTTCACTTATTTCTTATTCAGATGCAGATTATGCTGGATGCAAACTGGACCGCAAGAGCACTAGTGACTATTGCCAATTTCTTAGTGGGTGTTTGGTTTCTTGGACCTCCAAGAAACAACACTCGGTTGCCCTCTCAACTGCAGAGGCAGAATATGTTACTGCACGGAGTTGTGGCACCCAAGTACTGTGGATCAAACACCAACTCCAAGACTATCAAATAGATCTTGGCTGTGTTCCCATACTGTGTGATAACACAAGTGCTATAAATCTTGTCAAGAATCTAGTCATGCACTCTAGGACTAAACACATTGAAATTAGGCATCATTTTATAAGGGACGAAGTCCTCAAAAATCACTTTGAGCTCCATTTTGTAGACTCAGAAAATCAGATTACAGATATCTTCACAAAACCCTTAAGCAATGACAGGTTCACAACATTAAGGAGAGAGCTCGGTCTATGCAGACCTCAATCCACTCAAGTTTGAGCTATCTATTCCTCCTTCGATGTTCAACTTACTTGTCTTTAGTATGATTGAAGCAAGCATATCTGTTTTGATTTAGAATTGGTCTATTGACTGTAGACACGCTAAAATCAATGCTATGTTGAATAAATCTCATGTCACCATGTGACGCCCCAAAGTAGACTTCAATATTGGCTGTAATATGAAGTTTTTCTATTTTCTGTGTGTTAATTGTGATTTGCTGGCATTTTTCTTTGATAATTGGAATTAACGCCTTAATGAGGGGCGTCATTTAATTGACGGCCTTTCAGAGGGCGCCTCTTAATAAATGGACGACTTCTTCTAAAGGCGTTGATTTCTGGATTTTTACGAATCCTAAACAAAATGAAAAATCAAAGAATTGACGTCCCTATGAGGGGCGTTTATTATTTAACGCCCATTCTGGAAGGCGTCATTTCAGAATTCTTTATAAGGAAAGTCAGTTGTTGCCATAATTAAATCCAGGAATTGACGCCTCTGTTCACGTCATCATTTTAATTAACGCCCTTTGAGAGGTCGTCATTTTAAATTGACGCCCTTTGAGAGGTCGTCATTTCCGATTCCGTTCCCTTTTCGCCTGCTTATTTCCAGTAATGATCCCTTCCCCATTTTACACAGTGTGTTTGATTGGGAAGATGGTTTCTTATTGGAGGTCCATTACCTTGTTTTAATCCTATTATCACAAGGATTTTTGGGCTATAAATACCCCTAATGTTCTTATCTCGCGCGCGTGAGAGGGTGCAGAGAAGGCAGTGCAAGAACTATACGATAATAGAGAAAAACCATTGTGAGTTTCTTTTAACAGGAAGAAGAGAGTTTCTATTTTGCAGGATCAATCTTCAAGTGATTTCTTCTTCCTCCTGGTGTTGAATCTTCTCTCCCACGGTGGTCATCAGCTACTATTCAACCAACCTCTTTGGTTTTTCTTCTCCCAATACTGCTGCACGCACAGTAGAGTGGAGATTCTTCTCTCTTTTTATTAGCGTTATCATCGTCTTCATCTTATTCTTTCTAGCTATTTTGCTAAGAAGACATTGCCACTTCCACGTCATATACTTTGCTTTGCATACTTTGCATTCATATCTTCCATACCCTTTGTTACACCTCTTAAGGGGTTTTAAAAAATCAAAACACACAAGGTAGGTTCATGTTTCATTTGATCAATTTCTTAGTTTTAGAGCATTGATGCTACACCCTTTTGGCTAATCCATTCTTTTCATTGGGTTTTGTGTGTTCTTACAAGGTCATCAAGCTAAGAACCCCCTTCATCGGCCGGTCGGTAGAAGGAGGAAGGAAAAGTCCACAATCTCTCAATGCAAGATATATGTGATCACTTTCATTTTCTTGAGGTAACCCCTCTGGCGATCACACTCCTCATTAGCACCACGTGCTTTATTTTTTTTCTTCTTTTCTTTAGTGGATTTCTTAGAATCTACAAATTGACGATCACGGTGGGACACCTTTTGTTTTTAGTTTGATTACCACTCCCTTTGGCACCCTCGCGTGCCCCTCTTATTGGCGCCCTCGCGTGCCCCTCCTTTGGTACCCTCGTGTACCCCTCCATTGTGCTCCACGTAGCACACTCCCTTTGGCACCCTCGCGTGCCCCTCTTATTGGCGCCCTCGCGTGCCCCTCCTTTGGTACCCTCGCGTACCCCTCCATTGTGCTCCACGTAGCACACTCCCTTTGGCACCCTCGCATGCCCCTCCTTTGGTACCCTCGCGTACCCCTCCACTGTGCTCCAAGTAGCACCCTCCCCTTGTGCACCACGTGCACGCCTCCCATTGATTAGCTAAATTTCGAATATCATTGTTTAGTGAGAAAATTTGATTCCTGTCTGTCACCAGGCCTTTCGGTTCTCTGAACTGAATAGGGTTTTTCTGCATTTTTATAACTCGCGCCCCTTACAGAGGCGTCATTTCATCATTCAACGTCTTGCACAAAGGCGTCATTTTCATTAATTACCATTGATTTTGTCTTCATCTGATTACTATTTACAGTGTTTTAACGCCCCTTCCCAGAGGCGTCTTTCCATTATTTAACTCCTCACACCAAGGCGTCTTTTCCTGCTCGCTGTTACTTACTGCACGATTTGACGCCTTCCACAGAAGCGTCGTTCACTGATTCAGCGCCTTATCTCGAGGCGTCATTTTATTATCATCATTTTTACTACGAGCACTGTTCACTGTCATTTGACGCCCCTTCCCAGAGGCGTTTTTCACAGAATCAGCGCCTCTCTCCAAGGCGCCATTTTGTTTTTATTGTTCCCTGTTTGCACTGTTCACAGCAATTAGCGACTACTCCGCAGACGCTGCCTGTTGATATAGCGACCTTGTCTGGGTCGTCATTTTCTTCTGTGCCCACAGAAGTGCTGATTATTGGTGTTTATTTGTCTAATCTATTTTGATATCACTTGCTTGATATTGCCTGCATTAGATTGCATCCAGGGCATCGGTTTGGGAGACCTCCTCTCCCCACATTTTTTAGGAACTACACCCCTCTTGGAAAAGGAAGGACCCTCCTTTGAGCATTCCGTCTCATTGGACCGGAAATTCCTAAGCCAAGCCTCCGTAAGTCCTCGCACCCGTGGATTCCCTCACAGATGCCGGGCAGGTTGTACCATTGACGTACCCGGAGTATAGTTGACCCATACGTTGAAAAGGAGAGAGAAAAATCTAGATACTCGGAGATTATACCCAAAATTTCAACCAGGATCCACCTTTAAAAGAGAGAACCTAATATTGAACTTATCCTAATCTCCAAGGAAAAATCTTAAAACTTTGGGCTCATTACAACTTGTGTGTTTCTTTTGCTTGATATCCTTTGGTTGTATTCCATTGTCAAAAATTCATTTCTTTCTCCTTAAGCATGAAATTGCGTTCAGGTAAAATCATCAATATGGCCAACTACGGGTATACTTATGATGGTTATGAGGAGGGTCACTCTGACCCGTTCTATGAGATTCCCTCTCAGGATCCTGTCTACTATGAGGGAAATTACACTTCTTCTCCCACTCAAGTCCACATGGTGGACACCACTTCTTTGGAGGTTGAGCCTTCTTCCCAAGCTCAACCTACTACTCAGAATACTTCAGGGGACACTTCCCCTTCTCTCAATTTCAATGAATTTCTCAAAGCTCTTGCTCAGCTGGATGACTCCCAGTGCCAGGCGGCTCAAGCCCTCTTAAAGGGGAAGTCTATCCCGTCATCTTATGACCCTCACCAGGCCATGGGTGGCCATTCTGCTACTTCTCCCAACGACCCGGCGGTCACACCTAGGGTGCCCTCGCGCCCATCAACTCCTGTTATGACTGTGCCGGCTCAACCGGCAAGTCACTCCGTTGCTAGGCCTCAACAACCTCCTGTTTCTCAAATTTTGAGAAGGCCTATGACAAACCAACACTCTTTTCGTCTGGCACCAGTCGAGTCTGACAACCATGCTCTACTCCTCCAAAAGATGGCTAGTATGGAGGAACAGCTTAAGAGGGTTACTGCATCCAAGGTCGCTCCTGAAATTATGCTCCCCCCTATGCCAGTTTTTCACCTACCACCATATGAAATGCCAAATTTCCGGCGGTATAATGGCACGGGCAATCCGCACATCCATTTGAAGGACTTTTTGTATGAAGCATCATTCTGGCAGGATAATAAGAACTCATTGGCTTATCTCTTTAGGCGGTCTTTGGATGGCCCAGCATTGGAATGGTTTTATTCTTTGGAGCCGACTGATGCTGGCGACTTTGATATAGTTCAACGGAAGTTCTTGCAGAAATATAAGGACCGTGTGGGTCCCTCCTTGTCTGTTACTGATTTGGTTGCTGAGAAGATGAAGCCCGAAGAGGACTTCGTCTTATTTGCTGATAGGTGGAGGGCTATGGCTGAGAACCTAAAAGACACATTGTCGGAGACAGAACAAGTAAAGATGATAATATCAAACTCCACTCCGCAATTCCGTCATATTTTGGCCATGAATAAATTAAGCACTATGGGGGAGCTCTATGAAAGAGCTAGGTACATACAGACTCAAATGAAAGATTCGCCCATTATGGGCATGTTTGAACCAAGGCCAAAGGTGATCAAGAAGAATGTTAATAACAGTAATACTGGCCCCACTACTGAAGGCACTGTTATCAATGAACAGGTGAGCGCGTTCGGCAATTCCACTCCTTTCCGCCACCCTCCGAACCAAAGACCACCACAACAGCCCGCCTTCCAAAATCAAGTCCACCAGCCAAAAGATAACCCTCCTGATGAGGACATCATGAGCTTATGGATTGTATTAGTGTGTATTAGCTTGTATAGGTGTGTTTTATGGGTTGTATTAGCTTGAAAGTGTGTAATTTTTGATTTCCTTCTTTTGGGCCATCCTTGTAAGGCTTAATTAAGCCAATGGGCCTCTTTCTAGGAAGAGTCCATAACTAGGTAGCATGTTTAAGGTCCATTTAAGATGGCTCCTTCATATTGGGCCATTTGGTTTCAAAGTGGGTCATTAAGGCTCTTAAAGCCCAAATGGGATTCCATCCTCTCATGGGCCATCAAAGTGGGAATGGCCCATGCCTAGCATGCCATATGGAGTGGCTCTTGGCCCAAGAATGGGCTTGGCCCAAGAAAGGGGGCGCATGCTCTTTTGGCCTTATTAGGCTTGGTAGTTGTAGTTAGGTTGTGTTTGAATGGAATTACACCAAGTTTGAACACATGTGGTCAATTTGATTAAACTAATGTATTCAATGTGGGATTCTCATTGTATCCCAGCCATCCAATCCAAACCCCTAGATCCAAGGGTTGAGATTGAGTTTGGTTGGCATCCTATATAAGGTTGTAATTTTCATTTTGAATGAATTAATGAAGAAGAAATGAGCATTTGCCTCCTTGATCTTGCGCCCCTCTCCCCTCTCTCCCTGGTGTTCTTCCACCTCCAGCCCCTTTCTAGAGTGTAATCCCCTCCCCCTTGATCCCTCCAACTTCTGAAGCAGCTCCGGTGATCGCCGCCGCCGCCGTCTCGCCGCCGACGCGTCTTCACCAACGAATTCGGTTTTCTGTCCACTCTGGACAGACCTCTCTTCTCCGAATTGTCTCTCTCTCTTCCCTCATCTTCTGAAGCTCCAATTTTCAGGGTTGGTTCCCCTCTTGAACCCTTACCTCCACAAAAAATTTCAGTCAAAAATTCGTCCTTTAGATATTTTTAGAATTTCGTCCAAGTTCAAATTTCAGTTCTGTCCAGGTTCTGTCTACTGTTCATCAGTTCTGAGTCTACCTTGTTCGACCCATGTTTTGAATTTTGTTGGGGCTCTAAAAATTACTGAGACTTCTGTCCACATATGTCTACCACCATGAATTTTCTAATTTTTGATAAGGTCTCTAGGTATTTTTCAAATTTCGTACCAGTTCCTGTGAGCAATTTTTCCACAGTGTCCCAGATCCGACCCAGGTCCACTCAAAAAATCCCAAAAAATCCATTTCTTGTCCAATCAAGAAACCAAAAATAGTCCCGGTTTCCTCTCTCAGAGATCTTAAACTTTTCTGAAGAGATTATCACCAGATTCGGTGGTCTTCTCCCCGGTCAACGGTGATTTTCAGAGAAGTCAGAACCTGCCCCTGCAGTTCTGGCCTGTTTACAGCAAGGGTGTAAATTCAATAAGTCAGATATACGTATCTGATTATTTTTTCTGAAGGCCCCTACGTCGAAGTATTTGGAGTCCTCTTTCCAACGGCGCCGAGCTCGTTGCATTCCGACGACGGGGTTGATCACAGCAGCCGATCTCGCCGGACAGCGCGCGAGAAGACAGCAAGCGCAGACTTGTGGCCGGTTTTCCCGCGAGCGTCGTCCGAGGACCGCCCGGCGTCCGGTGGTCGTTCCAGCAACTCGCCATCCTAGGGGAGCGCTTCCCAAGTGTACCCACACCAGAGGAGGCATCAGGTCCCACACGACCCCTCCGGTCCACACGTGGGCCCCACTAGCACGAGTACGCGCGAAGCCGAAGCCGAGCCCGGAAACCGCCCGTCAACCCGGAATTGGTCCTCCCGGGCCCCCTTGTGTCGCCCGTTACCTCCCTGCGTGGAGTGGGCTTACTTGTATTGCTGTAATCTTAATGTATTAAGTTCCCGGGAGTACGAGTTTCGGCCGGGTGCCATCTTCGCCACGCCGAGCGCGTGGAGGTATCGTATTCGCTCCTTGCTTGGCATTCCGCTTATTTCTATATATGCTTGTTTATGCCGCTGCTAGAGAGCATGTGTAGGGTTACCTAGCTCGCTTTTAATTTATCATATCACTGCTGCGAGTGAGAGAGTGACCGTCCCGTGACCCGATCCGGGCACAATTGAGAGCCGACCACCCTAGCTCACTGCCGGTTGTTCAACCGTGCACATCCGACGCTTCCCTCGCTAAGGGACGACCGCTAGCTTGTCGTGTCCGTGGTCCCGTCCCGCATCAATTTGGTATCAGAGCAGGTTGAGTCTAGGGTGTCAAAAAGAAAAAAAAAAGTGTCATTTAAGTCTAGTCATTAGTCGGTCTAAGTCGTGTCTAGGATCATCATATTTTCAAAACAACAAAAAAGAGTCATTTTGGGTCGCATACATCCCTTTACTCGGTATATCAAAAGGTGTTGTCCGACCGTTAGGTTACGCCTATCGGGAAGGCCGCACACTTGTGCGAGTGACCTTCGGGTCGATTATCTCCGCCGCGTACCGAGTTTTGGTTAAGTCTAGGCGCATCATTTTGCATTAGTGTGTTTTACTTTAGTCGGTGTCTTCTAGTCGGTGTGTTTGCATGCCCACTCGTCGGGGTACTCAGTACTCACCCCCACCCCCACCTATGGCCAACCCACGGGATACCTCGGGAGACTTCCACTCCCTACAAGAGGCGATGATGGCCATTATGACTAGGTTGGACCAATCCGATGCTAACTTTCGGACTTTCTCCGATAATATGGATGGTCGCCTTAGGGCCATGGAGGGACGCTTGGAGAACTCCGATAGGTCAGTCCAAGACCTCGTTGGGCGGTTAGAAAGGATGTCACACGGGGACCCTCTTGGGACAGCCCAAGGTCCACCCGCACCTCCTCCCATGGTGGCCCAAGTCCAACCCGCTCCCATGGCCCAAGTCCAGGCCGCTCCCGCGGCCCAAAACCAGCCACCACTGGTTCCTCCACCCGCCCCTCCTCGGGTTCCCCAACTACCACACCGTGACCTTGGTCTCGAGGACTATGGGTCCGACAATGCCTACGAGGGGTACGGTCAACGCCGTCGTGGTTTTCAACCACAACGAGATGAGGATGATGATCGGGTCCTTAAGACCGTGCGAGCGGATCCTCCCGCTTTTTACGGGTCTTTGGATCCGAAAGTCTACCTAGATTGGGAGTTTGGCATGGACCGTTATTTTGAATGGTATGATATGTCGGAGCGTCGAAGGGTCCGATTTGCCACCATGAAACTTATGGGGCAGGCACAAACTTATTGGAAGAATGTGGAGAGCCTGCTACTTCAGCGGCTAGAACCCCCGATCGACACATGGGCCGAGATGAAGAATAAACTTCGGCAAAAGTACCTTCCTCCCACATACCGCCAGCGACTCATCGATAGATGGCAAAGTCTTAGCCAGGGAGACCGGTCCGTCTCCGAATACATCGCGGAGTTTGATGAGTACTTTCTACGATGTGGTGTCACGGAGGAGAGTACCATGCCCGTGTCCCGCTTTCGACGTGGTTTGCGGCCACACTACCAATATGAGCTTTTCCGCCGCAATGCCAAGACGTTGGAAGAGGCATATCAGGTTGCTCTCGAGATGGAGCAATTTGAGGGAGAGTTCGAGTCTAGCCATCGGTTGGGCCCCACCCCTCTCCGTAGTACCGAGCCCCGTCACTCTATAGGCCCACATCAGCGGCCTCCCATGGCTCGACCTCAGGAGTCCACCCGTCAGGAGCACTTCGCTCCACGGCCTCGCCCTCCTCCACCCCGGGATCTATTTCCATCCCAACCACCGGCACCCTTTGCCCGTTCCCCAGCTCCTATAGCCCGTCCTCTGGCACCGGCACCCCCTCCACTCTTGTCCAAGGCACCTACACCTCCCCCATTGTTGCCTACACCCCCTACCCGGCGGGATGATAAGGGTAAGGCCCCTCTTATCGGGGAGAGTAGTCGATCGCGAATACAGTGTTTCCACTGTCATGGGTATGGCCACATTGCTAGTGAGTGTCCCGCTCGCACCACCCTAGCCTTAGGTGTTGGCGGATCCGCACCTCCCGAGCTTGAGCATGTCGATTACGAGGCCGATGAGGCACTGGCCGATGAATATTATGCCATGGGGGAAGAGCTGGGCGACCCTTCGGCCGCCCAGGATGTCACCACCTAGTGGGCTTGATGCTACCACCTTAGTCTAGAGTCATGCATGAGTCGGTGTGTTTTTCTTTGTGTGGTCTGTTTGTGTGGTGATTTTGAGTCGATTGTTTGCGTGGTTTGCATTTGTATGTCAGTTCATGGTGGGTCAGCATGTGTCTTGTGCAAGCTCGTTGTCGTTCTTTTATGAGTGTGAAGCGAGTCGACTCACTTGACGAGTATGGGATCGGTTTACTTCTATACCCGGATCAGTCACCTACAGGGACTCAGCAGTGATTCCTAGTGAGTCTTTAAACTGTTTCCTTCCGTTGAGAGTGCCCCTTCGGAGTGACCACCTTTGGCCATAGCAGTGCGCATATCGAGTATATGTGGAACGAGCAGGTGCCGATCACTTGGAGTGGAGCATACCCGCGCTACTTGGCACGGTGACGGATCCGCCAGAGTACTCGAGCAGCCATACCCCTACTCGACGGGGTCGAGTTTCTCCCACCCGGGGAGAATTGATGAGGACATCATGAGCTTATGGATTGTATTAGTGTGTATTAGCTTGTATAGGTGTGTTTTATGGGTTGTATTAGCTTGAAAGTGTGTAATTTTTGATTTCCTTCTTTTGGGCCATCCTTGTAAGGCTTAATTAAGCCAATGGGCCTCTTTCTAGGAAGAGTCCATAACTAGGTAGCATGTTTAAGGTCCATTTAAGATGGCTCCTTCATATTGGGCCATTTGGTTTCAAAGTGGGTCATTAAGGCTCTTAAAGCCCAAATGGGATTCCATCCTCTCATGGGCCATCAAAGTGGGAATGGCCCATGCCTAGCATGCCATATGGAGTGGCTCTTGGCCCAAGAATGGGCTTGGCCCAAGAAGGGGGGCGCATGCTCTTTTGGCCTTATTAGGCTTGGTAGTTGTAGTTAGGTTGTGTTTGAATGGAATTACACCAAGTTTGAACACATGTGGTCAATTTGATTAAACTAATGTATTCAATGTGGGATTCTCATTGTATCCCAGCCATCCAATCCAAACCCCTAGATCCAAGGGTTGAGATTGAGTTTGGTTGGCATCCTATATAAGGTTGTAATTTTCATTTTGAATGAATTAATGAAGAAGAAATGAGCATTTGCCTCCTTGAAGCTTGCGCCCCTCTCCCCTCTCTCCCTGGTGTTCTTCCACCTCCAGCCCCTTTCTAGAGTGTAATCCCCTCCCCCTTGATCCCCTCCAACTTCTGAAGCAGCTCCGGTGATCGCCGCCGCCGCCGTCTCGCCGCCGACGCGTCTTCACCAACGAATTCGGTTTTCTGTCCACTCTGGACAGACCTCTCTTCTCCGAATTGTCTCTCTCTCTTCCCTCATCTTCTGAAGCTCCAATTTTCAGGGTTGGTTCCCCTCTTGAACCCTTACCTCCACAAAAAATTTCAGTCAAAAATTCGTCCTTTAGATATTTTTAGAATTTCGTCCAAGTTCAAATTTCAGTTCTGTCCAGGTTCTGTCTACTGTTCATCAGTTCTGAGTCTACCTTGTTCGACCCATGTTTTGAATTTTGTTGGGGCTCTAAAAATTACTGAGACTTCTGTCCACATATTTCTACCACCATGAATTTTATTAATTTTTGATAAGGTCTCTAGGTATTTTTCAAATTTCGTACCAGTTCCTGTGAGCAATTTTTCCACAGTGTCCCAGATCCGACCCAGGTCCACTCAAAAAATCCCAAAAAATCCATTTCTTGTCCAATCAAGAAACCAAAAATAGTCCCGGTTTCCTCTCTCAGAGATCTTAAACTTTTCTGAAGAGATTATCACCAGATTCGGTGGTCTTCTCCCCGGTCAACGGTGATTTTCAGAGAAGTCAGAACCTGCCCCTGCAGTTCTGGCCTGTTTACAGCAAGGGTGTAAATTCAATAAGTCAGATATACGTATCTGATTATTTTTTCTGAAGGCCCCTACGTCGAAGTATTTGGAGTCCTCTTTCCAACGGCGCCGAGCTCGTTGCATTCCGACGACGGGGTTGATCACAGCAGCCGATCTCGCCGGACAGCGCGCGAGAAGACAGCAAGCGCAGACTTGTGGCCGGTTTTCCCGCGAGCGTCGTCCGAGGACCGCCCGGCGTCCGGTGGTCGTTCCAGCAACTCGCCATCCTAGGGGAGCGCTTCCCAAGTGTACCCACACCAGAGGAGGCATCAGGTCCCACACGACCCCTCCGGTCCACACGTGGGCCCCACTAGCACGAGTACGCGCGAAGCCGAAGCCGAGCCCGGAAACCGCCCGTCAACCCGGAATTGGTCCTCCCGGGCCCCCTTGTGTCGCCCGTTACCTCCCTGCGTGGAGTGGGCTTACTTGTATTGCTGTAATCTTAATGTATTAAGTTCCCGGGAGTACGAGTTTCGGCCGGGTGCCATCTTCGCCACGCCGAGCGCGTGGAGGTATCGTATTCGCTCCTTGCTTGGCATTCCGCTTATTTCTATATATGCTTGTTTATGCCGCTGCTAGAGAGCATGTGTAGGGTTACCTAGCTCGCTTTTAATTTATCATATCACTGCTGCGAGTGAGAGAGTGACCGTCCCGTGACCCGATCCGGGCACAATTGAGAGCCGACCACCCTAGCTCACTGCCGGTTGTTCAACCGTGCACATCCGACGCTTCCCTCGCTAAGGGACGACCGCTAGCTTGTCGTGTCCGTGGTCCCGTCCCGCATCACCTCCTTAGACCCTAAGGCCTCCTCCACCTCCTCAACAACAACAACTCCCCTTTGCTCCACAAAACCAATATCACCAGGTGCCCCCCCCCCCCCCGGCTAATTATCAACCACAACAACTGCAACAACCAAGAAGGCCGATGGGCCCATGAAGAGCCCAATACCCTCCGCTACCTGAGAGTTTGTCAGACACTTTTAACGCCTTCATGGCTGCTAACCTGCTCACATTGCCTAAAGAAAGGGCAGTATGGCCGCAAAATGTGGACACCTCCCGGTATTGCGTCTTCCATCGGCAGCCGAGGCACAACATTGATTATTGTTTTCACTTTAAGGATTACATACATGACATGAATGATCAAGGTGATATTAATTGGGATGAGATGAGGAGGGTCATCGCTACTTTGAAGGCTCGAAGGCCTCCCCGGCAACCACCAGTTCAGCAACCACAACAAGGTCAGCAACAGGTTCCACAGCAACAACAGGCTCCTGCACCCCAGCCAAATATGGGGATTGTTAATAACCCGCTACCGGAACACCTGGTTCAGAATCAACAGGTAAACCTTGTCACCTCAATCCATGAAGTGGAAAGGGGGCAGGTTTGGAATAATGAAAACGCCTCTATCGGGGTCATTAGTCAAAATTCCAATCCATCCCAACCGCCATAACTGATAAGAAGGCCTCATCTTGTACCCCCTTCCCAGCCACAATGCACCCTTATATGTTCCACCACCCCTTCACAGCCTCTTCTTTTACGCCAATCCACGAACTCTCCTCCACCCCAAAACCCTCCACCAAATAGACCTCTTCTTATCCGCCGCTTGCCGGCAGCCGTCGCTCCTCCTGTTCCACCTCCATCTACCACTACCATGATCCCAAGACCCCTCCTTGTCACCCGACCTCCACCTTCGCCTTCTGATAATCCCCAGTCGGCAAGGCCCCTTTCAGGAACCCCTCCCCCTGCCTATCCAGCGCCCAATACCACTATTCCCTCTACCTCCTCTACTCCTTTACCCACTCCAGGCCCGACAGAGGCGCCCCGAACCATGGTGCTCCGTAGCGGACGGATGTTTCACCGAGTGTTTCCCCAGCGGGAGCAGGAGCTGACACAAGAACAAGGAGAACAAGAGCAAGAGTCTACACCGGGCACGGAATATGATTTATTGAAGCATTTGGACAGAACGCCGGCCCGAATTTCTATTTTGGAATTGATTAAGAGATCGACCACACATCAGCTGGCCTTAAAACAATACTTGCAAAAAGTAATGGTCAATGAAGACATTCTTGCTGAACAAGTCACTACAATTTTGAATCTGGCCAGTAATCAACCGGCTATTATTTTTTATGAACATGAATTAGCTCCACAGCCAGCCAGAAAATATGCATTGTGTATCACCATTGACATTAACAAGATAGCTGTAAAGCAATGTTTGGTTGATACCGGAGCATCCATTAATGTTCTACCGCCGAGCACCTTGAAGACGTGGGGCATTCCAGAAAGTCAAATCCGACCATCTACCATTACCGTCACAGCTTATGATAATACCAAGAAGCCGCCTCTGGGGATGATCACTCTAAGAGTTGGTCTAGGTCCAGTGACAGTCACAGCAGATTTCCACATTTTAGACATGGATCCGACATTCAACGGCATCCTAGGCCGTCCTTATATTCAAGAACTCGATGATGTACCCTCCACGAACCATCAATGCATAAAGTTTCCACACAAAGGGCGCATTATCAAAGTTACTAGCATGCCCATCTTGCCAACGGAAGACATACATTCAGCAACTTCAGTACCTTCCATGTGGCCTTCCAATAGGCCTTTGCTTTCAGTATTAGATGTTGCCGACCCCCGGAAAGATTTGTTAAGACCCCCAATCACTAAACCAGCTTCACCTCTAACACCCCTGCCTTCCCAAGGAAAGAAAAAGAAGAACATGATGAACACGCTTGGATGGAATATCTTATTAAAAATGGGGTATAAAACTGGTAAAGGCTTAGGGGTCAATCTCCAAGGCCGGGTTAAGCCAATCAAGCACCAAAAGATGATTCCCCGGGGTGGCCTAGGATACAAAGGGCCAGGTACAAACAAGGATGAAGATCAGCCATGGGCCGTCATGACTTCCACTTTTAAGATAGACCGGCAGCCTCTTACATGGACCTTACAAACACATTTTATAAAAGGGGGGACTCATAATGATGAGCAAACTACACTTGTTACTTCCATGCTGGACTGTCAAGATGTGCATGCAAGGTAGTTTGCTCGCCACATAGCCCCACTGGCTACTTACAAAGCCTTGGAATCCTTGCGGCCAGATAAGAGAAGAAAGATGGATGACCCCGAATGTGACTGGTACAGATGGTTCGACATGAATGACATTGCCATTGCTCTAAGCCGACTGTTTATGCCAACTGATCCGGAATGGCCGTCGTTGATTCATGAGCTAATTGAGAAGCCAGCAGTGATCACAGACAAGAGGCAGTTGTTAAGTGATTATACAGATACCGGAGAGCCTGATGTGCCGTTCGAGGAGGGCTTCAATATAGACAGGCTGTGGGCCGGCCTCTTCCTTACCAAGTTCATTCACCCGACGGCCGTTGTCCGTTTGATTGATCAACTATTTTTCTCAAATATTCCTAGACCACCCGCAGTCTTAATAACTTTTTCTCCAAATTCATTTCCAGCTTCTCCATTAATTCCTCCCTTGCTCCTCGAGCAATTTTCCAAATTCTCCATCATGCCCCCGCGCGGGCCATCACCCATTCAATCTTTTGCCAGTCTTTCAATTTCAACTCTTCCTTCTATTCCCCCCTCACATTGCCTCCTTATGGAAAATAAAAATGAAAATGAAAAAAAAATGCCAAAATTCCAACTTTTCAATCATCCATCTCCATTGAGGAGACCTCCTACCTTCTCCCTGAGTGTGTCCCAACCCAGGGACCGCTCTTTCGGGATTCATTGGTAGATCTTTTCTACCCCTCTGGCGATGGGTCTTCATCTGTATCTCCTTTTGTACCCGCTTTTCCCCCTCCTTTCTCATCTTTGTCAAATTCTAGTAATCAGGCTAGTTGTTCTTTTTCTTCTAATGTTAAGCCTCATGGGGTAGCTTCGCATAAGAAATCCAAGGGTAAGCAGATTCCCCGTAGATTTCTTAGAGAGTTAGCTGTAAGATGTCAGGCTTGTTTACCCATCCCCGAATTTGTAGAGAATCCAATTATCCTGCCAGAAATAGAATATGGGAATTCTTGTGTTTTTAATTAGGGTTTTGGTGTTTATGAGATAATGAATGATGAAGACCCTATTGAAGAGGGGGATGAAGGTTATGAAGAATATGAGGACGAGGCCGATGCTTTTGCTAGTGGCATGAGGAGATTTGATGAACCATCAGCCTCAGTAGAAGTGCCTACCAAAGAAATAAATCTGGGTACTGAGGAAGACCCTAGGATTGTCCTCATCAGCAAAAACTTGCCGCCCTCCGAAGAGGAGGCGCTTATTTTCGTCCTCCAAGAATATAAGGACATGTTCGCATGGAGTTATGAAGATATGCCTGGACTAGACCCTGCGCTTGTCGAACATCGACTTACACTTAAACAAGGGTCCATTCCGGTCAAACAGCGGTTGAGACGTTTCCACCCTAATATGGCGTTAAAGATGAAAGAAGAGGTCGATAAGCTTCATAAGGCTAGATTCGTCAGAGTTGTCCTCTATCCCAATTGGGTGGCTAACATCATCCCAGTCATGAAGAAAGATGGAAAGGTGCGAATTTGTATAGACTTTCGAGACCTCAACCGCGCGTGTCCTAAAGATGACTTCCCCCTCCCTCATATTGATATTTTAATTGACAATACGGCAGGATATGAGACTCTCTCCTTTATGGATGGCTTTTCAGGTTATAATCAGATTCGCCTGGCCGAGGAAGATCAAGAGAAAACATCGTTCACTACACCATGGGGGACTTATTGCTATGTGGTCATGCCCTTTGGACTTAAGAATGCTGGAGCCACCTATCAAAGGGCTATGATGGTAATTTTTCATGATATGATCCACATTTACATTGAGGTGTATGTTGATGATCTGGTAGTGAAATCAAGGACAAGGATTGAGCATCCTGGGGTTCTAGCTAAGGTTTTGCAAAGAGCACGCGAATATCAATTAAAGATGAATCCTAAGAAATGCGTATTTGGAGTTTCATCAGGGAAGTTGCTTGGATTCATCGTAAGTAAGAGGGGTATTGAAATTGATCCCAACAAGGCAAAGGCTATAAGAGAAATGTCTCCTCCCAAGAATTTGAAAGAAGTTCGAGGTTTGATCGGGAGGTTGCAATTTATTCACCGCTTTGTCTCCCAACATTCACAAAGATGTAGGCCGTTCTATGAGCTTACTAAGCCGGGAGTCAAGTTTATTTGGGATGACAAGTGTCATGCAGCTTTTGACGGATTAAAGGATTATCTCTCAAATCCTCCTGTCCTGAGGCCGCCAGTTCCAAGCAAACCGCTTGTTCTTTATATTTCCATCCTGGATGACGCTGTAGGCGCTGTTTTGGCCCAAATTGATGAAGAAGGAAAAGAAAGGGCGGCCTACTACTTGTCAAAACTTCTCAACCCCTGTGAGCAGAGGTACTCAGCCATAGAGAAGACTTGTGCTACTTTAGTCTGGGTAGTTCAGAAACTCAAGCATTATTTCTTAGCTCACGAGGTTCATCTCATTGCCCGCATGAATCCAATCAAGTTCCTTCTTGAAAAGTCTATTCTCACTGACCGATTGGTATGATGGCAAAGCTTTCTTTCTCAATTTGATATCATTTACATTCAGCAAAAAGCGATTAAAGGCTATGCCATAGCAGAACATCTTGCTCACCACCCTCTCCCCAGATTTGATCCCGTTTGCTCAGAGTTTCCAGATGAAGAACTAATGTCCGTCAATCAATCCGATTCGATGTGGACATTACATTTTGATGGAGCTTTGAATTCGAAAGGGAAAGGGATTGGCATTGTTCTTCTATCACCAGAGGGTATCACTATTCCACTCGCCTCTCAGCTTGCATTTCCAGTTACAAATAATATAGCTGAGTATGAGGCTCTCTTGGCCGGACTAGAGGCCGCTCATCAATTCGGTGTTACCCATTTGCGAATTGTAGGTGATAGTCAGCTTATTCTTCGCCAAGTGCTCACCAAATGCCGCACGCTCAATCCTAAGCTCAAACCCTACCAAGAATTGACTTCCGCGTATACCAAGCTTTTCACTAAATTAATGTTTGTTCACGTTCCTCGCGAACATAACATTTTAGCTGATGCTCTCGCTTCTCTTGCATCTTCCTTGGCTTTCCCTTCCGAAAGGGATTCCCGTTCTATCATTATTCACAAGCGGCTCATTCCAGCTATTAAAGATCCAGCTTTCCTTAGTGTTAAGGAGGAGGTGCTCA
Organism: Amorphophallus konjac; assembly: GCA_022559845.1. Classification (NCBI taxonomy): domain Eukaryota; kingdom Viridiplantae; phylum Streptophyta; class Magnoliopsida; order Alismatales; family Araceae; genus Amorphophallus; species Amorphophallus konjac. Next base: position 47,502,119 of record CM040126.1, read on the forward strand.
GGAAGGTTAAGCAAGAGGGAATCATTGAGAATAAGGAAGTCATGCTGTTGGATTTGGAGGAAGAATTGGATGATGAAGAAAAGCCGTTGTATTACGAGATTGCTAAGTATTGCCAAGATCAATCATATCCCGAAGAGGCCACAGCTGAAGAAAAGAAAGCCATTCGAAGAGTTGCTTAGCGTTACACTTTAGTTGGAGGTGTGCTTTATAGAAGATGTCTTACCGGTGTTTTGTTAAGATGCCTTGATGATGATGAATCTTGGAAGGTCGTGGAAGAGGCGCATTCAGGAGTATGTGGTGGTCATGTCAATAGCCAGATGCTTGCTAAGAAGATCCTTAGGCTAGGATTCTATTGGCCCACTCTAGAAAAGGATTGTTCTATCTATGTTCGAAGGTGTGTTAAGTGCCAATTGCACGCCGATAAAATCCACTCTCCTACTTCTTCACTCCATCATATATCTTCCCCATGGCCTTTCTCCATGTGGGCTTTCGATATCATTGGACCTCTTGGTGACCCGACCCTCCTCACAAAACCAAAGTCATTTATACTCATGGCGACGGAGTACTTCACCAAGTGGGCGGAAGCGGAAGCTTACGTGGAGATAAAAGCGTCAACCGTCTGCAAATTTATGATGAAGAACATCATCGCAAGGTTCGGCATCCCAAGTACCATCGTCACCGACAATGGGCCACAATTCATCTCTCAGGAGATTCAGGACCTCTGCAACAGGTATAACATTGCATTGCATCATTCATCTCCTTATTATCCGCAGGGCAATGGTCAAGCAGAGGCGACGAATAAAACTTTGATTAAAATTATCAAGAAAATGTGTGAGGCTACTAAATTTGCGGATTGGCCAGAAAAATTAGTTGAAGCTCTTTGGGCTTATCGCACCTCTATTCGTACTCCTACTGGGCAGACCCCTTTCGCCCTTACCTATGGAATGGAGGCGGTAGTCCCTTATGATGTTCTTATCCCTTCCCTACGAGTACAATTGGACAAGGAGCTCCCCATTGATGAGCATCGCGAATCTCTCCTTGCCCAGTTGGAACTCTTAGACGAGAAGTGTTTGGTCGTCGCCGAGCATACACGTATTTATCAAAATAGACTTTCACGTTTTTATCAAAAGAAAGTGATTGAAAGAAAATTTAAAGTCGATGAGATGGTAATTAAAAGAATCTTCGTAAAACCAGGTGGACCTCGTTCAAAACTTCAACCAAACTGGGAAGGTCCCTTTGTTATAAAAGATGTTTATCCTGGCAATGCTTACAAACTAATTAATGCTGAAGGTGAAGAGCTAACTCATCCTTGGAATGGTCTATATTTAAAGAAATACTACCCCTAAAAATCAAAAAAAATACTAAAAAGTGACCAAAAATAAAACAAAAAAATTTAAATTTACAGGCAGACATGGTACATGGGCCACGAGCCCGAACAATCAAAATCCCTAATTCATTCTTGATGGTTTAACTTTGGGGTCAACTCACGCACACACTGCACGCTCTACTTTTAAACTCAAGCAGCCCGGAATTCAAGGAAAGTCCGACTCAAACTAAGGGTGTAACCTTGCCTATTCTCTTCTCCTCGGCTCACGAGAGGAAGTACGAGTCAAGGGTTACTAACCAAACCTGCCCACCGCCCTAGTAGGTGGAAGTCAAGGCCCAAAAGGGAACAAAATGCTTAAAGCCCAAGTACAATTAGGTTTTTATCTATCTTGGAAGAAAGGAAAAGAAGAAGAAAAAAAGGAGAATTTATTATAAAAAGAAAGCATGTCAAGAGGGCAAAGTCCCCGCAGGGAAAACTCTGGTCGTAAGCATGCATGAATAAGGGCGAAAAGAGCAACAAAATTTCCCTAAGCCGAAGATCAAATCCCAACAGGCATTAGGGCAGGGAAGGAGCGTTCCCCATTCTTGAAAACCTCTCGTGAGCTTCCTCAAATTATTCTTCTTTTCCCTCTCCATGGTGGGTTCTAAACTCGAGGAATGATAATGATCAACCAAGAAGGATGGGCTGCGAGAGAATATGAGTAGAAGCATAAGTCATTGAGCACGCTGATCCCTTTGTTAAGTTTTTCGAGAAAGATTAATGAATTGAAGATCATGATAGCGTAAGGTTTAAAGCCATGTATTATCCTTGCTTTCGAAAGAAAAAAAGAGAAAAAGAAAAAATATATAATTCTCAAAATTAACGTCTTTCGTTAAGGCGTCATTTTCAAAAAATAAAAAAAGACAAAAAATGAAAAATACGAATCAACGACTCTGATAACATGCGTCTTTTTCAAAATTAACGACTTTCAAGAAGTTGTCATTTTAAAATCAAACATAAAAAAAATGCATTTTTTTTAATAAACGCCTTTCAAGCAAACGTCAATTTTCCAATAAACGCCCGTTGACGAGGATGTCATTTTGAAAATGAAAAATAAAAAAGCGAGAGAAAATGAAACGATAAAAAATAAAAAAATTGAAGATTTTGAAGCCGTTGTTGTGCATGTGCTTGGTTGCATTTTTGTGTGGACATCTTTTATTTTTAGTTGGCATTTGCTTGCTTGCATGTCGCATTTTCCTATATTTTGTTTATCATTTACCTTCATTGATTAAAGGCTTGGCCCCTTGACCCGTTATCAAGGTCAAAATAAAACATCCCCTTGCTTATTGAGCAAGGGGCCAAGTCGAACAGATGGATTAACATGTCTATTCAAGTGTGAACTACAGTTACAGGTGCAGGGCAAAAGTAAAAGGCAAAAAAAATAGAAGAAAACACAAGTCCACAAGTGCTCAGGTAACAAAAAAGATCTCAAATCTCATATATATATATGTCAAATGTATATCTGAGTACATGTGTGAGGGTGGAGGAGTACAAGTAAAGTCTCTCTCAGCTCTCGCCCCCACCCTCCTCTCTCCTACTCTCGTCCTCACTCTCATCCTCCCGATGAGGCGCTCGTGGAGGGGGCATGGACCCCCGAGAAGTAGCTGGAGCTCGAACCTGCTCCTCTGCCTCGCTCCTCTGCCGGAGAGAGGAACCCGCCACAAAGGTGGAGCTGGTGAAGGCGTACCCCGCAGCTCATGCTCGCTCCCGGCCTCGCTGAAGCTGCTCCTCGGTCGACCGTAGCCGCTCCTGAGTGACGACTAGCTGGGTCCTCAAGTCTGCAAGCTCCCGCTCGCGTGCTGCCTCCTGCTCCCGGTCACAGGTCCGCTCTACCGTGCGCTCCTCTCGCTCCCGGGCACGCTCCATGCGCTCCATCTTGAGGGCAACTCACAGCTCTGCCACGTCCTGGGGCAGCTCCTCTCGCCGCCTCAAAGCCCTCTCAAGCTCCGCGACCCACTGCTCGCGGATGGCCAACTCCGCCCCGGCTAAAGCGGTCTGGGTAAGCGCCGCCTGTAGCTCCGAGGTCTGCAACAAATAAGCAAATCATCAGTTTCATATACATAATTCAAAAATTCATGAGATAAGCAATAAACAACTGAAAATAAATAACTCACCCGGGTGGCCATTGCCCGCTGTCCTTCCTCGATGCAGGTAAGAGAGGCCCGGAGCTCCTCAGTCTGTAAACACAGTTTTTATAAGCATATCATATAAATAATGGAATGGAAGTTTGAGTTTAAAGTTTAAGGCATACCCGTGTGGCAAGGTCGCGCTCTGCTGCCTCAGCCCGTGTCACTGCTCCAGCCAGCTGCTCCGCTAGTGCAGTCGTCTCTGCACTAGGTCCTCTCGAGCTGGAGGCCTCTCCTGTCTCTCTCACCGCCGCTCCCTGCTGGGCACGCTGCATTCATTGAGATTGTCAGTGGCTAATCATCAATAATTCAAGAATTCATTTGCATATAGATGATTTAAACACTCACCAGGGTCTCAAGGTCTGCCCGTGTGGTAGCCAGCTGGGCCTCCAAGCTATGGAGGTGGGTCTGCATGTCCATCGCCACTATGTCCCGCGCATCCTGCATTCATCACATATTAGTCGCATAATAGATATACAAAGCATTTGTAATTAAATTAAAAAAAGAGAGTGCATGCATACATACCCCTAAGACCCTCATCTGGGGTCGGCCGGCGTAAACCTCCCAGTAGCGTCGGAGGTACTCGGAGCTGTCTGTCGCATGTGAAGTGACTCGGGTCCCGCCACGCTGCCAGTCGGCGTACTGGTCTGAGAACCGGACTCTCCAGTCAATCACCTTCGTGCGACCACGCGTCTTCTTGCCTATCCCCTGCGGCTCTCCTACCTCGATCCACTCCTGGTGTAGGCCGAGGGTCCTCATCACCAGCCTAAGCCGTAACGGCTCGATCTCGTTCAGGCAATGAACCCAAAGCTCATGCCCGAAGCGAGGTCGGCCCGCTACGACCCACGGCTAGCCCTCGTTGGTCATCCCCTCATAGGTTCTCCACCTCACCTGCATTCACAATCATCCATCATATCTATAAAAGAAATAAAAAAATTGCATAACATTAAGCATGCGTACCAGTGAGGCGGGGAAGTCGCGGAACTCCCGTCGTAACACTCGCAGCTCGTATGCCAGTGGGGCTCCAGTCACCACTGGTAGCCAGTGACGCGCTAGAGGGAAGGATCCCTCATCTCCAGGCCATGGGTCAGCACGCCCCATCGGCATGTATAAATGGCTCCATATCTGCATCCATGCATTGCATTAATAAAGCATTCACATGCATATAAAAGAGAAGAAAGAAAAAAATGAAAATAAAAATGCATACCTGAAGAAAAGGTGAGAAGCCACTGACAGTCGTCTCTCGACCTGTCCCTGTGGACAAGTCGGCCATCAAGTGCGCCAGCAACGCTGCTTCCCAAGCATATCTGCCGACGCCCTCCAGGTCCTCGAGAATCCCTAGGAATCGGCAGTTGATGATGTCGCCCTTCGTGCCGAGCAGCAACCTCCCGAGCGTCAGGAATAGGAATCTCCTCAGGTCTCGATCTGCTCTCTCCCTCTCAGCCGGGTCCTGGCAATAGGCAGCCCTAGCACCGTCTATCAACCTCCGTGAGAACTGCTCTAGAGACTCCCTCGACCTCTGCCTAGAGTCACCTAAGCCCATATCTATGGTAAGGTCAGTGCGATAGATGGCCCTACACTCGCTGGGCGTCTCATAGACTGTCTCTAGCCCTAGCAATCTCTGTGTCAGCTTGCTATAATCGGGTAGGGTGGTCCCGCTCACCGCCTCTTCGTCTACCCTCAACCCGGTGATCCTAGTAATGTCCTCTAGGGTAGGAACCATATGACCCCACGGCATCAGAAATGCCCTGCTAGTCCTATCCCATCTCTCTCTAAGCACCTGGATCAAGGGTAGGTCTGGTCTCACCGGCTCTATGCTAAGGAAGGGTCCGAACCCCATAGCATCTATCCTAGCCCTCTGGAACTCGGGGAGTCCGTAATAAGCTGCTCGGACTTGGACCCAAGAGATCCGCGTCCTCATCAACCCCTGTAAGCAACAAAAAATAAAATTTTCACCTAAGATTTCATGTGGATAATCGTTTAAGGTCATTGGCTATAACATTTGCTCTCTGTTTTAATTAACGACCTCTCCTAGGTCGTGGTTTAATCAATTGACGCCCCAGAGAGAGGCGTTATTTTAAAATGTGTTTCTAATAATTTCATGAGAAATTTGAATTAACGACCCGCCCTAGGTCGTTGTTTACTTAAATGACACCCCTATGGGGAGCGTTGTTTTGAAATTAATTTCCTAAATTCTGAGAAATTTTGAATTGACGCCCAGACATGGGTCATCATTTGTTTAAGTAACGCCCCTGTGAGGAGCGCTGTTTAAAAGGCAATTCTCTATCCTAACCGTAATTTTAAAAAAAATTTGAATTGACGACCACACCTGTGGTCACTGCTTAATGAATTGACGCCCCGGTGGGGGGCGTTGTTTTTCTGGGGTTTCAAACTAATTACCATGCGAAATGAAATAAACAGAGGCACATATGTTTTAAATAAATGAAATGGCATGGAAATTAACAGCGAGATGAATAAACATGATAAAATTTTAAAATAACGACATGCTGCAGGGCGTGATTTCATGCATTTATCATTTTTCAGAAATTGAATTAATTGAATTGACGGCTCAGGTTGGGGCATTGTTTTAATTGACGACACCCCTGAGGGCGTCATTTTTCTAAGTCACTATTTTTTTTAACCGAGGGCTATGGAAATGACGAAAAATGGAAATAAAATAAAAATAAAATTAAAAATTTGGGGTTTGGGGGGCCTACCTTGCGACGTTCGGGCACGATCAACCCTCCCCGGATGATTTGTCTTGGCTGCCGTGGTCGCCACGGTTGGCCGGGTCGTGGGACCACCGCCGCCGTCTCCGGTGGTTGCTCTCCTTCTCCTTCTTCTCCTCCTTGTTCTTCTTCCCCTCCTTCTTCATCTCCTTCATATTCCTCATCATCGTCCTCGTCTTCGTCATCATCGTCTTCACCATCGTCTTCTTCTTCTCCATCTTCCCTTTCTTCGTCAATGGTTTCCTCTCCGAGCTCCGCCACCGGAGCGTCCTCGGCCGTCACGGGGGGAACCTCCTCCACGGCATGTTCACCTTCCAAGTCCACAACCTCGGGGGCTGTGACCCTTTGGTGTTTCTGTGCGTCGCCCGCCATGAGAACGAGAGGATAGGGAGAGTGAGAATGAGAGGGATAGAGTGGAAATGAGAATGGGGTTCGATTAGGGTTTGCAGAAAAGAAAGGGGAAAGAAGAGAACGAAAGAGGAAGAAGAAAGAAGGGAAAAGGGTTTAACGGTCGAAAAGAAATGACGCCCTGATGGAAGTCGCCATTATATCAATTGATGGACTAAGGAGAGGCGTGGTTTCAAGGTATGATGACATGAGCTGAGGCGTCATTTAATCTTGCATGGGAACTTGTAACCGGCGTCAGGTGCATTGATGGGCAAGTGATTGATGTGATTGATCATCATTATTATTTTTGAAATTGACGACGTTGGATGCAGGCGTCCGTTTCCTAATACGCGACATATGTGAAGGCGTTATTAAGGAATTATTTTGAAAATAATTTGAAGAATTTGAACCGCTTAACGCCTTACTTGGAGACGCGAATTGAGAGACGCTTGTCGCTGAGGGCGTCAATTGTGATTTTTGAATTATTTTACGGAATTGATTTAATGACAATTGACGACATCATCCTAGGCGTTATTTAACCAATTGACGCCCTTTAGGAAGGTGCTGCTCAGGACAGAGAACCCGAAGATCAGTTTTTCAGGCAGAATCACATGAATTGGAAGCTAAAATCATATAACCTCATTGTTTTGGCTAAAATAAGAAGAGAATCATTATTTCATTAAGGAAAAATCATGATTACATTTATTAAGCCATCGTAGGCCTTATCTTCCTAAGAGCCAGTATATAAGACTTACATTTGTCTTCTTCTTCTTCTACACGTGTCTTGGACTTTTGAAGTAGTCCAACCTTCCATTGAGCCATTATGGTCTTGACTTCTTCTTGATCCCCACTTGAGCATAATTCCCTTCTTTTGAGTGGAGGTATATGAGAAGGTTCTTCAAAGAAGTGCCGAGGTAGCCCGAGTTGTGGGAGGCACCGGTGTGCATTTTAAAGGACGAAGTCGCTCCCGCCTATCAACCGAAGCTCTATGCCGGGAGAAAGCCTTGAGCGAAGTTCTTGGGTCTTGAGGAAGCCCGGTGTGCAAGTAAAACCACTCTTAGGCATGGTCTTGAAGTAGTCCCTCCATTCGCTTCTCTTCTTGAGCTTGGGAACCCGATTGGTTACTCTCTCACATAAGCCCAAAGAATCTGTCATGTACCGAAGGGGGCTCTTGGAAAAGATTTTGGAGGCCGCTTGGGTTGCTTGGCAAGGATCAAATTTGAAGTGGAGATCTACCCAACAAGATAGAAGAAGCATAGATCCGTAGAGGGGCCGTTCCATTGAAGCCGAGGTAAGTCCATTGTATAGGTTGGCTAATATCGCCGGACCTATTCTTTTTCCCTCCCACATGCTAGCAATGGCACTTAAGTGGTGTTCTTCTAGATGGTCTTCCTTTGAAGGGAAGAGTAGAGCTCTCGCTATGCATATAACGAACCCCTTCATTACTCTCTCCAATAAGCCTTCATCTTCTTGGGCCTTGTCCATGTTCTTGAACACCAATGAAGCTAGTTTCAAAAGGTTGACTCCTTTATGGGCTTTAATTTGATTCACTAAATTTGGGCTTTGAACAAGGCTAGTGAGTATGTCATGAGCTTTTATTGGCTTAGTCATGTGAGCCATCTTTGATTCCTCTCCTTGCTTCATTTTTCTTAGCCCTAGGAGCATCTCTACTTCCTCTAGGAGTATGGTAACTTCAAAGGTTGGAAAGAGGAATGTGTGGGTATGGGGGTGCCATAGTTCTATGAGAGCTCCAATTGAGGCCCAATCTAGGTGAACATCATTGTAATGGGTAGCATGGGTTATAAGACCAAGAAGATACCACCTTGAGAGAAAAGATTTCATGTCTAATGAAAGTTTGGAGAGTAGTAAAGGAAGCCATTTAATCTTCAAAAATCTCCTTGGTCCTGGAATACTTGGATAATCCTGAGAACATAAAAAAGAAAGAAGAAAGGAAAGAAGAAGAATACAATCAGGAATTTTGAAAAGGAAGAAAGAAAAGAAACGAAAGCTTTTAATATCAAATCACTTACTTGGTCTTTAGCAATTCTCCCACTAATATGGCTGGGAACTTCACAAATCCTGGGAAAACTCATCTTAGGCTTTTTAGAAGGCTTTTGCATCATCATGTTCATCTTCCTTCTGCTAGTTCTGATATCTCTGTTGCTTCGGTTCTTTGTTAGCTCGATCGTTTGGTGAGCTCTGGAGACGAACAGTTGCCTTTTATAATGTTTTGGAACACTAACGGGTATCATGGTTTGTGTCTGATTCAAACGAGTTGCTGGAAGCTTAATTCCGAGCAGGAAACGAAAACAGTTAATTGACGACTTGCCGTTTCGTGTCATTTATTTAATTGACGACACACTCAGAGTCGTCATTTAACTAGCGCCTCCATGGAGGGCGTCATTTGCAATTCCAAATCAAACCTCAATTATAATTAACGCCCCAATGACAGTCGTCATTTCTTGTTTTTAACGCCTCTGCAAAGGGTCGTCAGTTTCTGAGCTTATGCTTTTGAATTGCTTTGATTATTCATGAACTTAAGTGCTATTATATCTTGATGGAATTATTCATATTATGCACTTATGATCATATCGTGAGCTGTCCTGAGCTGATAATTCTTTTGATAAGCTAATGAGCTTTGAAGTGCAGAAGTGCAGGATGTGCAAGTCTGGAAATACTTGGATTGACACGAACCCACAATCAAGATCATAAGTTCAAATAATGCCTGCCCATTCGTATTTTTTCATCGTTGGCTCACACGTATTTCGATGCATATTTGCATAAGTTTAAGCATCATAGGTGCAAAGTCCAAAGTCTGTGCAAAGTTCAAAGTCTGTGCAATGTTTAAGTCTGTGCATTGTCCAAGTCTGATCACACCCAACGTCTAAGCATCTCCCATTCCAAATCCAAGTCTATACATTCCATGCCTATATACATTCCATGACTATATACATTCCATAAGTCTATACATCCTAAGTCTATACATCACAAGTCCAAAGTCTATACATTCCATAAGTCTATACATTCCTAAGTCTATACACCCAAGTCTATACATTCCAAGTCTATGCATTTTCACATGTCTATACGTTCTAAGTCCAAGCATGCTTCATCTAAAATCCATACACACTCCTAAGTCCAAGCATTCCGAATCCTGCATTAGTGCAATCCAAGTCCATACACACTCCAAGGCCTGTGCATTCATTGCAACATCAGTGCATTCTAGTGCAACATCTATGCATTCATTTCCAAGTCGGTGCATTCCAACCATTCCACCCTAAGGTCGGTGCGGTCCCCAACGTCGGTGCACACCCCGCGTATGTGCATTCCATACAATCCCATGCCTGTGCATCCAAATTCCAATCATCCCATGGTTGTCACCAAAAATTTAAAAATTTTCAAATAAATCCAAAAAAATCAAAAATTCTCAAATAAATCCAAAAAAAATCAGATATGCTCAAACTCAAACCAAAAAAATTCAGATATTCTCAAATTCAAACCAAAAATTCAAATATTCTCAAATAAATCCAAAAATTTCAAATATTCTCAAATAAATCTAAAAAAAATCAAATATTCTCGAAAAAATCCATAGAAATTCAAATGCCTTAAAAAATTCATAAAAAAACTCAAAAAAAATTCATAAAAAAATTTAAATATTCTCAAAATTCCAAAAAAATTCAAATATTTTCCAAAATCCATAAAAATTTGAAATGCTTTTCAAACCCCTACAAATTAGCATACTTCAAAAATCCAAAAAAAAATGTATTATATTTTTCTAATGGTATTTTTTTGTAGGGACAATTCCTTTGCAAGGACCAAGAACACGGGACGAGTACTCTTCATTCATTGTTATCAATCTTTTGATTCTCCCCAATATTCTCATCTCTCCATCATTCTGAGCAATTCATGTCAATCTGATCATCCATGTCACTTGGGGTAACACTCTGATTATTCACGTCAATCTGATCATTCAAGAGCCAACTTCTCTAACTATTCCTACTAGCTTCGCTCAACCATTATGACATCGTCCTGATCTTTTATGCATCAATCTTCTGATTTACCAAGATTGTCATCCTCGTGACGACATTGAACAAAAATACTTGGAATGCTCTCCTCTTTTACGACTTTATATATGATGCTTTCCATAATGCTTTTCAATGCTATGTAATGTTGTTGAGTGTTTCGATTATGCTTTCATGCTTAAACTGCTTTCATTGCCTTATGTATCTTTATATCTTGGCTAATGAAATTTTGAGCGCAGGATAAGAAGCTCTTGGTACCATCGACTGGACATCACCATCCAAGCCCCACGGTGTTTGCACATTATTCTATCTCAGTTCCCCACATGCTCATTGCTATCACCATCTTCCTGTATTGCATTGATTACTATATGATATCTACGCTATTATTACATATCAAGGACCTTGTGGTTCTGATGAACCTGGAATTTGAGTTCCCCTCCATCAAAAATAGTGATAGTTCCAAGGGAGTCTTGATCACACGGATAGGCCGTTGAGTCATCTAAGGTTTGGGACGATGGTTCCATTTTCTGAGTTGATGTGTGGACAAACGGGCTTCGGCTTAGCGTCAGCTTAGAGATCTGGATTCTTGACCAAGTCTAGATGGTTTAGCAATATTATCCTTGATTATTTTCTATTTTTAGTTTATTTTAATTTTGCTTTTAGCCCAGCATGCATCATGTAGGACTTTGAGCTTAATGATGGAAATTTTCATATTACGCCAATAATGAAGGTCACTCGCTCTTAATTAAGTTGACATGAGATATTACATTCTAAATCAAGTACTTTATTCTCCTTTGAAGCCGCTCAGGCTGGTTCCTTGAAAAGTGTTCATTTGCTGGGTCTTTATCTTGATTCACTTTATTTTTCTGCAAACCCACCTTGGTTGAAGCACGTCCACATTGGCTGGTAACCGCTCTCCAATGGTGTCTTCCCTTTCGTGCCCTCGCGCACATTTTTAGTTTAGTCCCTTCGGTCCAGCTAATCAGTGCTTTCTTGTAATCCTCCAGAGTTGTTTCATTCAGAGTTTTGGAAAGATTTTCAACGCTTAGTGTCGAAGACGTGTCACATCACACCTTGGCATCTACTTATCAGTTCGTTTCACTCCACTCCGCTCGTTTCACTTTCGCTTCATTCCATTTCACTCCCTTGCAAAGCAGACGCCAAGGCGGGGCAGCTGTAGACACGCTAAAATCGATGCTATGTTGAATAAATCTCATGTCACCAGGTGACGCCCCAAAGTGGACTTCAATATTGGCTTTAATATGAAGTTTTCTATTTTCTGTGTGTTAATTGTGATTTGCTGGCATTTTTCTTTGATAATTGGAATTAACGCCTTAATTAGGGGCGTCATTTAATTGATGGCCTTTCAGAGGGCGCCTCTTAATAAATGGACGACTTCTTCTAAAGGCGTTGATTTCTGGATTTTTACGAATCCTAAACAAAATGAAAAATCAAAGAATTGACGTCCCTATGAGGGGCGTTTATTATTTAACGCCCATTCCGGAAGGCGTCATTTCAGAATTCTTTATAAGGAAAGTCGGTTGTTGCCATAATTAAATCCAGGAATTGACGCCTCTGTTCACGTCGTCATTTTAATTAACGCCCTTGGTGATGTCGTCATTTTAAATTGACGCCCTTTGAGAGGTCGTCATTTCCGATTCCGTTCCCTTTTCGCCTGCTTATTTCCAGTAATGATCCCTTCCCCATTTTACACATTGTGTTTGATTGGGAAGAGGGTTTCTTATTGGAGGTCCATTACCTTGTTTTAATCCTATCATCACAAGGATTTTTGGGCTATAAATACCCCTAATGTTCTTATCTCGCGCGTGTGAGAGGGTGCAGAGAAGGCAGTGCAAGAACTATACGATAACAGAGAAAAAGCATTGTGAGTTTCTTTTAATAGGAAGAAGAGAGTTTCTGTTTTGCAGGATCAATCTTCAAGTGATTTCTTCTTCCTCCTGGTATTGAATCTTCTCTCCCACGGTGGTCATCAGCTACTATTCAACCAACCTCTTTGGTTTTTCTTCTCCCAATACTGCTGCACGCACAGCAGAGAGGAGATTCTTCTCTCTTTTTATTAGCATTATCATCATCTTCATCTTATTCTTTCTAGCTATTTTGCTAAGAAGACATTGCCACTTCCACGTCATATACTTTGCTTTGCATACTTTGCATTCATATCTTCCATACCCTTTGTTACACCTCTTAAGGGGTTTTAAAAAATCAAAACACACAAGGTGTGTTCATGTTTCATTTGATCAATTTCTTAGTTTTAGAGCATTGATGCTACACCCTTTTGGCTAATCCATTCTTTTCATTGGGTTTTGTGTGTTCTTACAAGGTAATCAAGCTAAGAACCCCCTTCATCGGCCGGTCGGTAGAAGGAGGAAGGAAAAGTCCACAATCTCTCAATACAAGGTATATGCGATCACTTTCATTTTCTTGAGGTAACCCCTCTGGTGATCACACTCCTCATTAGCACCACGTGCTTTATTTTTTTTTCTTGTTTTCTTTAGTGGATTTCTTAGAATCTACATTGACTGTATGAACCTTGCTATGATGATGGTCACATTCAAAGGGAGCTTGTTTGCATTTCTGGTTGCTTTTAGTTGAACATCATCTTATGACTAAATGGTATATCAAATGTCAAGAAGTGGAAAGATAGGTCACGCCTGTCAGGAAACTCTCCTCATGCGTGAGGACAGGACTCCGCCAAGTACTATGAGTCAGAAATGCATGTTGATAATTGCATAAGTGATTTCTAGTGCATAAGCATGTTTAAAGCTTTAGCATCCCATAAAGCACTTCTCAGTGAGAGCAAAGAGGTAAAACCATTCTTGAATGATTGACTGAAAGAAGAAAGTCAGAGGTATAAGCAGTAGAAGCTGGCAGGTGTATTTTCAGAAATAAATAATCTCACAGAAACTGGCTGAGCATAGTTCAAGTGGATAGTCTTGTGTCGAGATATGCAGGACAGAATCTACTGAACAGGTCGACACTTTCCCAATCATGTGTCGACACCTAGAGGGCAATGGCTTAATAAAGGACAGTGCACATCATGAGTATGGTCGGTGCATGTTGTGACTATGGCATGACAAGGTTGGTGCAGATCGTGTGTGCATGAGCTTCAAGGTCGGTGCATGTTCGTCAACAAGGTCTGTGCATAATGGGGTGCTAGCCAACAAGATCGGTGCATAGCTGTTAAGGTCTATGCTTGTTTCAATTTATACTCTACATGAGTCTGTGCATACCTGGTGTTGATGCTACAAATTCCTTGCAAAGGCTACGCTTCCTCTAGGCAGGTCGACACCCCCACAGAATGTGTCGACATTGTCACTAAGCCGCTCTTGGGTTTGAAGATCCAATGGAGAGTTTTTCTGATTCCTTCCTCCCACTGCCTCCTCCATTTTCATTTCAAATATTCTGCCTCTGAACCTTCACTTTTCACCGTGCATTAAGTGAGGGGGAGTTGAGAATGTTTTCATTCATTTATACAACCCTAGGTAAGTTCATCTGTTTTACTCCTGGTTAAAGAAATAGTTTCTTGTTTATAATCCTCATTTTCGTTAATCATTGCGTTGAGTTCTACCAATCTTGCACTCATAATAGGATTAAAACATTCATCAAGTCATTGAAAATGACCATTGCCTAAACGTCTGAAAGTTCACTGCAAATAGGCTTCTTGGTTTATGTATTGATTGGCATGTATTGTTCTTAAACAAGTTACCTAATCTGAAGTCAATTAGAGAATACGCCTCCTAAAAACCATTCTGTATTAATTTCAGAGCAATGACATCATCTTCAGAGAAATTAGATCCTCCATCAATGAAATGAAGGTTAATCTAGTCATGATGAAGGCTGTCAACTCTGTTCAGAAAAATTCAGAAAGATAAGCTACACTGAGTAACCAGAGACTTTGACGTCTAATCAACGTGTTTCCTTGAGTCAAAAAGTGAATGCTTTATCGGACTGTTAAATTAATTAAAAAAATGGTTTGGGGTTGAATCTACACCTTGCTTCAAAACAAAAAGGTTTTTGTTTAATTTCAATACTTGCTTATCTTCGTTTTCTAATTCTGCCAAATGAATGTGATGAGTAAGTCAAATGGGCTTGGTTCCATTTTCTTTAACCTTTTTCAAATATTTTAATCTTACTATTTGTTGCAAAAATGGTTTTTTCTCAAACCCTCATTACTAAAAAATGAGCTTATAAGATTTAAACTGTTCTGAATTTAACATAGGGGTATATACGCCATTTCTTGTCTCAGGGTTGTTATTTCAAAAGGTAAAAATCTCAACTTTCCTTATTTAACTCACGGTGAAAATCATTTTCTTTACCTTTCTCCATCTCTAACCCTATTCACTCTCCCGTATACGCTCTCCGGCGACCTTGCACACTCTCATCGTGGAGGTCGACGCCCTCGTTCCCTCTCCGTCGTCTGTGAAACCCTCTCCCCAGCTAGCTCCAGCTGCCCTCCGCCTTCTCTCCTCCCTTTCTTCTAACCTCTCCATGGCTCCTCCGGTCACCCGCGGCAAGAAGAAAGACGCGGCTTCATCCAAGAAGGCCGCAGCCTCAAAGGCACACACAGAGGGGCGATCCAAGAGCATTGAGGACCGCCCAGCTGCAAAACCAGCTAAGAGACGAGCTGTCGAGGCCCAGGGCTTGAACAGTGAAAGGGTTTCACCGCCACAACCAAAGGATAAGCAGCCATGGCTGTCCGCCAAGGAAAAAGGGAAGGCCAAGGCTCAGTCAGCTCCTTCGCAGCCTAGTACTGCTCCCTCAGTTAGGGAAGAAGACAGTGATCCCACCAGGATCCTCTTCCCTAGGTATGTGGATTTTAGTGACCACGAGATGCTTGAGTATTTTCCTGAACTGCTGCCGTTATTTGAGTTCCAAGGATGGCGAAGATTTCTGTCCGATCACAGGGTATACTACCCATTTTTAGTTCAGCAGTTTTATAAGAACTTGTTTTTTGATGAGAATAAGAAAGTCCTTCGGACTGAGATAAAGGGGGTTTCCATCAAGCTTACAACAGAGCTTCTTCACAGAGCCTTACACATACCCCGAGATGGGGAAATAGAATCTGAGGTTCAGATTGACCTGTCTGCAGCATACACAATCCTGACAGGAAAGCCTAGAAATCCTTAGGATGCAACCCAACTTTTTGTCAAATCTTTTGACACCAATCGGTTTCCCCCATTACAACGTCTCCTACATCACATCTTCACTACCATGATTACCCCACAAGGGGGTGGCAAAAGTAGACTCACTGAGACCCAGAGGTTCCTGTTTTACTGCTTGTTCAACAATTATCATGTTTGTTTGCCAGATATCATGCTCCAGATTATGGACAGTTGCACTTCCAACCGGCATAGCCTGCCCTATTCCGCACAGCTTACTGCTATTTTTCATAAGGTTGGCATCCCTCTTGATAATGAAAAGTCCATACCTATCCCCAGAAGTAATGTTTACAGCATGAGGTTCATAGAAAATTACATGCACTTCAAAAAGGAAGGTGACAAACTTGTAAGGAATCTGCCTAGACATTTACCTGACCCTCCAGTACAGCCAGCTCCACAGGAACAGCTTGCACAGGAACAGCCTGCACAGGACCAGCCTGCACAGGACCAGCCAGCTTCAGATGCACAGTTAGATCAGCATGAGGAAATGTTCCATGCAGACCTTCACTTTGAGCAGGCCCATCAGCAGCAGCAGTCTGAAGATCCCATGGCCCAGCCTGGGATAATGACAACTTTTGGTATCCAACCTCCTCTCTCCCCTGAACCTGCACCACAAATCGTCACTGAAGGGGATGCTCCTCCATAATTCCATGCAGAGGCCTCCACCTCAAGAGGTACAGCTCATGGTGCCACTGCCAGTCCCATGGACATTCACCCTACTCTCATCAAGTTTCTGACTGCACAGTTTGGGAGCATGAACTCCTCTTTTCGTCAACTCAGTCTGCAAGTGGACAGAATTGAAGCCAGACAACTTCACTTTGAGCAAGTCCAAACCAGCAGATGGAAAAAAATTGTGCACGACAAACATAAGTCAGATGAAAGGTTGAAAAGCTTTATGAACTCCTTGATAAATGTATGTGAATGAGCAGGGAGAATCATGAAAAGACTACAAGAGATCCACACTGAAACTCAGGAGAAAACTGCTGAAATGGTCATGCATGCCTATGACATCCGAGAAGATCAAGGTAATCTCAACATTAAGTGTGCCAAACTGATGGATTCATCCAATCAGCTAGCTGAACAAGTGGCTGGCGCAACTACATCCATCAGAGCACAAGTGGCTAGTGCAACTACATCCATCAGACCGCAGAGACCAACATATCTATTGATGCCACCTCCAATCTGGAGAGAACAGTAAATGCTACTACTTCTCGACTGCTGGATGCCTCCCAACGGATGAAAGGAAAGATGTACTCTGCCTGCAACAAGCTACTGGATGCCTCCTCTAAGCTTGCAGAAACTGTCCACACAGACACAGCTCGAGCAGTCAACAGCACCACCAAAGCTGAGACCAAAATAGATGTAGAGTACAGAAAATTGGATATGGTCAGTACTGAAATCTTGGAACTCATTCGTCTGCATAAAGCTCAACTCCAACCCGCCCTGCAGGACGCAGGTGATGAATGGTGTCCTCCTCCTCAAACGGAAGCCACCTCTTCTCGTTTTCCACCACAAGGCTCCCAGCAGAGGGCTGAAACAGAATACATCTGTGAAATGATTCATGGCTGGCTCAAGGACATCAAGGAAAATATCAAGTCTTTACACCAGTTTGTCAGACAAAGGGATGAGCAGCTAACTCAGAGGGTTGACTCTCTAGCAACAGTAATCTCTCACATGTAACACGACTTCCAAGAGGCACAGATCCTTCACTTTGCCAGTTCTAGCTCCATGCCTCCACCACAGCAGCCTCCTCCTTCACCCCGTCCTTGCTGATGACAAAGGGGGAGAAGTACTGAAGATCTTCTGAGAAGACAAGCATCATTTAGCATCTAGCATGTAGTTAGCCTTTTTCATCTAGAGTTTAGCTTTTGCATTTAGTCAGTGTAATGTAAATGCTTGAATATATGTCTTGCTTGATCTGTATGAAACTTTGGTCGATCAATGAAACAAGCTTTTTGTTAAAAAATGCTAACGTTCAGTTGTTGTGTTGAATGGTTAATTTTCACTTGTTTGATGGTTCCTCAACTAAATTGTGTAATGCTATATAAATGCTTGGTTATAATGATTCATGGTTGTCATCATCAAAAAGGGGGAGAATGTTGTGTCCCCTGATTTTGATGATAACAAATCATAAATCATTAGTAGATATTTGAGGAATATCTAACATGTTTTGGTTTGATGAAAAGACTAATCAAGTGCAGGAGAATTCTCTAAGTGATGTCTCGACACCATTTGATGATGTCTCGACACATCTAGAAGAGATCGTGCTGATATACGAATGGTTAAGCTCCAGCAGAATAGAATGTGTCGACACATCAAACCCATGTCTCGACACCCCCATAAGAAATCAAGCTAAAGCCGTTGTCTATCTGGCCTATGGATTAATTGATGTCTCGACACACTGAGTGAAAAGTGTCGACACACCTCAAGCCTCACTTCCTTATGGCGGACGTGTCTCGACACCTTCGTGTGATGACTCGGATCCTTGCGCGTAAAGACTCGACACCTTCGTGTGAGAACTCTGCACATGACGCACATGTCTCGACACCGTTTGACGATGTCTCGACACAGTTATGATGTTATCTCGGAACCAAGCACATATGTCCCGACACACTGTGAGTAAAGTGTCGACACACTCATGTTCGAACAGAACGGGTCTGAAACCGATAGAAGCCGTTTTCAAGATCTGGAACTTGTCCTGGAGGATCTGTCCAGTTTGGAAAAAGGCGTCAAAGAGGGTACTCTGTCGAAGGATGATGGTCTGACAGAGAAATCCCCTGAAAGGATTGTACTTTTGCTGATATGGTCTCTTACCTACCCACATATCTGCAGACTTGACAGAAAAAGAGTCAACTTGGCAAATAGAAGTAAATCAAATTATGTGGATGTGACATTCTGGGTTTTACTTGAAAAGTGGACAACGTTGGTGTCGCCCCCAGTCTCCATTATATCTAGAGCATGAGCTCCAGTTCGACAGGAAGGCAAGCAAGAGAAAGGAAGAGCAGAAGGCTTGCTGACGAAGCTATCTTCTTCCTGGTGATGCTGCTAGCGTGAGTGCAACAAGAAGAAGACGATCCCCTTACTCACGATGAGGAAGTCTCTAAGCAAGCAGGAAGGTTTCGTGAAGCTCCATCCAGAACCCTTGAAAGCTGAAAGCTAGATCATCCTTCCCTAGCAAGGGTTGTGGTGAAAAACCAGGAAGAGCAAGAAGAGAGCCAAGAAGTCCTCAAGCTCTTTCCAGACAGGAGATCTCTTTTTCATAGTGCTTCATTACGATACTCTGTTTGCATGTTTCATTTTCAGTTTACTTTTCTTCAAAACACACTTCATATCATTTGTTCCCTACCTGTGAGCAGGAAGACAGACGGTGTGATAACCGATCTGTGTGTTTTTGGTTGTTATCCCTCAAGCTGTGTGGCAGCGGAGATGTGAGAGTGTATCTCTCTGTTAGAAGCTGTGAATCAGCAGATGTGCTTTTGCACTAGTGAAGCCTCACCGTGTTATGTGAGGGGTGGACGTAGGTCTCTAGATTGAGACCAAACCACCTTAAAGATTATGTCTTGTGATTTACTTTCCTTTATGTTCTAGCGGTAGAAGCTTGGTAGGACCGGTCATGGATATCATTTGTGTGACCAGCTTCTTAGCTATTAACTAAATATCTATCTTATCATCATTTGTGTTAGATCCTTTTTTATTTCCGCAAAGAAGGGCAAAAGGGGGCTGATCTTTTCGCCCATCCTCTCTAGATCTGCCTATCACCACTCAACATTATTGAACTCTTATCATGAAAAATCCTATACACTCTTAGGCTTCTTGAAATCAAGATGTTCCATTTTCACACACTGATCAAAATATAAAAACACACACACACACACACAGGTGAATGAACACCCCAACACGGTGTTGTGAGCACTAACTACATATACATGATCACACACGTACCAACCACAAACTTGTTCCTTTTTTCTTCTCTCAATACAATGAAACACTTATTAAATATAGAAAAGAAGTAATGAAAAAATGAACTAAGGTCATGTAAGAAGTTCCTCCTTAGTAGATGCCACTTATATCACGTGGGGATAATGTCTTGTAAGAAGTAGACACGCCCAGGAGTCCTCTTTTAACAATTATTCACCTTTGAAATTTTAAGAGGAATAAAAAGTATAGCTCTTTGCCAACACCACAAATTTCTTTGTAGTCTCCACAAAAGTGCACCACTTTATTAGGGTTTAGGCATTGACTTGTGTCCTATTTATAGACCAAGATATGAAACAACAATTCTAGAGGTGTTAGTCCAAAGATAGAAATCAAATCTCGGTACCAGGAAATACTTGGCAAGTTTTCGATGCCACAAGTGGTCCACCATTTTTGAAAAGTAGTCGACCACCCTGATATTATTATAAGAATGTCTCATACACGGGAAATTTTGGCCCACCGTTTTAGACAAGTAGTCAACTATTCCGATGTTTTCAATTTCCCACATTTGGTTAATTTAAATTTGAGTTTGACTTGACTTTTCCATTTTTAGAATCCAACCTATTTTAGGCATTCAAAATTACTTCACAAGCAGCATAGTCATGTATTAATCATCTATAATATTTGTTTTATTATCATCAAAATTAATAAGAGAATTTTTACAATGAGATTTTTTACATATTAATTTTACAAGGAGTTATCACAAACAACCAACCGAAAAATGATATATAAGGTTACTCTATACCTTTCAATCTTGCAAGGCATTTTTCACAAATATATATGTAAAATTTTAATATAATTATTAAAAGAATCATAAGATTGTGTTTCTTCATTGGCAAGGTTTATACCTTAAGGATAATAAGAATTTATTTTTTCAAATCTTAAGTATATTATTTTAAATCCCATATTCTTTATTGTCATATATATTCCATATTAAGTAATATTATTTTAGTTATATATCTCGAGTTCGAATGCTGCTAAAGCTAACAAAATACTCTATTAAAAATAAAAAAAAAATTTGATGATATATAAGAAAATATGAAAAACTCTTAGCTTATTTTAATGCACCCAAATTTAAGTTAAATAGATATAGATGATGACAGGGGGCATACGGTGAAATGTACAATTTACCATGGGGTATCTATTTGAATACAAATAATAGAAATAGAGTATTCATGAGTATAGGGTACATACTTAATTATCCACATATCTTGGGCTGATCATTATGCCGGAGCCCGCGGCTTATTTGGGCCGACGGTCAATTCATTCGCGGAGACGAAGATCAGATCATAACAGAACCTATCTTCCCCTTTTTGGCCCTTTTAATGACAACATGGTGGCAGACTGGTGCATGCATTGTTCGCTCACTCGATGATTCACGTTAGATCGGGATTATCTTAATCCATTACGATATGCCTGAGTCGCATGTGACTCGGGTCGACTCAATCCGAGTCCATCTCGTCCTTCCCCCACCTTCACCTTGATAGCCCCTTTCTTCTACCACTCTTACGTCCTCCCTGCTCGCAGACCAACACATCCCTCTCCCGGCCCCCCAACTCCGATAGCCACCTCCCCCACTCGGATAGCACCCCACTCGGTCGGCATCACCCCTCCCCCAATAACTCAAATTGACCTTGCAACGTCTCGAATATGACAAAACTTGCCTCGTCAAATTTCTCTGATGATAGATCCGCCTCTCAACTATGCAAATACCCTGGAAATCGGCTCGATCGTGCTAGTCGACTCCTCCGGTGATGACCCACACTGACTCAGTGGATCCAAAGTGGATCTGGGACCGATTTCTCCAAGATCTGATACTGTACATTCGAGTTGGTGTGAGTTGCGCCGAGCCGATAAACCTTAGATTGATGTCAGAAATGATATTTAAGATTCTTCGTAATTTCCTCTTTTGATCTAATTTCCTCTTTTGATCTGCTTACCTGCACAAATAATTTTAGAAAACAAGGGACTATTTGTTCTCTTCTTTTTTTTCTTTTACAAAATATAGCTCTTGAGTTTTATCTCCCATGGAGCAGATGTGAATTATTATTATTATGATGGACTTATTTTCTACTGGACTGGAACGAGATCTCAGTGTTAAAATTTTCTAATATTCGACCAGAGTTAGGAGGATGTGAGAGTTAGAACGTAGGATCCGAATCAGATTGGGAGATTCGAATGAGTGACAAACAATTATTCGGATCCATTAACTTTGTATCCGACATATGCTTATCGGATCCTGATCCCTGGCTCTCTACAATCGACCGACCCCCGCGGCTATTTATTAACTTCTCCCCCGACGAATTCAAACCAACGTCTCTTCTTCTGTCTCTGGCTCTCGCGCTCTCTCTCTTCCGCGTTCGAAAAAGATCTCGAGGATCACCAGCGAGCTCCCTCCCCGGCCCTTCCTCTCCGGCGTCGAGGAGGGGGACACCGACGGCTACTGCTGCCGCTGCACCGCCGCCGCGCGCTCTCTCTCTCTGTTTGTTGCTTGCGCTTTCTTCTTGTTTGTTTTGCTTCTTCGTGGGGACACCGACGGCTACTGCTGCTCTCTCTCTCTCCCCATCTCTCTCTCTCTGTTTCTTGATTGCGCTTTCTTCTTGTTTGTTTTGTTTGTTC
Organism: Amorphophallus konjac; assembly: GCA_022559845.1. Classification (NCBI taxonomy): domain Eukaryota; kingdom Viridiplantae; phylum Streptophyta; class Magnoliopsida; order Alismatales; family Araceae; genus Amorphophallus; species Amorphophallus konjac. The sequence goes on from CM040126.1 coordinate 47,524,520, forward strand.
GTGGGACACCCGCGGCTACTGCTGCCGCTGCGCCGCCGCCGCCGCTCTCTCTCTGTTTCTTGGTTGCGCTTTCTTCTTGTTTGTTTTGTTTGTTCGTGTTTCTGCAGGTAATGGACCGCTTCATCCCCTGCCGATCGGCCATGGACATGGGCTACGCCCAATCGATGCTGACTGACGACGGGAAGTGGAAGAGGCCCGCTGTGACCACCGCCGAACGAGACGGCTACCAGCAACTCCTCCGCCAGACCATGCTGCCGGACCGGTCCAGGATTCTAGCTTTCAAACCCAGAACACCCGCACCCGTGGACGACGTCGGCCGCATCATCTCCGCCGACAACGCCGCCTCCTCCTCTTCGTCCAGGCCCCCGAGGCAGAGGCGATACATCCCCCCGCTTCGGGATAGGTACCTGGTGGCCGAGGAGCTGATCGAGGACCCTGGCCTCAACTTGATGGACTGGGGAAGCAGCAACGGCTTAACCATCGCCCAGGGCGACGCCGTCTACCTGTGGGACCTCGATCGCGCCGACGACGACGCCGTGTGGGAGTACACGAAGGCTGGCGAAGGCCTTGGCCCCGTCACGAGCATCTGCTGGAATCCCGACGGGCGGCACTTCGCGCAGGGGCTGAACAATTCCGACGTCCAAGTTTGGGATACCAACTACCGTCGACTGGTGGGTACTGCCGATGCTTACAATGTGTTTGTTTGTTGGTTGGTCCTCATGCTCATGTTTTTCGATATAACTAAATTCTTGTTTTAAGTCATCTGAAAGTACTCGATCAGATCTTTTGCTCTTGATATTCTCGATGTTTTAATTTGTTGTCTGATGACAGTACTCGATCAAACCTTTGTTCTTGATCGGAAGAATTGATCTCTGTTTCCTGTTTTCTTCCCTGGCCTTCGAAGTATAACAAATCTTCTATCTTTGTTTGTCCTTGATTAATTTCTACGGCACGGCAGGTGGGGACCCTGAGAGGAGCACACCAGTCTCGCGTCGGATCCCTCGCCTGGAACGACGGCATCCTGAGCACCGGGGGCGGGGACGGCGTGGTGGTCAACCACGACCTGAGGGTGAGGTCGCACATCATCCACACGTACAGAGGCCACGACCAGGAAGTCTGCTGCCTGAAATGGTCGGCCTCCGGCAAGCGTCTGGCGAGCGCGGGTGCTGACCACCGGGTGCACATTTGGGACATGGCCATGGACACCCGCCGTCCTTCCTACGTTCATCGGTTCGAGGACCACCGCGGCCCTCTCAGGGCCCTCGCCTGGTGCCCTTTCCAGAGCCACCTGCTCGCGTCCGGCGGTGGCGAGGGCGACCACCGCATCAGGCTCTGGGACACCCGCACGGGTGTGTGCCTGAACTCACTGGACACCGGCTCCCAGGTGTCGGCCCTCCTGTGGAACCCGAGAGAGGGGGAGCGAGAGCTGCTCACCTCCCACTGCCATGCCCAGCACCAGCTCAGGTTGTGGAAGTATCCGTCCTTGGCCAGTATTGCGGATCTGAAGCTCCCCATCGCACACCCCATGTACATGGCCCAGGTATGTATATATTGGATTCTCATCTCCTCTCTCTCTCTCCCTGTTCTTTTCTACACAAAATGGTACTGAAACGTCTCCTCCCCTGGGGTGGTGGGGTTTCCTTTTTTAAACAAGAGTCCGGATGGGTGCACGGTGGCGTCCGCAGGCAATTGGAAAGTAGCCTTCTGGGATCTCTTTGGGGATCCTAAGGCGCCACCCAAGCCTAAGAAGGTGGAGAATCCAGGTATGTTTGCCAGGTTAAATCACATCAGGTAATTAATTAAGCTACTGCAACTTATAACTTCTACACCCATCGGTACGTATGCTCTATAGTTAGTTAGTTACTTAGCTTTCAGATACTATCTTTTCTTTTATGCTCTGTTCCTTTTATATGCTCTAATTTTTTAGATGGCTACTAGGTCTCATGATATTATCTTTTCCTTTACAGTCTGATGTTGATAATGCCAAAACTTACAAGACCTTAACTCTTTTCAGAACTAAAACACCTGTTTCACACTAGCTTTCTGCATGCTTTTTGATTTGGTGCAATCATCTAGTCTTTTGCTTTCTGCATGTCTTAGGCTTAGAGTACATAAGATGTCCCAGTAAGTTTGGGTCTCCAATATAAAATTCAAACATCCTAGTCAAATCATTTGCCATCCATTGGTTGAAGAACAATATGCATTACAAACAGTTCAGTCAGTAAAAAAAGAAAACAAAACAAGAATAAAATTAAGAAAACAAACAGTTCAATCAGTAATACCCCAAAAAACAGGGGGAAAAGTAGGAGTAAGCATAGTTTTTCAAAAAAAAAAAAAGGTGACATGGCCAAGTGGTAAGGCAGGGACTGCAAATCCCTTATCCCCAGTTCAAATCTGGGTGTCGCCTGATCTAGGCAAATAAACATGTGGAGATTATATGAGTCATATCTTTTTCTCGTAAATTCAGACCACAAGCTGTCCTTTGTATGCAACGATCGGAGCAATTTAACTGAGCACCCGCAGTCCTATGGAGCTCCCTTGCAGTCCTTATAACGGGGAGGATGTCAGAGTTGCCAATGACGAGACAGCCCTAAAGTTCACGTTGCACAAGGCAGGTGACTAAGGGGTCGTTTGGTGTGCTGTAAAATGCTGTAATCAATTTCAGTTTTATGGTGGTGTTCTTATGTTTGGTGTGCTGGATTGCTGGGTTTCAAAATCGCCAGATCTAAATGGCTCCCCTCTTAACAGATTTCAGTTTTCAGCCCAAAACTACTGAAAACCAAAACATGAGATTTTAAATCCGGTGATTTTAAAATTTGGAATTTTATTTCCATGGATTTCAAAACCAGTGATTTTAAAACTGAGATTCTATGTCATTTTAGAGATTAGGGTTCAAAATGATGAATTTAAATCAGGAATTTTTTTTCATGGATTTCAAAACCAGTGATTTTAAAATTGATATTATATGTTATTTATGACACACCAAATGGTACCTAGGTAAGAGGGCTACGACTGAGGCCATGATGATGACGTCTTCTCGGTCTCGTAGGGACGCGGGGAGTTTGAACTCTTCCCTAAGATGGCAGGAAAGATGAAACCTCACCAAAATAAATTATTGTCCTGTTGAACAAGAGACTGATTTAGCCTATCCCAGCAGAGTTGAAGCAAACTTTTGTAACTCAAACAAGAAAAAACCCATTTGAGCCCATCATGTGCTTTATTCGTATCTAGTTTGAGGATGGTGTTGCCTCCATTTCTGTCCACATCTTGTACCCCTGACAATGAGATAATGTGGGGGGAGGATGGTGCTTAGTTGGTCTTTAAGCATACTTTCAGCTTCGTAGAAAAACAAAATGCGTAGTTAAATTCTGATTAATGGTAGGTTCTTTCGTTTGCTACCTTAAGGAGAAGTATAAGTAATGTGGTGGTGCAACCTGGTGACAGCCAAGAGTGTGTGAAAAGGTCGATAACAGCCTTTCAGATGCCTTTGTGAATAAACTCCTAGAATGTGGTGAAAATTATGCCCACAAATCTGTTAGGACCAGGTGTACTCTCAGCCGAAGAGGCAAAGAGTGATGGTTTGTTTTCTTCCATGTGCTTGTTTAAGCTAGAATATCTTCTATGAACATTGAGGTATGCACTCCAGAGGATTTTCATTAATGCAGCAACCTTCAGACTTAAAATAAATTCTTAGAGAAGCTAAGAACCTTACTAGAAAAAAGGTGATTATCACTCACTAAATTGTCCAGACCCTCTTTGCTTTTGATGGAAGATGCTGCTCTCTTTTGTATCATGGAAGAGAGGAAGAAATGTGCCTTTTTTTCTCCCACTTTAGACCACTCGACATGTGACTTGCTTCTAATAAATTTCTTCTTGATCCTGCACCTGAATCAGTTCTTTCTTTCCACCATTTAGAGACTTCAGATGCAAGAATGATTGGTCATTGTCGGAGCTTGCTTGCGCATAGAGGACTGGATTTTCTGTTGCTGCTTCAATATGGAAAATAGTCCAAAAGTGTAGCCAGTTTCACTCTTTGAACACCTTTTGGGTGTGCTTTTATTTACCAATTACAATCAGAGAGGTCAGATTCAGCTAGTTGTTACTGTTGTCAGAAAATCTGTGTATAGTTCATATGGGCCTTAACTTAGAGGACATGGTTCTTTACTAGTGGAACTTTCTCTGCTGCAGGGGTTCCCGGATCGCCAATTCCATATGACGTCTTTTGATATGGCACAATCATCAAGTCTTTTGCTTTTTGCATATTTTAGGCTTGAGTAAATAACATGTATTAGTAATTTTGGATCTCTAATATATAATATAAAATACATGCATCCTAGTCAAATCATTTGCTATGTTTTCCAGGTTGTGCTGTCAGTGTTTCTAAATTGTTTTGTTTGGGGGCCCTTCATCCCTAGTGTGTTGTGCTCTTCTGTTTTTTGTTTCAATGAAATGTGACATGATGTCACCTTCCAGAAGAGAATCCTATCATTGATGCAGTTGAAGATTGCCTCTTGATCTTGTAACTTTGTATAAAACTTTCTTAACGCCGCCATATTTCTCTTCATTCAACAAAAGGCAAAAAATATCTTATTGAATAAAGAAGATCCCATGGCCGAAGATCATTCTTGGTGAGTACAACCATGCCAGTGATTTTCACATTCTATTCAGACCTTTTTCATATGTGTGGAAAAACCATCTTACATCCAATTGCCTTGCCTTTGAAACTCTGGCAGGGGAGTTCAACTGGAAACAGTGCAGAGTGGCTGATAAAATTTTGTGGACATGCATGCATTATCGAATATCCTACTCAGGAGAGTAGCTGATAATATTTAGTTGAATGCATGATACTACTAGATCTCCTACTCATTAGAAAGCTGATTTGCATGACAGTTCCTATACCTGTTTCTTGTTTTTCCCACTGAAATTCGTAAGCCTTGTCAAGTTCAAGCTTGACATCAATGCTATGTAATGAAACATTTTTGACCCATCAAAAGGACATCTGCAATTGGTTTAGATTTGATGCATATATTCAACCCTGTCATCAGGTGGAAGGTGGCCAGGAATTAGTCATCTGTCGGGAGGTGGACAAAAATCTTTCTCGCCATCTTTGAGTTGTGGTCCCCCAGATCCTAAGGCTGGCCCTTTCCCTCCTTTTTGATTCTCCATCTTTCATGTGTGCAACATAATCTTGCTGCCCATCTCCCTTCCCTCTCAGTGATCCGTTCCAATCCCCCCGTTGCAAAGACCTCTCTCCAGTTTCCACCCATCCTCTTCCTTCTCGGTTCTTCCATACTCTCTCTGGATTCTGTCCTCATCTATTTCCACCCACATCTCTTCCCTCTCAGCTCTTTCCTCCAAATCCGAAATCTTCACTTGTATTTATATTTCAGTATATGAATTTTGATCTTCCAATTTCAGTATCCGAAATTTTACTATATGAAATCTTCTGCTTCTTATGCTCGGTGTTGCTCGTGCTTTCCTTTCTCCTTTTTGTTTTCATCCCTTGCAATGTCTTATGTAGACTATCGATAAGTTTTGAGTTAACGTTCATGATATTCAAAAATTAAATGGTATTATATTCATGGGCACAACAAAATGGTACTACAACTCTGCATGAAGGACAGGCTTATAAGTCTTGAAAGGTACTACAACTCTGCATCTTTTTATCAAGCCATCCTTCCCATTTTTAAACTTGATTCGTTATCATATTTCAGCCCTGTTTTGGCATGCTGAGAAGGTTCACATCTTGTAATGGAGTGGACTATGCTAATTGTCATACAACTTCCTTATTTTTGATAACATCAGCTGCAGGGATTTCTAAATTTGTGATCAGAAAATGAAAATACTAGAATTCACATTGGATATTACAAAAAAAATTTATGATCGGGAAAATCTACCCTTACCATCAACCTTCGCCTGCAACCACGTGACGTCGGCATTAGGTGATGTTGCTACCATCACTTCCTATATTTATAGTTAATTTTTTTATTTTAATTTTTTAAAATTCTTTTAAATGAGACCAAAACTCCCCTATCTTAGAGTGGGGCCCAAACTCCCTGTTTTACTTGGAACTCATGGCAAGAAAAAGAAAAGAAAAATAGATGTGAATAGTGATTTGGGCCCAAGTCAATAGTCACAGTTTTTTTTGTCGATCAAGATGCTTTTTTAGTGACGTGGATCCCATTCTAAGATATAAAACTTTGGGCTCCATCTTATTTTTTTTAAACAAATTAATTATGAATATGTGAAGTGATTGTGACGATATCATCTAGTGCAGACACCATGTGATCAATTCCGAAGAACATATACGCCGGTGGTCCCCCACAGCTGTTTGTATACTATTAAGATATTTTTTTCCATATAAATCATCGTTGTAATAACATATTTATCATCCTTACATTTATATTTATACACATATCATTATTATCGTTAATATACTTCATCCAAAGAATTAAAGACGCGTCGCACAAGCTAAAATAGAAATTAACACTTTCTATGTAATTTTGAAAGTCCATCCTTTAATTTTTTTCTTTAAATTTCATGGATTATCAATATGCCCCAACGTCGATTAATCATGATGGTCAGAAAGCAATAATTTATCATGTCTAATTATTATAAAAAATTAATTACCAACGTTTGTCTTTCCTAGGGTTCTGTTTTTTTCCTAGAGAGAGAGAGAGCAGCAGTACAGAAAGACGGGGAGAGAGAGAAAGAGAGGCAGGAGAGGGAAACGGGAGAGGGGGGTCATGGCGGATGACGGGGATTACGCCGCCCCTCCACTCCGGCCGGTGAACTTCGTCTCCGAGGAAGAGGTGGGCATCATCTCCCCTGCTCCACTCCGTGTTAGATTTTCAGACTCGAAATTCTGGCAAAAACCCTAGTTGATGCTCCGCCTTTTTATATTTTCAACCTGAAAATTGCAGTTGGATCGTGCGAAGAAGATGAGAGATGAGTGTCCATTCTTCTACGATAATTCATGTCACATACACCATTTCAAGTGCATATAATTAGGCAATTACGCATATTTTATAATTAACCTCAATTTTTTGCATAAATTGTGCATTTCACACAAATTGACTTAATTTGGTGTTATTATTCAATAAATGGGAGTTGAGGGTCATGAGCATTAATTTCACATTGCATAATTTTGAGCATTCATGATTTATAGGCACAATGTGGTAATTTTTTATGGACTAAATCAAAATTGTGTGTGTACAGGACACTCATGACAATTGACAAATGAGCCAAGGGCAAAGTGGTCACCAGACCAGAGGAGGGAAGCCCTAGGGCGCCCCCATCCTCTTGACCAAGTCAAAGGGGCAGGCGCCATCTATTTTTGTTGGAGAAAAATATAAAGAAAAGATTTAAGTTGGAGAGAAAATCAAGGAGAGAAAATAGGAGGAGGATCTCCACCCAAATAGGAAAGGAAAAGAGGGGGGCGGCCATCCATCTCTCCCCTCCTTCATCTCATTATCTCTCAATCCTAGCCATCCATCTTCCTCCAACACAATCTCCACCCTCTATTTGACCCATTGCCCCTATAAATAGCCCATTAAAAGGAGAAAGGGGGAGTTTTTTTTCTTTTGGCTGGACTATAATTTCCTCTCTCTCTCTCCCTAGCGCGCGCCCCTTCTCTTCTTCCTCTCTCCCTTGTGCGCCCTCACCTCTCTCTCTTCTCCTCTCCCTTCATCTAGCTAGGTCGCCCCTTTCTTGCTCCCACTTCTTCCACCTCTTGCCATCACCTTGCCCATCTCTTAGATCTCCACCAACTAGCCTTCACTTCTCCGCATATCCCTCTCTCTTCCTCATCCTAGATCTCTCCTCTTTACTTCTACAATTTTTCTCTCACGGCGGTGTCTAATCCAAGGCGGGGTGACGATCAAAGGCTCGACGGCATGGACGACGGCGTCTTCTCTACCATCTCCCTCTCACGGCGGCGTCTTCATCAAGTTGGGCGGTCCTCAAAGGCTTGGCGGTGTGGACGACGGCGTTCTCTTCCTCTCGGCTACACTTCCTTCTTCACTCTTTTTTAGGTTTCATTAGATTTTATTTGGGGTGTAACTTTCATTTTTGCTAGCATTGTAAACATTTATTTTTGAAGCAATGGAGTTGGTTGAGCAATTTCTCTCTCTTGTTATTCTCCCTCTCTCTCTATACTTCTTTCCTCAACCCTCCGCACTTCTTTAGTTAGATTTACTTGGTGCAATTTCATTTTCAACGTCAACATTCATTCAATAATTTCTCTTTTCAAGGAACATAATGTTTTCAACTTTAAAAGTTCTAACCTCCTCGTGGGATCGACTCATATTCACCACTAAGCTTTAAATTCGAATTTTGTTGTGTGTGAGTGCGGAATTTTGTGAAATTGTCTGCGCGGTGTTTTTAACGATGAGCATCCGCTCGTATCACACTCCTCCAACCTAGTGAGCATCATCCGAGCACCCAGCGGGTGTGGCGAGCACTCCTCCGGAAGCCGAATCTTCACTCCAAGCTTGATCGCTCTGTTCTCATCCCTCTCTCTTCTCCGTCCTCCATTGGTCCCCACTTAACAAGGTCCTAACTTAAGCATCAGAGGGTTGTCCCATGGGATAACACCCATGGCTCCTTCTGACGCCGTCTCTCTGGTATTCGCAAGATTCAACGGGTGGCTGGACGACCTTCCCCAACAAATAAATATTAAAAGTGTGGTACGGGGTTTGAGAGACCATTTTCTCGCCTCTACAATTACATCCTAGGGGAGTAAAGCCTTAACGTACTCGGCTGAAACTCGTCGAGTATCTAGCCGACTGTGAACATGATCTATTAGAGATATAAATGTGTTCTCAAAGATGCCACCGTCTCTCTCCCCCCCTCTTTCAATATTAACATTAGGAAAAAAATTACTAAGACGTACAACTAAAGGTGTAATCGATCATGTTAGATTGAGTAATAAATGGAGACTAATGAATTTTGTTTGATGCTAACCTAATTAAACTCAACTTCGAGTTAGATAATTATAATTCATACTTGACCTGAGTCGAGGTAAATCAAATCTCATTAGGGTGGATTAAGGTCAAAAATATAGGCCTGACTAGCTTGGCATGTATTTTGATTAAATTTTATGACCCTGACTCGACTTAAGAGAATGTGCGGGTCAAAATGACCTGACTCGAAATTGACCTGATCCAAAAGAATTATGACTCTAATCCACTTTTTTTATGGGTCAAGTCAACTGATCAGATTAGATTTTGACAAATCTATGTACAATCAGATTTGTTAGTTTGACCAAAGGGCCCAATAAGTGTCCAATCTCATTTAAGCACTTTTATTTGTTTGGACGGCTCATTTTAATTGTTTAAAATTTACTTATTATATTAATTACTATTTTATAATTTTGAAAGAGAAATTTTTTTGTCAACCCTAATAACCTTTCACATTTATGAGTTAACCTCTCTAATCTAGATATTCATTTATAAGTCCTTATAACTACATATAATTTTTGATTGAGTCCTTGTAACACGTGTCACACTAGCGCAGATGTGGGATGCCCCTGTGGGGATGAAACTCGCTCCCTCCTCCAACAAAGGGAAGGGGTGACCACTGCGGCAAGTCACATGGTCAAGACACTCTTGTCACTTCAACTTTTGGAAAGGATGGATTATGAAATGAGAGAGATAAATAGAAAAATGATGTGATTTCAAAATCTATAAAACTATCGAGGGCCAACTTTTAGATAAAAAGTAGATTATAAAAAAGCTACAATCTCAGCATAGTTTCAATCGCACCCTAAATAGTAGAAGAATAACTTAAGATTATGAGAGGTCATAAATAGAAAGTAAAAGAAGGCTAAATTTTAATGATTACAAATTGTGAGGGAATCATTTGAGAAAAGTGTGAAAAAAAAATCAAAGCTTAGTCATTTAATTGAACCAATATTCCATTTATTGTAATTACATCATAGGGAAGTTGACCCTTAACGTAGTCGGCTGAAACTCGTCGAGTATCTAGCCAATTGCGAATGCGATCTATCAAAGATATAAGTGTCTTCTCGCCAGTGTCACCGTCTCTCCTCCCGAGAGGTGCTTCACTATTAACATTAGGAATAAAAATTACAAAGGCATACAACTAAATGTGTAATTTATCATGTTACACCTAGTAATAAGTGGAGGCTAATGAATTTTGCTTGATCCTAATCTAACTGAACTCGACTTCTAGTTAGATAATTATGATCCATAATTGACTTTTGTCAAGAGGTAGATTAGGGTCAAAAAATATAGGTTAGACTAGTTTAGGATGTGTTTCGGTCAAATTTTATAACCCTAACCTGACCTGAGAGAATGTGCGGGTCAAAATGACATCACTCGAAATTGACTTTATCTATTAAATTACGACTCTAATATACTTTTTTATTAGTCAAGTTGGGTCAAGTGTGATCAGATTAGATTTCGACAGATATATGTACAATCAGATTTGTTGACTTAGCCTAATAAGTGTCCAAACTATTTTACGTGTTTTTTTTTGTTTGATTATTCATTTTATTTATTTATAAACTATTTATTATATTAATTATTATGCCATAAGTTTTTAAAGAGAATCTTATTTATTAACCCTAATAATCTTTCATATTTATGGATTAATCTCTCTAATCTAGGTATTCATTTATAAGTCTTTATAACTACACATTTCCACCTCCCCCTCAAAGAAGGCATTATGTTAACACTGTGGTTACCACCTTTGATTTTGTTCCTCCTCGTAAAAAAAAAAAAAGAGTAACACTTGATGCACCGTATAATGGCGTAGCTCTCTCTCTTTCTCTCTCTTTTACGTGGGACTCAAGTCGCCTTACTTTAATGTGGGGTTCAAACCTCCCATTTAACTTAAGGTATATAGTAATAAAAAAGGGAGTGTGAATAGTAATTTAGACCCACGTTACCATTCTCATTCCTTTTTTATTCTATCGTCTTTTAAGATAAATTTTTGGTGACGTGGGTTCCACTTCAAGATATAGTGGTGTGATACTCACATCGTAAAAATTTCAAAAAAAAATTGGGGTACTTGTTACACCGCCAAAAGAGTAATGATTACCACACACTGTAAAAAAAAAAGTCATCTTCAATGTTTATTTAATGCACTGTTTCTCCCTTTTTTTATACTATCATTGTTGACGGTTGTTTAGTGTACTTCATCTTAATTTTTAAAATATATATTATAGTGTATATTTCATACTTGTAAGTTGCTACTTAAGATATATTGAAATTGATATATGATATTGATGCGAGCGATTCTAACATAACGGGTCATGGGTCAACTCGAACGGTTAAATCACTAACTATGACCCACTAACTTGTTCGGATCAAGGAATGGGTTGGATTTTAAAATATTAATTTATACTAAGATCTCTCGCACTCTTGATGCACCCAAGTATTACTATTCCCATCATAGAAAATAGAGAGATGTGCATTGACCTTTTTATTTTTTATTTAGAAATATTATATAAATCGTAGGATTCATCTGAGATACACATATCTAGTTTAGGCCATAGGTAGGTGAAGTCGAGTTTAATATACGTACTCATATATGAAATTTAAAAATGGATGTTTGCCATTAAACTGAGGAAGAGATGATTTAGAATGCATATTGTATCCCTTAGACATCAAAGATGCATATTTGACATGTTCGCTTTAGGGCTGTCAATGGGCCAGATTGGCCCGACAGGCTCGCGGGCCTGACCTGATTTTGGGCCGGGTCGCAAGACCTTTTCCGGCCTGTGGGTACTTAGTCGGACCTAAAAGTTCAGCCCTACTAGGCCCACGGGCCGTGCTCGGGCTTTGAGTTCGACCCGCGGGCTGGCCCGGCCCGTTCTCTTTTTTTTTCTCCCTTCAAATTTTAAAAATTACTTAGTTAAAATTATGTTATTTTAATTAATTATAAATTTTAAAACTCTATTTTCACACAAATTATGTAATTAATATCAAACTTCTAATTAATTTAGTGAGATTATAAATTTTATATTAATAAATATATTAATTTTTATTTTTTATTAAAATTGTCTGGTCGAGCCGGGCCTTAGTCGGATTTTACAATTTTTTTAAAGTGTCGGGCCTAGTCCGATCCGACATAGCTCAGGCTCGGGCCAGACTCATGCTTTAATATTGATAAGTCGGGCCTGACCGGGCAAACCTAAGTCTGACCTGAACCCGACCCATTGACTACTCTAGTTCACATATTAAACCGCCATTTTATACAGCCCATTTCGCCTAAAAGCACCAAAACGCCCAAAATCCAAATACCCTTTACGGGTCTGTGTCTCTCCCACTTTCTCAGGTCCCAGCGAACTCCTGAGCCTAGAGGGCAGAGCAGCCGCCGCCCCCATTGCTGCTGGTGCTGCCGCTGCTGCACTGGTTCCAACTTCACCGCCGTCCACCATCGCTGCCTTGCCGGCATCGTCCGCTAATCAGCCATTGCCGGCAGCCGCCGTTGCGGGGTCGCCTGCCGCAGCCATAGCTGCAGGTGCAGCCGCCATTACCTTCACATCAAAAAGCAGTAGCGACAGAGAGATGGGTTGGGTCAGCGAGAGTATGGATTCCATCAGATCGCTTCAGATCAGGCACGTCCTCACGCAAATCGTCAGCCTTGGTGCGAAACCTTCTTCCACTCTGTCCTTGTGCTGTTCGAAACATCTCCTCTTTCTTTGGATTTGATGATCCCTCCCTCTCTCTCTCTCTCTCTTCTCTCTCGGGTGAATCTTGCCAATCGACATTTTTTTTTACTTTTTTGGTGACTGGGGAAACCCACCCCGCCATCAACCTCTCGCCGATCGACATTTAGGGATTTGTTTTCGTTTTGCCCTTCAAAACCTTCTGTCCTTGACCTGGTAATTGTTGTGGACTGTAGACATCACCTCTGGACACAGTGGTCGTGTTTATTTTTCTTGAGAAATTTCGTTGCTTTTTCTTTTTCAATGTTTGGTTGTTGTTATCTTAAACCGTGATTTTTTAAGGGAAATTTGGTGATTAGGACTTCCGTGTAGGGTTTGTCATTTGATTTCATATAATTCTCCTTTTAACTTTTTTTCCTGGGTGACATTTTCTGTGCTTGAAAATTTCCATCCATAACAAGGAAACTGGTTATTCTACATTATAATAGTAGGGTTATTACCTTCAACAAAAATAAAAAAAGACTCCGAAAGAATAGTACGGTTTTACTGTTATCACATTTCAACGAAGATGGCAATGACGGTGAGATGATGCCAAGTTATCTTTTTAGAGATTTGATCTGCATGACTACTCTTCCATGGAAGGTGGCATAAAAGCCGCGATTCATTGAAAACTGTATACAGAAGACTACAACCCTTTACAGAACAGAGTAAAAAGGACATCTACCAAGGAGGTAGAGCCTTCCCCAACCCTAACAAATCCTACATCGAAGAAGAGACATAAAATTACAGAATGAGCTTTTCCACCTTTCGAAAAACATGAACTCAGGCTAACGGGGTGTCCGGGACATCCACGGGGCAAAAGGTCGACCAATGGGTCTCAACCAGGTCGACCGGGGGCCAAAAAGGTGAAAAGGACTGCATTTCGGTCGACCGGACTATTGGGTCGGTCGACCTATTGTAGACAGGTCGGTCGACCAACCCAGGGGGTCGGTCGACTGGCGCCCTGGATCGGTCGACCGGCCCTCAGGGTCGGTCGACTGTTCCAGCACGGTCACCCGTTTCGTTGCGAACATGGATCGGTCGACCTTTTTCCCCCATCGGTCGACCGATTCCGGTGAAAGCATGACCCGGCCCCATCGAGGGGTCCTATTCCACGCCCCAATCACTCGGGGTGATGGGAAAAATATGGGGGAATCATTCCCCAACCTCTAAACTATCGGGGGGTCTCATTCAAACCGTAAAAACACAATTGAATTGACGAATCCGTCGCTCACCTCAAAAACATGATTTTTCACCCCGGGATGAAAGAAATCCACCCTCGGCCTCACCTCGGCCTACAAATCGTGAGAAAATGGAATGCAAGGGCCAATGATCTGTCTGCCTACCTCTTACGACGATTTCCCGCGTCGGGGACGCTGTTTCCACGCGAAAACGTGCCTCGAACCACCGTCGGCTTCTCAAATTCACAAGCAAAGCTCGCCACGCCACCGCCCCATTCCTCGCTCCATCCTCGCTGCTCGCTGTCCCACTTAACTCGCCGCCTCGCCCACGCCGTCCTCCATCGGCCGCCCGGAGCATGGGTGAGGGAGAGAAACGAGAGGAGAGAGGGAGAGAATGAGGGTGAGAGGGGGGTGTGGGTTGATTTAAATAGAAAACATTTTGGAGATTTAAAAATCTATAAAATAGAAAAATAGGAAAAAATCATCCCCACGATCCTCGGAAAATGCACGACTCGCCTACAACTCCCCGGAGCCCCAAAACATATTGGTTCACCACATATAGGGCGCGGGCTTGGCCCGATTTCGGGCCGGGCCGCAAGGCCTTTTTCGGCCCATGGGCTCTTAGCCGGACCTAAAAGTCTGGCCCGACTAGGCCCACGGGCCGGGCTCGGGCTTTAAGTTCGGCCCGCAGGTTGGCCCGGTCCGCTCTTTTTTTTTTACTTCTTTCAAATTTTAAAAATTACTTGGTCAAATTATATTATTTTACTTAATTATAAGATTTAAAACTCTATTTTCATACAAATCATATAATTAATATCAAAACTTTAGTTAACTTAGTGAGATTATAAGTTTTATATTATTAAATATATTAGTTTTCATTAGTTTTTATTTTTTATTTAAGTTGTCGGGTCGGGCCGGACCTTAGTCGGGCTTTACAAATTTTTAATAGTATACCTCAATATTGATAAGTCGGGCCCTGGCCGGGCCGACCTAAGCCCGGCCCGGGCCCGGCCCATTGACAGCCCTAACCACATATGGGGATCCGAGGGCCCAATAGCCAAAATTCTAATTTAATTACAAAACACGATCCGAAACCCACAGAAATACTCCGAAACCCACAGATTTTTGATCCGAAAATCCCGGGTCATTACACATCAAGGGGAGGACGAGGACGTGGGTGTGGGGAATGAGGGAGGGGAGGGGAGTCTTCTATTGTCTCAATCAGGATCGTCTCATGGAATGTGGTTTAGGATGGGGGGAGAAGAGGAGGATGGTAAAGGAGCTGGTGAGAAAGGGTAAGGTAGACATTCTCTGCCCGCAGGAGACAAAGTGTGATGGGGACGGAGAGGGGCTGATAAGGGAGATTGGGGGTGGCAGGCTTTCGAAAGGGGTGGCTTCTCCGGCTGTAGGGAGGGCAGGAGGCATCATGGTGTTGAACCCTTTCGTGGTAGAGGAGGTGGAGGAGGACAGGTAGGTCGGGCGGTGGGCCATTAGCATTCACTTCCGGTGCATGAGGGATGGTTTCTCTTGGGATTTTTCAGGGGTGTATGGCTCTCAGACTAGGGAAGGGAAGAGTGATCTTTGGCAGCAGTTGCTTGGGCTTCACCTTGCTTTCGGGCGGCCTTGGTGTGTGGCAGGTGACTTCAATATGGTGACTTCAGCTTCAGAGAGGATATGTGCTTTTCCTCATTTAGGGGAGACAGGGGACTTTTGTGACTTCATCCAGTGGGCATCCCTCATTGACATTAGACTAGTGAACGCTCAGTTCACTTGGTTCAATTGGAGGTAGACTCCGTCCTGTTCCAGGCTAGACAGGTTCTTGGTGTCCGTGGACTGGGAGGACCACTTTCCTCATGTGCAGGCTCTTGTTTGCCTAGGCCAACCTCTGATCATAAGTCTATCCTCTTGAGGACCAGCCTAGGTCATCAAAGGAAATATGCTTTTAGAATTGAGAGGTATTGGCTTAGAGAGGCAGATTTCTCGGACAAAGTTAGGTGTGCGTTGGATGGTTAGAGATGATAGGGATCTTGCATGGACACTCTAATTTGTAAGTTGAAACACCTAGCCCAGGTGCTCAACAGCTGGGGAGTTAGCAGGAGGATACCAGGCAGAGAGGAAAAGGACAAGATTCTTCATCGGCTAGAGACTCTGGATTGATTGGAGGAGGCAGGCTTGATGGATGATGCTAATAGACTTAGCAAAGTTTCTCTTCGAGCACAGTATGATGAGATCTTTTTGAGAGAGGAAATTTATTGGAAGCAGAGATCGAGGGAGAAATGGCTCAAGGAAGAGGATAGGAACACTGACTATTTTCACAGGATTGCTTTAGGGAGGAGGAAGAATCACATTGCCTGCATCAAGGCTGGGGAGATAGCACTTCACAGGGAGGAAGACATCAGGGGTTATGCACTTACGTGAAGGATTTTTATGCCACCTTTTTCACAGAGGAGTAGTCGTCCAGACCAGATTTTGCACATGACTTGCTTTCACTCTTCTCCCAGGCTTAGAGTGAGGCTCTTGCGAGCCTCTTTCTAGAGGAGGAGATTATACATGTAATTTTCTCTCTTGCAAGTGATAAGGCCCCGGGATCAGATGGTTTTTGTATGGTTTTCTTCCAACATTATTGGGATATCATCAAGGAGGACCTCATTAGTGCAGTGAGAGAATTCTAGGGGGGTAGGTCTCACCTTAGGGATATTAATAAAACCCTCTTGGTCCTCATCCTTAAGAAGAAGGGGGCATAAGATCTAGCAGACTTTCGACCCATTAGCTTGTTGAATAGCACCTACAAAATTATCACCAAGGTTTTGGCCAAGAGACTTGATGCTGTGGTTGATGGACTGGTTAGTGGTTATTAGGGGGCTTTCATCAGGGGAAGACACATCCAGGATAATTTTCTTGTTGCACATGAATGCTTATTTGCCATGAAGCAGTAGAGGAAGAGGGGATTGGTACTCAGGTTAGACTTCGAGAAAGCTTATGACAGGGTGAATTAGAATTGCCTTCTTCAGGTGTTGACGAATATGGGCTTTGATTTTAAGTGGATCTCTTGGATCAGGGAGTGTATCTCCTCTGCTTCTTTCGCTGTGCTTATTATTGGGCAGCTCTCCTCCTATTTCCCTAGTGAGAGAGGGCTCCGGCAGGGAGACCCACTCTCCCCACTCTTGTTTGTATTGGTGGCTTAGATTTTGAGTAGATTGTGGATGAGAGCTGAGGTGGCAGGGATCATTACAGACTTCCAAGCATATCAATCTAGCATATGTGTCACCCACCTACAATATGCAGATAACACTATTCTCTTCTTAGCCGATGAGGAGCAATAGCTAATTGACGCTAGGTTCATGCCAGAGATGGTGCAGGGCATCACAGGGCTGAAGGTGAACTACAGCTAAAGCCATAATGACAGGAGTCAATATGGAAGAGGAAGCCATCAGGAGGGCACCCCACATCTTTGGTTGTCAGATTGGGACGTTCCCCTTCTCTTACTTGGGCCTTTCTCTATCCTCGGGATCACTTCGATGCAGGGACTGGCAGCGGGTGGTGCAGAGGTATGAGTCCAGGCTGGCAGGATGGAAGGCCAGACTACTCTCTTATGGAGGTCGCTTGGTTTTGTGCAAATCCATGTTGGATAGTTTGTCAATTTATTTCCTCTTTATTTTTAGAGTACCAAAGATAGTGGCTAAGAGATTGGAGTTTATCTAGGCTAGGTTTTTTGGCATGGAAACAGGGGTAGGGATAGAAGATGGCATGATTTCACATGGGGGCAGAGTCTGTTAGAGCAAGGAAGCAGGCGGTCTGGGCATCAAGAGCATTAGATATTTCAACTTGGCCCTACTGTGCAAGTGGTTGTGGAGGCTCGGGACAGAGGATGGGGGTCTGTGGATAGTTGATTAGTCATAGATACTACTCCTCGTCCAAAGTGTGGGACTTATTCTCGCCCTGACTATATAATGTCTCCCCGATTTGGAGAGGCATTCTACAGTGTGTTGACTTCTTCAGAGTTAGTGTTCGGGTCAGCCTGGGCGATGAACAGACATACTTGTTTTGGCAAGATAGGTGGTGTGGTGACTCCTCACTGGCGGAAGCCTTTCCATCGTTGTTTGCTATTGCGAGCATTCCAGGGGCTTCAGTGGCTCAGACCTTTGATGCACAGCTAGGCGGAGGTATTTGGGCTCCCATTTTCAAGGGGAATCTTTCCATAGAGGAGATGGAGCAGCTGGAACGTCTCTTCACTTTCCTCTTGGACTTTAGTCCAGTCGTTAGCAGGGCAGATACTTGGCAGTGGAGATGGGAGAGGGAGGGCCACTTCTCTGTTAGGTTGGCCTATGCTCTCCTGATTGAAGGGGGGGGGGGCTACGTCACCCATTTTCAGTTCAGATCTGGGCTCTCAGAAACCCACTCAAGGTGAAGGTGTTGGTTTGGAGGATCTCTCATGGTCGGCTGCCCACCTATAACAGGGTGGCACCTTTTCTTCATCACATATCTACCTTATGTTGCTTGTGCGTGGACGAGGAGGATCTGGACCATTTATTCACTGGCTGCACCTTCGCGAAGGGCATCTGGACGAGGATTGGCCAGACCTTACAACAGACCTTGGGCCGCTTTGAGGGGGCCTAATAGCTTCTTACCAAGTGGCATCGGAGGTGGCTACTTAAGGGTGACAAGATCATTTGGTGGCTTATCTTACATGCCACTCTTGACGTCTTGTGAAGTGAAAGGAACAACAGACTTTTCAGAAGGGAAGCGAGGACGGAAGACAACATATTTTCTTTTGTTTGTGAGAGTGTGACTTTTTGGGCAAAACATTTTTGTAAAGTGGAGGCTTATAACTCCTTGCTCTTTTGCTCTTGGGGAGTTAGTTGGGTACACCATTTTGATGTGGTCTTTGTATAGGGGTTTTGTGAGCTGATAGTTTATACATGTACATCCCTTTTCCTCCTCTTAATGTATTTCGTGGTACCATCCACGTTTTATTTTTATTTTTTTGTTATTGTTTGTCATTTATTCTATTTTTATTTTTTAAAATATAAGTATATGTTGAAGATTTGTGGATATCAAATTTTCTATTAACTAAAGATAGAACTTATATGTAGAAAATGTATAGTAGTAGTTCTTTTGCAATATACTTAGTTATATAAACTAGGCTTCGCCTTGACGTCTTCTCTTGTTGCCCAAGCAGTAAGGCGGTGGGTCACCGCCTTGGTTGTCTTAGACGCCTTGACAACCGTGTCCCTCTCACTGTAAAGTGCCACTCATGTAAACACTTGATACAGTTCTGAATAATAGTGGGCAGGTGCTTAAAATCCTCTTAAAGCTCTATTATTTCTCTCTCACCAAATAGACCAAAGCATAGCGGAGAAGGCCAGTAGAAGAGGGGAAATAGCAAGGGCAGAGTAAGACAGGTAGTAGTGGAGGGTACTTTGTTTGGGTAGGGGAGGATGGGGTGCATTTATGTGGTACAGGCTGCAAGTGTTTTGAGTCATTGGGAGAGTTTTTGGGGGGTGAAAGGTGGTTTTGTGGGCCTCGGGGTAGGGCTGAGTTCACGTGACTATTTCTTCTTTTTCTTTTCTTTTCTTTTGCTCCCTAGACAGAGGGTTATTTGTAGGAGCTCTCCCCCCATACTTGTAAACTCTCTTTTTTCTTTTATATATTTGTTGGTACTATCCACTTTCAAAAAAAAAAGTGTTGATAAAAGCCCATAGAAAACCATCTGGCCTCTGAGAGTTTTTTTGAAAGTAGATGGTACCACAATTGTATTAAATGAAAAAAAAGGGATATACATGTGTAGAAAGGTATGCCCCAGAGATCCCTGTAACCCCCCCCCCCCAAAAAAAAAAAAAAAAAAAAAACAAAACAAAAAGGGAAGAGTTCTGTGAGTTTATGTTACAAAAGTAGAGTTGTTAGGGTCCATACTAAAAGTAGAGTTTTTTATTTCCTCCTCTGAAAAAGGTCTCATAAGATTTAGAGCTTCTAATTCTGAGATTTTGTTGAAGGAAATCCTGTGCTCGCTTTTTTAATGCTGTTAAGGTTGTCGTACGAGATGAAGATCATGTTGGGGTCCTTACTCGAAAAGAAAAATTTTCATTATCAAGATATTATACATAATATTGGAAAGTGTATACATACATCCAGGTGTTATGGAAAATTGGAAATGCATGAAGTGAAGTTTGACACAAAAGAAAAAAACCCACCAACATTTGTTTAATTTTTTTGGTATATTAACCCCTCAATATTGTAAAATTTCATCACATCATATACATATATGCTATTTTTAGCAGTATCCATTGTTCTTTCTTTCAATTAAAATCTAGAGCATTATCATTTGCTTGCTTGGTCCTTGGCACCATAAATTCATCATTAAGTTACTGTCTGTCCTACCTTGTGAATCTGTTAACGTATTGTGGAAATAGGGCATACATTTGAATATTGGACTTCCTAGACAATCCAAATTACTGCTTGCAGCTATATTGCTGGTATCTGTGGATTACTTCAATTTACATAAAAAATGTTTTAAGGGACCATGACCCATTTTAATTAGGTTGTTCTCTCTCATACCTCTCCTATGAATCATGTTTTCATTATTAGATTTTTTAAACTAACCCCTGGCAATCTTCTCTTCTGGAAACCTGGAAAATGTTGGAGCTTTTGAGTGGTCGGTGATGTGTAGCATCAAAGCGTCCATGCATATGTAAATAATGTTTTGCATTTTTATTCTTCAGGCATGATTGTCACTTCTGCATTGATAATATGGAAAGGCTTGATGTGCGTCACTGGCAGTGAATCACCTGTTGTGGTTGTTCTGTCTGGGAGTATGGAGCCTGGATTCAAGCGGGTGAGCCATCATTAATGCCCTGAGGCAAGAATTTTGATGTCTATTTTAAAATTAGAAAAAATATGAAATTGTTGTGAATTGAGTGGTGAATTAGGATTTAGTGGACTATAATCATTTTGGATATATCCCATGTTGAAATATCTAGCCTTTGTTTTTTTTTCATATTAACATTGATTTTAAGTATTTAATGAATGTTTATTGTCAGGGAGACATCCTATTTCTGCACATGAGTAAGGATCCTATTCGTGCTGGTGAAATTGTCGTATTTAATGTTGATGTAAGTCTTTTTACATTCTCAATGCAGTGGTTTAACTAACCATATTATAGTTATTGCATTTCTTCTGTCATTGTTAATTTATGACGGCCAGGCATTTCTTCTGTTACTTGTTTTATTTGTTTGTTTTGTGTCATATTCGTTTATTCCCCTGCAGGTTCAAATAAACTGTTTCATTGGATTGGTTCACATGTACTTGTATATCCTAAATAGATCTTGGATGCTTCTTGCTCAAAAGGAAAATAAACCACTTATCTGTTTAGATGATCTATATAGTTATCAAATAGGAAAGACTTTTTCGGAATTTACGGTCTAAATGCCTGAACAAAGGGTAATAATTTGATGCGGGACGGTGTATGTAAACGAACCCGACTAGGCAATTGATGAGACCAGCAAACTCGCTACAATAGGTCGACAAATAATCCGACGTGTACTCAAACGCCAAGAGACGAAATACACGAAATAACAGTAAATACGCTCAAAGAAACCATCCCTTACAGCGAGAAATGTCGAACCGAATGGTAGATAGGACTACCGCGGCCTAGTGTAGTAATCAGGCACAGGCAACGTACTTAAATTGGCACTCTCCGGGCCAAGGTAAACACTCATAAACTCACACACCGGCAACAATATAATTTAATGGGCTAGGCAACCTAACTCACGCATGATGGCAAATATGACGTAAATACTAGATAAGCAAATCGAGTGAGCGAATTTTCAACACTAACCGACTCGCTGAAGTGCGAGGCACACGAACGACGTCCCCGCGGTCCTGGCAATAGTTTCGTAATGCCGATGTCGAACTAAGCTTGCACTAAACTGATTTGCTGGACCTTCTATTGGGTATTCCCTTTTCTTTTTTGTCTTTTTTTTTGCTGCTTCTTTTTTTATCGCTACTCCTTTCCCTTTTTTTCTTGTTTCTTTTTTTAAACAAAAGAACAACAGAAAGAGTTACGAAGAGAGAGTGAGAGAGAGAGAGAGAGAGAATCGAAGGGAGAGAGATATAGAACGGATAGAGAGAGAAAGGAAGAGAGGGGGGAGAAACGGAGAGAACAGAGAGAGAGAGAGAGAGATCGACGGGTCAGCGGAGACACCCTCACGAGAAATGATGAACCCCAAGAAAGTAACATAATCGGTCATGAAGGCACATTTCTTGAGGTTGCCATATATGCTCTCATGTCGAAGGGTGAGACACGTGGCATAGGTGGCCCACCTGATCATCCCTAGTGTGGCTGTAGATAAGAATGTCATCAAAATATACAACCAAGAACACCCCAATGAATGGTTGCCCAAGATAATACTCCCAACCTCCATAGGCAAGACATCAGACCAAATCTGGTCCTCATACGGGTGGAAATGTATCGGTATGAGACATCTCAACTGAATGGGAATGGAAGTCGCATCCACCCAGGACACATGGTAAGGGCGAGGGTGATCCACAGGCGCCGGTCCAAGGCACGTGATTGTACCAGTAGAGATTACGTTAATGCAACTCCCACTATCAATGATGATTTTGCACACCTTACCACCTAGACGGCTGTAGGTGTGGAAAATCGTAGTACGGCGCCAGTCATCGCTCTCTTTCGACTGGGTCAGAATGCAGCGAACGACCCCAAGCTTGTCATCACCTGGCACGTTCTTAGTACCAATCGCCTGGATACTGCCGACTGCTCCCTCCTCTGACTGGAACTCATCGGCCATGTCAACTCCAGCCTCATAACTCACTTCCATTGGGGCTGGTGGAGGATCCACCTAATCAACACTCTCAATGGCTAGGGCCTTCGTAGGACAAGAGAAGGCATAGTGACCAAGCCCTTGACATTGATAGCAGCGGTTACGGGAACCGCCGTCCTGAGGCAAATCTCCCATCATGGGGGCTTTCCCCTTCTCATCTCGCCTGACAGGTGGCACATTAATCTGAGGATGAGTGAGAGGGGCAGGTAAGGCCGACATAGACTCTCTCGCGGGAAAAGGGCGAGGGAGAGAGGGTACATCTGGGCGAGGGGCCTTGGGGAGTCTGAAGGCAGGGCTCCTCTAGGATGGCACGGGTACATCACGTTGCTCGAAGGGGCGCTGATGTGTGGGTCTCACCCGAGGGGGAGAGTCCCTCTCCAACTCGAACTACTCCATCTCACGTACGACCTGGTAAGTATGATCAATGGTCGTCACACGTTGACGGAACAACTTCTGCTGATAAACCCGACGAAGTCTCCTCTGAAACCGGGAAAGGGTCAACGCGCCCTCCTCGCGAGCTCCACACCTCAATAGGAGTTCATCAAACTCATCAATGTACTCTGAAACAGATCAGATATCCTGAGTAATGTTCTGCCATCTATCAATCAACCTATGTCGGACGTCGCGGGGACGTACCTTCTCCCGGTGCCTCGCTCTCATCTCCTCCCATGAGTCAATAGGCTCCTCGTACCTCTGTGCGAGATGATCCTCGAGGTTCGTCCAATAAGTTTGAGCTTGACCTCTCAACATCGTCTTGGCGAAGAAAGCTCGCCTAGAGTCGGACATCCCCATCCAATCAAAGTAGCGGTTCATCCTGACTTCCCAATCAAGATAAACCTGCGGTTCCAAGGAACCGTCAAAACTGGGAGCCTCGATGCTAGCATTCTAAATATCTTGGTCCTGGTCTCGATACGTCCTTCGCTCATCATCAAACTTCTGATCATGCCTCCTATCAAACCTCCTATTCCCCCGGGCAGCGGGGACCCTAGGAGTCTCATCCACCTCTTCCCCAAAAGACTCTCTGTCAAGATTCTCAGCATGCCCACGCTAATCATCAGTGCGGACAACCCTATGGGGTGGGGGTTGAGGCGCGGCCTGGGGATGTGGACACTGTGGCTGAGGGCGATCTACTATCTGATCACGTCTCTGATCTTGGATGACTCTCTCTTGAGCGGTGATGCGGCCAACTATCCCCTGGACGGTACGGTCAAACTCTGTGATCCTATCCTCTATGCTTGCGAAGCCTTCACCAAAGCGTCAATCCATCATCTGTATCTCAGCCCTGAGCTGGTACACTAACTCGGCCAAGTTGGTACCTCCCTGAGGGTCCACATGCGCACTCGACACGTTCCGGCGTGATCCTGGCATGCCTGGGTGTAACCCTGACATCGACGTTGACAAGTGATATTCAGCATCGCTACGTGTGAGCATACGACACAGGACTGGACTAAACTACGATGCACGACACACTATGAGATGGAAGAGATGTATTTTTTTTTTTACAATGCAAATGATCTAACAATAAATACAAGACATAGCATGACAATGTAGTGACACCCTAGACTGTCGATCTAGGTTTTGATACCAAAACTGATGCGGGACAGTGTACGTAAACGAACCCGACTAGGCGACCAATGAGAGCAACAAACTCGCTACAATAGGTTGACAAATAATCCGACGTGTACTCAAATGCCAAGAGACGAAATTCGCGAAATAACAATAACTACGCTCAAAGAAACCGTTCCTCGCAGCTAGAAATGTCGAACCGAACGGTAAATAGGACTACCACGGTCAAGAGTACCAATCACGCACAGGCAACATATTCAAATCGACGCTCTCCAGGCCAGGGTAAACACTCACAAACTCACACGCCGACAGTACCAACAATATAATTTAACGGGCTAGGCAACCTAACTCATGCACGGTGGCAAATATGACGTAAACACTTGATAAGCAAATGGAGTGAGCGAGTTTTCAACACTAACCGACTCGTTGAAGAGCGAGGCACATGAACGACATCCCTGCGGTCCTGGCAATAGCTTCACAATGCCGACGTCGAACTGAGCCTGCACTAAATTGATTTGTTGGACCTTCTATTGGGGATTCCCTTTTTTTTGCTTCTTTTTTTATCGCTGCTCCTTTCCCTTTTTTGTTTTTTTTTTTTTTCAAAAACAAAAAAGTAACAGAAAGAGTTACGGAGAGAGAGAGAGGGAGAGAGAATCGAAGGGAGAGAGATATAGAACGGACAGAGAGAGAAAGGAAGAGAGGAGGGGAGAAACGGAGAGAACAGAGAGAGAGAGAGAAAGAGGAGATTGACGGCCGGACGTGGTGGCTGACTAGGGGGAGGGTGGACGGCGGCGTCGGGCCCGTCCCAAGTGGCCGGTGGTGATGCGATTGACGGCGGAACAGGGACGACGGGTGGAACGGCAGCTGCGGCACCCAGGAGTTGTGGGGACTGCTTGCCACGATGATGGCGGTTGGTGTAGCTGCAGTTGCTGCCGGCGGTGGAGGCAAGCCGCATCGGTGGCAGCCGGTGTCTAGGCGGTCACACAAATAGGCTGCAGCGTCGGTGGACGAGGTCCTTCTAGTGCAGCCGTGGGCGGTGGGGAAGGGTGCATGGGGTGGTCATGCAGGGTGGCAATGACGGCGGCGGAAGTGGAGAGGTGGTGGCAGGCCTGTGGAGTTGTAGGGAAGGGCCTTTAAACGCGACGACGGGGGTGGCACGGTCGAAATAGGGAGGAGGAGGTGGGTGCGACGGTGGAGAAGATAGGAGGGAGAAGAAGAAGAAGGGAGGAGAGGGAGATCAGAGAGGAGGGGCTTCACACCCCGAGGCTTCACGCCTCACCTAGGTCCCTTCACGGGAGAACAAAGACGGCGGTAATCTCGAAACTCCAACTTTTTCATTAACCCTAAAACATGAGATTACAACATTAAATATAGGGGAAGCATACCCTAATGCTCTTCCCTCATGCCTAAAGACCAAAAAACCCTTGAGACCTAAAATAATGCAAAAATCGCACCCTAAAATACACAATAATTAAAAAAGGCTTCAAATGGGCCCTTAATGGGCCACTCTATCAAATGAACAGTCAACTAATAAAAAAGAAATATATCATTATAATAATAGATCATCATCAAGCCAGAGAGATGTTGGTGTCACTGCTGACGACCTCCGACGGTGGTAAACGCGGGTCGGGTCGAACCAGATCTGCGCTCTGGTGTCCTCACCATAATTTCTGGATGCATTTAAAAGGTTAATGTTCACTCAACAAGAATGCTTAATTGGAGCAAGCTGGTCAGAGATCAACTTGAGCCTTTGGGCTATTTTGGGTGGAGGAAAATGATCATATGAGCAACAGACAGTAGATTGGCTGACGGGCTGTTTATCTTCATTGTCTGTCCTTGACCCCAGCTGCACCTAATCCCTAAGGGCCACTTTGGTAACGGGTTGGATTAAGGGCGGGTGGCCTATCTGGGATGGCTCACCCGCCCTTAACCCAACCCGTTATCAAAGTGGCCCTAACCCGGGTGGAGTAACTCATTCCACCTATTTAAGTGGAATGAGTTAATCCACTTTAACCTTATCTGACTTGGGTTAAGAAAAAAAGTATCAAACATAGAATAAATCATCCGACCACGGTTAACCCATCCTAACCCACCTTAACCCGTTACCAAAGTGGCCCTAAATGTCTTCATTATCTGATCCATGTTAGCTCTTTGGAATTTCATAATGTAGGTCCTTATCTTCTTGATTCTTTATTTTTTGGGGGGTGGAAGGGGTGGGGGCGCTGGGTCTGAGACTAGTTATTCTACTACCACATAAAGAAAGAAATTGCCAGTCTGGCAAATTGATGGTTTGTTTCCAGTCTGGGGACATTTCAGGATTATATGTGCCCCAAGTTGACAAATTTCAAAGTTCTTTTTTTGACAAACAAGGTTCAGAAACTGTTTGAGATTGGAATTCCAATTTCTTTTATTGCTGATAATAGAACCCCCTCTTTGTTGTTTATAGATGAACTCAAACATGTTCTTAGTTAATCCAGCAGGAGTGCTATTTACTCAGGAACCTGTTATTCTGGATCTTTTTTTTGGGGGGGGGGGGGCCATGGGCCGGAGTTCCTTGTTTGTATTGTGATAACTTTAATCAGGTTTGATGTGATATAAATTCAAACCGGATTACCTTTTATATGAATAGCTTACCTATTATTGCATGAAATCAGTGACGGAGGGGAAATTTTTTCCTTGGGGGCCATAAAAAGAATTTTGTTAGAGCCTTGGGGTTAATGAAAATTTTTTCATATATCACACTGTAATTTTGCAAGAGGCTTGATGGGGGGGGGGGGCATCCCCCCCTCCCCCCTAACTCCGCCACTGCATGAAATGATCAATATATTT
Source organism: Amorphophallus konjac (assembly GCA_022559845.1). Classification (NCBI taxonomy): domain Eukaryota; kingdom Viridiplantae; phylum Streptophyta; class Magnoliopsida; order Alismatales; family Araceae; genus Amorphophallus; species Amorphophallus konjac. The sequence goes on from CM040126.1 coordinate 47,551,612, forward strand.
TATTTTATTATATTGAGTAATATGCTTTCATTTTTCTTAGTCTTCTTTGAAAGTGGAAGCTGTTTCATTTCTAAGTAAACAAAAGTTGAATATCATGCATTCAGTTCCAGCAAATATGTTGTTCACATATGTCTATTAATAATCCATCTTCTATTTTTTCTTGGTCCTCAGGGACGTGACATTCCAATTGTTCATCGGGTGATTAAGGTAATTTTGCGATTTACTTGATACTCTTCTGTTCATACAGAATTATTTCTTTTCACAGTGGCAATATTTCTGCTGCATTCTGATGAATTTGTTGGACTGTTGGAATGTGACAGTGATCTTTTATCTGCTAAAGTTATTTTTTGTGATGCCTTATGTATATATATAGTTTGGATTTTCTACCCATGATCTTTGAAGAATGAAGCATTATTGCCATTGATTATCAGCGACAACACGGTCTATTCTTCTATTTTAAGATTCATGCTGAATGATTTTGGGAATATGTCACTTATAATATTGAATGCATATGAATATTTTCTTGGAATACCTAAGGAATGTGTAAATGCTTGGCCCATGACATATGTCAAATGGCACATGGCAACTTGGCTTCATAGCCCTAGATCACTACCCCAGATATGCATTCATAAGGCCAAGAGAAGTGTCCTGGCATAGGGGCAAGGGTCTTCTGGATGCATCTTTTGCTTACTCTGACACTCCAAAAGGAGGAAGAGGGTTCTGGTTCACTAAAAGGAACATGACGCATTAATGTAGCAGCAAGATATATACAGTACGAAAGTCTTGTGGATGACTGATATTATACTTAGGCTGCATTAAGGAATGCCGCGCCAACTGATGGAATTTTCTAGAATCAGATTTTGATGTTGATCATGTTGGTCACAAAATTTAGATTCTAGCCGCCTTTTTGTCATATCCAATTGAGGACAAATGCCACTTCATTTTTTTTCCTTAATTGACCCCTTTACATGGTGAAGTCTCGTGAAGCTGTGGCCGTTTGGAGTTTTGACTATTATATGTAAAAATGATATTTAGCTTGTATTTCTTCCCTTGATTTATCAGGTTTGGATAAGTTGTCTCACTTTGACATTATCCTAGTGGACGGTTGGGCTTGAATTTTTGCTTTGGGTTGCTGATCCAGATGTATCATGATCTTTCTGGGTTTGAATGACATGTTAGTCCACCATTAGCAGTGATTCATGCTAGATGAACGTAGATTTTTCATTTCACCTAAAATTAGTATCGGATAACAAATAATTCAGTTCTCTGGTTGTTTCTCATTTTTGGTCACATCTCTCCCTTATGTTTTTAAGGTTGTAAAAAGCTGAATCTTTCGTGGTTGTTGAGAGAAAAGGAATGGGGTTTAACCCCACATGTGTTAAAGTAAAAGAGGTCATTCACTCAAGCCAACACAAACCCAGGAGAAATGTTGCCTACCCTTGCAGCCCAGTGAATAAAAAAAATTCCACAATAAGGTGGGGGACAGTGCATACAAGCCCTATCCATGCAGCATTACATTGGAAGCAGTTAGTTTTTGGAAGGGTCAGTGGTGAAATAGTGTGAGCCAATGGCTATATTAACGTCTCTCTGGCACATTCTGTATTATTACTTACCAGTTACCATTATGCTTCAATCTTGGGATGTAAGGTGGAAGCTCTTCCTAGAATCTATTTGTGCCTCCCATTGCACTCTAGACAGCTGCGAAATCATGAATGGCATGTATTGATAAGCAGAATGCAGAAATGACTGGCCCTATGGAAGGCTGAAGACAAAGCACCTATCTGTAGGAGGGAGAATTACTCTAATCAATTCAGTTTTATCCTTTATTCCTGATCGTTATCTAACAGTCTTAATGATTCCTGTTTCAGTTGCTCACCAAATTGAGTGCATTTGTAGAAGATTCCTTTTGGGGGGGGGGGCACCATGGTAACTCTGGTACTCCATTGATGAAATGGCAGGTAATTTGTAAACCCAGGTATCGGGGTTGAGAATCTAAAACAGATGAACTTTACTCTGCTTGGTAAGTGGTTGTGGGAGTTAAATGCCCCAGGATAGTACTTTGTTGAAGAGATTAATTATTCACAAGCACTATGCAAGGCATCACAGATTTTATTTGGTTGCACTTTTCATCTCCAGTCTGGAGGGGGACTGTGAAGGCAGGTGCTTATTATATGTAAAATGGGGTGTGTATGAAGATTGGCAATGGTGAGTCTACATTATTCTCAAAGGACACATGATATGGAGACCAGTACCTTGAAGATGTGTACCCTAAGATATACAAGATTGCACAAGATATGTGGGCTATGGTGAGCATTTGTTTTATACAGCAAAATAATTCTATTCACTGGTATGCTCAGCTCTGCAGGGGTCTCAAGGAGGATGAAGAGATTGAATACCTCGATCTTTTGTCTACATGGCAAACTGTTCAAGTTGACTGTAACAGGTAGGATAGTCTAATATGGAGCTCCAATCCAGACCATCTTTTGCCAAAATCTTTTTATCAGCTTCTTGAAGGCCGTTGTCCAGCTTATGAGAGATTTCATGAAGTGTGGAAAGTTAAATCCCCTTTGAAAGTTAAAGCCTTTATGTGGCTCCTGTTTGAAAAAAGAATCATTACGAAGGTATATTGGAGTAAATTGAGCTCAGACGGTGACATGTCCTGTGCATTCTGTAACCGTGCAGAGGAATTTGTTGGTCATCTCATTTGTTCTTTCCCTCTTTCAAGGGAGGTTTGGTGGATCTTTGGGTACATATTTTCTGTCAACTTTAACTTTCTTTCAGTTCTGTTGCATGACCTTGGGTGTGTGGAAGGGGGAAATGCATTTGTTGTGTTAGAGGAGTCTGTTTTGTTTTTCTTCTTTCTGTGAGGTAAGGGAACCTCTCCTCTCCTCTATTGATTGTACTATCTCTATTTATGTTATAAAATTGGAGGTACAGTCCACCTTTTTTCTAAAAAGGAAAAAACCATTTCTGATTGCTGAAAACCTGAGATGCACTAGAGTTAATTTGCACTCTTTTTTTTGGCCATGTATACTTCTATGACTTTTTTTTGGTTGTTATATCATTTTTCTTTATTTAAGAAACCACATATTTTTGGAATTAGAAGTAATACTTTTAATGACCTATCTTACTAATATCTTGATGTGTGGTGCAGGTCCATGAGCGTCAAGACACAGGAGAGGTTGATGTTCTTACAAAAGGTAACATTTTATGGAATTAATTCTTTTGTGATGCTAAAAAAGTGGTGACGGATATACTTGACACTGGGACCTATATCCATACCTCCCCGTTGGTCCCCAAATCTTTTTCCAGAGAGCGATGATCTGTCAACTAGCTCTAGATGATCCGTTAGAAATGCCACCTATATACCTTCATAGCATGGGGAGATCAGCTTCTCCTTTACATGTGTTCAACAAGTTTCATGTGGTACTGAATCAGTGCAAAGAGACATCTGGCATGGTCATCCAAAAACTTGTAGGATTGATCATCTATCTGCAGCAGATCTGAATTGCCTATGGGAGTCATCTTTTTTTTTTTATGCATGGCATGGAGTCTTCTGAAATGAAAAGACCTCAAAGGCATGATTTTTGAACACTGATAATGTTAGGGAGCACCTCAAGTGAGAGAGTATGGCGGTGCACGTCAGTTGAAGTTTGGTGCTTTCTTACTCTATTAGCTTCTAACCTGTCTTAGTTAATCTTGACAAATGACGCTAGCACGTCTGGTCATTTGTCTCTAGGCCCATGTTCCGTGTGTTAATGTGACAACTGTGCACAACTGGTTTCCTTGTCTTTATTTCAGGAGATAATAACTTTGGGGACGACAGGCTTCTATATGCTCATGGCCAGCTCTGGCTTCAGCAGCATCATATCATGGGGAGGGCAGTAGGGTAAGAATTTGGTTAGCATTTGGATTTGAATTATCTGGTCGTTTCGGCCAATCTTTTTGTTTCATCCTATCATCGTGGCAACCTGATTAGTGCAGTTACTGCAATTTTTGATGATACCCAGAGAAAATGGAAAAATAGATATCCACCAGATAAAACAGTAATGGCAGACACGGTTTGTTTACTGTTTGATGAGGATTTCAATTGTTTGTCTTGTTGTTCTACAGGTTTCTACCATATGTGGGTTGGGTCACTATCATAATGACAGAAAAACCAATTATCAAGGTGAGGATGTCATGGAAGTCTTGATGCATTAGAACACACATGGTTTGGCAACGCCCGGTGACATCGTGCATATATTTTCTTTTTTGCAGTACATACTCATCGGTGCTCTTGGGTTACTGGTTATTACTTCGAAGGAGTAACCTTATAGCCGCGTGGTTCCATGGGCCACTAACACCAACCGTCATGTCCGATTTTATATCTCGCTAGCTTTCCAAGCAGTAGTCATGTAGACTTTGTTTTTCCTTGGTACTTCCCTTACCAAAAGGTTAGACTGAGATATGAACTTTTGGAGTGCTGCACCATATATTCGTATTTTGATCACCAACAGTGAGCAGTATCAGTTGCATTTGCAACCTCTCTCTCTCTCTCTCTCTCACACACACACACACACACACACACACACACACACACACCTCTCACCCGCGCGCGCGCGTGCGCACGCGTGGATGAACGAATGCATGAACACTCTAGGGATGTAAGTCGGCGTAGATCAGAGTTATTTAAATACGGTATGTGAATAATACGAAAGACACATTCGAGTGTAATTCGTCTAAGTTTTTAAAGATAAGAAATATGCATTATTCAGAAGTTTGCTATAGAATTAGTGTGCTGTGTTCAGGTATCAAAGGTTCAGACTTAAAAATATGGATACTAAATGGGATTAACGGGAAGATATATCGCTAAAATTATGTTAGCTTATCATCACGTAATCGATCCCAAATAATGGGATAAGGGTCTGACGAGGATATTGTAGTTGGGTTAAATATCTATGTACCTAATCTCATTAATAGAAGATGGGAGCATAAATAATGAAAATTAAAACTGGGTCATCTGATGATAGAGATCATGTAAAATTGGCATGTTATACGTGTATGCACATCATATTATATGATTTTAATATGCCTGGACCAATTAATTGCGCGTAGTCGTTGCCAAATCAAGAACAGTGGACGAAAGCTTCTTTTGGATTTATGCGTAACAATCGAACTAACCATGGTATTGATAGACCCATACCTTGGAATGTAGCTATCCAGGTTCATGGGTGACCTCGATAACGGGATAAATAAAACAAAGAAAAGGAAACAAAAAGAAAGCATTACGCGTTACCATCGCCTCTTCCCGTTGTTTGGGTCATCATTCAGCTGTAAGAATCCAGAGAGGTTGAGCGCGACTCTTCCTTAGATGTCTATGAGACTATTCACTACCGACCATGGGCTACTTCTCAAGCCCAACGAAAGATGCCACCATGCTGAAAGTACTGTCAGCGGGCCACTACACGGCTTTTTGGAGGAAATCAAACCAAACCAAACCAATGTTAGAGATCAGCTGGGACATGGAGTGGATCTCTCTTTCCCTTCAAACCCCCCTCCCCTGAGGTCATCTCTTTTGTTCACTTTCATTCTGCATCATCATTGTTTAGCTTCAACTTATGCTTTCAATTCATAGCCTTCTCAATTCACTACATACGTTTGATGTAATGCATCCGGGTTTTATCTGCCAGAAAGGAGTTTTAGGCTGGGTTTGGGAAGGCCCCCGGCCGTGGCTTTCGAACGTTAATCCACCGATAATATTTAATCTTCATCAAATGTCACACTGGTTATTAACTTTTGTGAAGATAAAATTATGACAGTGGAGAGAGAACCGGACACAAAAATGTGCCGTTCTCATAATCTCACAAAGCAACGCGAGAGTTACTTCTGAGGATTTTAAATGATGGGAAATCGGACATATCTTACACATTTGTATGGTGACGGGATTATTTGGGGAAGTCATAAGTAACGGGCGTTGTCAAACGTGCCTTAATTTTAAAACCACCAGATCCATAGTTTTCTCCATGCTCTGCATCTGTGTAGTTTAAGAATAGATATTACATGTGCTCAGTTTCTAACGTTAATTTTTCATTTCCTCATCTTCGACCATAGGTAAGCATCGTTGGTGAGAAAGTGTTGTAAAGCAAGCAAAGTAATTAATGGAGGCTTCTTCATTTGTTTTGCTAGAATAGAATCAAAGGAAGGCCGAACCCCATCCCCTGTGAATCAATTCTGAAGGTGATTGGGTATGCATCTCTCATCTTAGAAGGGTACGTACCTTCCCAAGATAAATAGTCAAATATTGCATTGAATGCCTGGAAAAAAAGAGTAGATATGATTAACAAATGGCATGCATGGGGAGTGTTGGGGAGCTGCAAGAATAAACTAGGCACACAAATATGTGTAGTCGGAGAAATCAACACGGAAATAAAATTTATCTGCACACCTTTGGCGGCCTTGTGCAACCACAATAAGTTCTACGGCATCCACACGTAAATATCCGAATCGGAAATATTGTCAAACCAACAAGAACACAATCACACAAGATGCACCGGAATTTTTAACGTGAAAAACCCTCCCACGACATGGAGAGGGAAAAATCACGGGACAAATCGACAGCGATCCACTATGTGAAAATAGCAATACACATGTTTTCTTCTCTCAAGATTTACCCAAATCTTGAGGTATACACACAAGAGGATGGAAGGATACAAGATTACCTCAACCGGGATAAATCCCCAAAATGAGAGAACAAAAATACCCGAGCTCACCGGGTTGCTCTTTCTCCCACTTTCCTTTTCTTCTTCACTCCTCTTTCTCTTTCTCTTTCTCTCTTCCTCTCTCTCTCTCACAAGGGATGCTCACGGGAAGAAGAAGTCGCCGCTGCCTACTTTCTCTGCTACTGTGTGTGTTTTGTTTTGCTGCTCATATGTTTCTGTCAAGGTGGGTCTCGGGTGTTAGGGTATTGGAATGGTGGGGGGTATGTTTTACCCCCACCCTCCTTCCACTTGTCATGTGCCCATGGCCCATCTGGGTTGGATCACACCCAACAATCTCCCCCTCCAGCCCATAGAGGGAGGTAGTACTAAAATGATTCCTCACCGGGAGTCCATGCCAGCCAGTCGCCGACATAACTCTAGCTTCTCTCTAGGAACCACCTTTGTCATCATATCAGAAGAATTTTTGTCTGTATGAATCTTCTTCAACTTCATCTGTTGTTGCTCTATAGTATCTCACAACCAATGGTATCTCACATCAATGTGCTTTGTACGGGAGTGATATGTGGAGTTTTTGCTTAAATCCATAGCACCATGATTATCACAGAATACCACATACTCTTCCTGCTTCAAACTCAATTCCTGCAGAAATCTCCTCAGCCAAAGTATTTCTTTCTCTGCTTCAGTTGCTGCAATATACTCTGCCTTAGTAGTAGATAAAGCAACACATTTTTACAATTTAGATTGCCAAGACACAGCTCCCCCTGCAAAAGTAAACAGACACCCTGAGGTAGATTTCCTGTGATCAAGATCACCTGCCATGTCAGCATCTGTAAAGCCTTCTAGAATTGGTTCTGAACTCCCAAATGTCAAGCACACTCTAGAGCTACCTCTCAAATATCTGAAGATCCACTTCACTGCTTCACAGTGCTCTTTCCCTAGATTAGAAAGAAACCTGCTCACTACACCAACTGCATGTGCAATATCAGGTCTAGTATACACCATTGCATACATCAAACTCCCAGCAGTTGAGGAGTAAGGAATGTTCTTCATCTCTTCCATGTCTTCCTTAGAAGAGAAACATGACTTCTTGTTGAGTTTGAAATGAGCTGCTAATGGAGTACTCACAAACTTGGCATTTTTCATATTGAACCTGTCAAGCACCCGTTCAATATAATTTCTTTGTGACAACCACAGTTTCTTGACTTTCCTGTCACGAAAGATATCCATACCCAATATTCTGCATGCTGGTCCTAAGTCTTTCATATCAAAGGACTTAGACAAATCTTCTTTCATTTTACCAATCTCTTGAGTATCTTGACCAACAATCAACATATCATCAACATAAAGCAAAAGGATGATACAGTTTACATTTGAGAATTTTCTGAAGTAAACACATGCATCTGCAGCTGTCCTCTGGTACCCATGGTTCACCATAAATGAGTCAAATTTCTTGTACCACTGTCTAGGTGCCTACTTTAATCCATACAAGCTTTATTCAACTTGCATACCATGCGCTCCTTACCTTTCTCTTCAAAGCCTTCTGGTTGTACCATATAGATCTCCTCCTCCAAATCACCATGAAGGAAGGCAGTCTTCACGTCCATCTGCTCAAGCTCCAAGTCTAAGCTTGCAACCAAGCCTAGAACCACCCTGATAGAAGTCATCTTCACAACAGGAGAAAATATTTCATCAAAATCAATTCCCTATTTTTGTGCAAAAACTTTCACTACCAATCTAGCTTTATACTTCAAGTACTCTACATTGCATTCCTTTTTCAGCTTGAAAATCCACTTGTTCTTCAATACTTTTCTGTCTTTAGGAAGGTCCACCAACTCATAAGTATTATTCAGCTTAAGTGAATTCATCTCGCTCTGCATGGCTTTGAACCACTTATCTTTGTCTTTATGGGATTGTATCTCCTCAAAGCTTTCTGGCTCCCCCTCCTCAGTAAGCAGCATATACTGAGAGGGAGGATATCTGGATGATGGCTGGGACACTCTGGAAGACCTCCTGATATCTGATTCTTGATGCTCCCCCTGCTCAAAAACCTCTTGCTCTGGCTCAGCATCACTGTCACCTAACTCTGGCATCTCCTCACTGTCATCTTCATCTTGTACCTCTTCTTCATCTGTAGGTTGTTGTGCTGGAGAAGGAATGGGTGTGAGATCAGGAATATTATAAGAAGCTTGCTCTTTTTGCTTTGTTTCTTCAATATTTTGATTTTCATAAAAGATCACATCTCTCTGCCTGATTATTTTTTTCTGCTCTGGATCCTATAACCTGAAGCCAAACTCTTCATTTCCATAGCCTAAGAAAATACAAGAAGAGGCTTTGTCATCAAGTTTCTGCCTTTGGTCTTTGGGGACATGCATAAATACCTTGCATCCAAACACTTTCAAGTGATTGTAGGATACATCCTTCCCTGACCAAATCTTCTCTGGAATTTCAAAACCCAAAGGAACGGAATGAGACATGTTTATTAAATAGCAAGCAGTGAGAACAGCTTCAGCCTAGAAGCTCTTTGGTAGCTTTACCATCCTCAACATGCATCTCACCATTTCCACAATAGTTCTGTTCATTCTTTCTGTTACATCATTATGTTGTGGGGTGCCTGGTTCAATCCTTTCATGTCTTATGCCATGAGCTGCACAATAATCTGTAAATTCTTTGGAGATGTACTCGCCTCCATTATCTGTGCGGAGACATTTCAACTTTTTACTTGTCTCTCTTTCCACCATAGCATGAAAATTTTGAAATGACTGAAACACTTGATCTTTTATCCTCAGCAAATAGACTCACACGTTACCTTTCTGGATGCATCATTAATGAATGTGACAAAGTATCTATTTTCACCTATGGACTCCACCTCAAAGGGACCACAAACATCAGAATAAATCAAATCTAAAATGTAACTTTTTCGTTGTAATGAAGAACGAAAAGAAATTCTATGATGCTTTCCAAGTAAACAATAATCACAAGGACTAAGAGTCATACCTTTTATGGAGGGAATGTAAGACTTCCTCGCTAAAAGTTACAGTCCTTTCTCACTCATATGTCCTAGTTTTTTGTGCCATAAATCTAGAGAAGAGTCATCTTGGACAACATTCAACACATCCTTGCACATTTTTACATGTGTTTTGTAAAGACCACAACAAGCATTTTTCCTTAGCAACAATCAATGACCCTGTAGTCAATTTCCATTTTCCTTGACTGAATATGTGCTCAAAACCTTGCTTATCTAGAGCAATACCGGAGAGAAGATTGAGACGCAAATCAGGAATATGCCGCACATCCTTCAAAGTTAGTGCATACCCTGCATTTGTTTGCAAACACACATCACCAATGCCAACAACTTTGAATAGTTAGTGTTACCCATCTTCGCATTTCTAAGATCTTCTGCATTGTAAGATGTAAAGAGCTCCCTTTTAGAAGTTGCATGATAGGAAGCACCAGTGTCCACTAGCTATCCACTCTGAATCATGGCCTGTGAAATGTAAACAAGTGTCTCCCTCTATTGTGAGAATGACATTATCACCCTCTAAAAATGTAGCTGCGGTGTTTTGATCATCCTCTGTCTTCATCTGATTTTTATCCTTCTTCTCTTTCATCTCTCTCTTCCATACCATATAGTTCCTCTTTAAGTGACCTTCTTTTCCACAATGAAAGCATGCTCTACTCTTGGACTTTGACCTGCCTCTGGACTTGCTTTGACCCCTTGACTGATCATTATTCTTTGATCTACTCCTCCCCCTGTTATATGTGACAAGAGCATGTGCATTATTTGATCCAGCTAATTTTCTTCTTGTTTCTTCATTAAACAAGTTAGCAGTAACTAGACTCATAGACAACACACAATTAGGAGCAGAATTATTGACTGACACAATCAAGGTTTCCCAACTGTCTGGTAAGGATCTCAAAAGCAACAAAGCCTGGAGTTCATCTTCTAAAGTCATTTTCATTGTAGCCAACTGATTCACCAAACTCTGGAACTCATTCAAATGCTCTGCAATATTGTTACCTTCTTTGAATTTTAAATTAACAAGCTTTCGAATAATAAAAGCCTTGTTACCTGTGGTCTTCTGCTCATACAAGGATTCTAATTTTTTCCACAATGTCTGTGCACTGGTTTCACTTGAAATATGGTGAAACACACTGTCATCTACCCATTGTATGACTGTGCCAATAATCTTCCGATTTAATTTTTCCCAATCTTTATCGGACATATCCTCCGATTTGGCTCCATCTCCTTCAATCGGATCATACAAATCCTTGCAATATAGGATGTCTTCCATTTTTGGCTTCCAAATAAGCCAATTTGTATTATTCAATTTTATCATGGTGCTAGACGCTCCGCTGTCCGACATTCCGACTCACAAGAATAATACATGTAATTTAACCACGCTCTGATACCACTTGTTGGGGAGCTGCAAGAATAAACTAGGCACACAAATATGTGTAGTATGAGAAATCAACACGGAAATAAAATTTATCTGCACACCTTTGGCGGCCTTGTGCAACCACAATAAGTTCTACGGCATCCACACGCAAATATCTGAATTGGAAATATTGTCAAACCAACAAGAACACAATCACACAAGATGCATCGAATTTTTAAAGTGGAAAACTCTCCCTCGACATGGAGAGGGAAAAATCACAGGGCAAATCGACAGCAATCCACTATGTGAAAATAACAATACACAGTTTTTCTTCTCTCAAGATTTACCCAAATCTTGAGGTATACACACAAGAGGATAGAAGGATACAAGATTACCTCAACCGGGATAAATCCCCAAAATGAGAGAACAAAAATACCCGAGCTCACCGGGTTGCTCTTTCTCCCACTTTCCTTTCTTCTTCACTCCTCTTCCTCTCTCTCTCTTCCTCTCTCCCGCAAGGGATCTTCACAGGAGGAAGCCGCCACTGCCTTTTGTTTTTGCTACTGTGTGTGTTTTGGAAGATGGTCTCGGGTGTTAGGGTTTTGGGATGGTGGGGGGTATGTTATACCCCCACCCCCCCTCTTACTTTATCATGTGCCCACATAATGGGCTGGACCACACCCAACAAGGAGAGTAACTTGAGTTGATATTACTATATGTTCCTCAGTTCCTGACTGTGTTTCATATCTCCCTTGTGGTTACTCTAAAGGATCTTTTTGCTGTTTAGCATGCACATTATAATTTGACCCTTGTGTAGTAATGTCATTATTCTCATCCAGGTAACTTTTTTCTTTCATCATTTGCGATTACATCTTGGACTTTGCTTGTTCATTGATCAAAATATATCTTAGTCCATTCATAATCCAACAACTCTGAAAGTTTGAAACTCTCACATTAGTACTTGAGGAGGGTAAAATCGACATGGTCTATGTGTGGCCCATTGACACTAGGCTCGCATCGGCCCAAGGTCCGTAACGCACATGATGGACCCCCGACGACCACGGCTCACGATAGACGACCCAATAGGGCCGGCCATCGGATTCGTCAGCCCACGAAGGGCATCAACCCGGGCATATCGGATGCCATACGACCCTCCGATGACTAAACGTTACTCCCGCCATCATCGGCCTCGACTCCAATAAAGGCGAACACGTCCCACGGGTGTCGTAAGACTCGCCTAAAGACCGCCCGACTCCGAAGGAACGGATGATCAACGGGAAACTCCTCACGATCGCGAGGAGACGTTACCACACTACTCACGCCCTTCCCTGCTAAGGGATAGGCCTCCACCGTCAGGACAACCCCTATAAAATAGACCTCTTGCCAGGGACAGAGGGCGAGACAGACGAACACGACAAGATAGACTCCGACACACGCTACGACAGGTTGACAGTTCCAGAGAGCGACTTCTACAGAGGAGAGCCCCGGTCCGATTCTGAGCACTCTTCTAGTCTAGCGAGCACTCTCCGAGCACTCACTAGGCGTGACGAGCACTCCTTCAGAAGCCCGACCATCACTCCAGGCTTGATCAAACGACTCTCATCCTCCTCTTTCTACTCCGTCTTCTCTTGATTCCCATTCACCAAGGTTCTGACTTAAGCATCGGAGGGTTGTCCCCTGGGGTAACGCTTAGGGCTTCTTCTGACGCCGTTTCTTTGGTGGTTGCAGGCTTCCACGAGTGACCGGATGATCTTCCCCGACAAATAAATATTAAAAATATGGTACGGGATTAGAGATACCATTTTCTCACCTCTATAGTACTGTTTTCATCTTCATGTTCTAACTTATGATCGAGGGCTTGTTTGTTCCACCGTAAAACATTTTACCCTGTGAAATTTGGTAGTTGTTTTATTTACAATGTTTTCCAATTGTTTGTTTGATTATAAAATAGTGTAAATGGGATTACGTTGTCTCGCATGACACTGAGATTCTCTTACTTAATTTACGGTCCATATCCACCGGAAATCAAAACGGGAGAAAAGAACTAGTTGAAATCACAACTAACCAACAGACAAATCTTTTTATGTTACGGTTATCCAAACAAAGTAGTTCCGATTTTTAAATTAGAGAACTACTCCGATTTTAAAACCGGTGATTCTAAAACTGGAAAATTACGTACATCAAAACAAATAACACCGCAATGGATGCACATGATCGGTTCTATCGGGAACTTACACTTCTCTGCTGGATGGAAAAACAAATATTAATGCCTACAATTTCATGCCTGTAGAGATTCTCGGCATCCATGCAGCATGGCTTCATTTTGTTATATCTCTTGTATTTGGCCACAGATGACGCAAGAATGATCAGGGTACACACACATCCGTCTCATCTCTCCCAACTTATCAAATGCATTTATCTTGACCATGATGCTTGTTTCTCTATTTGTTTTACTTTTATCATCATTACTGTAGTGACATGAATTTAAATCTGTGATTACTTGCTGAGCATGAAACTAGATACATTACAAAATTTCTTTACCTTCTTGTAGGTGAAAGATTAATTATACAGTACCCAAACATCAGCCTACAAGCTGATATAGAGATCCTAAAACCTTTTGGTGACGAAAAGAAGTTAGAACCAGGGGAATGTCTTTTACAAGCAGGGTTCGGTAGTTTTCAAGTTCTGGTGCGGATTTGCATTGGGATTGTGGCCTACCAACATCTTCACATCAAGAGTGCAGTCAAAGAGGGGGAATGGGAGCAACTTGTGATCGATGTTTCAACGCATTGGTATCGGCATTAGTTGAAGATAAGAATCAATCAGTCTAAATATCTATCCTCAATCTAATAATGTTGATCAGTAAATAGGGTAAGTCAAGTGAGGATAAGAATGTCAAAGACATGCGGATAACTTATTCTATGAAATAGTTGGGATGATTCATCCCTAGATTTAACCTCAAAAATGAGGATAAGTCCATAAAACAACCATGTTATGATGTCACTAGAAGTCCCTATAACGCTGCAACAACCACGTCCAAACAACATCTAATAAGCCTAGGAGACTGGAGAACAAATCAGTTCACAGTCAATCATAACAAACCCAAGTGTGGTCTGGAGGTGTGACTTCCTCTGCTGCATGAGGTGTTAATGGCCTTTAATCCCCTTCTACAAGTTTCAAAATGCAAGTGAAAATTCCATTGAGGCAATTCCATGATTGCTTGTAACAGTACAACCGGGGCCCATGACACGCGAATCTCACGACAAAAGCTAATGTTCAGCTCTTGAAGAGAAAAGATACATGAGTCCAGAGAATCCACAGGAATGGACAAATCCTATCTGTATTACTGCCCTGCCAATAGAAGTTCTCATTTGGACAAAACACTAATTTTCTAAAGAAAACATCCATGAAGATACGAACCTAACCTGGAAAGCTAAATCATCCATGAGGTGTTGGCCTCCACGATGATAAAACCCAGTATCTGTTACTGGGCAAAGCAGCAACAGGAAGATGCCACTTCTTACTTGGCCTTCCTAACGAGGGTAGATGTCCGGAATTCTGCATCATTCTTAACAAAGCTCCACCAGAGACAAGTGAGGGGTACGGTTGTAGCATGCCACAGTGCATGAGCATCAACATATCCTTCTTGAGGAGGCAAATCATAGATCTCAAGAAGCATGCCGAGGCCACCTCCCAAAACAACAGCCCACAGTTTGGATGGTGGGTCACGCCCATTGCAACACATACTTCCATGTTCAATGCTGAGAAAAGTGATCCAGAGTGTCAGACCTGGAAGAGGTGAAACTGACAGTAAAAATATTCCCCAGAAAAATTAAGGCAGATTTAAAAAATAGGACTCCATAACCATAAATCATTACTAGGTCCTCTTATTCTTGAGACCTCAGGGGCAGCTTGCAATACAGGGGCAGGAAAAAAGACAGCCAGCCATTGAAGTATATATAACTGATCTTAATTACAAATACTTTCGCAGTGATTAGTGCCCTATGATTTCAAACTTCAATTCGATAAGTAAACTAAAGTGAGTCTCTATTTCAATCCATAGCCTGGTATATATTGACGCGATCACCTCAGTCCTCTTCCACGTACTTTATCCAAATAAATTGGAGGCCACGATGATCTGAAATCCCAAGCTGTGCATGAAGTTAACAAGGGTTGTCGAGGGCCCGAGGCTGTCCCGTTTTCACATCACACTCTTCTGATCTAGCTGTGGATACGTTGAAGGCAATTGTTCTCAACCAGTGCACTTCCCAAAAACTATAACATACATATGTTGATATCTATACATTGATCGAACCCGAGACCACCCCTAAAGGGGCGAGGTGGTGAGATCACCACGGCAAATTGTGGACTCAATTGTTAGAATGTATAGTTTCACATCATGTGGTGATAAAAATCAAACCAAAAAATATAATGGGATATCTTTCTTCACTCGTTGTCTTAGGACTCCTTTGTTAAGAGTGGAATAAGGTGGTTTATTCCGTCAAATCAACCTACTCATAAGAGAACATATGTTAAAATAGCTTCACATATATAGTGACAAAGAAGAAAACAGATACGTAAGTCACGCATAATGGATACTAACGGTCACAATGTAATACAATATAAGAGAACCTCTCTTCGGTAGATGTTACAATTACATCATCAACTGTGCTTCATTAATTCAGAAAGTCAACTAACAAAGGTATTTGCATACAAAGACTGACTTTTGATAGCTTTTAAGTTGACGACCGGACTCAATCGATGACCACAATTCAAGAATCCGTTCCAAAATTTTTTTAAACATCCCCTCGTCCCAACTAACGTGGTAAAACATATGCGATATGACCGATCAAACGCATTTTGTTGGGAAAAAAAACAAAAAACAAGAAGGTAACCCCGGCCCACGCAAACAAAAATTTGCCGCACCCCACTAAGATCAAACGGCGATCACATGTCGTGCCGTGACATCAATGGAAGCAATCCACCATGGGAAGCCCCAGTCCGAGACTGCGCGTGCCGAAGTCCACGTCGTTCTCCGAGGGAGACAGGTTCAGATCCAAGTCCAGGCACAGGACGTCCCCCTTCTCGCCGGCGGCGGCCTCCTTCTTCCCCGCGGGCGGGTGGTGGTGGAAGGACACGGCTGTGGATGAGGCGGCCCGGTGCCGCCGCATGTGGCCGCCTAGCGCCTGCCCGATGGCGAACTCGAGCCCGCAGACGGAGCACTCGTGCACCCTCGGCCGCCCCGCCTGCTGCTGAGCCGGGCCCTCCTGCAGGTCGCCCGCCGCGAGCCGCGGCTTCTTGTGGCTGGCGCGGTGGCCGCCCAGCGCCTGGAAGGAGGGGAACCGGCGGCTGCAGGTCTTGCACTCGAAGACCCGCCCAGGCTGAGGCTGCTGCGTCCCCTGGTCGGCCTCCTCGACGGAGAAGGTGCTGCCGCCTCGGGCCAGCAGCACCAGGGCGTGGGCCATGTTGATGCTGTCCACCGCGCCTTCCCCTCCCACCCTCAACCTCTTCATGACAGATGTGGGCACCAAGGAAGGAGGAGAAGGAGCAACACAACCACGATATATGGAATGTCGAGGTCTTCTGCTGGAGGTCTGCCAATGGCGTTCGGGTGTGAGCTGGGAGGTTGTATGGAATGGGAGAATGGGAGGAAGGGAAGCGCTGGGGTTGCTTTTATGGGCTTTCTGCGGCTTCTTGGTTTTGCTGCCGTCTGCAGACACCGGCCGGCCGCTGTTAAAGCCAACGTCCTCCGAGAGATGGCATGGCATCACAGGGCAGGGCAGGGCAGGGCAGTGGAGTGGAGTGCCCCTTTGGTGCTCGCTGCGGCCCCTCATCGCGCCAAGTCGCCAAGTTGGGTGCTGCGTAATGCTGACCTGCGCACTACGCCAGCGCGCGGCGGCGAAAAGCCAAGCCAATGGCCAAGGATACCGTACGCATCGGGGCTGGGTGTCGGTATGTCAACAGGGCGAGGTAGACCAGATGTCTACTCTGATATTTATGCTCGGAACCAGTTGCTATAAATTGTGCGCTCTACATTGGCACAACGTGCCGTGCATGGTCCGAATGGTGTGCACACACGTGCATGGACACATGTGTACAAACCCTCACAAATTCATGATGACGCTGGTAAAAATAGGGCTGTCACAATGGATCTAAATTTAGTGTTAGACCTGTTTAATTTGAGGCTTATTTGTTTCAAGTCTAAAAGGCTGTAAATTTCTGCCATTATTTTTATTTTATAGTATTATCTGGTTGTTTGTGAAATTTAAGATAGTGAAAAATGAGATTCTCATGTCAAAAATGTTGGTCCACCTGGCACTAAATTTTTTTAGTTTCGGTTCTCAGGCCATACTCATATTGGATATCAAAATTAAGAATAGAATGACCTGAAATTACAACAAACTGATAAAATACCGCATTTCATTTTCATATGTTTTAGGATCCTCCACACGGAGTACTATCCCATTTTAAAATTAAAAAGTATTCTAATTTTCAAATGGATGATTTTGAAACCAAAGGAGCATAGAGTTTTACCCAGAAATAAGCAATACCTTAGTTTGAATTCGACTATATCTATATATTTGTTTAATAATAGATCCATTATCTTACAATATATAAAATTATGACGCATTTTTTACAAATTTTGACTTAAAATCCAATCCATTGCTCAACCCATTAGACTTTAGGAATTTTATTAGAACTATATGTTATAAGTGTAAATCTTATTTTAAAATATATTGAGGTGGTTACGAAGCGCTCTATGTAAACCTCCAGACGCAAACCTTAAAGCACGCAACGAACTGTGAGGCTCAATAGTCTAGAAAAATAATGTTAGAGTCATCAAAAGAGTTAAAAATAATATTTATTTTCATATATTAATAATATCTTAACTCAACGATAAATCCATGTTATCTCACAAGTATGGAATCATATGTCATTGACACTAAAATAAGCATAAGTCCTAATTAAGTATATCGTGTAGCACTTTATTATATCATTTCTCGTATTACAAAAGAACGGGTACGTGGCGACCAAATCATTAATGACTACTTCAAGTTGGTCGTAAAAAAGATATATAGCGATCAAAAAATTTCACTGGTCGCTAACGATTTGGCTTACGGCCACCCACACATATCGGTCACTAAATCATAATAGTAGTGACAATTTTATGATTAGTCACTGTGTAATCACTAATGCATCTTCCGGATTATCACATATGTCAATAGCGGCAGAAAATTAGTTGCTATAAATTTTACACTAGCAACAACATATTAATTGATCGCTAAATCTCAAAAAGAGCCAACAACCAAGGTGTGATGGGTGGTTAATGCCGTCAAAATAAACAGTGATCGATGTGTAGTCGTTGAATATTCATTTTAATGACAATTTTTTATTTTTAGTTGTTATTAAGTTGTAAACCATGTATCAGCTAATGGTCGCGTTGGTTGCTAATGTTAGATTACAAATTCCAATGTAAAAAAATTCTCTCTCTAAAATGTTACGAGTTATCAAATAATTAATACGAGATTAGTCATGAATTTTAATCACTTATTTCCTTAAAAATAAATTTATTAATTAATAGCAAACAAAGTTTGCTAGTTGTAACTTCACCATTAAGTACTGATCGGCACATATATAATGGCTAAATTAACTATTTAGTTGCGATCAAAATTGATAGTCACTAAAATTATAGGAACAATGACTAGATAGTTGTCAACGATAAAAAATATAATTGTTAATATTAAAGTAATGATCAAATGTTAAGTTGTGACAAAAAAATGATAGTTACTGATATTCTAAAATAGCGGTCAAATATTTCGTTACAACCAAAATCGATAGTCACTGATATGATAAAAATAGTGACAAAAAATATTTACTTGCGAATAAATGTGATAGTCGGTATTATTATAAAAATAGTGATAAAAATATTTAATTGTGACCAGACGTGATAGTCACTAATATTTAAAAAATATAGAAAAAAATCAATTACAACCAAGTGCCATAAATAACGACCAAAAGTATTATTTGCGACCAAACATGATAGTCACTAATATTATAACAATAACGATAGTCGCTAATAATGCAAAAAACATCGACCAAATATGATCTGCGGCTTAGTTCTTGTTCGCTATATAGAATTTTTTAGTGACCAACGAACATTCGCAACGAGTATTTATTTGTAATTGCAACTAATATTTTCGTCTTTATAACAACCAAAAGTTATTTGGTAGCTAATGGTATAAGTTTTAACAACTAAGCGTGAAAATTGATCGTTACAAATATCAACGACGATGATATAGGGAGTAAATTTTAGCAACCGATTTTTTATCACAATTTTATTAACGATCAATTTTTATTATGTTGTGATTTTTTTATTATTATATATCAATCTTTCAATAGTGTCAATTGATACATAAATCTAAAGTAAATACGTCGAGACGATAAATACGTGAGAAGTATCTTCTCAATTAACAAATTGACGTAAAGTCTTAAGTAAAAGAGCGAAGTTGATTGTCTCGAACAGTTTTCCTTTTTTTTTTTGAAACATAAGGCTAATTTTCATTAACTAAAGCAGAGATACATACATCAAGGGAAGCAACATTCAGAGCAGACAGTAGTTACACTATAGGCGACATTGACACCCGCTGAACATGAGCAACCATGACTGACCCATAACAAGGACTTCCAGACGAAGAGACAGGGAAGACAAGGAAGAACAGTAGGGAACACAAACACCCCTCTTGGATGGGAGGACCTGAAGACGCCGAGGAAGATGCTGCCGCTTTTGTAGGTGACGGGAACCTTCCTCGAGTAGCGCAAGGCTGTCGAACCGCACTATCTGATGGTGGTGAAGAGAAGGTGCTCGGGTGGCCAGCATCACAAAGGGTGCATGGGGGATAAGCGCAGTGTCTCCGAGACCTTTTGATATCGAAGGAGGAATCCCGAAACCTACATCACGGAACAAACCCAAGCTCCTCCGGGTGCTCGGGGAATCGCCCATCGACGAAGGAGTGACCGATCGCGGGAGGGGGGGGTAACGCTGGGGGAGGAGGGACGGGATGGGGGAGTGTGAGGAAGAGGGAACGGGGGGCAGGGGGAGCTATGTGCGGGGTCCAAAAACGGAGGGGGTGGGGGGACAGAGGATCGGCCGGGGACGGTGGAGGGAAGGGGGGGAGGTTGGGTGCGGCGCAGGAGGGGGGGTTGGGTGCGGCGCAGGAGGAGGACGGAGACGAGGAACGGGAAGGAGGTGGCGGGTGAGGGGACGGACGGTGGAGGGGGGGAGACGCCGGTGGAAGGGGAGAGGGGGAGGGGAGCGGCTGACGGCGGGGAGAAGGAAAGGGCAAGGGGTGGGGGGCGGGGGAGAAATGGGAGGGGGTGGAGGGCCGGCTGGGAGGGAAGGGGGGGACGGGGGCAGAGAGGGGGGGAGTGGAGGAATGCCGGAGAAAGGAGGGGGGCCAGGGGGACAGGGAAATAGCGGGGGTCGACAAGGGAGGAAGGGAGGCGGGAAGGGAGGGGTTTCCAGAGGAGATCGGAGGAGTCCCGATCTCTCCTGACGGATCCGGGTGGGGTCAAAAAACCCCCCTGACAAAACCCAGGAAGAGTCCCCGGAGAGACTTACCTGGCGAAGGCCTCATGCAGAGGAGAGGGAGGAGGGGGGGAGATCCCGGCAAGAGCTCCCCCCCACCTGACGATCCGCCGGGGGAGACCCCCGCGACCGGAGGAGGAGGGAGGCTCGGCGCGCTGCTGCCTCCCGCGTGCCTCCCCAGATTTCTTCAAACAGTTTTCCTAGTAGGTAGCCTTGAGACTTGAGCTATTTTGAGATGGCAACTTTTTAAACAGTGATGTAACACTACATGTACTCATTTTGATGAGTCTAGACATGCTGAGGCCAACGCCACTCGCTTGCAGCCCTGCAAACAGACAACCAAGTTCGGTTGAACCACCTCCAGTCATTATGCTCCCTTTGTATTGGTGTTATAAGTTCCGCTAATTCTTACCCAAGGTCAACTACTACAAATTAATACTCTACAATGACAGGCTGATTATTCGGAAAAAAAAGAAGAAAGAATACAAATATAAGTAGAGGGAGCTTTGGTTGGTTGTTTCTGGGAGGCATGCCCAAGTACGTATGACATGACGTACTGCTCACCATATAGAATATGTGCTAATAAGTGTGTTTGAATCCGTGAAACAGAATCCATGGTCTTCGCCTTGCACGACACTAATTATTAACCTTACAGCTACCAGTTTAGACAAACTGTTAAACTCGTTATTTTCATATATAATAGAGTCTAAGTTGATGTGCATATGAGGAGATAAGTTAAAATAATGTTATTCTAATTAATAATGAAAAATAAAATATATTTAAAATAGTGAAACTCTACCCACTCGTTATCTTAACATTTTGAGTCGAATGATTTGAAAACTTCAATAATCGTTTATAGTATGACATCACAATATACTTTAATTTTGATTGGCGGATACTCGGTATTAGATCACATATTAATCTGAAGAATTTTGTGCTTTGTTGATTAGGTCTCACTTTGATATATGGTTAGTCCTTGGTTAGTCATAGTTTAACCTAGATTTAACTATTTTTGAAGTCCAAATTACTTTGATACTTAAACCTGAACTAAACCGGGAGGATGAGTATTAAACTCGGAGTAACTCTGGACTTCGAAATCCACCTCAAGAGGTGAATTTAGAAGGGTTAACCCAACAATAAATGCGCAATAAATGCACCCTCTCTCTCTCTCAATATTTTACTTATAAATATTATTGGGTTAACCCACTAACTACCAAATCACAATAGATTCAAACTAGGTTAGCCCACCTACTTATTTTCGAGTTAATACTCTTGCTATCAAATCAAAAATAGGCTAACTATGGACTAACCTAAGTAGTTTAATTTAACCCAAATCCCCTACCAAAGCGAGGAGACTAGAGTTAAGTGGGTTAGTCAGGTCATGTCCCGGTGTAAACAAGGGTTAACTTGGAATGTGTATTTTGATTCCAGAAGTAGAATATGTATTCTTAATTTATTCCATTGAATTAATTCAGTAACAAAGGAAGAGAATTGACATCGTTCAACAAATGGGCCTACGGCCCAACAATTGGGTGCCCATTAAGGCAACCTTGTGGGCGGGCCGGGCCGCACATGTGTATGGGTGCATTGTGCCAGCCGACAGGACCATGCAAGATAGTGGGATCCCACGGATAAGAGGAAAGGGATGGTTTCCTCCCTTGGCCGCCCTTCCTTTCATGCTCTCTTAGTCCCACCGGCACTCCTAACCTCCAACTAGCCACCTTCCTTTCTTTGCCACTCCATTTCCAAGTGTAACTTGGACCTCTCCCTTCCCTAATTTGAGTGGGAGGCTAGCCTCTTATTCCTCTATAAATAAGAGGGCTTGAGGAAGAGAAGAGATGATGCTTACTGCACCCTAGAGAGAAGAGAAGAGAGAGCCGCGCCTCCCTTATTCCTATCCCTACGGCCATCGCCGTCGCCACTGGCCTCTATTGGAGCCACAGCCCTTTGTTGTCACCGCTGCCATTGCATGAGACCCTGCTAGGAGCCACCGCTACTCCCTTTTCCCTCCATGTGTATGTTGTGAGGGAGAGAAGGCCGCGATAAGCCCTGCTCTACTTGAAAGAGAGAGAGCCGCTACTACTAGGCCCATGGCTAGCCGCTCTCTCTCCCCCTCCTCATCTTCTCCGTCTTCCTCCCTCTTCTCGTTGCTGCATGGAGGAATAAGGAGCTAGAAGATCACTTAGCCGTGTGAAGGTAAGGCTGTTGCATAGCATCCCCGTGAGTGAGTCATCATCCCATGGTTCTCTCGGGTTCGACTTCTAGAAGGACATCACCCTCGTCCTTGGGTCTTGGAGCGTGGATACTAAAGGGTAGACTCTAGCAACCTACTCTTTGCCGGCCCCCATGATGCAACGTGGGCCAACCGCTTCCACTGTGCAAAGAGATATGTCCCAGACTCAGCCCATATTAGTTGCATGGATTACTCAAGTTTTATTAATAATGACATCAGAGCTAGGTTGTTATTTTATATTTTTCCATGTTGTTGTTGTTTATTTATCTCTAAGATCATGGCTGATTATATCCCTCTTCCTTCGTACACTCACTCCCTCACTGACTACTCTGAGACACCACCCTCAAAATCATACTCGGAGGTCTCCATCACCCGTGCCCCCCCACCTTATTCGGGGGCAGCAACTCCGACACTCCTTGTCCGCGGCTACGAGATTCTAACGTGGAGATATTGGGTAGTAGATTGTCAGTGGACAGCTCCACTAGCACCATACCCTTGTATCATTTGATAGCGCGTGAGTATATGTTGCTGATTATTTATTTATGTCCATGTAATTTTATTTTATGCTTGAGTAAATAAATAGACAAACATGTGATAGGATAAATTGTTAAGTAATAAGTGATCGTATGTCGCACTAGTGCAAGTTACTAATGAGAGTTGTATGTTCCTCTCATGTGAATTAATTTGCTCAAGGTCAATCTAACCTCATTAAACAATATTACATAAGTGGGAGATGATTGTAGATCCTTGGGTCTACCTTCTATCTCACTATGTAAGAGAGTTTAATGTGTTTAGTTCGGACTTCTAGGAGCAAATTTTAATGATGTGTAAATGATGTCTTTAAATTCTCTGTGATAATGTAGTCATTAATTGCAATGGCCTCCAAGAATGTGACAATTGACCTCACCAAAGGTGACAAGTTGAATGGCAACAATTATGACATATGGCACCATAAAATGCAATATCTATTGAATGAGCAAGAGCTGCTCGACCATCTGAAAACTACCATATCATCACCCAAGGAAGGCACTATTGCATAGCATCGCCGAGACCAGGAGACATGTTGCCTCCGGTGCAATAAGGATCATAGCGCATGCTTTACTATGTTGAGCGGCATGCAAGACGATCTAATCTACGAGTTCAAAAAGTACACCAATGTGAAAGACGTGTGGGTTCAGTTGAAGTTCACCTTTGGGAGAACTTCGGCCACCTGGTTGACGTCACTTGTCTTAAGATTTGAGACCTATTAGAAGGAACCATGTCATACGATGACCAAGCACCTTAGGGTGCTATCAAGTATGATTTATGATTTGAAGGGTGCTAGTCATGATCTCACTGATGAGCAGTAGGTGCAAACCGTGATAAGATCTTTGCCCAACTCATGGATCAACATGAAATAAATTCTAACATAGAACAAGAGTATCAAGAGTTTCTCTGATATCTCTCGGCATGTGGCATTAGAAGCCGAGCGCAAAGAAGTCCAATGCGCCACTACCAATGTCGCCAAAGGTGGCAGACAGTTTGGCAGGAAGGGTCCATAGAGGAAAAAGACAGGGTGTGGCAAGGCACCTTGCGCCAAGATTGAGCGGACATTTAAGCATCGCCAGGGCAAGCATGGTGGAGATAAGAGCAAAGCCAAAATAAAGTGCTTTAATTATGGGAAGAAAGGACACTTCGCTCGTGACTGCATTGAGCCAAAAAAGGTACCTGATATGCCAAATGATGTGCATTGTTAAACACCCACGACGGCCAACATTAAAATCGAACTCACAAGAAATGAAACTATGTAGTGTAATGATGAACATGGGTCGAATCTACAGAGAGGTTGAGAATTTTAAATTGAAAACCTTGAATTTCTTTTGAGATTAAAAACCGATGATCATTTCTTTTATGATTTTGAGATTAAGAAAACATAAACTTGTGCTTGTGACTACCTTTGAAAACAAACGCACCACAACTATTCTAAAGCAAGAACAATTAAAAAAAAGGAAGAGAGAGAGATGGAGGAACAAGATAGAGAGCAAAGAAATAGAAAAAAACCACTATTATTACCAAGGGGAATGATTCTACAAGTGCTTTGAGAAAAATATGAATTACAACTCTAACAAAATAAACAAAAATATAAACAATAAAGAGCCTGCAGCAAAGGTGAAGTAGTGGTGATAGTTCCGTCCTTCCTTGAGCCTTTGATCACGGGCCATCAATGACAACCATGTGCACTCGTCGCCGGAGTGGATGACGCCGCCTTTCTCCTTGATGCTGCCCTTCGAGGAAGGTGGATGGAAGGAGGAAGAAGAGAGGGGTGATGAAAAGAAAGGAGGAGGAGGAAAGTGGATAGAAGGAGAAGATGACTATTCTACTTGTTAGGCTAAGAAAGAGAGAGGGAGAGGGGGTGCACTAGAGAGGTATAGGGCAAAGTGGAGGTGGACGGTGAAGAGGAGACTAGAGGAAGAGGGGGCGAAGTCAAGAGAGAAGGAAGAGGTGGAGAAAGAAACAAGGGGATCGCCCCTGGATGCTAAGAGGGATGAAGAGGGTGAGAGAAGGAAGAAGGAGAAGAATGGACACTCATCAGTACCTCTTGGCCCTAGCTCTATGTGTGCTTGTGTTTGTTTACATACTTTAGTTGCACATCCTTATCCCAAGTGGATTATGGGTTTAGAAGCAACAAGGCACATTACAAGGGATTAAGTGGGATTTGTAGATTACCACCAAATTCTGATAGACGCACAAAGAGTCTTCATGTGAAACGAAACCAACAAGAAAGTCCTTGGAGTCGATGTGTACCAACTCCCCTTTTGGGACGGGTGGATGCTGACTCTGCAAGATATGCACTACGCACCTAGGGTCCAGCACAATCTAGTTTCCATTCCTAGTCTTTTAGCACTTGGATTTTGCTTGAATTTTGTTGATAGTTATATGAACATTATGTTGGATAATGTTTCTTTAAATTAGATATTGTTTATAGTTGCATCTCTCATTCTTCTTTTGATTCGACGTGTGTGTTGAACGATAAAGACTTTTGCTGCATGGCATGCTCGCTTGGGTCATATAGGATAGGACATGATGGCTAGATTAGCTTGAGAGGGTCTCTTAGGCTCACTCGCTAAGGTCAACCTACCCATATGCGAACCATGCTTAATGGAAAAGCTTGCCGAAAACCTTTTGGAAAAGCTAAAAGAGTCATGGAACCATTGTGACTAATCCATTCTGACATTTACGGACCAATGAGCATTAAGGCTTGGCATGACTACTCTTATTTTATTACATTCATAGATGATTATTTATGAGATGGGTGTGTATTTGATCACTCACCACTATGATGTGCTTTATTGTTTCAACCATTTCATGGCTGAGGTTGATAATAAAATAGGAAAGAGAGTAAAGGCTCTCTAAACAGACCGTGGACGTAAGTATTTGTCGGATCAATTTCAAGTTCTATGTGAGAAAAATGATATACGCTAGTAACTTACTATTCCATACACACCACAACAAAATGGTGTTACTGACAGGAGGAATAGGATGTTGCTCGATATGGTTAGGTCAATGATGGAGCATACCAACCTCCCAATATCCTTCTGAGGGGATGCTGTAATGTCTCCGGATTTCGGATTGTGTTTCCGCGGATTTTGGAGCATGTCTGTGTGTTGTGCCTCAATTGCTTTTGATAATGACAAAACTTTATATGTGTACATGGATCATGAATTGTATGTGATTATAATTTGATGAGCTTCATCGAGTAAAAGTTTCACTGTGAAATCATGTGATGTTCAGAAGAGAAAATTTGTTAATTTGATTTTCCTTTTGGTGTGATGTTCAGAAGAAATGGATGTTAGTCTCTGGGACTAAATAGGCTCAATGTGGATGCCATTTGATATCTTAAGTTCTGGATCATTGTATTGCTTCGAATGAGAAAGAAATGCATTGTTAAATCTCAACAACAATCACATTTTGGGTGATGGATTTCATAGTCTTGATGAGTTCTTGATAGCTCTTAGATTTGTTAAGATTTGAATTCCCCTCATGATTTGAGTTTTGATTCATACGTTCATAGCTTCTTGTATATTTGATCGTGATGGAATAGTCCACCTCAGGCTTCGTGTTCCTGTTGGGTGGTGGAGCTATCTTATGGTATAGCAAGAAGCAAACTTACATCGCCCTGTCCACCTTGGAGGTTGAATATATGGCTTATTCCATCACGTGCCAAGAGGTTGTATGGTTGCGGAACTACTTGCAACGATTGGCAATAACACCTCACTAGGCTAAGAGTGTGTTGTTGTATCTAGACATCACTTTGGCATTGACCTTCACCAAGGATCTTAAGTATCATGGCAGGACAAAGCACATCGATATTCATTATCACTACATAAGAGATTTACTAGCAAAGGGGTTAGTGGTGCTCCAACACATTATCACTAGTCGGATGGTGGCCAATCCACTAACCAAGTAGATTGCCAGAGAAAGTTTTATTGCCCATAGTGGGACTATGGATCTTTGTGAATTGTAATAGATACAATTATTTTGACATCAATAATGAAATATTTATTGCTCATTCTCCAATAGGCATTTGGATGGAATGATTTATTTACACATTGTTAGAGTGTCACCAGGCTAGGATCGACCCTCTCACACGGATGATCCGCCTTGGCACTATCGATAGCAAGCAAGATGAGGCATTTGATATTACTAGCTCCCCGACAAGGAGTGAGTGGAATATCATGAACATTAATGACATGATGTCTTATCTGAGCTAAGATGAGATCTGCATAAGATCGACCATGAGGATGCCACAGCAATCCCATGGTGTTGTGCCCCAGTGGTCATTTGAGTCATTCGACATCATCCTGTGATCATTTGAGTTATTTGATATTCTTGATTTTGATAATGGCTAAACACTATAAGTCATTGTTGTTTTCCACTCTCATATGACTGACATACGTGATGTTTTATTCATGATAGATAAGTCAATGAATGGACAAGGAATGGAGTGGAGATGGCAAAAGTGAAAGCTCAATGATTGCGCCCTCGCGCGCGGAATCGACCTGCGCGGTCAGGTCGCGGAGATCAAGGGGGCAGCGCCCCTTGCGTGAGTTTCTGGGGGCGGAGCCCCCGGAACAAAATTTTGATTATAGGAGCGATATAATCAAATAGAAATCTTCAAGACTGTCAAGGTTGTTGCCACAGATGAGAACGGGCTGCTAAAGGACTTAAGCAACGGAGCTAAACGGTTAATGGACTGAACCGGGGTAACCCGGGTTCTGCCCAGCTGGCGGTAGACCGCCAGCCTAGGGGCGGTCGATCGCCCCAGCCAGCAGCTCCCAGTCTGCACCTCTCTCAGTGGCGGTCGACCGCCAACTCTCACAGGTCAACCGCCAGCCCCGAGCCAACATTTGTTGACTTCGTTTTCCACCTCGAGGCCAGCCCCTTTCCATGGATTTGTTTAATCAAAACTCACTTAATCTCCCATGATTTGTGAATCTGGTCTGGGGGATGTCTATAGACCATTCAAAGTCTATAAAATCAATGCAAGAGGGTTAGAAAACCCTAGTTGATCAAGAGGGATCAAAGGAGATCAAGAGAGGCTAGAGGAGGTGCTTGGAAGAAGGGGTACTGTAGCCGTGAACATTACTTCGTGCAGAAGTTCTTCATCCATTCCAAGGTGTTTCAAGCTTAGATCTGAAGCAAGCAACCTCCAAGGAAGTTAGAAGCAATCAAGATTCTCAAAGGTGATCAAAGCTACATCCATAAACCTCTTCATCAACTCAAGGGGATCCAAGGAAGCTCATCTCACAAGGAAGAAGAAGCCATTGTTGTTGAATCAAGAAGAGAGCTTTGTGAAGAAGATAGAAGCCTCTATTGGTGATCTACATCCATTGAAGAATCAGATTCAAGCACCAGCAATTTCAGACAAGATCTATTTCATTCTAGCATATCTCCATATCTTGTTTGAGCATTTTTATCTTGTTCTCTTTTCAATTTGTTCAAGCTATTGAAACTGAAGATCGTCCCTACAGGTAGTTAGTAGGAAGGCAACCGGAAGTTCTCCGATCTGCGGTGTTGACGTCCCTACCGGTGATTAGTAGGAAGGCAATTGGAGGTTTTTTCGATCTGTGGTTCAGTACGTTGCACTAGTGAAGCCTCACCGGGTTTGGTGAGGGGTGGACGTAGGACTGGGGATTCAGTCCAAATCACCTTAAAATCTCGTGTGTTGTGGTTTGATTGTGCAATTGCTTTGTGTTAGATGCATGCTAAGGTTTAATTTCTACATTGCTTGTTCATCTTGCTAAGCAAATCATTGTGTCATTCGTTTAGCTAGTTATATTTCGCTATGATTCTTTTTATCTAGCTTTAAAGAGGGGTGTTCTGTAAAAAGAGGGGCATATCTATTCACCCCTCCCCTCTAGATCTGCCATCCACTACTCAACACATGGAGCTTGTAAGAGCCAGAAGTGAGATTCACGAGATGGCACTGAGTGAGAGCGACCGGTTCTCAGAACTCGCATTGACTGGGTAGGTCATAGTCAAGGTCTGTGTGGTGTTATTATGATTACACAAGGACATGCCCATCTGTGGAAGAACACCATGGCATGCGTTTCATAATGCATATGCTATATATGAACATATATGAGGAATGATAAATAGATCTCTTCTTCATCATTTTGTGAGCTCATAGATCACATTGGTGTAATCCCCCCCTCAATACCCCTAATGTCCTGAGTGCTGTGTCATGAAGAGCAAGCTTGATGTCGTTACTTTAGGATACTCCTCTAGAGCGATGGTTGATACCTTCAAGTGGGACATGTTTAGGAAAGTGGCTGAGATGATTGGAATGGCATGAGCCGCATAAGGAAGATGATTAAGTATTGCATCGTGGTTTGTGGCTTATTTCCTAGGAGGCTTGGTCACCTATGAGGTGATAGAATCATAAGTGCAAAACCATCTAGAGATTTTATAGTGTTGTGTATGAGAGATCCAGAGTGTCGTGTCATGTGAATACTTAGTATTTGAGGTACTATTCATGATTTTTTTGAGTGATCCGTTAGATTGGTGATGACTTAACGGACTCACGAAAATGTTCGAAGAATCATGGAGGTCGCACACTCTATTTCCCTATACGACCATGAAGCATAAAGCCTTGAGATGATAAGTACACACAACGTTGCCCGTAATGGGCAAGTGGGAGCTATTAGTAAATGGGCCTGTAGCCCAACAATTGGGTGCCCATTAGGGCAACCCTGTGGGTAAGCCAGGCTACGCATTTGCATGGGTGCACTACCTCGGCCAGCTGGCCCATGCAAGATCCCACGGGTAGGAGGAAAGGGAGGGTTTCCTCCCTTGGCCACCCTTCCTTTCATCCTCTCCTAGTCCCACCGAGACTCCTAACCTCCAGCTAGCCACTTTCCTCTCTTTGCCCCTCCATGTCCTAGTGTAACTTGGACTTCTCCCTTCCCTAATTGGAGTGGAGGGCCAGCCTCTTATTCCTCCAAAAATAAGAAGGCCTGGGGAAGAGAAGGGATGATGCTTGCTATGCCTTGGAGAGGAGAGAAGAGAGAGTTGGGCCCCCCTTCTTCCTCTTCCTACTCCCATCGCTGATGTCCCTGGTCACTACTAGAGCCACGGCCCTCTACCATCATTGCCACCGTTGTGTGTGGCCGTGTTGGGAGCCACCGCTACTCCTTCCGCCCTACCTGTATGTGTGTTGTGAGGGAGAGCAGGGCTGCGATAGGCCTTGCTCTGCTTGAAAGAGAGAGACTCGCAACCATGAGGCCCACTGCTAGCCGCTCTCTCTCCCTCTCGCCATCTTCTCCATCTTTCTCCATCTACTCACTACTACGTGGAGGAAAAGGAGAAGATCGCTACACCATGTAAAGGTAAAGCTGTTGCACAGCATTGTGAACGATGTCACGCGGAGAGAAGGAGCGGCCAACTGAAAGGGCGCTGTTGCGTTGGTGAAATGGGAATAATGACACACACGCTTGATGAGAAGATGGGAAAGACACGGAAGAAGAGAGAATTGGACCGCATCGGGGTATTACTCTCCGCGGGTTTTAACGAGAATTGAAATGGGGATGGGAGGTGCTGAAATTAAAATACATAAATAAAATTATGAAAATTAAACGGCCATGGTGGGATGTGACTCGCCGCAGGTCTCGGAGGGATTGGAATGGTACAGAACTTAAATTGTAGAAATAAAATTGTGAAAATTAAACGGCCATGGTGGGAAGTGACTCGCCGCGGGCCTCGGAGGGATGAGAATGGTGCAGAATTTAAATGGCATAAATAAAATTATAAAAATTAAACGGCCATGGCGGGAAGTTACTCGTCGCGGGACTCGGAGGGATCAGCGAATGGTACAGAATTTAAATGAACCGCCGCGGGAAATGACTCTCCGCGCGGGTTTACGCAGGAATACCGTAGCGGGAAATGACTCTCCGCGCGGGTTAGAACGATACGGGAACCGCCGTGGGAAATGACTCTCCGCGCGGGTTAGAACAATGTGGGAACCGCCGCGGGAAATGACTCTCCGCGCGGGTTTTAACAGAAATGATAGAGATGAAATGGAGAACCGCTTCGGGAAGTGACTCTCCGCGGGTTTTAATGGAGGATGGGAACAAAAGAAATAGGAGAGCGCGTGTGTGGTGGTGGTGTGATCGCCAGGGGCTGAGGGCCCCAAAATAAAAGGAAAGTGATCGCCAGGGGCTGAAGACCCCAAAAATGAGAAGGGTGATCGCGTTTACCTTAAAAGCGGGAAGTGGTGTGGGTTGCTTCTTCCTCTTCCTTCGGTCGGCCGGCGAAGAGGGCTTTCTATGGTTACCCTTGCAAGAAGTAAACAAACACCAAAATAGATCAGAATAAAAGTGGTGTAGTATCAATCCCTTGTGATAAAAGTAATGAAATCATGAGCGGACACACACCTGGTTGGTGTTATTTTTAAACCCCTCTCTAATGCGAAAGGTTAGGAAAATGAGATGAAGAATGAAATCACGTGCGGAAATGCACGGAACGGTGCCCTCTCAAATAGAGGAGCCTGATGCGAGTAAAGACGACAAATGATGCATGCAGACTAAAAATGGAAAGAACAAGGAAGAATGGAGGGTAAGGAAGAGCGTATGGGATGCCGATGGTGAGATTCGGCGGAGCTTTGGCAGAGCTTCAGCAGCGTGAAGATGACATGGAAGCACGGGGGATGAAGTAGCCTTTCTCTCGCGAGCACGCGGGCACCCGGAAGTCCGGCAGAACCTCCCTTGAAGAAGCCTCTAACCTGGAACGATTCTGGCAGAGTAACCTCCTCCTCTGTCGGATCTGAAGCCCTCTGGTTTCGAGGGAGGGGGTCATCTATTTATAGGAAAAATTTTGATTGACGCGTCTTGGGTCTGGGACGCGTTCATGTGGACGCGTCCCAGTACCCAGACGCTTCAATGAATTTTAAAATATTTTCTTACATTTTTTATTATATTTAAATGAAAGGGCGCGTCTCATATATGAGACCCGTTAAATGAACGCGTCCCAGATCTAAGACGCGTCAAATGTTTTCCAACAAAGCGGCACCGAAAGCCGTCGACAACGGAGAAAGCGATTGATTTCGGCGCCTAACGACGACTTTTGAAGGACATATCTGGTCAGCAAGACGTCTTTATGTTTGGATTTATTTGAAATGTCAAGCTGAGCGGCAGGAGCGGCGCCACCTGCGTGCTGCACGAGGCTCTCATGAAGGCGTCTAGGGTCCCTGACGCCTTTAAAGAAGGCGTCAGGGTCCTCCGCCACGTTTAAAATACTTTTTGGAAAAATTCAAAAAAATGTGAAAAAATCCATAAAAATAGCAAATCTTTCAAATAACTCAAAATGTGAAAGCCGCTTCGCGATGTCTTAGTGTAACATGAGATTTACTCACAGAAATTTTAAAAATAACGTGTCTACAGCTGTCCCGCCTTGGCATCTACTTTGTAGGGGAGTGACACGTAGTGGAATGGAATGAAGTGTATTGACATGAAGTGGGAGTGGACTGAAAAGCAGATGATAAGGTGTGATGGGACATGCTCTCGACATTACGTGGTTGGAATCTTTCCAGAGTTTCAACGAAGTAACCTTTGGAGAAGGTGGTGCGGACACCCGAGTAGTTGATCGGCACGATACACCGAGCCACCGGTACCGCACACGGAGCACCACTCGAGCCACCTCAGCATCTATTTGGCTTGGAGACAGCCTGGAGACGTCCCCACTGAGTCATAGCATTTATCATATTTTTGGGGATTTTTATTTGTGTGTAATGTATTTTATTTTCTTTCGTCAGTGTGTAATTTAGATAGTTCGAGGGGTTTATTTGTAAAATGGGACCCCTGGGCCCCACGGGACCCCCAGGCCCCCTCCCATTGATCCACCTCAGCCATAGGGCCCCATGTGGGGTTGGTCAATATCCTATGTGGACATCTAGAAGTTTGAATGGTCAATTGTCCACATGGGGGACAAGGGACCAAAATAGTCAACATTTCCAACCAACACCCACCTACCATGTCAAGCTTGTTCCCCCCTAGTCAATAGGCTGTCCCCCCCTTATTTTTTTAATTGTATTTTTGTGGAATGGTCACAAGCCATCCCAACCCTCCATCTCACATCCCTAGATCTAACGGTGGAGGATGGATTAGATGGGTGACCTATATATGCTTGTATTTTCCCATTTTGATGAATTAATGCCATTTGAATCAAACTTAATGTTGGAGCAAGGCCTAGGCCGCCCCCTTCCTCTCTCCCTCTCCCCCTTGCAGCTGTGAAGGCTGCCTCTTGGTGGTGTGACTCCACCCTATCAGTTCCGGTCGCCGCCGCCGCCGCCACGAGCCGCCATTGCCACCGCCGGAGTTCTGTCCGCGCAGTACCACAGCAGCCTCCACGAAATTCAGCCATCAACCACGAGCTCAGATCGACCTAGGAATTTTACTGGAGGTCTCAGAGGTGTCAAGGATACCCCATAAAATTTGGTTTGTCATTCAGATCCCATTTCACAATTTTTGATTTTCGTCCACTCTTCCACTTTGGTTCTGCCAAAATTCTATCCAGGTTCCCATCCGCCATGAGTTTCAAGTCTTAGGTCCTTTTTTTGATTTTCTTTGGTTCGCCCAATTTAATTGGGTGTTCCTTGCATCCATCCCTTCATCCACCATTTTTTGTAATTTTTGGTTCGTCCATTTCATATTTTCTAAAATTCATTCTCAGTCCTAGCTACAGTTCTGTTCCCCAGTTCCCAGATCCGACCACCAGACACTCCAAAAATCCTATCAAATCACCACCACCTCCAAATCCAATTTTAAAAATTGTCCCAGCTTCATGGTTTGATTATCTACAATGTTGAAGAAGAGCTCGAAGTCTGATTCCTACGGTAAGTAGGCGGTCAACGGTGGTTCTCAGACAAGTACCCTGTAAATCTGATGTCTCAGTTACTGTACAACAGGGATTTGTAAATTCATTAAAGTCTAGATCCGGCTAGATCCATCAGATCTCTCTAAGTCTAGATTGAAGCATTTGAAGAGAACTTTCCAACGATAGCTCATGCGTCCCGATCCGATGTCGGGACCGACCGCAGCGGCTGTTTTCGCCGGAGCGCGCGCAGGGAAAACAGAACTGAAATCCGTGGGCAGCCATTCCACAACTTGAAGATCGGACCCGACCGGCCACCAATCGGTGTCTCCGGCCGACCGCCGTCCGTGGAGGCGCGCCACCAGGGGTCTCCATCATAGTGGGACCCACCTCCGCAGATCCGGAGGACAGCGCCATCCGTGGGCCCCACGGGCCCGCAGAACCCGCCGTTCGGGAAGCACAAAAATGCGGAGTTCGGCGCGTCTAGTCGACATCAAGATGCTGCCTGTCAACCTGATTTGCGTGATCTCCGGGGCCCACATGTGACCTTTTACCTCCCTGCGTGGAGTGGGTCGAATCATTTTGTACCGCTGTGAATTATGTTAACCGGGGGTCCGTAAGTCAGCCGGGGTGTCTTCGCCACGCCGGGTGCGTGGAGGTAAAGGTCTTAACTTCTTGGCGTTACATTGCTTATCTAGTATACGGTCTTAGGCCGCTGCCGAGAGTGTAGGTTCCTAGCCCGTGTGTCCATGTCACCGCTGTGAGCGTGAGAGTGACCCGTCCCGCGACTCGATCCGAGTCCGGAAGTGACTCTGGCTACCTTGAACTCTGCCGGTTCCTTAACCGCGCACGATCCACGCTTTCCCTCGCATGGGACGCCGAGTGAGCTTGTACTTCTGTTAGCGACGTTTGCCACTAGGAGCTCGTAGTGTCGGGCTTAGCGTCTCCCTGGTGTGTATTGCTGGTCGCGTCTTCATTTAGAGTCCGAGGGTGGCACTGTATAGTGTCGTCTCCCGTGTCCGTCCCGCATCAGTTTGGTATCAGAGCAAGTCAAGTCTAGGGTAGTCGTTGCATAAGTCATGCATCATGGTCTAAGTCGAGTCTAGGGCCATCAATATTTTCAAAACAAAAAAAGAGTGTGTTTTAAATTGCATTTGCACCCTTTATTCGGTATCTTAAAAGGTGTTGTCCGAACATTAGGCTACGCCTACCGGGAGGTCGCACACTTGCGGGAGTGATCTTTGGATCGATTAACTCCGCCATGTACCGGATATTGGTTTAGGTCTAGGAGCATTAGTCGGTGTTTGCATTAGTTAGTGCATTCCAACCTTGCATAGCCGGTCTAGTGTAGTGTCCAAGTGTCGGCATGTCCAACATATAGTCCCCCCCCAATTTCCCATGGATTCCCAATCACCCGGGCAATATGGCCGTTGGTCCACCCATGGGCTTGGCAACCATCCCCTCCACTTCCGTAGGCCCGAAGCCTCGGACTTTTATGGCTCCAATGACCCAGGCGACTACCTCAAGTGGGAAGCCACCATGGACACATACTTTGATTGTTATACTATGTCCGATGCCATGCAAGTTAGTTTTGCCCGAGAGAGGCTTGTCCACAAAGCCACCTGGAAATGGGAGAGCATTGAGCGCATGAGAGAGGTTAGGAGGCAAAGGCCCATCGAGTCGTGGCATGAGATGAAGGACGAACTTAGGAAGGTCTACCTACTCGGCCCGGTCACCTCCAACCGACCCCACCCAATCACATCCACCCAAGTGGGCCATAATCGGAGGCAACGCGCCACGCATGTAGAAGAGCCTAGGTCCACGACTAGGCTGACTTCATATGGGGGAGTCCATCACATCGCTCCTACTCCAAACCCCACCATTGCCGAACTCTTCCAAATCATTTTGGATAAGGTGGATAGGAAGTGTGATTATATTGAGTCCCTGCTTCCCCCTTGCCTACCTCCTAGCCCAGATAGAACCAAGCATGACCCTAAGGAGGTAGCAACCGGTAGTCCCAATCCAGTGTCATCTAGAGTGCCATCCCGAGGTCCTCTCCCCATCTTGGTGGATCCTCTTCCCCCACCCACGAGAGCCCCATTACCTACACCCCCTATCCGTCAGGAGGATAAGGGTAGGGACCCACTTATCAAGGAGCGTAGAGGATCACGACAACAGTGTTATCGCTGCCAGGGGTTTGGCCACTTTGCCGGACAGTGTCCCACTCGGACATCTCTAGCCCTAGGGAATAAAGGGGTTGGAGAAACCTCACCTTCCGATCTTATTTTGGAGCCCTCTCATTTGGAGCCACCAAAGCCCGAGCCACCCGTGTTTCTAACGGGTACACTTTTCATAGCCGAACCACTTCTTAGATGGCTCAAGAACGGCTTGGCCCCATCTCTCCTCCCATCCATGGACCCTACCCTACCATTAGTGCTGGTCAACTCATTCCATACCACCTTCCGGTCTAGTCACCATGTGGATACATTAGATGATCTTCTTAAAGGATTACACCGGCAGTTGACATTTACGCACTTGTTGGCCCCACGCTTCGACCGACCTACAGGTCGTAGCTTCACACATCCATCCCTAGGGTCCATCACCTCCGTGTACACTGTGGGTCATGTTACCACGGAGGTTCTTCTACTCCTCCCTTTGCCGGCCGAGTCCAACTTCATTCCCCTTTGCCCAATGGAGGAATCTTACTTTCTACCTATGACTGTCGTCCCATCTCTCGCAATGAATGAAGGTGATCATTTACACCTCCAAGATTTCCAAATGTGGGACAGTGATTTGTGGAAGCCTAGTCCGAGGGGTCATACCTTCTTTGATCCCTTCGACCCATTCTCTTATGGACTCCGTGACCCACCATATTTACACCACCTTTTCGAGAGAGTCCACCATCATACCCCCACCGTCTCATCTCCCTTCACGGATGAAGGTGATCATCAACACCTTCTAGAATTCCACACATGGGACCTTGAAATGAGGGAATCCATATCGAGGGGTCACACATTCTTTGATCCCTTCGATCCCTTTCTTCATGGGCCCTTTGGCCCACAACCTCCATTCCACCTCTTTAAGGAAGTCCACTATCACACCCCTCCTACTCGGGCCTGGCAACCTTTACATGGCAATAGGTCCGAACCGTCATTTGGGGGTAATGAGGACTTTGGTTTCCCCGGGCCACCTCAACCACCCAAACATCCCGGACTTCCCACATCCAAACCCCATGTCCATGGTTGGTGCATCGTAGGATGTCTAGGAGTCCACCATGACATTAACCTCCGGTTATGTCAAATGCATGCATGGCACACATTCGGATGTCCTGGACCGCCTTGCATATGATTGGGTTTTACTAACTGTAGGGTTGTTTAGGGTCGTGTGTGCATCCGTGTGTTTCTTTTCTTTTGGTAAGCATGTTAGGTCGTGTGTGCATCCTGTGTTTCTTTTCTTTTGCTAAACATGTTAGGAGTCTGCATGACGATGTCCGTCGTCACAGTTGAGGCCAGCAATGCACGGTACAAGGAGTTAGCTGATGTCCATCGACACCACCGAGAGTTCCAAGAGGGTGAATATGTCATGATCAGGGTAAGACCTGAACGGTTTCCCTCTGGAACCGTTAAGAAGTTGCAAGCTCGCGGAGCCGGTCCCTTTAGAGTGTTGAAACGCGTTGGATCCAATGCGTATGTTGTGGACCTGCCCGAGGAATATGGTATAAGCTCTACCTTCAATGTATCGGATCTTGTTGCATATAGGGACCCAGCGGTGATCCCTAGTGAGCCTTTTAAGCCATCTCCTCCCCTTGAGAGTGATCCCACACCTGAGTGTCCACTTCCACCTCTAGCCCCTTTTTCACGGCAGCGTGAGCATATAGATCGTATACTGGACGAGCAAGTGACAGTTACCAGGAGTGGATCTTACCCGCGCTACCTAGTGCGATGGAGAGGACGGCCCGCTACTGAGGACACTTGGATCACACATGGCGAGTTGCAGCGGATCGATCCGGACCTTTTGGAGCGATACAGGAGCGATGCAGACCCTTACTCGACAGGGTCGAGTTTCTCCCACCCGGGGAGAATTGGTGCGGACACCCGAGTAGTTGATCGGCACGATACACCGAGCCACCGGTACCGCACACGGAGCACCACTCGAGCCACCTCAGCATCTATTTGGCTTGGAGACAGCCTGGAGACGTCCCCACTGAGTCATAGCATTTATCATATTTTTGGGGATTTTTATTTGTGTGTAATGTATTTTATTTTCTTTCGTCAGTGTGTAATTTAGATAGTTCGAGGGGTTTATTTGTAAAATGGGACCCCTGGGCCCCACGGGACCCCCAGGCCCCCTCCCATTGATCCACCTCAGCCATAGGGCCCCATGTGGGGTTGGTCAATATCCTATGTGGACATCTAGAAGTTTGAATGGTCAATTGTCCACATGGGGGACAAGGGACCAAAATAGTCAACATTTCCAACCAACACCCACCTACCATGTCAAGCTTGTTCCCCCCTAGTCAATAGGCTGTCCCCCCCTTATTTTTTTAATTGTATTTTTGTGGAATGGTCACAAGCCATCCCAACCCTCCATCTCACACCCCTAGATCCAACGGTGGAGGATGGATTAGATGGGTGACCTATATATGCTTGTATTTTCCCATTTTGATGAATTAATGCCATTTGAATCAAACTTAATGTTGGAGCAAGGCCTAGGCCGCCCCCTTCCTCTCTCCCTCTCCCCCTTGCAGCTGTGAAGGCTGCCTCTTGGTGGTGTGACTCCACCCTATCAGTTCCGGTCGCCGCCGCCGCCGCCACGAGCCGCCATTGCCACCGCCGGAGTTCTGTCTGTGCAGTACCACAGCAGCCTCCACGAAATTCAGCCATCAACCACGAGCTCAGATCGACCTAGGAATTTTACTGGAGGTCTCAGAGGTGTCAAGGATACCCCATAAAATTTGGTTTGTCATTCAGATCCCATTTCACAATTTTTGATTTTTGTCCACTCTTCCACTTTGGTTCTGCCAAAATTCTGTCCAGGTTCCCATCCGCCATGAGTTTCAAGTCTTAGGTCCTTTTTTTGATTTTCTTTGGTTCTCCCAATTTAACTGGGTGTTCCTTGCATCCATCCCTTCATCCACCATTTTTTGTAATTTTTGGTTCGTCCATTTCATATTTTCTAAAATTCGTTCTCAGTCCTAGCTACAGTTCTGTTCCCCAGTTCCCAGATCCGACCACCAGACACTCCAAAAATCCTATCAAATCACCACCACCTCCAAATCCAATTTTAAAAATTGTCCCAGCTTCATGGTTTGATTATCTACAATGTTGAAGAAGAGCTCGAAGTCTGATTCCTATGGCAAGTAGGCGGTCAACGGTGGTTCTCAGACAAGTACCCTGTAAATCTGATGTCTCGGTTACTGTACAACAGGGATTTGTAAATTCATTAAAGTCTAGATCCGGCTAGATCCATCAGATCTCTCTGAGTCTAGATTGAAGCATTTGAAGAGAGCTTTCCAACGATAGCTCATGCGTCCCGATCCGATGTCGGGATCGACCGCAGCGGCTGTTTTCGCCGGAGCGCGCGCAGGGAAAACAGAACTGAAATCCGTGGGCAGCCATTCCACAACTTGAAGATCGGACCCGACCGGCCACCAATCGGTGTCTCCGGCCGACCGCCGTCCGTGGAGGCGCGCCACCAGGGGTCTCCATCATAGTGGGACCCACCTCCGCAGATCCGGAGGACAGCGCCATCGTGGGCCCCACGGGCCCGCAGAACCCGCCGTTCGGGAAGCACAAAAATGCGGAGTTCGGCGCGTCGAGTCGACATCAAGATGCTGCCTGTCAACCTGATTTGCGTGATCTCCGGGGCCCACATGTGACCTTTTACCTCCCTGCGTGGAGTGGGTCGAATCCTTTTGTACCGCTGTGAATTATGTTAACCGGGGGTCCGTAAGTCAGCCGGGGTGTCTTCGCCACGCCGGGTGCGTGGAGGTAAATGTCTTAACTTCTTGGCGTTACATTGCTTATCTAGTATACGGTCTTAGGCCGCTGCCGAGAGTGTAGGTTCCTAGCCCGTGTGTCCATGTCACCGCTGTGAGCGTGAGAGTGACCCGTCCCGCGACTCGATCCGAGTCCGGAAGTGAGTCTGACTACCTTGAACTCTGCCGGTTCCTTAACCGCGCACGATCCACGCTTTCCCTCGCATGGGACGCCGAGTGAGCTTGTACTTCTGTTAGCGATGTTTGCCACTAGGAGCTCGTAGTGTCGGGCTTAGCGTCTCCCTGGTGTGTATTGCTGGTCGCGTCTTCATTTAGAGTCCGAGGGTGGCACTGTATAGTGTCGTCTCCCGTGTCCGTCCCGCATCAGAAGGTCCTCCGTAATTGACGATTGTTTGGATGGAAATCAAACAAGAAAGAGGGCGATGTGCACTCTGTGCAGAAGTACATGGGTCGTAAACCTGCAGGTTTTACCATTGGGGAGCGGTTACCAGCCAATATGGAAGTGCTGCGGCCAATGTGAGTCAAATGGAGTAAAAGAAAAGGAATATTTGAGGATCAATCTAAACAAGGATCTCTTCCAGAAAAATAGCCCATGACAGTCTCGAGGAAACTCAGTATTTGACTCGGAATGGAATTTCTCATATTAGTTAAGAATTGAAACACATCGGCTCTCACAATCGAATTAAGTGAATGATCTCGACAATGAAATGAAGGTCCTACATGAATGCATACTGGATTTAAAGGAAAAATTAAAACAAACTAAAATAGAAGATAGCCAAGGATAATATTGTCAAGTTGTTAAGAATGGGTCAGGATACCAATTCGGTGAGATGATATTGAGCCGGAGCCCGTTTATCCACGCACCGACTTATCGAACGGAACCATCGTCCTCATGCTACCACAACTTAACCGCCTATCCGTACAACCTAAATTCCTCTGAAATCATCACTATTTTTGTTGAAGGGGAACTCAAATTTTAGATTCGTTCAAGTTATAAGGTCCTCGGCATGCTCTAGTAGTGTAAATATAATATACTAAAATGCATGACAAGGCGGGACCAGTCACCATGGTGACGAATGATGGTGGGACAAGGAGGGACAGTGGTGCCCCCTGGCTCTTTTTTTTTTTGCAACCTGCAGTCAACGGTTAGCATAATAAACAACATTATTTCATAAACAACAGAATTGCACTTCACTTGTACAAGTAAGCCAAAGAGATTCACAGGAGAATACACAGCACAAAGGAGAAGAAGGCATGGTTCCTTTTGTCAAAGTCAACAACGACGACTCATCATTAATGTTTTGTGTTGTCTTTTCAACCCCTCCCCCTCTATAAATACCCCCATACTTGGCATAGCTAAAGGCATCAAAGAGTGAGTTAAGATATTTGAAGCTTAAGAGGAGGAAGAGAGGGATCTTGGCTTTTCGAGATGGAAGACGCGTCTTCCCGTCCCGCGAATAGAAGTAGGCCTAGCAGCGAGTTCAAGCGGCTCACCGACCTCGAAGGACATATGAGCGAGAGAATTCAATCACGGATGGTGAGTTGACTTGTTTTCTCATTTTTCCTGCATGACTTCTCCCTCGCCTTTTCATTCTTTTTTTTCCTCTTTCCAGCCGTACCCTCTCTTTCCGATCCCGAGGAAATTCTCCAAACTATCGTGACTCTCGAAGCTTACTTCGAACATCACTATCGACATGAGGGCTATTATTACGAAGTGGCACCTCCAAGGACTCGTGGTTCATGCCAAGCACTATGACAAGATTCACATGGATTGGGCGGCTATGGGCGCGCTGGCAGAGATTTGGCATCCTCAAACTCATACCTTCATTTTCCCCACTTTCGAGGTGACTATTCTTCTCGAGGAAGTGGAACTCATGCTCGGTTTGAAGAGAGTCAAGAAGGATGGCAAGATAAAGATCATGCCCATGCTGAAAAAGGTAACTTCCGAGGAGGTCCTCGGAAGTTTCATGCCGTTTGGAGCTATCAGAAGCGTCCAGACTCAAAAGGGAATCAATCTGCAGAAACTTGCGGAATGGGTCCTGAATGCACTGAGAGGATTGACATGTGATGATTGTATGGAAGGAATCATGAAGGGATTCACAATCTGCTTGGCGGGTGCTCCACTATTCCCTTGTACTGATAACATAGTGAAGGAAGATCAGTTGAATGCCATTTATGGAATCTGAAATGGCAAAAGAGTGGGGCCCGCCGTTCTTGCTTACCTTTACGGCGGTCTTACAACTTCCAGCATGGGTAAGCCTCCTTTCGATTGCGTACTTCTTCTGACTTGCTTGATTGACTTGTATTTTAAATTTGACCACCGTGAGGGGATGCCAACTGCCTTGAAAATCTTCCAACAAAACCCCCTCTACCACATGGCCGATGTGTTAGGCTTTGGTGGTAGTGTGGTTAATCGCATTCCCTGGCTGAAGAAATGCGAAGACTGGCGGGCTCACTTCAGCACCATGACGCAAGATATGTTCACTTGTGCGCCATCACGCCTACTCCTGCGTGAACTCCTCGGGAGGTCTTCCCCTGATGTGAAACTTCAACTCGTTGGCACGACTGAATTCGTCCTTTACAACGCGCGTTAGTGTTGTACTCAAATCGGCCTCCCTCGTCATTCTTTCCCAATGTTATCTGACATTCCTCCTCTGAGGAAGAGGGAGCTGAGTACGGAAGGAGATGCAAAGGGTGGGAAGGCCATCAAAGTATCGTGGAAGACGAGCAGTCCGGGAAAGGTAATGGTGCACGTAGAGGAAGAACACGAGCTGTGGAGAGCTTATGTAACTGAATTGGGGAAACTGAGGTCCGAAGTGCCCAAACCCCTGATGTAGCTCATTTTGTTTCAATGAAATAAATACGAAGCTTTAATGCCATTGCGCGTGTTTTTTTTAGGCGCATCTCAACCTGGGGACGCCTTAAATGAATACGTCTTCCTCCCTAGACGCCTTGAATTTTATTGTTTTTTTTCGATCATTTTTTTATTTTTTTT
The DNA here is from genome assembly GCA_022559845.1 of Amorphophallus konjac. Classification (NCBI taxonomy): domain Eukaryota; kingdom Viridiplantae; phylum Streptophyta; class Magnoliopsida; order Alismatales; family Araceae; genus Amorphophallus; species Amorphophallus konjac. The sequence continues at coordinate 47,594,847 of CM040126.1, forward strand.
AAATTTTTGCGCGCGTCTGGGCGCTTGGACGCGCTTATTTGACGCGTCTTCGCGCCTAGACGCGTTAAGCTTTCAAATCTCAAAACCGTTGGCCGCCCGCCCTTCTTCTTTCTCATTCCACCAACGATAACTGCCTTTCTCCCTAGCCCAATTCTTCCCATTTTTGATCTTTCTTCCCCCCTTTTCTCGATCCATGGAGAGTGGTGGCCCGAGCCAAGGTGGAGGGAAGCGGAAGCGAGACGCCCGTTGCCCGAGGAGGACCGGTGAGCGTGTGGAGGCCGCCGTGGAGGAGGAGGAGCTTCCATTGGCGATTGAGGGCCCCGAGGGACCCGGAGGCGCGGGAGAGGGCGAGCATGATCCGGTAGGCCCCCAAAACCTTCCTTTTATTGCGTTATTTTATTATTTTTAGTGAGATATAGGGTGAGGGAGGGGTTTACGGCAGTGGCGGTTTCAAAATTATGAGCGCGTCTCACACAGTGGACGCGTTCATATTTTTTGATTTTTTAAAAATGAATTTTAAGAGAATTTTTAAAAGTGTCAAGAGGACATGACGCGTTTATTATTTCACAATTTAATTAATATTTAGAAAATTATGGAGGCGTCCCAACACCTAGATGTTTTATATATTTTATTATAATTAGAATTTTTAGAGAATTATTGAAGCGTTCTTTTGCCATGACGTGTTTATTATTTTTATTTTAATTATCAAAATTAGAAAAATATTAAAGCATCCTGTCCACCTGACGCCTTCACTTCTCTCTCTTTTTGTGCATGTGTTGTTTTGTTCATTTATTTATCGCTGTCCATCCTTTTACTGACGTGACTCTCTTCTTTCTTTTTTCTGTGGTGTGTAGGGCGTGATGAGGACCCAGATCAGCTGGTACATGGTGGTAGCAGCGTACAGAGGGTTACTGGACTTTCAGCGGGCCCGGGTGGATGCTATGGGATTTGGAGCGTTCTTGTAGATCGAGCCCTTCCGGCTCGACTTGCCCCTCGTCCAGGTACTTAGGGAGCGAGGGCACGCGCCGAGCCAAGCTTTTCTGATGCCCTGGGGGCATATGGTACCCAGCTTGGAGGACGTGGTCCGGATCACCGGACTACGAGTAGACGGAGAGGCAGTGAGCGGGGTCACCTACCCTGACTACAGAGAGAGTACCCTAGAGCTGTTAGGGCTGGAGGCCTGTGCGACCGAAAGAGAGAGCATGAGAGTCGGCTGGGCAGACATCATGGAGGCACTGGGGTTTGTCGACGCTCTCCAGCATGTCGACGAGTGCGAAGTGGAGTTCCTGGCACGGCTAGAGGGAGCTGCTCGCAGTGTGTTCTGCCAGGACGTGAGCGACCAGGGGCGAGTGGATCGAGACCTCCGGAGTCTCCTGTTCTTCTTCCTGGGTCGCTTGCTGTTGGGGACAAAGGGAGACAATATCCACTGTCGCTTCCTAGGGATCCTGGTTGACATAGACTGGGTGGGGCACTACCCATGGGGCGCATCCATGCTTGCTGTGACGACCCAAGATCCGGATACTGGGAGGAGCCCGATACCATTCGAATCTGGCCCGCCGCCCACGAGCTGGGAGAGCTCGGAAGGGCTAAAAGGAGTGTGGAGGTATAAAGAAATAGGAAATAAGACAGGACAATTCAACGGTGGGACCACTCGGGTGTCGGAAGGCTACGACTAGTGGGGAGTCACTGATGTGACCACTCTTCGAAGAGAAACTCTGAGAAACACGCACGCACCCTACGTGAAAGTCGAGAAGGACCAAGTTGCGACGAGCCATTGGACTCTGGATGGTCCTCTAGACTCACTAAATCATATGGTCCTTGAGTCACAAGACTCGGGGTCAAGACCGTCGTACGCAATGACGCAATGCCGTTAATCTAGCCTGATCCCTAGGTCTAAAATCACGGTAGCATGAATACCGAGGTAGCTCACGAGCCGCCGAGACCATTCCCTCGGGAAGGGAACTGAGAAGCCTTCCAGCCCCAGGCTGGATAGCTGGACTCACAGCTCGAGGCCACACATATGGCCCACTCGGGAACCATCTTCCGCAGAAACCCACGACATGCGGGGGAACCCCACCGCACTCACACCGATACACGGTGACTCGATCGAGCGTAACACAAAGCCCGGAACACACACACCTACGGGCACGCTAGTCGAGGTAACACGGCACCTCCAGACACCCCAGAAGTACGGACACGGAACCTACGGGGTGTCCGGGACACTCACGAGGTCGACCGCAACTCACAGAAACCACGGTCGAAGAGAAACGAGATTGCAAACCACTCGGTGCAGCCCAGAGCCTGGCGGTCCAACCTTGGGCCGCTACAGTCTCTAGCGGTCCAACTCTGGTCCGCCACAGGGACTCTGGCGGTCCACCCTTGGCCCGCCAGAAGACAAATCACACAGGGCCTGGCGGTCCTACCCAGACCGCCACACGGCTTTTAGCGGCCCAACTCTGGTCCGCCATAATCCCTCTGGCGGTCGAACCTACGGCCGCCAGTGGCGCAAGACTCCCAATTAGTCAAAAAGCACGTGCTCCGAGGCACATCGATCAAAATGGAGTAGCGGTCGAAGTCTCGGCCACCACCCAGTCTGGCGGTTTATAGTGCGACCGCCAGACGACAGAAACCCCTGCCGACAAAACAGTAACAAGTGGCGCACCCAGCTTAGGCCGCCAGGGTCTCTGACGCGCCTACCTTGGGCCGCCAGTGAGTGTGGCGGTCTCTGGAAGGACCGCTACACTCACCCGAGAATGGGACGGCTAGAACATTCCCAAAAACCCGTTCCACGCCTCGATCATCCACGGATGATGGGGAAAACAAGGGGGAAGCTCCCCGACACCCCTAGCATGCATCTATGACCCCAAATCGGTCCGAAACGCCGCGAAACAAGAGATCCGGCTCACACCCCAAAAACATGGATTTTCCCCAAAAGGCTCAAATAGGCCCTCTCGGCCCACCATGGTCTACAAAACTCACGGGAAAGGAGGAGCACGAGCTGGGAATCTGTGATGTCCTGAGTTTTTCGGATCCTTCTTTTTCGGGTCTCGGATCTGATTTCTCGGAGCGTCTGGCTCCGTTGTGTCCGAAACTTTATTTCGGACATCTTTCGTGTTCGGATCGGTGCGATCCGGAGTTGTTTCGGAGGCCCGGAGTGTGTCCGCGGCTTTTCCGCTTGTGTTTTCCGATTTCCAGTGTGTGTTTCGGCAATTCCTTCGGAACCTCGTGGCGGATGAACCGGGTCGTTCACCTAGGCGAGGGTAGTACCGTTGCAATCGGTACGTCCCGAGGATCAAGAATATGTATTTTTTATTTTTCTATTTTTGGCATTTTTCAGATTTTCCATAAATACCCCCCTATTTTCCCTTTTTTTTCCCTTTTTCTTCTTCTCCTTTCTTCCTCCCGTGAGCGCAACGGCCACTTTCCCCCCTCTTGCCCGTTGGACTTCGCGGCGCCCCTTCCTCCTCCGGCGACGGGTGGTGGACGACGGCGACGGCGCGGTGACGGCGACGGCGGCGGCGGCGGCGGCGAGAGGATCGCGGCAGTACCCTTTTCGTGGCGCGTGGGTGGAGTTTGTGTTCGAGCTAGATTCGGAGATCGGTGACTTCCTGGCGGATTTCGAGCTTCATTGAGGTAGGGGGACGGATCCTTGACCTCTTTACAGCATTCCTCATGATTTCTAAGCCGTAGAGAGGCCGAGAGTGGCTTGATTCATGCCGGGAGGGCTATTTTCCATGCTTGGGGTTTGAGCACCGGATCCATCATTTTTGGAGTGTTTTTGATCGATTTGGGGCTCTAGATGCATGCTAGGACGTTTGGGGGTAATTCCCCGTTGTTTTCCCTTCACCAAGGGGGGTGAATGGGGGTGGTTTTGAATTTTTCGGGCGTTTTACGCGAACCGGGCTCGGCCCGTTATCACGCTATAGTCCAGTGGCGCGTTCTGTTGAACGCGATGTGTCGTCCGAGCACGTTCGTCCGAGAAGATGAACAGTATGGCGGTTCGTGTCGCGCCTGGGGAAGGTAGCGCGTTCTTGGAGAACGCGCTAGCCTTTCCTAGCGCGTTCTTGTTGAACGCGCTAGCTTAGGCTAGCGCCTTCTTGGTGAACGTGCTAGCTTCTGCTAGCGCGTTCTTCTTGGGTCGCGCTAGGGGACCATAGCGCGATAGTGTCGCGCCCTGGGTCCCTAGCACGTTTATCCCCCCCCCCCCCCCGATCCGTGTTTCCTTTTGGTGGTTGTACCTCCGGTGGAGTAAGTCTCGGATCCGGTTGTGGCGTGTGGCCCGAGGGTTGCCATGGGCACCTAGTGAAGGGCACAGGGGCGCCCGGGGGTCCCCGGAGAATCAGTTACCTCGGTAGGGGTGCCGCGTGACTTGAGGGACGGTCGGACCTCGTGCGTGTCCCCCGCATCCGTGCCTACCATTTGGTTACCGAGAGTCTATGTCAGAGTGCTGGTCGGTGGTTTCCGTGAGTCGAGTCTTACCTCCGGTGGCACGTCCACTAGTCGGAGCCTTCTTACGGCACGCGGTGCTGACCCACCCGGGAGTGGTGGAGCGGCTGACCCGAGAGAGACGGTGAGTAGGCTGGTTACCGTAGGGCCCCCACGTACGGCCGAGTCCGGGCATAGGAGGAATTACCAGCTAGAGGATAGGCCTAGGGCATATGGTCTGAGTGTGCACATGGAGCTGAGGGTTCGGATCCGCGCTGACGAGCGCGACCTCAGCTAGTCCTTGTTTATGGTACTGGTTACTGTGTGTGTCTGAGTCTCGCGCCCGGGGCGTTGCAGCTAGACACTTGTGACGTGGTGTAAGACGTCAGGGGACGCGTCCGGTCGTTCTTCTAGTGGGTGGTGCTCTTGTCTGTTGGCAGGTATAGACTCGAGTTTTGTCGGACCGAGGTTTTATGGTACGGTACTGTAGAGCAGGCGGCTTTTTTCCGTTTAGCTGCTTCAGTGTGTAGTTCTACCGTACTTCTGCTAGGTAGTGTTGCCTTCCGTGGTTACTCGCGCCTTACAACCATTTTTCTCGTTGTGCGGTGGGGGTCCGGGGGATCCCTACTGGGCCAATGAAATGAGGCTCACCCCTCCTTTTCAGGTGAGGCGGGGTCGTCGAGAGGTGCGGCCGAGTTCCAGCGTGGTTCTTCTAGTCAGGGTTAGTCGCCAGTCTGCCAGAGCCGGGGGATGTCCCGTGTAGTTGTACGCCGGGGGATGCCCCGTGTTGTTGTACTTTTCCTTCTGTTGACTGTACTTTATTTGGACATGAGACCTCTGTGACGTTGTAGTAGTTTATTTATTTATATTATGATGTGCATTTTATTTTAGATTATTGTGCTGTCTCTACAGTTGCTTCAGCTTCTCTTGTACTCCCACACCATCCCTTTTTACCCTTCCGAGTCTTCGGGCTCGTGGGTTGGCGGGCCGAGATTCGAGACGCACCGGTTCCTTTCCGGCACTCGGATCTCGAGTCATCACAGTTGGTATCAGAGCGTAGGTTGTGGAGGTACATCAGAACTTGAAACGATTGCAGTGGTCCAAAGGTCCATGAATGTCCTGTACAGTTGGCGACTAGCGTAGGGCTCCGCGTGTTTTTGTTAACATCGTTGGTTATTTTGTTAACAGGTGTTATGGCGCCCAGGAGAGCGACTCGTTCCCAGCTGGGAGAGTCGGGTGGGGGCCAGGAAGTGCAGAGCAGAGCAGAGCTCCCAGCAGATGCAGCTGAGGGGGCGAGAGTTCTCGGACCAGAGGAGTTCTTCTGGGGCATGTACCAGTATGTTATTCAGTAGCAGCAGCATCAGCAGCCGCCGCAGCGGCAGCAGGGCGGTGATGCTGGTGAGGGCTCATCCTCTCGGGGTAACCGCGCGCTGAGAGATTTCTTGCAGTATCAGCCGTCCACTTTCAGCGGGCAGCCGGATTCAGAGGTGGCCAGAGAGTGGTTAGATGACATGGAGCGAGTGTTCAGTTCCAAGGAGTGCCCTGTGGAGGAGAGGGTGGTGTTGGCTACGTATCGATTGCAAGGGCCAGCCCGGACGTGGTGGACATCAGAGTGGGGAGCAGTGTTTCAGTCCCGTCCCCTTCGGTAGATCTTATGGCAGGAGTTCATCCCGACTTTCGAGCGTGCTTTTTGTCCGTCCTTTCTCAGGTCACAGAAGCTGCGTGAGTTTTTGGACCTCGTCCAGGGTGACATGACTGTGGTGTAGTACAGGTCCAGGTTCGTTGAGTTGGGCCGTTATGCACCGCATATTGTGGCCGACGAGATGGTGTGGACCGATCAGTTTATTAGGGGTCTGAGGTTGGAGCTGAGGCATCCTTTGCTTGCGTCAGGGTTGACCAGTGTGGATGTGGCTTGCAGAGCAGCATCGACATTAGAGAGAGACATGCAGAAGGTTCGCAGTCAGGGCAGTGCGGGCCAAATGCAGATGAGTTTCGGTCAGCCAGCGGCCGTGCAGTAGCAGAGTTATGTCCAGATTTCAGCAGGTGGTTAAGGGACGTCCCCGTCCGGGGCATCGGCAGCAGATTCATCATCTCTGGGATCGAAGCTCAAGAAGTTGCTCAAGGAAGCTGGTTTTGGCAGGAGGCGCCGGGGTCGCGGAGATCAGGCGCAGCAGTCGGTGGGTAGTGTTCAGCAGTCTACCCAGTTCCAGCGTCAGGGTTCAGTGAGTGGTTCTCAGGGCGGGTGTCCTCGGTGCAGTGATTCTCATCCAGGCAGGCAGTGCACGGCGCCCGTGATTTGCTTCAGGTGTGACCAGCCAGGGCACATGGCGCGTGACTGTCGCACAGACCGCGTCAGTCGTACGAGTTTCAGCAGCAGCAGCAGTTTCCTCCCCAGCAGATGTCGTCGCAGCCACATCAGTACCAGCAGCAGGGTCAGTATCCTCAGTTGACTCGGTCAGCTACCACAGGGAGGCAGAGAGCCCGAGGCAGAGTTACCCACATTACCAGAGCAGAGGCTGAGGCGTCCCAGTTGGTGAAAGGTACTATTCCAATTCTTGGTTGCGCGGCTCGAGTTTTGTTCGATTCGGTGCATCTCATTCGTTTATTTCGGAGGAGTTTGCTCAGAGTGCCGAGGAGTCGGCGACTGAGGTGTCCTGCGATCTGGCAGTGGAGTTGCCTACCGGTGACTTCATGCTCACCCCGTACTTCTTCGAGAAGGTGCCTGTGTAGGTGGATGGGCGGAACTTACCGGCCAGGCTTTATGCACTGCCGCTTCAGGACTTTGATGTGATTTTGGGCATGGATTGGCTCGAGGCCCATATGCCTTGGTGGATTGCGGCTCGAAGAGGGTCTACTTCCGACAGCTTCGTGGACCCACCTTTTATTTCCAAGGTATCCGGTCTTCCTCCTCCTGTTTTCTTATTTCGGCTATTAGGGCTCGTAGACTGCTTGACACGGGTTGTCAAGGTTTTCTCGCTTCTGTGGTTTTGGTCGATCGGCAGTGTCCGGACGTGGAGGACATCCCTGTTGTGTGCGAGTTTTCTGATGTTTTTCCCGAGGAGTTGCCAGGGTTGCCACCGCAGTGAGAGATTGACTTCGTGATTGAGGTGGTACCTGGTACGGTGCCTATGTCGAAGGCCCCTTACCGGATGGCGACGGCGGAGTTGAGAGAGCTGAGGGCGCAGTTACAGGAGTTACTGGCCAAGGGGTACATTCGTCCTAGCTTCTCCCCTTGGGGTGCGCCGGTGTTGTTTGTGAAGAAGAAGGATGGTAGTTTGAGGCTCTGCATCGACTACCGGCAGTTGAACCAGGCGACTGTTAAGAACAAGTATCCGTTGCCTCGGATTGATGACTTGTTTGATCAGCTTCAGTCGGCCCGAGTGTTTTCACGGATTGATTTGAGATCGGTTATCACCAGCTGCGGATTCGAGAGTCTGATGTGGAGAAGATGGCGTTTCGCTCGAGGTATGGGCATTATGAGTTCTTGGTGATGCCTTTTGGGCTCACCAATGCCCCCGCGGCATTTATGGATTTAATGCATAGGGTCTTCCGTCCATATTTAGACCAGTTCGTGGTCGTGTTTGTGGACGATATCCTTGTGTATTCGCAGTCTGCCGAGGAGCATGTGCATCATTTGAGAGTGGTATTGCAGACCCTTCGTGATCACCAGTTGTATGCCATTCTCAGCAAGTGTGAGTTTTGGCTCCGAGAGGTGCACTTTTTGGGGCACGTGATTTCTGGTGATGGTGTTTTCGTGGACCCGGCTAAGGTCGAGACTGTGGTGCAGTGGCCGAGGCCGAGTTCTGTCACTGGAGATTCGGAGCTTCTTGGGGCTCGTAGGCTATTATCGGAGGTTCATCCAGCATTTCTCTCGTATTGCGGCCCCGATGACCAGGCTTACGCGAAAGGATGTACCGTTCGTCTGGACGGAGGAGTGTGAGCAGAGCTTCATGGAGCTGAAGAGATTGCTCACGACTGCTCCGGTGTTGGTGTTGCCTTCGGGATCCGGAGGCTTTGTGGTGTGTACAAACGCTTCCAGGGTAGGTTTGGGTGCTGTGCCTGATGCAGCACGGTGGAGTTGTGGCGTATGCATCTCGGCAGTTGAAGCCACATGAGGAGAACTACCCTACTCATGATCTTGAGTTGGCGGCGGTGATTTTCGCTCTGAAGCTCTGGAGGCACTATCTGTATGGTGAGAAGTTTGAGATGTTCACTGACCATCAGAGTTTGAGGTATGTGTTTACCCAGAAGGATCTTAACCTCAGGCAGAGGAGATGGATGGAGTATATGAAGGATTATGATTTTACTCTGTCGTATCAGCCTGACAGGATGAATGTCGTGGCTGATACCTTGAGCAGGAAGGTGGTGGTCAGTTAGATGTTGTTGAGGAAGTGGAGGTTATGGGAGCAGGTTCCAGCCATGAATTCTAGGCTCAAGATCACTCGTGATCAGGGTTCGGCTGTTCTTGCGAGCTTGACTGTCACGCCAGCTATTCATCGTCAGGTGACTGAGGCTCAGCATGCGGACCCCGAGCTACCATGATTTTGTGATTGGCTGAGGTGGAGTTTGGTGAGGATGGAGCCGTGAGGTTCCGAGGTAGGTTGTACGTCCCAGCCGAGGAGCAGACGAGACGCGCGGTGTTGCGAGAGGCTCATGGGAGCCGGTATGCCGTGCATCCCGGATCGGCGAAGATGTATGAGGAGGCAATTTTGGTGGCCTGGTATGAAGAGAGATGTTGCGGAGTTCGTGGCCAGGTGCCTGATCTGTCAGCAGGTGAAGGCTGAGCACCAGTGACCGGGGGGTACACTTCAGCCCTTGGATATTCCTGCATGGAAGTGGGACCACGTGACCACTGATTTCGTGGTGGGGTTGTCGAGGACATCCAGTGGGCAGGATAGTATCTAGGTGCTGGTGGATAGACTGACGAAGACGGCGCGATTGCTGCCGGTCAAGGTCAGTTGGAGCGTGCATCGTTTGGCTCGTTTGTACGTGGAGCGGATCGTTCCGTTGCATGGAGTTCCCATCTGCATTGTGTCTGATCGTGATCCCCGCTTTACTTCTGGGTTCTGGAGGAGCTTCCAGAAGGCTCTAGGCACCGAGTTGGCATTTAGCTCAGCGTATCATCCTCAGTCAGACGGTCAGTCTGAGAGGACCATCCAGACTTTGGAGGACATGTTGAGGTCGTGTTGCCTGGAGTGGCAAGGGAGTTGGATCCACCACTTACCGTTAGTGGAGTTTGCCTACAACAATGGCTATCATTCGAGCATTGGTATGGCACCGTACGAGGCGTTGTACTGGTGACCTTGTCGAACTCCGCTTGATTGGTTCGAAGTGGGAGAGCGTGTCCTGACAGGACCGAAATTGGTGCAGTAGTGCACTGAGGTGGTGCATCTGATCCGGCAGAAGATGTTGGCTGCGCAGAGCCGGCAGAAGAGCTATGCCGATCGGAGGAGGTGACCCCTCAGTTTTGCTGTAGGTGATTAGGTGTTTTTGCGAGTTTCTCCCTTGAAGGGTGTGATGCGCTTCGGCAGGCGTGGGAAGCTGAGTCCCCGCTACATTGGTCCTTTCCTCATTGTCGAGCGTGTCGGTGAGGTTGCCTATCGGTTGCAGTTACCCCCGGAGCTATCTTGTGTGCATGATGTGTTTCACGTGTCTATGCTTCGGAGGTATATGCCCGATGATTCCCATGTCCTGGAGGATGCCGTTTGGCCTGAGGTAACCCCAGACTTGTCCCTTCCAGAATACCCCATCCGTATTGAGGATCGGCGTGAGCAGCGCCTGCGGAACAAGGTTATTCCTCTGGTTAAGGTGGTCTGGCAACGTCACTCTGGTGGTGAAGCATCATGGGAGCGTGAGGATGAGATGCGGTAGCAGTATCCTTATTTGTTCGGGTGAGTCTCCTCCCCTGTCCCTGTGCCCTGTCCTTAATTTCGAGGACGAAATTCATTTAAGGGGGGAGGGCTGTGATGTCCCGAGTTTTTCGGATCCTTCTTTTTCGGGTCCCGGATCTGGTTTCTCGGAGCGTCTGGCTCCGTTGTGTCCGAAATTTTGTTTCGGACATCTTTCGTGTTTGGATCGGTGCAATCCGGAGTTGTTTCGGAGGCCCGGAGTGTGTCCGCGACTTTTCTGCTTGTGTTTTTCGATTTCCGGTGTGTGTTTCGGCAATTCCTTCGGAACCTCGTGGCGGGTGAACCGGGTCGTTCACCTAGGCGAGGGTAGTACCGTTGCGATCGTACGTCCCGAGGATCGAGAATATGTATTTTTCTATTTTTTGTTATTTTTGGCATTTTTTGGATTTTCCATAAATACCCCCCTATTTTCCCTTTTCTTTTTCCCTTTTTCTTCTTTTCTTTTTCTCCTTTCTTCCTCCCGTAAGCACAACGGCCACTTTTCCCCGCTCTTGCCCGTTGGACTTCGCGGCGCCCCTTCCTTCTTCGGCGACGGGTGGTGGACGACGGCGACGGCGCGGCGGCGGCGAGAGGATCGCGGTGGTACCCTTTTCGTGGCGCGTGGGTGGAGTTTGTGTTCGAGCTAGATTCGGAGATCGGTGACTTCCCGGCGGATTTCGAGCTTCATTGAGGTAGGGGGACGGATCCTTGACCTCTTTACAGTATTCCTCATGATTTCTAGGCCGTGGAGAGGCCGAGAGTGGCTTGATTCATGCCGGGAGGGCTATTTTCCATGCTTGGGGTTTGAGCGCCGGATCCATCATTTTTGGAGTGTTTTTGATCGATTTGGGGCTCTAGATGCATGCTAGGTCGTCTGGGGGTGATTCCCCATTATTTTCCCTTCACCAAGGGGGGTGAATGGGCATGGTTTTGAATTTTTCGGGCGTTTTACGCGAACCGGGCTCGGCCCGTTATCGCGCTATAGTCCAGTGGCGCGTTCTGTTGAACGCGCTGTGTCGTCTGAGCACGTTCGTCTGAGAAGACGAACAGTATGGCGGTTCGTGTCGCGCCTGGGGAAGGTAGCACGTTCTTGGAGAACGCGCTAGCCTTTCCTAGCGTGTTCTTGGAGAACGCGCTAGCCTTTCCTAGCGCGTTCTTGTTGAACGCGCTAGCTTAGGCTAGCACCTTCTTGGAGAACGCACTAGCCTTTCCTAGCGCATTCTTGTTGAACGCGCTAGCTTAGGCTAGCACCTTCTTGGAGAACGCACTAGCTTCTGCTAGCGCATTCTTCTTGGGTCGCGCTAGGGGACCATAGCGCGACAGTGTCGTGCCCTGGGTCCCTAGCGCGTTTATCGTCCCCCCCCCCCCGAACCGTGTTTCCTTTTGGTGGTTGTACCTCCGGTGGAGCAAGTCTCGAATCCGGTTGTGGCGTGTGGCCCGAGGGTTGCCGTGGGCACCAAGTGAAGGCAACAGGGGCGCCCGGGGGTCCCCGGAGAATCAGTTACCTCGGTAGGGGTGCCGCGTGACTTGAGGGACGGTCGGACCTCGTGCGTGTCCCCGGCATCCGTGCCTACCGTTTGGTTACCGAGAGTCTATGTCAGAGTGCTGGTCGGTGGTTTCCGTGAGTCGAGTCTTACCTCCGGTGGCACGTCCACTAGTCGGAGCCTTCTTACGGCACGCGGTGCTGACCCACCCGGGAGTGGTGGAGCGGCTGACCCGAGAGAGACGGTGAGTAGGCTGGTTACCGTAGGGCCCCACGTACGGCCGAGTCCGGGCATAGGGGGAATTACAAGTTAGAGGATAGGCCTAGGGCGTATGGTCTGAGTGTGCACACGGAGCTGAGGGTTCGGACCCGCGCTGACGAGCGCGACCTCAGCTAGTCCTTGTTTGTGGTACTGGTTACTGTGTGTGTCTGAGTCTCGCGCCCGGGCGTTGCAGCTAGACACTTGTGACGCAGTGTAAGACGTCAGGGGACGCATCCGGGCGTTCTTCTAGTGGGTGGTGCTCCTGTCTGTGGGCAGGTATAGACTCGAGTTTTTTCGGACCGAGGTTTTTTGGTACGGTACTGTAGAGCAGACGGCTTTTTTCCGTTTAGCTGCTTCAGTGTGTAGTTCTACCGTACTTCTGCTAGGTAGTGTTGCCTTCCGTGGTTGCTCACGCCTTACAACCGTTTTTCTCGTTGTGCGGTGGGGGTCCGGGGGATCCCTACTGGGCCAATGAAATGAGGCTCACCCCTGCTTTTCAGGTGAGGCGGGGTCGTCGAGAAGTGCGGCCGAGTTCCAGCGTGGTTCTTCTAGTCAGGGTTAGTCGCCAGTCTGACGGAGCCGGGGGATGCCCCGTGTAGTTGTACGCCGGGGGATGCCCCGTGTTGTTGTACTTTTCCTTCTGTTGACTGTACTTTATTTGGACATGAGACTCTCTAGACCTTGTAGCAGTTTATTTATTTATATTATGCTGTGCATTTTATATTAGATTATTGTGCTGTCTCTGCAGTTGCTTCAACTTCTCTTGTACTCCCACACCATCCCTTTTTACCCTTCCGAGTCTTCGGGCTCGTGGGTTGGCGGGCCGAGATTCGAGACGCGCCGGTTCCTTTCCGGCACTCGGATCCCGGGTCGTCACAGGATCCATCTCCCTACCTCCACCGAAGATTTCACGCCCCGAGGTCACCGATCCGCGAAGAAACGTCGATTAAACCCTCGCCGGCTCGCGATCCCACGAACCGCCTCCACCATCGCGATCCTCATCCTGTGCCCGTCACTCCACGCCCCACGAGCCACGCCACCTCGCCCTCGCCGCCTCCTTCGGCCGCCCGGAGTGAGAGGGGGAGAGGAGAGAACGTGAGAGAAGAGAGAGGGAGGGAAGAGAGAAATGAGAGATGGGGAGAGAGAGAAAAAGGAGGTTATATATAGAAAATTCAAAAATTACCAAAAATATGAAAAATAGGAAAAAATCACCTCCCTGATCCTCGGAAGACGTACAACGCAGTGGTAACGTCCTGGAGTCGAAGAACGCAATGGTCCACCCTGTACGGGGTTCCGAAGGTCCGACAGACGAAAAACACGCGTAAAACTTAAAACGCAACCCGGGACCCACAGAGGCGCTCCGAAACTTCCAGAAAAATACCGGCGTACTCCTCACAACACCACGGACCCAAGGAAACTCACGGGCACACCGCCAATAGGTCCGACAATCTGGTAAAAATAGTCTGAAGCCCACTCGGAGAAAATCTGCAACCCGCAGAAAGATAATCTGAAATCCACAAATCCAGATCCGAAAAACCCGGGGCATTACAGCCCTCCCCCCTTAAAAGAATTTCGTCCTCGAAATTTAGGACTAGCACCAAGACACAGGGGAAGAACACCTTAACCAACTGACAACGCTATCAGAGCTCCGGCACGAAAAACCTCGATTCTCACGAAAACACCGATCCTGAGGGACACAGCTAGACTAACACCACGAACGACACCTCGCTCCACATGCCGCACACACACCAGCCATTAGAGAAGGCACAAGATAAAAGCACAAGTCTGGTATCACCTCAGTCACAACAAAAACCAATCATGGCACCGCTGCCACCATCTCGCTCGCTGAGGAAACGCAGTCCTTGTCACGAGAAATAGCTACCGATCCATCCCATGGTCGGTAGACAAAACACACCAGCTTCACAACCAGCTGACCGGTCGCACACCCTTCTCAAGGGAACAACCAATACAGAGCCTCCACCGGCTCATGCAGTCATCTCAACAGACTGCAACAAGAACATCAGCTCAGCACCAAGAATCACCTCACACATGACAAGCTGAAATCCGGACATATCACTGTACCAACTCTGTCGAAAGATAAATTCTGACGAAGCCCAAATCCCATCCGGAAAGGCACATCACGGAGACGACCACCAAAGGCCTCACCTGCACACGGCTCTCACCGTTCACGATGCACAACTAACAGCATCTTCTGTATGTGAAAAGACCATCCACCGGTCACCAACTGCTCATCAACGGGAAACCTTCCACCATCCCATCAGGCACGATCCAACTCACGACAGGCCATCCGTTGACTCATACACAGACAATTATCACATCTCGAGCTGAACTCCTCTCGGACACTACATCCGATCTCGATCATCGCACTGACTCAACCCTCTCAGGGGAGCACGACAAAACCAACAACAAGACTCAGGATCTTCAGTCATCACCTCACTCGACTCATGCTTACAGGGAAATCCGCCCATGCTGGTCACGAGACCAAGGATAAACACTCCAACGCCAACGTCCCATCAAGGACCACCATTCCGACACCAATCTTATCCAAAGGCCTCTGCCCACAGGCGTCACTCTTCCGTCTTGTCTCATCAAAACCTTCGTCTCAATTAATCCAAGTGGACACTTGCCAATCCCGATTCCGCCCTCACCACAGAGCCACGGGACACCACCGGAACAAATCATGGCACACGTCTCTAGGAGAGAAAAAGTGCCACTCAATATCACAGCAACCAGGTCGCCAACACCACGACCAAAGTACACGGGTCCCCAACGATACACATCTTACCATGGTCGACTACGAGACTAGCCTTACTAGTCACTCGCAGCCACCAACCGGAACCCAAAACCTCACATAGATCACTTCTTCAAAGATGATCTCATCCGAGGACACAACCCCCAATACAAGTCGGGCGCCAAGCCACCGACTCTGACCAACACGTCCTCGATCACCGTCAGGTGACATCCTCAACAACCCCATCCTGCCAGTGCCAAGAACCATAATACCTCGAGCAACGGCACGGCAACAACACGTCTCACGCAGAGGAACCAATCCTCCAATGCTCAACGCAACCTCAGGAATCCGCCCGTAGCAACCAACACTACGATCCTTGACCTGTGGGTTATGGGCCCACCAGGCTTCCGCTGCGCACTTAGATCCACACGCACAGCCAACACGGCAACTCGGGACTCACCATCCCGACAATCCACAACTCGGCTGGCCAACTTCAGAAAATAGGGTGAGGAAAGCTCCATTACCTCAAACCCAAACATAGATTCACTCCCAATCTGGCAATCCTCTGCGATTCTGCAGGCTCCGAACTGCCACGCATCAGAAAGTTCCAGCACCAGCCAAGAATTTGAACACCGCCCAACCAGCACTCGTCCTTTCGGAACAGCGCCAGCACCCTGTGGACGTCAAAAAATGATGATGATCATACGTCATGCACGTCTCAGCACTCGAGAGCGAGTTGAAGACGGAAGGGCTGAATAAACCCTGTGCCTCCTCCAAGAAGGACGAGTACCTACCCGGTGCTCCGCCACCCAACAAAGAAGCCCCTCGGGTTGAAGAGCTAGCCACGGCTCCCAAGTCGGCAATGCCGAAGGTCGAATCAAAGAAACTCAGGAGTTCGAACGCCTGCTCGGCATACACCGAAAATCACTCAAAGCCCTAAATCGAGACTCGGAGGCTCACAACTAAAGCAACACGGGAGGGCAAGCATCTGTCCGAATCGCCACTAACCTGGGAGGGAGCCCTTTGACGCTTGAACCGGCGTGGCATAGCCTTAAACCGGCGCGCCCCTAAAGGGGCCTTAAACCGGCGTACCCCTTTACAAGATGCTAGTCCGGCGCGCCCCATTATATGCTATAATATGTACTCCCTTGCTTTTGTTAAAACGGCGCCACCCCTTTGAATGCACTAAACTGGCGCGCCCATTTTGGAGTGCTAATACGGCGTGCTTAGTTTAAAAGCAATCTTTTCCCTGAGGCGTTTATCCGGCATGCAGTGAAGTCATCCCGTCATCAATGCGGTCCCCTATTTCCTGGGAACTGTATGATGACGAACAAGCCTGAAGTGGCTAAAACTTCGCCTCGATCCAACGGGCAACCAAGCATATGTCATGATTGGAAGTTCTCGAGCCATGCACCGCCGAACTTTCATTCCGTCGAGCGGCCGCCCATTCTCCTGCAAATGATGAAGGCAACGTGGCTCGCGGTGGATATGCTAGCGGAGGAGGAGGCCATGCCTCTGCCCCCCTCCCGGTCACACTAGCCTCGGCGGAGGTGACGTCGACAGCAGCAACAAGGCCACGACAATAGCCACAACAGCAGGGCAACGTCACCAACGTCAACAGCAGCAGTGGTGGTTACGGGAAACAAGGAACCAACGGGAGGAAGAAAAATCCAGAGGGCATCCCTCCGAAACAGGGCCTCAGCCCCTATAAAAGGAGCGCCCAGGCGAAGCTTAAATGGGTGGGAGGGTTGGAGGGTTGGATAACTCTCGGAAGCCTGGAAAGCGGAAGCTTTCTTCTGAGAGAAACCCCTCGAAGCCCGAAGCCAGTGTTCTGGTGAGAGCGAAGTGAAGAGAGAGCAAATAGAAGGAGAGAGCAGAGAGTGAGGTGAGGGAGACACAGCTCTCCCTTCCCCTTTGTTTCTTTTTCTTTCCTCCGATGTATTCTTCCCTTTCGTTCTTTTCTTTAGATACATGAAGAGCCCATGTATTTTGCTCCCCCTCGTGGTAAAATGAAACTGATTCTTCGGGAGATCCTTTTGTTGATATGTTGCATCTCCTTCTCCCCCTTCGGAATACGTTCAGGCTGTAGCCCCCCTATCTACTTGGCCCCCAGTGTTTCTGATCTCCCTCCCCACTTGTTCCCCTTTGAGGGATCATTGCCCGTGAGTCGTGAGAGCTCTTGAAGGCTAGTCCTCGAGCTTTTCCACACTCACACTTGGGTTATCGGACCGCCATGAGGTCTGCATTTTGAGGTTCACCCCGGAGCAATCCGTTTGGTGTTCCCCATTGTTCTCTGGCAAGCTCCAGTCCAGGGGAGATGCTGCCCAAATTTTGCCAGGTCAAGAACACATGAGAACAAATGAGCAAGCTAAGCTTTCTGGGAGCAAGAAGACCGTATGCTTGAAGCCTCTGGCCACGACTGAATCTCTGAGTTCCTGCATAAATTTTCTGATAAAACACTCGAATCATCATGCTAATCCACCTGAATAAACAATTAAAACACTTAAATCTTCTTTCCACAAACATAATCCATCAATAAGATGAACAACCAATCAATAAATTAACTTGCAGTTTAAAGAAAGAAGAAACAGAGCACAGAAGAATGAAAGAAAACCTCCCAGAGCTTAACCCGGCGCCCCCTAATCCAGCGTGGGCTAATCCGACGCGGTACCCCCCCACGCCGGTTTAGCTTCACACTCAAAACTCCCTCCATTTTCCTGGCACTATAACCGGCGCGCTATACTGTTCATTGCCCTATTCCGGCGCGCCCCTGGCCCCTCTTCCTTCTTGCCATATAACCGGCGCGCTATACTGTTCATTGCCCTATTCCGGCGCGCCCCTAGCCCCTCTTCCTTCTTGGCCATTAATCGGCGCGCCCCTCTCTTCTCCCTTATCCCGCGTGCCCCCCCTTCTTGCACCCATTAAGCCAGCGCGCCCCTATTCTTTTTTCTTGCACCCATTAAACCGGCATGCCTGAAAGGGAGAAAATGCTTAATCAAATGAGAGAAAAGAATTAAAGCTAATGAATAAAACTAATCAAAAGTTTCCCCTCCACCATAATCCAAATTTTGTTCCGGGGGCGCTGCCCCCTTGACCCCCGCGACCGCGTACGAGGGCGCACGTTGCCGAGTTTGGGCTTTACACTTAACAACCCGCTCCCCCGGACTGTGCGTGAAGAGGAAGGCAATGATGCCCCGTGGTATTGGACGTGGACCTCGGGATCCCCGACATGGTCATGATCCGTGCACCTCTTGGGCCGATAGTTCATCAGCTTGACCCACTTCTTTCGAAATCTGATCCCGTACCCACATGAAACGTGCCGTACCTACGGCAGATATCCGAATGTCTTTGTTGTTACCTTCGATGCTTCAAATATGGACTCCCGACCGAATACTGGATGGTCTGTTAGTGACCGATATATATATATATATATATACCGGGATCTAATCCCGCACTTGCATTAAATTTGCCGCACTCGCAGCAAGTATTTGTATGGTTTTGAACACCGTTTTGCATACCGATGCGGAGGGTTTAAATCATGTCAACCCAACTCGCATGCTTTAATGAAAAAATGATCTTTAGGTCATTTGGCCCCTTTTCTTGGCGATTAATCAGAGGTCTTCCCCTCTCCGAGGGGATGTAATTAACATCGCGGCCTTTATGGCGCGACGGGTCTCCAGTCCCGACCCGATATCCACAATCGTCTGATTAGTCAGACGGAGCGCACCCCGGGCTTCGGACCACTCCAGTCTTGAAGCCCGAACACATTGTCACCTAGGTGACTGGCACGCCCTCTCACTAGATAAACCGATAAAAAGAACACCCCGATATCTTTCACGAACACGAAATCCAGTGCGTTCCACACACCCTTACACAACCAGGGAATTGGGCACAGCTTCTCATAGGCAGCCACCTTGCCAAAACGCGGAACCCATCTCGCACGGACTTCATGGCACGCAGAGGCCAACCAATCTGGGAACACACTGCAAGACGACGAACCTTAACCAAACACAATCTCTCCAACCAAAGGAGAAACCAATCACACTTTCGACCAAACGGAAGGCCTCCACGCTCGACCTAACCTCGAACCTCGTGCATGCTGGAAGCAGCACCATCCAGCACCAAGAAAACCATCACTACGTCAGGTCAACACCTCCGACACACTCGGCAAGTGCCACATCAGATCACAATCACAACATCCCTCGATGCACCACCGTTGCAATTCCTCGAACTGCAACACGCCATGCCAAGAGCCGCAACACGAGCCATAATCGACAACCACCGACGCTCATCCTCGAGTCCCGAAACCACCGCGGAACCTTCTCAACTCAAACCAAATCCAGGGTGAACACAACCCATTCGCACACAAGAGCGCAGGAGCAAAGCTTACTGGGACACCACAGCCCAATTCTGCCTCGAAATCCGTAAAAATAATCGAGACCGACACGTCATTTCTGACGCCACAGAGCACGACAAGAACATCAGGTTCGACAAAACAACATCTCACCAAGAAGATTCTCCACTCATCCGAGCGCACCTCTCGACCAGAGCACCCGCTCTGACACCTCAAACCACGACCTTAACACCTCAGGGGCTGGATAAACCTCAATCTAAAGTGGCCAACTCGAAAATAGCTCCCTCAGGGCATGCTCACGGCCACTTAATGATAAACAGTTCTCGCCAGCCACATGACCTTGCTGCAAACACCTCGAACGCAGCACCGCGAACTCACGCCTGACAGCAACCTCGGCCCAACGCTGGACAACCGGGGCCACCACCGATGAGGGAGAAAACTCTCGACCTTGATCTGCAGACCCCACGTCGGCACGAAAGCCGCGAACAGCAACCGCCTTCACAGCGCCACACAGCGCACTCAAGCTCTCAAGCGAGAAATCCAACGGAAAACAAACATAAAACCCTAGGCCAGCTATCGACTGTACTGGACCTTATGGACTCTGATCACTGCAATATCTCAAATTCCTATGTACGTCCACAACCACCGCTCTGATACCAGCTGTGATGACCCAAGATCCGGATACCGGGAGGAGCCCGATACCATTCGAATCCTGGCCCGCCGCCCACGAGCCGAGAGGGCTCGGAAGGGCTAAAAGGAGTGTGGAGGTACAAAGAAATAGGAAATAAGGCAGGACAATTCAATAATTAACAGAAATAAATAACAACTACTACAACATAGTCCAGTCCAACAGAAAGTATAGTCTAAAGCAGTAAAATGTACCACATGCCAAGTGAACACTTGGCCCGACGAGCTGGCAACTAAGAACCTCCGCAACACTGCACCCTCGAACCTCGAGGAAGAACCGCCACACCTGAAAAGCAGGGATGAGTCTCCAAATAGAGACTCAGCAGGGGTCCCGCGGAACCCCAATCGGAAACAACGGCAGTAGCGAAGGAAAGTTATAACTACAGTAGGAACAGCGAACTGGTGGCCGGTCAAAACTCGGCACTACAGCTACTCCTACTGTATTAGAAAAACACACCCCGATCTCACAGTCGGGGGCTACCGAACCACACTAGTACCACTTACCGAAGTAAAAACCCACGGCAACCCCGCCGTAGAGGCCTGTCTCCCAAGACACGGCCAACCTGGACACGCTGTCCAAGGTGCAACCCTGACCACCTAGTCGCGAACACCGCACCAACAAGACGCAATCTCGGTAAAGCTACTAGCACCCTGGCCACTACCTCAGAAACACCATCCGGTCCAGAAAACTACGTCTCGCAGACGGGAAACGGAACCCGGAAACATGAGACTCACGTCTCACACGACAGGAGTACCTGCCCACCAAAAGTAAGGCCAAATGCGTCCACTGATGACTTAAACCGCGCCTTGGGTGTCTCCCTCCGGCCCAGCGGGAACTGAGACACTGTACAAGTAACTATAGAACAAGTGACTAGTTGGGGTCGCGCTCATCAGCGCTGGTCCTACTGCCCCCAACCACGTGTGCACACACAGACCATACGCCCGATGTATGGCCCTCTGACTGGTTTTCCCCTCAGTCGGACTCTGGCGTCAAATATGGGGCCCGACGGTAACCAGCCTAAAAACCGTCTCTCGGGGTAGCCTCGCCACCACTCCCTGGTGGGACCACTCGCGTGTCAGAAGGATACGACTAGTGGGGAGTCACTGATGTGACCACTCTTCGAAGAAAAACTCTGAGAAACACGCACGCACCCTGCGTGAAAGTCGAGAAGGACCAAGTGGCGACGAGCCACTGGACTCTAGACGGTCCTCTAGACTCACTAAATCCAATGGTCCTTGAGTCACAAGAGTCGAGGTCAAGACCGTCGTACGCAACGACACAATGCCGTTAATCTAGCCTGATCCCTAGGTCTAAAACCACGGTAGCACGAATATCGAGATAGCTCACGAGTCGCCGAGACCATTCCCTCGGGAAGGGAACTGAGAAGCCTTCCAGCCCCAGGCTGGACAGCTGGACTCACAGCTCGAGGCCACACATATGGCCCACTTGGGAACCATCTTCCACAGAAACCCACGACATGCGGGGGAACCCCACCGCACTCACACCGATACACGATGACTCGATCGAGCGTAACACAAAGCTCAGAACACACACACCTACGGGCACGCTAGTCGAGGTAACACGACACCTCCAGACACCCCAGAAATACGGACACGGAACCTACGGGGTGTCTGGGACACTCATGAGGTCGACCGCAACTCACAGAAACCACGGTCGAAGAGAAACGGGATTGCAAACCACTCGGTGCAGCCCAGAGCCTGGCGGTCCAACCTTGGGCCGCTACAGTCTCTAGCGGTCCAACTCTGGTCCGCCACAGGGACTCTGGCGGTCCACCCTTGGCCCGCCAGAAGACAAATCACACAGGGCCTGGCGGTCCTACCCAGACCGCCACACGGCTTCTAGCGGCCCAACTCTGGTCCGCCACAATCCCTCTAGCGGTCGAACCTACGGCCGCCAGGGGCGCAAGACTCCCAATCGGTCAAAAAGCACGTGCTCCGAGGCACATTGATCAAAACGGAGTAGCGGTCGAAGTCTCGGCCGCCACCCAGTCTGGCGGTTTATCGTGCGGCCGCCAGATGACAGAAACCCCTGCCGACAAAATAGTAACAAGTGGCGCACCCAGCTTAGGCCGCCAGAGTCTCTGACGCGCCTACCTTGGGCCGCCAGTGAGTGTGGCGGTCTCTGGAAGGACCGCTACACTCACCCGAGAACGGGACGGTGAGAACATTCCCAAAAACCCGTTCCACGCCCTGATCATCCACGGATGATGGGAAAAACAAGGGGGAAGCTCCCCCGACACCCCTAGCATGCATCTATGACCCCAAATCGGTCCGAAACGCCGCGAAACGAGAGATCCGGCTTACACCCCAAAAACATATATTTTCTCCAAAAAGCTCAAATAGGCCCTCTCGGCTCACCACAGCCTACAAAACTCGTGGGAAAGGAAGAGCATGAGCTGGGGATCCATCTCCCTACCTCCTCCAAAGATTTCGCGTCCCGAGGTCACCGATCCGCGAAGAAACGCCGATTAAACCGTCGCCGGCTCGCGATCCCACAAACCGCCTCCACCATCGCGATCCTCATCCCGTGCCCATCGCTCCACGCCCCACGAGCCACGCCGCCCCGCCCTTGCCACCTCCGTCGGCCGCCCAGAGTAAGAGGGGGAGCGGAGAGAACGTGAGAGAAGAGAGAGGGAGGGAAGAGAGAAATGAGAGATGGGGAGAGAGAGAAAAAGGAGGTTATATATAGAAAATCCAAAAATTACCAAAAATATGAAAATAGGGAAAAATCACCTCCCTGATTCTCGAAAGACGCACAACGCAGTGGTAACGTCCCAGAGTCAGAGAACGCAACGGTCCACCCTGTACGGGATTCCGAAGGTCCGAAAGATGAAAAACACGCGTAAAACCCAGAACGCAACTCGGGACCCACAAAGGCAATCCGAAAATTCCATAAAAATATCGGCGTGCTCCTCACAACACCACGGACCCAAGGAAACTCACAGGCACACAGCCAATGGGTCCGACAATCCGGTAAAAATAGTCCGAAGCCCACTCGGACACAATCCGTAACCTGCGGAAAGACGATCGAAACCCACGGATCCAGATCCGAAAAACTCGGGCCATTACACTTGCCCACTTGATTGCTGATCTGTCCTAGGGGGCAGATCGAGAGACGACAGTCGGCGACTTCGCACCTTTCCTCCAGGTAAATATAATTTTATTTATTTATTTATCTGTAGTTGGTTTTATTTTGTGTTCATGCAGTTGATTATGCTAATTACATGTGAGGGATGCAGGTGTGGAGCTACTACTACTTCCCGACGGGGAGGGCCCGGTAGTGGGACCTGGCAGTCGTACCCCTAGCGCGGCGGTGGAGGCCGATCGTGACCGCGGCTCCATACACCTATCAGCTGACGTCGCTTCAACGGGGGTTGACAGAGTACCCCGAGGCCATGGTATGATGATTTTATTTTTGTTATTTTATTTGCAAATGCGGGAACTGACATGATGCATGTATGGTGATGCAGGTGGTCTGGAGGCCCTACCTGGGCATGGCCGATGCTGACCAGCCTTGGGTCGAGGCGGGCCGACCTCATTTTGGGCGGGACCTTTGGGTCCACTGCCTGAACGAGATTGAGCCACTCCGACTCAGTCTGGCCATGAGGACCCTGGGGCTCGTCCAGGAGTGGCTAGAGGTGGACGCGTCGAGCTACATGGGGCGGATGACCCAAGGCAAGGCGAAGCTCATGGATTGGCGCACACGGTTCCCTGCCCAGTTCTAGGACTGGCAGCAGGGTGGTGTCCCGGTGGTGTCCCACGCGCAGGACAGTGCTAACTAATTGCGGCGCTACAGAGAGACGGTGACCGTCTCTATCTTGGGAGGCCAGCAGGGGTAAGTATGAAATGTGCACTTTTTTTGTTTTGCTTGCGAATGTGTGCATATGCATGTGACACTAACATGCTTATGAATGCAGGATGCTCGTGATGCCATCATCACTGACCTACGGGCCCAGTTGGCGGACGCCAGGCAGCAGTTGGCAGTCACTCGGCAGGAGCTGGACATCCTGGTGAGCCTATGTAATGCTTTTTTTTGGTACCTGGATTCCTGATGTTCTGTTACTGACTGCCGTTTATTCCTGTGTTTCAGCGTGCGCATTAGGTAGTGGCAGCATGGATGGCTGGTGGAGCGTCTTCTAGCTCCCAGGCTCCTCTCCAGAGGTCTCCTCCCTCCAGGAGCAGTTGGCTGGCGCGGTGACCCGTGCCGAGGAGACCGAGCGCGAGCTCGCGGCTTGGGTGAGTGTTTGCTTTGCTCGACTTCATTACACTTTTTGCTCTTTTACTGATTTGGAGGGATGATTGGTCTTTGACAGGTAGTGGAGATCCAGGATGTAGTGGCCGGGGTGGTACGGGCCGAGCAGGAGCGTGATGCCCGGGCGGCCATCGTGGCGGAGCGTGATGCTCAGATATCCGAGCTGGAGGGGGAGCGGCGACGTCACGAGGAGTTGCCCCGAGACGTCCTAGAGTTGATGTTTTCCCTCCAGGCTGCGAGGAGAGAGGCAGAGCGTGAGAGAGAGGAGAGAGAGAGGGAGAGAGAGGAGAGGAGAGAGAGAGAGGAGGGAGTGGGATGAGAGGAGGGCCGTGGAGGCTCTGATGACTGAGCTTAGATTGAGTCTTAGCATGGCGGAGCGGAGGCTGCGAGAGAGCAAGGAGCGCTATCAGAGGGCGAAGGAGCGCGGGGAACGCCTCCGTCAGTCTGGCTCCTTTTCTATGGTAGCTTCTTTGTCACTTCGATAGAGTAGCAGCGGGCCGCCGAGGCCAAGCGGGCAGTCCGGGGTAAGGCGAGTACGGCCTCGCAGAGCTCCAGAAAGCCTCCCAGGGACCCTCGTCTTAGGGGAGAGGATATGGACGACCAGGGGGGCAGCCAGGAGGGCGGTGGCGAGAGTTAGAGAGTTGTTTGTACACCTACCCCCCTCACTTATGATGTACATGTACTTGACATTTTATATAGACATGAATGGAATGATTTCTCTTCTATCACTAGTTTGTTCATTGTGCATTCCTTCTTCTCCACGCCTCTTCTCTTCTATGCTATTCTCACGTGATATGTTCGACAAGACCTCACACTGAAAATGGGGAATCGTGTCTCGCCGTGGGCGTTCTTTTCAACGGGAATCTACCGTCGAAATCAACAATGACGGCTTGTAGGCTCCTTTCCCGTGTGGCATTTGAAATTTCCTACCGACGTATCCCCATTTTTTCTCTTTCTTTTGTTTTTATTATTTTGTCATTTTCTCTTTCTCTCTCTCTTCTTTTTTTTTCACATTCAAAATTATTTACAATACGACATGCCACCCCTAAACCGTGTAGGGAGCAAGTCATCATGTCACACCGTCGGGCCAATTACCCTATGCGAGCGACGAAGTGACGCACGAAGCTGTAAGGAAGGTGCCTTATCACGTGGGCCATTGCTAGAGGTAATGGTGAGAGTTGGCTCGGACCTCTTCCATTCCTATAAATACCTCCCTCCTTCGTTCTCCCTGGGGCACTGAAAGCCAACTCGAAGAGTGTAAGTTTCTAAGGAAAAGTTCTTAAGTCTCATAATGGAGGGCGAAGCTTCCCACTCCTCGAAGAGGAGCAAGTCCAGTGGCAGCTCCAGGAGGCTCTCTGACTTCGAAGGGCACTTGAGTGAGAGGACCCAGTCACAGCTTGTGAGTGGACCCTGCTTCACTTCTTCCCTCGCACTCCCCCTTTCTTCTGACAACACATCCTTTTCTCACTTCTTGTGTATGCGCAGAGCATGATGAGATCACACATTTCATGGGAGCTAGTGGTGGTCGCATATCGAGGTCTTCTGAACTTCCAAAAGGCCCATCCGAATCGAGCCAATCAAGCTCGACCTCGCCCTCATCCAGGCATTATGCGAAAGGTGGGATCCAACGAGCCGGGCCTTCCTAATGCCTTGGGGGCACATGGT
The DNA here is from genome assembly GCA_022559845.1 of Amorphophallus konjac. Taxonomy (NCBI): domain Eukaryota; kingdom Viridiplantae; phylum Streptophyta; class Magnoliopsida; order Alismatales; family Araceae; genus Amorphophallus; species Amorphophallus konjac. The sequence continues at coordinate 47,620,636 of CM040126.1, forward strand.
GCCCAACTTGGAAGATGTGGTCTGAATCATGGGCCTCAAAGTGGATGGCGATGCAGTGACCGGTGACACCTACTCTGATTATAGAGAGGCTGCTCAGAAGTTATTAGGGTTGGACCGGGATGATTGGAAGAACATGTCAGTAGCCAAGGCATCTATCATGGAGGCACTGGGGCTTACTGACGCTCGTCCGCGTGAGGATGAGTCCTTGGAAGAGTTCATGGAGAGGACTGAAAGAGGGTGCCGCGCCGTGTACTATGTAGATGCCAGCAATTGGGAGCGGTCCAACATGGATTTGAGGAGATTCCTCCTCTTCCTGTTGGGGAGGCTACTACTGGGCTCGAAGGGAGACAACGTCCATTGTCGCTTCCACGAACTGCTGGTAGACCCTGAAAGAGTGGGGCGGTATGCCTAGGGAGCTGTCGTACTGGCGCATCTATTTACGGGTCTGTCCGAAAGGTCAGACCGAGAGGTAACAGTGAGTGGATTTATGCCGTTTATCTAGGTACCCCCCCTCTTTTTGTGCTTTTTTTAAATTCTTACTGGTGATGTTGATGACACATGATGGCGCAGTTATGGAGCTATTATTACCTCCCAATGGGAAAGGCTCGTCATTGACGTTCGACGGCGGTGCCGCTAGCTAGACGGTGGCAGCCCATCATGAGCCCAACCCCTCTATCCTATCAGTTGATGGTATTAAGATGCGAGCTGCAAGAGTTCCCCAAAGCGATGGTGGTTATTATTATATTTTTGTTGTTGTTATTTTTTCTCTCTCTCTCTCTCTCTCTCTCTCTCTCTCTTTTGACTAAGCAGATGTGCGTGACCTGACTTAGGTGATCTGGAGGCCTTAAGCGGGCATGATTGACGCCGATCAACCATAGGTTAAGACAAGCCGTGCCCGGTTTGGGCGTGACCTCTGGATCCATTGTCTGAATGAAATTGAGCCACTTCAGCTACGATTGGCCATGAGGACCCTAGGGCTTGCAGAGCGACTCCATCCTGGGGGGTTTGTGGAAGTGAACGTATAATTATGTTTTTTTTTAGTGTTAACCAGTAACAACCCGAGAATCTGATTACCGAGAAGGCCCGATAACCCGAGACTTGAACCATCGCCCACGAGCCGGGAGGGCTCGGAAGGGCTAAAAGGAGTGTGGAGGCACAAAGAAATAGGAAATAAAGCAGGATAATTCAACAATTAACAGAAATAAATAAACAACTACAGCTACAACAGAGTCCAGTCCAACAGAAAGTACAGTCTAAAGCAGTAAAAACGTACCACATGCCAAGTGAACACTCGGCCCGGTGAGCTGGCAACTGAGAACCTCCGCACCGCTCCCTCGAGCCTCGAGGAAGAACCGTCACACCTGAAAATTAGGGAATGAGTCTCCAAAACAGAGACTCAGCAGGGATCCCGCGGAACCCCAACCGGAAACAACGGCGGTAGCGGAAAGGAGAGCTACATCTACAGCAGGAACAACGAATCGGTGGCCGGTCAAAACTCGGTACTACAGCTACTCCTACTGTACCAGAAACACACCCCGGACTCACGGTCGGGGGCTACCGAACTACACTAGTACCGCTTACCGAAGTAAAAACCCACGGTAACCATGCCGTAGAGGCCTGCCTCCAGGACACGACCAACCAGGACACACTGTCCAAGGTGCAACCCCGACCATCCGGTCACGGGTACCACATAACAAGATGCAACCTCGGTAAAGCCACTAGCACTAGTCTCACGGCACAAAAACCGACACACGTGCCTCGGCGAGACAACCGAAACTCAACTGCCAACACGACCGAAAACCTGAAGGTCGAAGTCGCGGAAACTGATAGTCTGCCACTCTCGACTCGACAGGAATACCTCTCACTAGAAGCAAGGCCGAATGCGTCCACTGACGTCTTAGTCCGCACCTCAGGTGTCACCCTCAGGCCCAACGGGAACTGGGACACCGTACAAGTAACCACAAACAAGTGACTAGCTGGGGTCACGCCCGTCGACGTGGGTCCAACCGCCCCCAACCACGTGTGCACACACAGACCGTCCGTCCCTGGTCTGACCCTCTGACCGGTTTTCCCCTCAGCCGGACTCTGGCTGCTGAACACGGGACCCGACGGAAACGGTCCACAAACCGTCTCTAAGGGTAGCCTCTCCACCACTCCCTGGTGGGACCACACGCGTGTAAGTAGGCTACGACTAGTGGACGGTCACTGAGAGAGTAGACTCTCAAGTCAACGAAAAATAACGTCTGAACCCGATGAAGTACAGGGACCGTCCCACGTACCAGCACCGTCGCACGGTGACCACAGTCGGAGAAGAAACGGGACTCACAGTCCACGGGCCGCAGGCTCGGCCACGTAGAAACACAGAAACACAGTTCCCAAAGTAGCTCACAAGGAAAGGAGGGAACCCTCCAGCCCCAGGCTGGCAACTGGACTCGCAGTCCAAGGCCATACGCATGGCCCACGCGGAAAGCACAGAAGCATGATTCCCAGGGCAACGCACAAGCTACCACTCCGATAACTGAACTCGCAGTCCAAGGCCAAACACATGGCCCACTCAAGAATCATCTTCCAGGAAAACTCACGGCATGCGGGGGAGACCCCACCGCACACACCGACACACGGTGACTCGGTCTAGCGTAACACGAAAGCCCGACACGCGAGGAGTCACCCAGACTCTCAAACCACGGGCATGCTAAATAAGGTAGCACGGTCCTCCCGACACCCTCAAAACACGGACACACAATCCCACGGGTGTCTGGGGCACTCACAAGACCGCAGGTCAACCACTGGGTCCCAACCGGGTCAACCGGGGATCCACACAAAGTGAAACGATCGCGGAGAACACAAAAACTCATCTCGGCACCACACAGATCCTGACGATCTAAGCTTGGGCCGTCACAGTCTGTAACGGTCCAAGCCTCGACCGTCACAACCACTCTGATGCACCAACAAAGGGCCGTCAGACGCTCGGTGCAAAGTTGAGTGGGACGCAGCCTAACCTAGTGCGTCACAGTCTCTGACGCGCCAGCCCTGGTGCGTTATAGCCTGTAACGCGCCGGCCCTGATACGTCACAAGACAAGATGAAACCAAGCTGTGACGCGTGCCGTTCGGTGCGTCACAGGCTGTAACGGACCAACTCTGGTGCGTTACAAGGTGGGTACGTGTCCGCTCTGACGCACCCACACAGGGGCGTTATAAGGCTGTGACGCGCCAGCCTTGGTGCGTCACAGGCCTTGACCCCAAACGGTCAAAACCAACGAATGAAAGCTAACGGTCAGATCGTCCCTGACGGTCCAACCCAGGCGCGTTACAGCGCTGTGGCGGTCTATCGTGGTACCGTCACACACATAGACCACCCAAAGGCTAAACGAGCCCTGTGACGCACCCACCCTAGGGCGTCACAGGCTGTGACGGTCTCTGGAAGGACCGTCACACCCGTCCGAGCGTGAAACGACGGGAAACAGCCCAAAAATCCGATCCACGCCCTGATCACCCCCGGGTGATGGGGAAACAAAGGGGAATCCATCCCCAAGCCCCTAGGCATGCATCTAAGGCCTCGGATCGGCCAAAAACGTAATGAAATGGGAGATCGGCCCACAAGCCCTAAAACATGGATTTTTCCCCAAATCACCCCGATTAGCTCGCTCGGCTCACCACGGCCTACGAAACTCGCGGGAAAGAAAGAGCACGAGTTGGGGGTCCATCTCCCTACCTCCACCGAAGATTTTGCGCCCCGAGCTCGCCGATCCCCGAAGAAAACGCCGTTGAAGCCTTGCCGTTCCACGGGCCCACGGTCGAGCTTCACCGCGCCTCCACCGCCTCGATCCTCATCCATCCATGCCCGTGCCTCGCCCGTGCCGTCCCCGCCTCGCCCGCACTGCACCCTGTCGGTCGCCAGAGAGAGGGGGAGAGAGGAGAGAGCGTGAGAAGAGAGAGGGAGAGAAGAGAGAAATGAGAGGGGAGAGAGAGGAAAGGGGATTTATATAGGAAAATCCGAAAATTCTAGAAAATATCAAAAAATAGAAAATCACGTTTCCGCGATCCTCAGAACGCACCGATCGCAACGATATCACACTCGCCTAGGTGAACGTTCCGGTTCACCCGTAATGAGGTTCCGAAGGAATTACCGAAACACACACCGGGAATCAGAAAACACACGCGAAAAAGCCGCGGACGCGCTCCGGGCCTCCGAAACAGCTTCGGATCCCGCCGATCCGAACATGAAAGATGTCCGAAACATCATTTCGGACACAACGGAGCAAGATTCACCAGAAACGTAGATCCGGGACCCGAGAAGAATGATCCGAGAAACCCGGGGCATTACATAACCTATGTGCCCTAGTTGCAGGACGCCAGTGACACCATGGTAGTGAACTTGCGAGCTTGCCTGGCAGACACGGAACTACAGTTGCGTGACACCCGTGCGACTTTGAATTCCTCGGTAAGCCTACTTGCACATGGTCCTAGTTACAGCCCTAGATTCCTGGTGCTAAGCCCCTGGTGTCGCTTCATATGCGTTGCAGCGCGCCCAGCTCGACGCAGCCTTGTCAGCAATGGGCGGATGGTGTCTCTTCCAGTTTATGGATTCCTACCTCAGAGCTTGATTTGCTTCACGAGCAACTTGCTCATGCCATGCAGCGCGCCACGGAGGCAGAGAGAATGCTTTCCGCACAGGTGGGGGTTCCACCAGTGAATTTTCTTTGTTCATGCCTTGCTGCGTATCTGAGATGTTGGATATGACAGGAGGAAGAAATGCAAGAGACGCTTGCTCGTGCCACGCAAGGGGATGCCAGAATAGCGGAGTTGGAGGAGGAATTGCGAGGTCATCCAGATGACGACTCCTCTCGGGATGCTGTGGAACTGAGGATCACCCTCCAACTAGAGAGAGAAGATAGAGAGAGAGAATGGGCGGAGAGGGAAAGAGCCAAAGAAAGAGAGAGAGCCGAGAGTTTGGCTGAAAGGGAGGAGCGGAGGGCCTTGGAGGCTCAATTGTTTGAGCTCCGAACTAGCCTTTGTCTCGCTGAACAATGGCTGAGAGATGGTGAAGAGCGCTACCAAAGAGCACGAGAGCGTGGCTTTCGCGTTAGTAGCTTCTTTGCTGCCCCCGCCGACCGATAGGCGTGGAATCGGAGAGAGGATTGCAAGGCGGTAGGCGTACCTCCTCCCATGGTTTGGTAACACCCTCTAGGGCTCCTCGCCTGGAGATTAGTAAAATGAGCAATGTTGAGGGAGAGGGTGGAACTTGATGTACGCTTTTTGAAAAAAATAATGGAATGTTTAGTTTCATGTTTTCTACCTCTTTCCAGCTTCTTTCGACCCCTGCACACATTGCTTCAGAGAAACAAGTTAATTTTTCTGTTCTGGCTTGACCCCTTGCTCAATGAGTGGGTGATTGTTTTGAAGCTAGCCTTGATATACGAGTCAAGGGGCCAAACCCTTATCAATTAAGGCAAAAGCAAAGATGATGAATGCAACACACATGCACACAAATGTGAACGGGAATTTAAAAATGAAATGTAGCACACAAATGAGATCACACGATTGCAGATTTTATTTTTAATTTGTTTGGTGTGTTTGTTTTTTATATTTGTTTGTTTTCATTTTTTTATTTTTTATTTTGTTTGTTGGGGTTTTTTTATTTTTTGTTTTGTTTTATTTTGTTTTTTTATTTTTTTTACACGAAGGACACTCATTATAACAACCGCATGGTTCTTGGATTAAGGGTGTTTACTCATTCACAAACCGTTCTTAAATAGCTCAACGTAGGGTTAACGTGCTTGATTTGTTACTCACACTCAAGGTCTCATTCGGTGGCGTCCTCCGGGGGCGTTTTTATCATTTCTCAAATTCATGGTATACCAACTAGGGGGAAACCCCTTGTCGCTCTTTGAGACACACATGACCAGTTTTTTTTCGCGGGGACTTTGCCATTTTTTTTCTTTTTGGGACTCGGTGTATGTTTGTTGCTAACGCCTCGTGACCATTCTTATGGCACCTGACCTTTATGAGGACGAGATTTCTTACTAACCTCCTAGGTATCTTGTGCGCACATCTAGGTTGATTTGGGCCTCTAGACTCCTCGAATGATAATCCCGCCGGTTAAGACTTAACCTGATGACAACACCGTCATGTCACGCTTAGGCTCCCAGTTGCTTCCGTCCACAGGGATACACCCAAAGAGCGTTCAAGGTAAATGATTTGCCCGACCCAGGTCTATTTCCTCACAACTCTAGATGGTATATGATGGAACACCTTGGAACTCTAACGGCCAACCGCGCGACGCTGACCCGGAATCAGCCGTCGTCACACCTGTAGGTGACGCGCTTGCATTGGCCTAAGCCCGAGGTTAAAATAAGAAGACATCAAGGTGGTAGATAGAGGTCTTGACCGGCCAGAAACACCGAGACTCCTTCGTGGGGATGGCTTTTGCTTCTCAAAGTGGACAACCATATGTGTGTTTTTGCTAAAACGAGGTTGCATGCCTTAGCCGGACGCACCTCTCGGGATTTCCATTGAGGTTTCATCTTCGAGGAAGAAGGAAGAGTGCAGGGGGTAAACCTTCTGAGAGGACCGGCAAAACCGTTAACCCGGCGAGCGAACAGGGGCCTACTCGACTCTCCCCTTTCGGGCGACTTCCGACCAAGCCTCGAGCATAATTTCATTGCCCCTTTTGTGAAATTTGGCTTTCGTTTTTGAGGGTTTCATCTGTTGAAATCAGGCACGGCCACGACCAGGCTTTTATTTGTCATTTCTTTTCCATCTTTCCTTCTATTTTTTTTGATATTTTGGAATCTCTTGTATGCCTGCGGGGACACTGCCCTCTTCTCGTGCTCTGACTCGGGCTCGAGGAGATGGATCCTACTCTCGTCTTAAGGGTGTTGTACTTCGGCTTCCTTATGCTCAGCGTTTTAAGGGCGTCGACTGTCGCATTGGGTCGAGAAGGACGAGGATAAATATTTTGACTTTCTTGGAGACCTTCGAGGTATAGCCCCACCACAAGAAATGCTACCAATTTTCTTGGCTAAAACACATGCATGTGCGCATGCTGCCTTCTTTAATGGGATAGGCCGACATGATCGGACAAGAATCTCCACAGTTCTGGCAGACCAAGACCCGAGACCTACCAAACTTTAATGGATCCTATCCTAACATGAAGGATGGATGCAATGACTTGAGTCCATGATGATCACCAGGCATTAGTGGTTCTTTTTTTTTCTGATCTGATTCTAGCTTTCCTCGAATTCCGCTCCGTTTGATTCCGAGAGCGGAGTGTGAGTGATGTGCGCAAGTTAACCCTGAGTTAGACTACAAAGATCGAAGGATGGTTTTCCAACCCCGATGGTCCTCGTACATGCCAGTTGTTACACCTATCTAAGGGTAGTATTTCTTAGATAAAGCTCATTCCAAGGGTGAGATAACTTGGTCCCCTCAGAATTGACTAGCTTGTAGGCGTTGCCAGGGTACACAGCCTGAAACACATACTGTCCTTCCCAATTGGGTTGGAGTTTAGAACGTAGCCCTCCAGGTTTTACAAAATTCTTTTTTACGACCATCTCATCGACTTTGAATTTTCTCTCAATGACATTCTTCTGATAAAATGCGCGAGTCTATTTTGATAAATGCGAGCATGCTCGGCAGCGGTCAGTCGCTTCTCGTCTAAGAGTTTGAACTGAGCAAGGAGTGAATCATAATATTCATCGAGGGAAGTTCCTTGTCCAATTGTACCCTAAGAGAAGGAATCAGAGTCTCGTACGGGACTACCGCCTCCATCCTATAAGTAAGGGCCAACAGAGATTGCCCAGTGGGAGTACGGATTGAAGTGCGATAGGCACATAGAACTTCAATAAGCTT